>CM066036.1:113256945-113856945 GCA_033557465.1 Ichthyophis bannanicus
GGGCTGATGTTGGGCCAGGGATAGGATTATGGAAATGGGCTGATGGGGGGCATAGGACTGGAAATGGGTGCTGATGCACAGACTAAGAGTGGAGCGGATGCTGGGTGTGGTGGGGGGCCGGGAGTCGTGGAGGGAAGTAAAGACGGGCGGTGAGGTTGTGCGAGGATCAAGAATGGATGGCGCTGGGACAAATGAAATGTTGGAAGGGAAAAAAAACATTTTGAGGGAGGTAAGAGATATCTACGAATTGACAAACCGGATAGTGTGGAGATTAGTGGGAGAGTCAAGTGGGGCTGGAGGATTGGGGGTCCTAACATTTGAGTGGATGACCTGGGAATGCGGAACGAGCACAAGAGAGGAACACTGATTACTATGTTGTAAAGCAGATGTTGGAAAGACGAATGGACAACAATACTAGGACGTGGGACGAAAGGACAAATGGAAAGCATGATGATGGGGAGTTAGCAGAAGACACCAAAGAAACCAGACTAACGCGGCTAGAGCAATTGCCACTGGAAAATACAAAACCAAAATGGTAGGAAACATTCTCCTGGTTTTTGTGTATTTCTGCAGTGTTCATTGGGGGTTTGTTCATAGTGTTTATTCAAACTATATTTCCGGCCCTCCAATGGTCTGAGGACAGTGAAATGGCCCCCTGGTTTTAGAATGTTTGAGGACGGCCCTGGTGTGCATTATCCCCACAGAAGGACCGATCCCTGCTCAGCAGTGCTTATAGATATACACAGACATAACACGTACAGGTCTGAGAGGGGGCTTGTAGCAGACATGTAAGCCACATGTGCAGGGCAGATATAAAAAGGGATGATGCTAATGAAACATGTGGTTGGAGGGCAGCAAACACAGAGTAATAGGGGTGGAATGGGGGACAGCACAACTCATGAGCCAAAGGCAGAGGGTGGGAGATGATCCAGGGAGCAGGTATGAGGAGGTGTTAATAAGAAGCCTGATGCATATCCAAAGGGCAGGTACTCAATGGGTTGGGAGCAGCAAGGTGTGATTTGGGTACCTACCTGCCTGGGGATGGCAGTGTCCAGTGCCTCTGGCAGTCCATAGAGGTATATTGGCCCTAGCCGCTCCGCCAACTCCTGCTCCAGGGGTGTTAGGGAGGGTGTAAAGGGGCCTCCCCTTCCAGTGCCCATGGCATGCCGCCGCTCTGCCACCATGTGTGCACGCACACCCCTCTTTATGTCGTTAAACCTCTTCCTGAGGCTGTCGAGGTCTCTGCTTGGGCCCCCTGCCTGTGCAACTGCCTCCTGCACCTCCTCCCACACCTGGGTGTGTGTTGCAACAGTGGTGGTGTTGCTTAGTCGTCCGTATAGGACATCATAATTTTCCAGAACAGACGCCAGCAGGATGTGGTTTTCCTGCGGTGCGAATTTCTGAGCCCTCTTCCGTTGCAGAGCTGGCACCGGTATGCGCCTATGTTTTGTAGTGAGAGGACCCTGTGTGGGCTGGGCCGATGGGCCTGCAGCCTCCACCACACTCCCTGCCATATCTGTCTCCTCCCCAACAGGTGGCCCCACCTCCCTCTCCCTCTCCCTGTCCCTGTCCCTCTCCACTCCTGCCCTGTCCTGTGGCTCCATCTCCCTGTCCTCTCCCTCCCTGTCAGACATTCCTTCTCTTGCCCTTCTCAGCTCCACCTCACACCTCCCTCCTCTCCCTGCTATCTGCTCCTTACCTCACCTCCTTTCTCACTCACCTGCTCCTTGCCTCCCCTCCTCTCTGTATCCCCTGCAATACCTCACACCTATCCTCCACAACCCAGCCTCTAACACTCTGACCCACAACACACTAACTTAGCTCTACTAGACACCTGCTTCTCTCTCTCTCTCACACTGACACCACACACCTTCTCTCTCCCTCGCCTACCAACAAACCCTCAACGTACAGCACGTGTACAGGTTTATTTATAGGGTTTTTACATTGCGCGTGCGCAGTTGCGTGAGCACGTTGGCTGCGAGATGCGCATGTGCAGTTGGACGTGCGCATTGCACATGCGCCGCCCAGAAGCGGGAAATGCATGCTTGCGCGTTGTGCAGTCAACTACGCAGCGCACGTGCCGCCGCCGTGCACACTGCGCATGCGCAGTTGGCTGTGCACATTGCGCATGCACCACGCAGATGCAGGACGTGGGTGCATGCATACGTTTGCACGTGAGACGTGGCACATGCGCAGTGCTGCGTGTGCGCGGGGCATACGCCATGCGCATAGCCAGCTGCCCATGCGCAGCCATCGCGCACGTGCACCTGCGCACGTGCAACACGTGCTACGTAAAAAGAACTCTGTAAATAGTCCTGAGCACATGTTGCACATTGAGGGGTTTTTTGTAGGCGAGGGAGAGAGGTGTGCGTTGGCAGTGACGGAAGGAGCGAGTCTGAATCAGGTGTATTGTGGAGCGTGACTGTGTTTGTGATTGTTGTTGGTTGTATTGTGTGGCTGTGTTTCTGTGTGGTGTGTAAGGTGTGTGTCTTGGTTAGGGAAGTGTTGTCTGTGTTTGAGTGGTTTAGAGGAGCAGGGCGGGTGGAGGTTATGGCGGCCTTTGTGTTTGCTGCAGCTGCAGCGGGAGGTGGGCAGGTTGTGCGGTTGCGTGACAGGGGAGATGGTGTCTATGGGGCTGAGGCACAGGGCATGGGTGTAGACCTGCAGCTGTGGGGGCAGGGCAGGCAGGGGCTGTGCCCGCACAGCACAGGAGGCGTGCTGAGATGCAGGCTCGCCAGCCACGCCTCTACAGGCCCAGGGCCCAGCTCCAGGGCATGTGAGAGGACCAGGTCATCTCCCTGTACAGACTGAGCACAGGGGCTATTAGGGAGCTCTATGAGGATCTAAGACCTGACCTCGAACCCCTGACTGATCAGTCACATGCCATACCGGGTTTGGTCAAGCTCCTTGCTGCCCTACATTTCTTTGCCTCTGGCTGTTTCCAGTCATCTGTGGCCGCAGTGGGTGGCATGAGCTGCCCCACCTTCTCACGCTGTCTCCACCAAGCACTGCGTGCCATGGTCAGCCGGGTGCTGAATTATAGTGCCAATCCACACACTAGGCAACAATGGTGGACCCTGAACCAGGCCTTTGAGGCGTTTGCCGGGATACCACACGTGATGGGAGCTATTGATTGCACACATGTTGCCCTGGTCCCGCCTAGAGACAGGAGGTAGGGTTCCGCAACCGCAAAACACTATCATTCCCTGAATGTTCAGGTTGTATGTGATTGCAAATATGCATATTCTGAATGTGGTCCCCAGGTTTGCAGGGTCCACCCATGAATGCCTATATCCTGCATCACTCGGCACTATTCCAACAATTTGAAGGCAGGACAGTATGAGGACTGCATATTGCTGGGTGGGTGTTTCCCATTTCTGACATGCACATGGTGCTCATGTGACTAGGCGTATGTGCAAATGTGTGTCTTGGAGTAGATCACTCATTGTGTGTGTGTGTCATCTGCCTGTGTAGGATATAGGGGGAAGGGGGGGCTGCCCTCCAAATTCGCCCTGCTATGGTGCTGTGTGATGCTGGTTGGTTTGATGCGAGCATTTGTGTGGTTGTTACATATTATTTTGTCACCAATCCATACAGCTACCCCTTGTCTGGTGTTTCTTAGGTTCCCCCACTCAATCTGTAATAGGGTAGACACCCAGGAAGCTGTAAAAAACATGAGTAGTGATCTAGCTAAGCTTGATGAATGGTCTTAAATTCGCCAGCTGGGATGTCATGGTAGGAAATGTGAGGTCAGGCTTTTGGGCTGAAGCAATCCAAGGGAGCACTATTGTATAGGGGGTGAAGTACTCTTGTCCACTACAGAAGAGCGGGACCTAGGTGTGGTTGTGTCTGCTGATGTCAAAGTAGCTAAACAGGTTGAAAAGGCGAGGGAAAAAGCTGAAGGCTGGCTGGGTGCATACAGAGATGAATGGCTAGCATAAAACAGGAAAGGGAGAGAATGCCTCTGTATATGTCTTTTGTGAGACCTCATTTGGAGTATAGTGTGCAATTCTGGAGACTGCACCTTCAAAAGGATGTGCACAGGATGGGGTTGGAGCAGAGGGTGACTACTAAAATGATTAGTGGTCTTCATTATACAGCATATGAAGACAGACCGAAGGATCTTAGGATGTACGCCTTGGGGAAAGGAGGGATAGAGGTGATATGATGGAGATGTAGAAATACCTCCATGGCATATATGTTGAGGGAGAGAGCCTCTGCAAATTGTAAGCAAGTTCAGCTATGAGGGAACATGGGATGAGGGTGGAGGGAGATAGATTCAGGGGTGATATGCCACCATATTTGTTTACTGAATAGGTGGTGGATCCATGGAATACTCTCACAGTGTAGGTGGTAGAGAGGAGGATAGTAACTGCAGTCCAAACAGCATAGGATAAACACAGAGGATCTATAAAAGTAAAAAGGGAACTGTTGTACCTGTTGATATGGACAGACAGACTAGATAGGCCATGTGGTCCTTTTGTGTCATCATATTTCAATGTTGCAATGCTGCATAGTTGTGATGTCATATGTTTCTTTCAGAATGTGTTATGCATTTGTTTTGCACATATATACCTGTGTCCATTTGAGGGGACATGAGCTCATGGGAGGAGTGGCTCAGTGGTTGGGACAGGTTACCTCAGGCCGGAGGGCCGGGGGTTCAATTCCTGCATGGGGACAAGTAACCTCAGGCCGGAGGGACTGAGGTCTCTAGTCCCATGGCTGCTCCTTGTGGCCTTGGGCATGCCACTTAACCCTCCATTGCCTCAGGTACACTTAGATTGTGAGCCCTTCGGGGACAAGGGAATAAAAGTACCTGTTAGTATATACATGTAAACCGCTCTGATGCGTAAGTAAAGGGCGGTATATCAAATGCCTAACCATAACCATAACCATAACTTACCTCATTTCTTTCTACAGGTGATGCAGGATATGGGTGTCGCCCCTGGTTGCTGACCCCTGTGCGTCAACCATGGACACGTGCAGAGTGGAGGTACAATGAGGCCCATGCCACAAGCCGCTCTGTCATAGAGCGCACCTTTGGTGTTTTGAAGAGTCGCTTCAGGTGTCTGGATAGGACAGGCGGCGCCTTACAATATACTCCACAGACTGTGGCAGAGATCATCATAGCCTGTTGCATCCTGCACAACATTGCTCTCAGGCACAATATCCCTGCAGAGATTAATGAGGGTCTGGAGGATGATCCGACGTGCCCCCCTGTACGTGCCCGTGAGGACACACGTGAGAGCACAGCAATCAGGCGGCAGGTGATTGCACAGCTCTTCTCATGTACGTACTGCATATGTTCCCACATTTGTTGCTATATGTGTGTAGTGCTAATACAGGTTAACATTTGTAGACCAATATCAGTAGGATGCAACACTGCACTGACATGTAACAGACACTGGCTGGCCATCCCAACGTCAAATATAAGCATGACTGGGAACCAAACGATGTGGGCAGGGCAGAACAGAGGGCTGAGGTGGATGATGTGGGTGGGTGGTTTTAGACTTGTGGGAGGTTTTGGAGTGACATTCGTGGTTTGTGAATGATTGTGATAGCGGCTGCTGTGCAACCACAGTTAGTTTGTGTTATGCTTTGGGTGCAGCAAGGTGAGAGGCATGTGGTGTGGGTTTCACAGTGGGAGAGAGGACCATGTTTGGGGCCACTTGTCCAGCTGTGCGTGTTTTTCATTTGGTATTTTGAGCTGTATGCTCTTGTAAGCTGGATGTGTGGGTCTGCAATTTTTGTATAGTGCTACATGTGCTATGTAGCACTATATACATGCTCAGTACTATCTGTCATAATGGCAATTGAAATCCTTACGGGGAGTTTGTGGAACAACACAGTGTGGCAGACTGTATAAGTCAGCGCGTAGCCCTAACATGGATGCGGTGAAGGATAGGGAAACTGTGCATTGTCCAGCCAGGGTTTTTTTTTTTTCCCATTGCAGAATAGACATGCAGTGCAGTGTTGCATATGTACACAAACAGAGGTGATTCAGGCAAGATCAACAAGGTATAGGTTACAGTAGGCAAGCAGAGAGATCAATGTGGGGGTGGATTGGGTTTTAGGGGTGTTTTCAGGGAAATATTTTAATTTTTTTCATCAAATTTTTTAAGCAAATCTAGCTGATGACATGTCGACATAAAACCATGACTCAACTACAGGCTGTATAAGTGCATAGAGGAGGAGAGTGCATGCCAAGACACCAACTACAATGCATACCCTAGAGAAGGAACGTAATGGCCACATACACAAAGAGGCTGTGATGGGAGGGGGGTTATTAGGTGCACATATAGGCTATCCATGCTTTGCCATTATCACTTTCACACAGTGGGCTGACATGCAGACATCGGGGTGTGGTTTAGTGGACATAACACAGACATCGAGATATATGTTTAGCAACTCAGTACCACACAGCTGTTAATGTTAGTCAAGGTATGAGATATACACACCAGGAAAAGTGTTTGGACACAGAATCCCGGAGGTGCCCCTGCATATTTCCATGTGTTACAGCAATTTACAGCGGGGTAGCAGACAACATTGGGACACCAGTACACACAGTGAAGGGGCATTGGGAGCAACATGGGGGACCCAGGATAATACTGCAGCCTTGGAGTGATTTGGGAACACGGTAGGGAGAAAACACTTATGTTCACCAGTGTGTGCGAAAACAGGGAGGTGAGGGAGGGGACAGACAGAGTACGGACCCCTGTAGTTTGGCAAAGACATGTCATTGATGCCTCTCACATTGGAGACATGTGTACAGTGTGATGGTGAACAGTGAGTCTGTAAAGGATGTTGGGGGTGTGGAAGCTGGGGACAGGAAGGTGCAGTGTGTGTTGCACAGCTAGAACATGACATATGTATGTTTCCCTTGTGTTTCCCAATGCACAGGACATAGTTGTTGAAGCTCCTGGTGCTGTGGTGCATTGGCAGGGGACTGTACATCAGCCAACATGCTGTGGTCTGGGGTAGATGGACCTACAGCTATATTGTCTGTGCCAGCAGTCAGAGGGAACACATGTCCTCGGTGATCTTTCCTATTGTCCAGATGTTGTGGTTCACCTCTTTTCCCTGCACCTCCCTAAACCATATTTTGCTGTTGACACACATATCCCCATGTGTTCCTGTCCAGTATGTTTTCAGCAACACTGTCTCTGGGACATGTCCAACAGAGCTGCATGTGTGTGGAGGTTGTAGGTTTATGGGTGGTGGCCTACACGTGCACCCTTCCCCGACATTGTACCATCAGCCAACACCAGGGTATCATTGCATTTCACAGGGCCTTTATGTGTACAAATCTCCACTTGTGGACATACAGGCCATATGCTACTGCTGGCACGCTGCCCTTAGCATACTGTGTGTGTGTGTTCTTGTGTTGGCTGTGTGATGATACAGTGCTCAGGCTTTTTACATTATCATGTGTTGTGAGGGTCTGTACACCTGGGGGGCGGTGGTGACTGTGCTATCTCTACCTTACTGGTGTTTACCGTGTAACCATTGTGGACATGTGTTGTGTGTTGGGAACAGAACTGTGTCTTGTGTTCTGACATACCACTGTTGACCTGCTTTTTGTATCACAGATATTGGCGTGACATGGTGACATGGAGATTCTACATATTTCGCTGACATTGTGTCCCTTCACTGTGACCTGTTATGGCCTTTGAGTGGCTCAGAGGATCCAAGACATACACCTGATGCAAGCACAAGGTAGTTTGCACCTTTGTTCTTTTGGTAATGACATCAGCCTTTACATGTTAATGATTTACTGTTTGTGTCATATACATGTTGGCTCTCTGTTCATGAACGCTGATGCACATAGGATGGAGCTCTGAAACGCCTGTGTCACATGGGCATGGACAGAACCATATCCATGTGACACCCGTGTGTATGCTTCCAATTCAAAATGTCCCCAACATGCAATGTTTATTGTGTTGTGATCATGTCATGTTTGCCTGTGTGTCCCTTTATTATGTGTTTCTTAATGATTGACTCTCTGCAATTTGTGCTGATGTTGCAAGGCGCATACCAATACAATATTTCTCCTCTTCTGACACAGGGCAGAGAACAAATCAGACACATCTATTACAGTGCATGTGGCATCGCCATCACCCACCTGTTGGGGGACACAACACAATGGAACTTTCCCTGGAAAATGGTGCCATAGGATGTTTGACCTCTGTGAGTGCGACACATGCCTAAGATGGACAGTATTATTTTTGGATTGCTACTTTGCCCATGACAGACCTGTCCAACACACTGTTGCTGCCGTGCTCTGGTTGGGAGTCGTGCTCATCACAGGAGACACACAGGACGTTTCATGTACTGTGGCATATTGGGATGTGACACTTGACTATGCATGCCCAGGGTTGCAAGGATAGTCTTAACCTGACGTGTTGGATTGCAGATACTCTTTGGACTTTGCACACTGTGTACTGGTCCCCACGTGTGAATCAGGGACTGCCATTGTCACTGTATGTTGCACATTCCTCCACAGTTGTTTCTTTTGGCCATGTGTGTGACATGGAACACAGGATATGCTCATCTGTTTGTTTCAACACAGGCATACAGCCATACATGTGGCATAGGGGTAGCGATGGGGAGGTCCTGTTGTCTATGTCCACCTACTCTCCACCTGGACATGATACAGGTTTTGCCACAACACTGCTTTAATGCTCACCAGCATCCTGGATTGATGTTTTCAATCACCAAGGGTCTTTGCGTGCATGTGTGGCATCACTGAATCATGTTGAAATATCAATGGTGCATGTGCAAATGACTGACTATGTTGGCAAAACACAGCACGTGGCAATATGGCTTCTGTGTGGTTTACTGTAACATGTTTGCCCTTAATTTCCCTTTCTATATACTGTTTCTTGTGTTTGTTACTGTACAGACGTGACGCTCTGCATTGATTTACAAACCTTGCATTGCATGTCTGCACAGTCCTATTTATCCCCTGAGGTAACGACACTCACATTGCCATGTTATATTTGGAGTGTCACAGTATGAGTGTCCGTTGTCTTCCTTCAATTGTGCATTCCATGTACGGTGATATCTGTGTATAGACACTGTCTACACACCAACCGGTGCAGGGGGACTTCCTGCATGGTGTTATCTCTGCATGTTTCTGCAGGTAGTTTTCATTTGAATTCTGTCTGTGTTCATGTGCCTCTGCTACCTGTTAGCATATCCTCATTGTGCATTTGATGATTGTTTAGGGTTACATTGTTGCAGCTTGGATTCCTATATCAGGCATTATGTGATAGCTGTAACATTATTTTCAATCTGTGGTTCTACAGTTACAACGTTTCAACAACATATGCTGTTTTCATTTGTGTGCCTCCTGTGTTGCCAGATAGATATATTTTAGGAAACAGATCATGATTGATGTGTGTTGGTCCCTCATCATGCACCGCCTACTGTCTACATGCACTCATATGTGAGTAACACATTTGAGGCGTGTGGCAGCATGTGGGGGGTGGGGGCCTAATGCATAGTGCTGCACATTATGTCTCCTGCCCTTCATTTGTAGACGGGCCAGTGACCTTTCTGTCTTTCACCTTGGATCCACTCACCTTGATATTATGATGGTGGGATCTACACTATCTGTGAAGGTGAACCCAAATAAACATATGTGTTTGATAAAAATTTGTCTGTGCTGCTGCTTGATCATGGTGACAAACGTGCAATAAAATGTGTGCCTTTGAGTCAGTCCTGACTCCTTGTGACCCAGAGACTCCAGGGTTTTCTTGTCAGTGTCACTGGAAGTAGATTGTCAGGTCTTTCTTCCAAGGTAATGGAGGGTTACGTGACTTACCAAAGGCCACATGGAGTGCTAGTGTGAATTGAGCCCTGGTTGCTTGGTGACCAAGCCAGTTTTCTGACCACTAGGCTACTCCTCCACTCTTTGATCACATTGACACTTGTATCTACTGATTTGCTGGTCATGTACATGGCCCACCTGTGCTCACATCCTTGTACGGTGGCAGTTGTGTATCTGCCAGCCATTTGCCACATCACTGGGTATTACAGGTTCCCATACATACCCTCCCTTTGGGGTAGTATTTTTGCGTTGTGCTCAGTGTGCTGTTTGGAGTAGTGGTTAGAGGCATATGTTATAATGCCATAGGTTGCAGTTTTGATCCCCACATGTGGTTTATCTTTTTCTTTTCTGTTGTGCTAACTGGACCATTAGGTACCAGCAGGTTCATCACCTCTACACACACCCTTCCCTCTCTTCACTGTACACCAAGGTGTGCCCTCTGCGCTGCCTACCCATCACATATTATCTGTTACATAGGTCTCTTTCTTTATGGTGTTTACATGGCAGTGCGCTTGGGGATTTTGTATTGCTGTGGTTCAGCTGGTGTGTGGTACACCTGTTTGCATGTTGAATTCTCTCCTGTCCTATTCCAGATTTTGCACGAGCTCCACAGAGCATCCTCTGCTGCCCTTGGGGGTTTAGTTTCTTTCCTCTTTTGCATGCTGTATCCACTGCATAACATTTCATTGTGTGCGTGCATGTGTCTCTGGTCCCAATTACAGACTGTGATCTGATCTGTACACAGCAGATCTGCATGTGCATTTGGTCATGGTTACTGTTGGGGGTTTGCCTGTCCTGACAGCCAGCAGGCGTCTTGTGTGATGCCCTGCACTATTTTTGTAGGCAGGCTTTGCTAATGAGCTCACGTTGGTGGTGTGGCCTACCGGTTTGTGCATTGCCATTTGTGGTAATGGTCATAGGTGTGATTCCTCTCTGTTCTCTTTCATTTGTATGCTTGTCCTGCAGAACTAGTTTTCATTCTTGTGACAGTCATATCTGTGCAGATCTGTGCTGTGCGCACATTGTACCCTCATCAGAGTTGTGAACCATCCTTCTGTCCATCTTCTGTCTGCCAGCTGTGTGCCATCCTACCCTGATGTGCATGCTGCTACCCCACGTCCTGCACTCCTACACATTCCTGCATTGCAGCTCTCCCTGGTTGCCTCTCCTGTGTGTGCTCTGCATAGCACTGCTACTCCACTGTCATCCTGATATTTCACCTATCCTGCCATTTCTGGCTCCTCTGCTGCACACATCTTCCCATCCTCTGTCACACACTGTGATTATTGCATGGTACATTACCATCACTCTGTGCATAGCTACAGCTGCCCCCGATATGTTTGTCCATTTTTCTAGCTGCCACATGGGCTGGAGCTGATTTGTGTGGTCCATCAGCTCTGATCTACGTCCTTCTTTTACTTATGCATTGTCTTTCCTTTCTGCTCTGTGCAGTGTTTGGGTTACGTGTGTGTTTGGCACATACCTCTCTTGCCCTTCGAATTGGGGGACCTTACTGCTCTTGGCCAATGTTTTTGGGTTCACCTATACATCCTTGGGGCATCTTACGCCACACCTTCGATTCAAGCAGCTTATGGGGTGCCTACTATGGTGCCTTGGGAGTTGGCAACCTTTCAACATGGCCTCTGGGGAACATTATAACTCGCCTTCGCTGACGTGGTTGTTTAGGATGTGTCTTCTGGTGCACCCTAAAAGGTGCATTAATTTATGGCACTAGGGTGGGGTTCTTTTTAGATGGCAGCACAGATTGTTGTACAGTTGCAGGCAGAAAAAGGAATTACCTCAGCCAACCTTATTTATTAGGTACACTGGGGATTTGAATTCATGACCCCTGCACCATCAGTCAGTGTCTTAACCATTGTGCTACACTGCTGTTCCTCTGTGCAAGTCAGTGCACCTACTTAAGATTTCCATGCGTTAAAATGCACAGTGCTGCCATCAAAAACAGTGCTATGACCTTGCGGGGCCTCATACGGCACCCTATAAAGCACACTATAAGGAACATTCTAGGGTGCCTGGGCGGACAGTGCACTTTATAGTATGCCCTCTGGAGTGCCTTATAGGGAAGCTGATGCGGCACCTTATGTTACAGCACTTTGAGAGTGTGTTTGCTAGCAGCAGTAATTAAAACAATATTAAAATGCCTCATAATGCAATATTACACATAACAGGTAGTGCCTCAGCCAGCCTTATTCAGTGGGCAATTGAACCCATGACCCCTGCACCATCAGTCAGTGTCTTAACCAATGTGCTACACTGCTGTTTCCCTTTGCATGTCAGCGCACCTACTTAACATTTCCATGCGTTAAAATGCACAGTGCTGCCATCAAAAACAGTGCTATGACCTTGCCATGCCTCATAGGGCACCCTATATGGCGCCCTATAGGCCACCCTTTAAGCAACATTGTAGGGTGCCTTGGCGGACAGTGCACTTTAAAATGTGCCCTCTGGCGTACCTTATGGGGTGCCTTATGCAGCACCTTATGTTACAGCGCTTTGAGAGTGCATTTGCTAGCAGCAGTAATTAAAATAAAATTAAAATGCCTCATAATGCAATATTACACATAACAGGTAGTGCCTCAGCCAGCCTTATTCATTGGGCACAGTGGGGGATTGAACCCATGACCCCTGCACCATCAGTCAGTGTCTTCACCATTGTACTGCAGCCCTGCTCCTTTGTTTGCACATCAGCGTGCCTGCTTATGCTTCCCGCGCGCGTTTCTCATGCACTAATGTGCGCGGCGCACATTAGCGCACGGCGCACATTAGCGCACGATAATCCTGGTTTGCTATGTTAAGACTGAAATGCCCACTCCTTATATGCCATCCTGCACACTAGCGCCGGGCGCACATTAGGACGGTTTAGTAAACATACCCCTTAGACTTTTGCCTGCAAATTTCATTTATATAAAAGATCCTAGTTCTATAGTGCAATGATGGAAATTGTTTCAGAGACTTCTAAACAAAGAAGAGACCTGCAATATACAAAAACTAATACTCAATATGATCTATGTATAATTTCCATTGGTTGACCTGATAGAAGTTATCACAACTTCCAAAGTATCTTTTCATAATGGCAAAATTGTTGATAAATGTGCCACTGCAGTTTGGAGTTATGCAATGCAGGCAATAACATCATAGTTAAATTAATTACATGAAATTTTGGCTTGATACAAAAGTGCTTAAATAAAAAACAAAATGGCAAACAATACAATTGTTCTTTTAGTAAAAGGGACCCTTTTATTGAAGCGTGCTGAGCGGTTAACACACCTTTTCATACCTGGCAACGGCCTGCAGTAATAGTTACCATTGGCGGCATGACACTTACCACACACCAATGTGCACACTGCCATTCGTGCATTGGGGTGCTGAATGGGTGAGGTAGGGCAGAGTGGGAGTGATGAATACATTGCAGTTAGCACAAGAGGACATAGTACGCTATCAGTGTTGCCATTAATGCGAGCGCAGCTAACACTACATCAGTAGGTGGAGTTAATTGCACCCACAGTAATAGCACCACGTTAGGATATTCGTCTGCTGGTCATACCCTTGACAGTTACCATAGAGGCTTTGCGCTTAACACGTTAGTTTTCATGCTAAATATGCATTAGATGCAAAAGGGCCCCCACAGTCATCCTTTGTGCATAGCACTACAGATGGAAAAATACAATATTTGAGGTCTGCAAGTGCTAGGTGACAGTAAGTATGGGAAATGGTAGACTTTTTCCCTCCAGAGTTTACATTGCTTCCCAGTAATCTGTGATAAAACTGAAATTTTTTATGTCAGCTCTTATGCAAAGTAAGATGATCACATTTTCCACTGGAATCACAGAGTGCTGATCATCATTCTTTGCAATAATTAACCCAAACCTTTTTTGCACCAAAAGCTACATTGCAGCTATCTTTTTTTATCTTTACATTGGAACAAAAAGAGGATGAATTAGAACAAATGTGTGAGCTGTTGTGCCCTATCATCAAGGCTTTCGCCCTGACTACATTTGCACATCTTCTATAAATGTTCATATTCAATCATTTTTAAAAATATCTAGCTAAGTTTCTTGCATTTACTTACTTCAAGGTTGGATCAGAAATGGCTAAATAGCATGCTGGTTATAAACACTGAATGCAGGAATTTTAAATATCACCTACAAATCCCAATTGAAAGAAAATGGGGCAAAACCCTGCAACACTATATGATGCAAATTTTGCCAGCAAGTATCGCAGGACCCTTTAGGCTATGGCTACCAATATGGGAAAGATATTCAGCATAAAAGGCTCACATTCATGCTTCTCTATGAATGCTGTGCATATGATCCAGTACAAAAAATGTGAGCAGAGGTGCTACATCAGAGAAACCAGCGGCAAATAGCATTGCTTCTTCATTGACCTGATAAAAACTAAGGGCAACTCTCAAAAGCTCGTCAACGATACATTAAGTTTGTTATTGTTTGTTCACATTCATTTGCACATAAAATGATATGATTAATATTTGTCTAAATATAATCAAGATTTCTTAATGAATATCAGAAGTCAGGAAGGACAGTTATGTTCTGGGCATAGGATGAGTGGACTTTAAAGGTGGTAATAGGATATATATGCCACTACTCAAAACAGGAAGAGCAAGGTGTAAGGGACCCTTTATCTCAGGGTGGACTATAGTCTACAAAACAATAATTTTTTCTCTAAGAGGATGGCTCTTTCCTGAGGGGAAGAGTTCTTCCATCAGTGTTCAGGCATAGATTCCACTCTCCAAAGCAATAGGTGCTTCAATTCACTTTACTGTTAATTTGTATCAATATTTTATACCAGAGGTTATACAGTATCACATAAATACTTTTCTGTATCACCACACTCCCTCTCTTGGTTTGCAGCTTGTTGTGTTGTGAGGTCTTGTGTGCATCAGTGATGCTGAGGGCTAAGCTTTTGGTAGCTTAATTACTAGGAGCTTCTCCCAAGATGCATAGATCTCAGCTGAGGTGCCAGACCAAGAAAAACAAACCATCTGGGCAGCAGCAGAATGGGACAGTGTTGGCGGAGGAGGATCACATTTCTGTGACAATGGCAACAACACTAGAATTAAACTCTGTAGAAGAAAGGCCTGGCAATCTACTTCCATATCTTGCCATGAAAACCCAATGGATAGTCAAACAAAACAAATTGCACTATAGTGCTGGAAGATGAGACCCCCAGGTCAGTCAACTTCTACTGGGGAAGAGCTGAAGACTTTTCAGAGTAAAACCAGTATTTATGATGTGGTTGGATTAAAGCCTTCGGAATGTCTGACTGCTGATATAGCTGCGCATGAAATGAGAATCAGAAGCTGTAAAGATGTCTTATATATTGGAACATGGAACATGTGAAGCATGAACTAAGGGAAGATGGAGGTGGTCAAGAATGAAATGGAACGTGTACAACGCGATCAGTTGTGTGTCAGTGAACTGAAATGGACTGGCATCAGGCACTTTGCATCAGATGATCATATGGTCTACTATACTGGAAATGAAAGACAAAGAAGAAATGGCATTACATTTATAATCAAGAAGAAACTTGCAAGAACTGTAATGAAATACAATGCAGTCTGAATGCTTAATTTCTATTCGGCTACAAGGAATGTCCATCAACACAACTATAATTCAAGTATATGCCCCAACAACAGCTGCAGAAGAGGATAAAGTTGATGAGTTCTATGAACAAGTACAAGCTGAAATTGACAGAACATGCAAACAGGATATGCTGATAGTCATGGGTGACTAGAACACAAAAGTCTGCAACAAAGAAGAAGGCAAAGTAGTTAGAAAATATGGACGGCAACAGAAATGAAGCTGGAGAAAGACTGATAGAATTCTGTAAGACCACTGATCTATTCATCTCAAACACCTTCTTCCAGCAACACAAGCGGCGACTGTACACATGGATTTCACCGAATGGATTGTACAAAAATCAAATTGACTACATCTGTGGAAGTCAATGATGGAAAAGCTTTATAACATCAATGAAGACAAATCCTGGAGCTGACTGTGGTACAGATCACCAACTATTAGTATGCAAACTCAAGCTAAAGTTGAAAAAGAGCAAGCCACACATGAATGTAGCAAAATATGACCTTGAGAATATACCACCAGAATTTAAAAACTACCTGCAAAATCTATCTGCTGTTTTAGATACAAATGACAGAGCTCCAGAAGAGTTATGGGATGCAGGACCGTACCTAGCCCTGTGTGAGTGGTGCGGCCGCACAGGGCGCAAAGGCTTAAGGGGCGCATTTCTGCTGTCTGCTGCCTGCCGCCACCACTTTTTCTTTTCTCAGTGGCAGCAGGCAAGAGCAGACTGCCGAAATGCGCCCCTTAAGCCATCTCACGGCATGCTAAGCAGGTCTGGTCCCTCCGGGAAGGACCAGACCTGCTTAGCGTGCCTGTGACTTGCACATCAGGTGCGCGCCTCTTCTCTCCCGCCCCCATAAAGTGGCTAGATGGAGGTGCGGGGGGGGGGGGCACATTTCACGATCGGTACGGCCCTGATGGGATGACATCAAGAAGGCTGTGTTGGAAGAAAGTGAGAAATCTCTACAAAAGGTGAAAGAGCATAAATGGCTAAAATGGATGAACGAAGAAACTCTGAAAATTGCCCAGAAATGCAGGGAAGCCAAAGCCAGAGGAGAAAGAGAGGCAATCGCAGAACTCAACAGAGATTTCCAATGTGTAGCAAGACAAGACAAGGAGAAGTACTACAATGATGTATGCAAGGAAATAGAAGCAGAAACTATTAGAGGAAGAACAAGATCAGCTTTCCTAAAGCTATGAGAGTTAAAGAAAAAATTCCAGCCTCCAATTGGAATTAATACTAAAGAAGAGTGATCCAACTAACTGTGGAAATTATCACACAATCACTCTGATCCTACATGCCAGCAAGATTCTACTCAAGATTATTCAGCAGAGACTACAACCATATCTGGAACGAGAACTGCCTGAAGTGGAAGCAGGGGTCAGAAAAGGGTGAGGAATGAGAGACATCATCGCGGATGTGAGATGGATCTTTCAAAAGACTAAAGAATAGAAAAATGATATCTATATGTGTTTTATTGACTACAGCAAGGCTTTTGACTGTGCAAACCATGAGTAACTCTGGGCCACATTAAGAAGCATGGGTATAATGTCGAACCTGTGTCTTTTGGGGAAACTGCTAGGTACTTATGACCTAGATTTGCCACTGTTGGAAACAGGATACTGGACCTGATGGACCTTGGTCTGACCCAGTATGGCATATCTTATGTTCTTATGGTTTCCCCTACCTGTTAATTTATATGCAGAACAAATCATTAGAAAAGCAGGACTGTATGAAGACAACTGAGGTGTGAAGGTTGGTGGAAGACTCATCAATAACCTTTGCTATGCTGATGATACCACATTACTGGCTGAAAATGAACACGATCTAAAACATTTGTTTCTCAAGATCAAGGAACATAGTCTTAAAATGGGCCTGCACCTTAATGTAAAGAAGACAAAGATCCTGACAACTGGCAAAATCAATAAGTTCATCACTGATGGAGAAGAAAGTGAAATAGTGGATAACTTTATCCTGCCTGGATCAAATATGAATAAAGAAACAACAAGCAGTCAAAAAATCAGATGATGCATTGCTCTTGGCAGAATGGCTATGAAGAACCTAGACAAGATTCTCAAGAGCAGAGATGTCTCTCTCCATACAAAGATTCAACTCTTTCAAGCCATGGTATTTTCAATACTGTCATATGGATGTGAAAGCTGGACAGTGAAAAAGATAGACAGGAAGAAAATTGATGCCTTTGAATTATGGTGCTGGCGGCGAATACTGTGTATACCATGGACTGCCCGAAGAACAAACCAGTCAGTACTAGAGGAGATCAAACTTAAGCTTTCTTTAGAAGCTCAGATGACAAGACTTTGACTTTCATATTTTGGACACCTCATGCGAAGAGAGAGATCATTAGAGAAAGACATCATGCTTGGCAAGGTAGAAGGTCAACGCAAAAGAGGAAGGCCAGCAAGAGATGGATTGATACAATAACAGCAGCTATGGGTGCCACTCTGTCAACAATAAGCCGCCCGGCTGAAGACTGAGCACAGTTTAGGACAATTATCCAGTGGGTCGCCATGAGTCGACATTGACTCTACGGCACTTAACACAAACAGCATTACTCCCTCTTAAACACTATGATCCCCCCTACTTCTCTCCACTATATACAAGAGAAATACCTATACAATAAATACATTTCCTCTTGATCCTCTTTCTCACTTGATATAGCTTAATTAGGTAATTACTGTTCTCCCCCAAACCTTTTTCTTTATGAAACTCCATTTAATATATTGCTCCCTTATCCCGTTCCCTTGCCCACCCTACACTGTAAATAGCTCTGCCTCTGCATCCGCTATTCTGCTGTATATGTGAACAGCTGATTTGTTAATAGTACAGTGGAACTTCAGTTTTTGTGATTAATCCATTCGAAAAAGTCTGACTAAAACCGAATGTATGAAAACTGAAGCAATATTTCCCATAAGAAATAATGTAAATCCAATTAATCTGTTCCAGACACCCAAAAATATTAACAAAAAATACATTTTATAGATAACTATATTTTTACATACAGAAAACAAAGAAATAAATATAAATGACTAATGAAATGGATAAATGAACATTTAACATCACTTTTACCTTTATTGAAGACTCTTGTTGGCATATGGAAGACAGTCAAACAGCAAAATAAAGAAAATCCCACTTCTGGCCACTAGATGGTGCTCCATTTTCAACTGTACAAAAACCGAGACAATGTACGAAAACTCAGACAAAATCTCGACGAAAAAAGTCAACGAAAACCGAATCGTACGAAAACTAGGGCATACGAAAACCGAGGTTTTCCCCAGGAAGTTGTCCAACTCTTTTATAAATCCAGCTGAACTAAGAGCTTCTATTGCATTCTCTGGCAATGAATTCCAAAGCTTAATTAAACATTGAGCGAAAAAATATTTTCCCTAATTAGCCTTAAATACACTACCTATTGTAATAGCTTCATTGAGTGTCCCCTAGTCTCTGTACTTTTTTGAAGGAGTAAACAACTAATTCACATGCATTCATTCTATTTCACTCATTATCTTATAGACCTTTATCATATCTTCCCTCAGCCACCTCTTCTCCAAGCTGAAGAGCCCTAACCTTTTAAGCTTTTCCTCTTGGGGCATCCCTTCCATTCCCTTTTTTGCTCTCCTCTCTCTGCACCTTTTCTAATTCCACTGTATGTTTCTTTAAAAGCAGTGAAAAGAACTGTGCACAATACTCAAGGAGCAGTTGCACCATCAAGCAATACAGAGACACTATGATATCATTTCTTTTTATTCTCCATTCCTTTCCTTATAATTCCTAGCATTCTATTAGCTTTCTTGGCTGCCACTGCACATTGAACAGAGGATTTTAACATCATATCCATAGTGATGCCTAGATCCTTTTCCTGGGTGGTGGTTCCAAATATGGACCTTGCATCGTGTAGCTATAGTTTGGGTCGTTTTTCCCTAAGTACATAACTTTGCACTTGTTCACATTAAATTTCATCTGCCATTTGGATGCACTGCCTCCTAATTTCTCAAGGTCCTCTTGCGATTTTCCAAGTTTTCTTGTGATTTACCAGTTTTCAATAATTTTGTGTCATTTGCAAATTCAATCACCTCATTTGTTGTTCCCATTTCCAGGGAATTTATAAACATGTAAGAAAACAGCAGGCCTAGTACGGATCCCTGGGGTACTCCACTATTTATCTTTCTCCTTTGAGAAAATTGTCCATTTAGTTCTAGTCTCTATTTTCTACCTTTTGAACAGTTACTGATCCACAGTAGTACACTGCCTCCTATCCCAAGAGTTTTTAATTTCCTGAAGAGTCTCTCGAGCGATCTTGCCAAAAGCTTTTTGAAAATCCAGATACACTATATCAACTGGCTCACCTTTATCTACCTGCTCAATCACACTTTCCAAAATATGTAGCAGGTTTGTGAGCCAAGATGTCCCTTGGTTTAATCGATGTTTGATTTTTCCCATTAAGTCAGGCAATCTATATGTTCAGTAATTTTGTTCTTTAAAATGGTTACTACAATTTTTCCCAGCACTGACATCATGCTCAATGGTGTATAGTGTCCTAGATCACCCCTGGAAGCTTTTTTCAGTAACTGACATTACATTGGCCACCCTCCAATCTTCAGACACTATAGATAATTTTAATGACAGTTTACAAATTACTAATAGTAGGTCTGCAATTTTATTTCTGAGTTTTTGAGCAATCTTTGATATATACATATGCATGATATATATATGTACCATCCAGTCCAGGTGATTTGCTACTCTTTAATTTGTCAAAATGCTGTATTACATCTTCCAGGTTCACCTTTAAATATTATTTCTGGCATGGATATCTCCTTTATATCTTCTTTAGTAATAATCAAAGCAAAGAATTTATTTTGAGAATCATTTTAAAAGTTCTATTTGTGAATTGCATGTCTGAAATAGCCCATTTAGACATGCAAATCACATACACATCCCAAGAGCCACTTTTGAAAGGCCAAGAATTTATGTGTCCAGCACAATCAGATCTCTGTCACACAGGGGTATGGCGGAGGCATGTCTGGGGTGATCTGTATAAGATCAATATGGGGGTCTATTCTGTTCAGCAAATAGTGGGTCTGGACATCCAATCCAGATGGCCAGACCCACTATTTGCCCAGCTGGCATTGGGGAAACAGCTCCCCATGTAGAGCTAAGTTGTGTGGGAAGCTGTTTGTAGGCAGGTGGGGGCAGACTGCAGGCAGGACAAGACTCTTGATGTACATGGCCGATTCTGTGGTCAGCCCAGTACATCCAGGGTCAGCCATCTGCATGGGGGATGATGGATGACCTGGACCCAGAAAGCAGATGAGGGGGCACAGGGGGTTATCCACAGCCCAACACTGGCCACGGCAGGCCTGATTGGGGGTCGGGCTGTGCGGAAAACAGTTTGTGGAGTTCTGCCAGGGATTGCAGTTCCTGTATGGAGCTATGGTGCTGTGGCAACATGATGCCATGGCACCACGGCTCCATGCAGGAGCCTGACTGAGCTAACCGGAGAGTTTGTTGGATGATCGGGCACCCAGAATTGGGGCACAGCATGGACGTCCAGGCCCTTTTCCCGATTCTGATCCTGTGGGTACATCTAGCCCCCATGGGCTTAGAATCGGGTGCAACCAGTGCACATCCCAATTTTGGGCGCCCGGACAGGTAGGGACGTCCAGATCAGAATGAGCCTCTATGTGTACATCTGATTTTAGAATGTCACTGCATGTTTATGACCACTGGCGTGTCTATATCTATACCTGTTCATAGGCATGAAAAGGCATTTGAAAAGCGCTCATTACAGCCAGCAAGTAACAGTAGGGAAAAGAGTGGAATGCTCTCTGATTCCCCCTATAATTTTCACCTCCTCAAAAAAACAGATAGATAAATACTAAGGCTGTTTTGTGAGCTGCTTCACTGAAATACCATCTGTCACGAAGTGGATCTAGCAGAGCCCATGGAAATAAGTAGAAATACAGATAGTGGATCTGACACTGACACTTCAGACAAGCACATGACAGGGAGTTGCTATAGGCAACATAAACAAACCAGGTCTCGAGCTCTGAGAACACGCCCAAGCTTCAGGAAAGCTCAGGAATCATTAGGGAATGAGGAGCAGCTGAAAGGAGGCGGGGTTGAGACACATGTGGATAAACCTCACTCACCTGGAGTTAGAGGGAAGGGCGAGTGCAAGTTCAGGTTCGGGTTAGACGGAGCTGAGAGAGCAGAAGCAACAGAAATCCTGGAAGCCAGAGAAGTCCCAGGAGTTACAGGAATTAGCAGAGAGGCAGAGAGAGCAGCAACTGCAGAAACTCCTGAGAAGTCAAGGAACTCTGAAAGGGCAGAGAACCCCAGGAGCCCAGGACATTCTGCTGGAAGTCTGGGTTGGAGCGGAGCCACTGAGAGGGCTGGGAGAACCGAAAGGTTTAGCTCCAAGGCTGAGAGAGAAAACCCAGGAGTCTGCCATAGAAGGCAGTGCACAGACACCTTTGAACACAGTAACGCTTATACAAAAGGTAACAGAGAAGGCAGTTTTAAAGCCAGGCTGAGACAGGCTGGAAAAGCCAATTACCCAGGCTACAGGGACAGAAAGGATAAAGTCTTCTGGCCTGAAGACAGTTTTGTACCTGGGGAAAAGCCAAAAGGGAAAACCTGTAAGGAATTGCCGTCCTGTTCCACTCCGGTAGCTTCAGCTGTGCCGAGGAACTCTAAGCTGAGAGAGCCAGAAGGTAAGCTTATTACCTCTAATAGAAAGAGAATTGAATGCAGGAACTTCCCATATGATTGGCAGCATTTGAAGGGCTCTCAAGAAAGGAACTCTAGTGAATACGGTAATTGTTTTTCACAGACGTTAACAGAGGAAGAAAAGAAGTCTCTTTGTAATAGGGAGAGACTGCTAAATAACACGTCTAGCTATTTGAAAGAGAGACTGTTTGCAACAGAGAGTGAGGACATGCAGTGTGAAGTGCAGGGGGACCAATCCACTGTTGAATACATGGATTGTACGCTCACAATTGCAGACGAGATCTCCTCTCTATGTTAAAGGAGCTGTGAAACTTTCTAACTGTGGAAGTAACAGAGAAAGAGTTTATGTTTGTTGGGAAAAAGGACTGTTTAAAATACCTTTTCATTTGGTGTAAAGAAGCTGAAAAAAAGAAGCAGTTTTTGTTCACATTTTGTCTCTTTATTTTTGTACCCGAAGTTGGTTTATCTGCCTTGTTTTTCATTACAAAAAGAATCCTCCCGGAAGGGGAATAAAATCCTGTCTTTGAGCCTTACCATGCGTCCGCAACTCATTTCTTGGCTGATCTATAAGAACTACAACTCCCAGAGAGCATAGCAAGGCTTTCTATATCCTTTTTCTGGCCAGTTCAAGATAAGGCCTCAGTGTAGTACCCTGCCTTAACCTGTGGGGTCCCACGCTGGGTGACACATCACAGATATATCTGTGGTGCTGCTTTTGCAGATGCATATATTTCTCAAAGTACTCATTTCCTGGAACATGTCTGGGTGGAGACATTTAACTTTTAGAATGGAGATAGACCAATTTTAGAACTCATTTACATGTGCCCGCCTTCTCTGCTGCCACTCCTATGGAATATTGGTAGTTTTGACTTGGATGTTCCCAAATGGCATCTAAACAGCCTTCCTAAAATACTGATTCATTTCTTTCTGCTATGGCCTTGTCCTCCTTTTGTTCCCCTTTTACCTCCCTATCATCCTACGATCCAGCTGACTCCCTCACAGGCTTTTTGCTTTGAATGTACCTGAAAAAGTTTTTATTATGAGTGTCTGCTTCCAAAACAAGCTTCTTTTTACATTTTCTCTTTGCCTGCCTTATCAATGCTCTGCATCTAGCTTGCCAGTGCTTATGTCGTTTCTTGTTTTCTTCATTTGGATCCTTTCCACATTTTTTGAAAGATGTTTTTTTTTTGGCTATAACTCTTGCCATCAGTTATTTGGCTTTCCTTCCACTTTTTTTTTAATTTTTAAACATTTTCAATTGCTTACAAAAAGTAAACTAATAAGAAAAAGGAAAAAACTATACATAACATTACATTAGAAAATAAAAATCAATATACCAAAAGTCCACATAAAGGGAGAGCAAATTACAGAAAACACTGAAATAGAAATATCAAACCTCCATGTGTTGAAGAAAGTATTAATACATCCTATAAAACCCAATTTTATTTCACAGACAGCAAGCAGTAAGAGCTACTAGGTAACAAATATAATAATGACATCCAACATTATACCTGCGATTTAGACTTCAAAAACTCCAGTTGAGATACATCAGAAAAAACATGCCTATTCCCCCCACTTGTAATCAGAGACTTACATGGAAATTTTAGGAAAAACGTAGCTCCCAATTCAAGCACACGTGGCTTCGAGGCAAGAAAAGCCTTGCGCCTAACCTGTGTTTGACAGGAGACATCAGGAAAGATATTTACCTTTTACCACAAGAAAACTCATCTTTCTTCTGAAAAAATAACCGAAGGATCATATTCTTATCCAATTCTGAATGAAAAGATACCAAAATAGTGGCTCGAGTTGGCATTTCATCCATTGAGGACTCAATAAACTCAGAATATTATCAAACCCACCACCCTCCACATTAGTAGACTTGAACCCATGAGGCAAATAATACATATTATTTAAGGAAAACTTGTCAACATCAGTATAGCCTAGCACTTCATGGACATGATAACGGGTAATAGGAAAATTAAGACAGTGCAAATTCTTTATACGAAAACTATTTTCCAATAATTCCTGCTGTGAGTAGAGTGCCAGGCTATCTTTCATAAAAGATAAAGAAGGCCCACATAAATTCTGAATATGAGATTCACATTTCTTAAACTGTTCATCAATAACCACAATTTGAGATCATGTTGTTTACATTTTTACACTGTTTCCTTCGTAAAGTCAGATAACTGGGAAAAGGTACCACTCAAGGAGGCATCGATACAAGTTAAAACACCCCAAATATCAACCAAGGAAATTTCCAAACTCTTGTCAGCACCAGTAAATAACTCCGATAAACCTTGCATACAAGTAGAGCCTTCCGGTGCCAGAAACATTTTAGGCAACTGAAGTACCCCCACTACCAAAGAACCCGAGATAGTCCCACTTGACTCGAGTCTGCCGGGAGTTGCAAAAAGTCCTCACTAATAGGAGAGGACATAGCGAGACCCACTACAGTATTGCATGCCTGTGGGGTACCCAAAAATAGAAGAGCTCGCTGTGGACCCTGAATCACCGGTCATGACTGCAACAACCCTGCTCTCTCCTTCAGCTTTGAAATGTGTTTATCCATAGGTTCAATAACCTTAACCGATTTAGCAGGATTAACAGTCCTCACAGTTATAGACCTCTTTTTGTGCTTTCCCATTCCAGGGCCCAAAGCCAAACGTGCTTCTCGATGCACTGAAGGGGCACTAAAGGGGTGTATCTGGCCCCTTTGGACATGCCCCTTTGGACACTCCCCTTTGGATGCGCCCACAACTGCGTCCTGTGGAGCAGAGCCGCGTTTTAAGGCCCCTGATGACAGGGGAGTCAATCAGGGTGTGAGATGAAACCAGTGACAGTAGAGGGAGGCTCCAAAACTGCCCACACAGCACCGCAGCAATCTCCAACATGAAACTTCAGGTAACAGCTCTCAAATGACTGAGTCACTGAGCCACATTTTAAGGCCCCCAATGAAAAGGGAGCCAATCAGAGTGCAGATGAAACCAGCGATGGCAGAGGGAGGCTCCAAAACTGCCCCCACAGCACCGCAGCAATCTCCAACATAAAACTTCAGGTAACAGCTCTCCCTTTCGCCCTTTTTTAAAGCATGGAATACATCTGGTTTGGGCTTCCAAGATGGCATTTTTCAACAATTCCCATTCCTGATATAAACTTTTCTTTGAAGGTGCTGCATTAATTTGTTTCCTAACCATTTTCCTCATTTTATTACAGTGGATTTCCTTGCTGTCCTCCCTCCATTTAGTAAATCAAATTCGATCATGTTATGATCACTATTGCCAAGTGCCTCTCACACCAGATCCTGTGTTTCTATAAGGACTAATTCCAAAATAGCTCCCCCATGTCAGTTTTTGAAGCAGATGTTCCATGAAGCAGTCATTTATTTCATCTAGAAACTTTACCTCCATAGCATGTCCTTCTATGACATTAACCCAACCAGAGCCGTACCGAGTGTAAATCGCGCCCTGTGCGACTTGCACATCGGACGCGCCCCTCCCCCCATGGCGGGAGAGAAGAGGCATGCCCGATGTGCAAGTCGCCGGCATGCTAAGGAGATCTGGAGGGACAGATCTGCTTAGCATGCTGGCGAGAAGGCTTAAGGGGTGCATTTTAGTTGTCTTCCATTACCTGCCGCCTCTGAGAGAAGAAAAAGTGGTGGCGGCAGGCAACGGCAGACAGCTAAAATGTGCCCCTTAAGCCTTTGTGCCCTGTGCGGCCGCACCGCTTGCACAGAGCTAGGTAGGGCCTGAACCCAACCAATACAGGGGTTATTGAAATCATTCATTATTAATGTGTTGCCAATTTTGTCAGCTTCCTAAATTTCAGTTAATATTTCATCATCTGTTTGTTCATTCTGGCCAGCACATAGCATTCCCCCCCCCCTTCCCCCCCACACACTATTCGCTTACTTTTCTCACATGGAATTGCTATTCATAAAGATTCTATAGTGCATTTTGTTTCCTGCAAAATTTTCATCATGTTTGGCTCAGTGCCCTTTTTAACATGTAGCCCCATCCCCCTAACAATTTGATCTATCCTATCATTGCAGTATAATTTGTACCCTGGTATCACAGTGTCCCATTGGTTATCCTTATTCCACCAGGTCTCTGAGATGCAAATTGCATCACTCTCTTCATTCAGTACTATGGACCCGGCTTTGGGATGTGGGTTGTGGGGCTGCACATCCCAGCAGGACATGCAGCCCTGCAAGCTATCCAGGCCTGATTCCCCCTCCAGCTCTCCCTGTATATCCTGAGCATCAGGATGAGGAAAGCTGGTGGGGGACAGAAGGGGGTGGGATCTGGGCAGAATGTGGGTGGGCCAGCCCGGCAGAACATACAGGGCTGATTCAGGTCACAGCCTGCCAGGTCCGTGGGGATCTGCTGCTTATTCCACCTTGGAATAAGAAGCACAAATCCTGCGATCGGGACTGGGGATCCCCCCGGTGCTGGGCCTGGGTACGAGGGGGTCCCGCCACCTGATCCAAGCCACGGCAGGCCATCTATGGGTCGGGTGGCAGGGTAAAGGGGAGCTGAAACCATGGGAGTCAGGGCACCTGCGGGGAGGACATCCCTGCAGGCGGCAGGGGCATGCTGTGCCATCCACAGGCCCGATTCTGTGGAGTCCTGAATCAGGCTCCCAATATTCTTACTCTCCCATCTTACTTATTAGACTTCTAGCATTTGTATACAGGCATTTCAAGGTATGTTTTTTGTTCAATTGGCAACCCGCTTATCAATTGACATTGGTAATTTGGAATCTTTCAACTCTGTCTGCTTTTTCTTAAAAACACCAGGACTACTTTTACCTTTATTGCAACTTCTTTATCAGGATGCCACAGCCTTTCTGTTTTGGTAGTGTCCTTCTGAACCACGCACTCCTGTGTAACTGTTGCTTTCCCCCATAATCTAGTTTAAAAGCCGCTCGAGCGCCTTTGTAAAGGTTAATGTCAGCAGCCTAGTACCACACCAATTAAGGTGACGTCTATCTTTGCAGAACAGACACCGCCTCCCCAGAATGTTGTCCAGTTCCTTACAAATCTAAAACATTCATCCGTGCACTATAGTCTCATTGAGACTCCACAGCTCTGCCTGCTTCTTGGATCCTACAGATAGAACAGGAAGTAGTTCTGAGAATGCTACTCTGGAAGTCCAGGATTTCAGCATTCTACCTAAAAGCCCAAATTTGGCTCCCAGAACCTCCCTCCCACACATTCCTATGTCGTTGGTACTCACATGGACCAACACAGCCAGCTCCTGCCCAGCACTGTCCAGAATCCTATCTAAGTGACACATGACGCCCACCACCTTTGCTCTAGGCAGGCAAATGACCATGCGATCCTCATGCTCAGCAGCCACCCAGCTATGCACCTGCCAAATGATCAGATCAGCAACTAAAATGGCTATAGTAAACCTTCTCTCCTGGGTAGAAGCCCTGGAGAAACATCCACGGTGTGAGAAGATATTGGATCCCCTGGAAGACAAGTCATGGATACAGGATCATTTCCTGCTACACCAAGGTGACCAAGCTCCTCTAAAGCAGCTGTCAGACTGCAAGAGGGACATTTCTACCATCTCCCTGTAGATCTCCTCTACATACTTCTCAGTCTGCCTCTGCTCTTCCAAGTCTGCTGCTCTAGCTTCCTGTTATCAAACTCATTCTCTGAAAGCCAGACGCTCTTTTCACCGAGTGCACACATATGATCTCTTACCACATCTCAGGCCAGAGGGACTGGGGTTTCTAGTCCTATAGGCACTCCTTGCGGCCTTGGGCAAGACACTTAACCCTCCATTGCCTCAGGTACACATAGATTGTGAGCCCTTTGGGGACAAGGGAATGTATCCAGTACCTACTTATAGTGATTGTAAACCGCTCTGATGCCCTTCAGCCTGGGCGGTATATCAAGAAATTGCATAAACATAAACATAAACATAAATGGGAGATAATCATACATGTGGCACTCAATGCAAAAGACTGAAAGCCCCCCATCTCGCTGCTGGGCTGCTATCTACGTCTTTGTATTGTTTTAGAGTTGCTAAAAGAGTAGGGATACCTAAACTAATAAAAAGGCCTTTAAGATTATTTGATATATTTTATGCTATTATTTAGTGGCTGCTTCCCAATGAACTGCTAATAATCTGTTGAGGGTTAATCATTTGCTGATCAAAATGCACAGTGGTATCAAATTTTCACTCTCTCTTTTAAGTGAGATAAATAACTATAAATTAAGGGATGTGCCTAAGGTGGATGGGAAAAAACTAAAGACCTGTCTGCTTTCATTTGAGACTGTAAGAGTCCACCTAAATAAACAAAAACTAATTTAAACCTCTAAAGGAACCTGCTATTTCCCTGAATGATTTTAAGGCTATAAGGGCCCAACTAAATTCAACAAAAAATAATTTTAAACCTGTAAAATAAGCTGCTATTTCCCTGCTTTCTGTTAAGATCCTAAAGCCCCACACAAATCTAACAGAAGTTAATCTTAAATCTCTGGTAAGCTGCGATTTTCTTGCTTTTTTACGGCTATAAGGGCTTACCTACATTTAACAGCAATTTATTTTAAACCTCAAAAGCCAGATGAGAAAGTATATTTGCGTTTTGAATGAATTCAAAAATAGACTTTTCCAAACACACCTACAATCTCTTCTCTATCCTAGGCGTTAAGTTAAGTCATCAAATTTACTGGTGAGGTAGTGCCCAAATTTCAGTTGGGCGGTGCTATGCACTGTGTCGGTGCATAGCCCATCCACCTCCCGCCTAACCCGGATTTTCCATGCTGGGGTCATATGTGGCCCTGGCCTCAAAAATCTGTGTGTCGCCGCACAGACAAGAAGCCACGGGAACTACCCGTGTACCACCAATTTTCAATGCAATACAGTTAGCTCCAGTGCCTTAAAGATAGGCGAGGTTTTCCCACATCTATCTTTAAGGTGCAGAGTGCTAACCGGGTAGCATCGAAAATTGATCTTACACGGGTAGCGCCATAGCCTGCATGTGCTCTGCCCAGGAATGCCCCCAACATTAGGGACATATCCAGGATTTTCACCTGTGTAGGTGCCCTTCAAAAATCCTGGATAAGGCCTTTACATGGGTACCTAGGGAAGTTACCCATATAAAGGCCTTCAAAAATCGGGCCTGGAATGTTTATTTACCCACAGAGGCTTTGCTCACTCTCAGCTTTCTTCTGTTTTTGGAACTGTAGTTTAAAAGGCTTGTATAAAGATAACTGAAAAGACATTTGAAATTTTGTTCTTTGAAAGGACAGCTTTTGGCCTGGAGCGGCAACCTTGACTTGGAAAGTTACCTGAGGCTGGGAGAGCTCTCTTAAACTGTTTTAATGGAGGGAGGGAGGCGACTCGAATAAAGGGAATCCTCTGGCAGACATAGGGGCATGTTTACTAAACCATGCTACCAGGGTAGTGCCGGGTTAGCGTGCAGTTTCGGTGCCATGCAAAAAAGCAGCGTGGGGCTCCTTCACTAAAACCCTATGCTACCCTGGCTGCTATACAAACTCCTCTGGCAAGAGCGACTTGTCCACTGGCGGGTTCAATGAGTAGCACCAAAGAAAACGTGGCTCAAACACATTGAAGAAGACCTAAGGAACCAACGGCTGACCATCGACGAGGCCAGAAATATTGCCACCGATCGCCAAGGTTGGAAGCGTATTGTGAACAACCCACGGAATCCAGTGGCACCTAAAGCAGCGTATTAGTTGAGAGGACGACCTGCTCCCCAAACTCCAGCTAAGGATTAAAGAAGCAGAAGAAGATCCTGGTAGCATATGTCAGGTTGGGAACTGGGCAGAACAGAAGTGTCCTAGCATGTCATGACTGGCAAGGGCTTGACGCTGCTAACACTTCAATTGGTGGCATTATTTGCACCCACGTATCAGCTAGGGTGGTGCCAGACCTGCCTGAACTGCAGAGCGATGGAAGCACTCGCCACCTGCAGTTTCTGCATTGGAAATGCGAATTGACATGTGCATTACCAGCACAGGGATATTCTAAACGGGGGACACATAGAATTATGGTACGGTTCTGTGCTAGGAGCTTTGCTGGTGAATTCTACAGCAGAACTCAGGGACTAACTGAACTTGGGGTTTTAAAGTGGCCTGGACTGTTATTCAGACCAGGGAAGGAGTTGTTCCCTAATTGGGATGTAAAGGACCAAGGACAAGGAAGTTCTGATTCTCTCAAAGGTTTTAAGACTACATAACAATTGGAATTTAACAACCTGTGAGAGTTTGATATCTTAAGGTGGAAGGGCATCTTGCACATGGTGAGGAAGTGGAAAGGACCTGGTAGAAGATGCTAAGGCCTGATAGATGCCACCATATGACAAAGTATATGTGCATTCCGAACTTTACACTGTAGAAGTGTGGTGTGCGGTGGGGAAGGGGTTTTCTGTTAAAAAACCAAACAGGCAGAAGATAAGGGAAAACAACATTGTTTTTATTCAGACCCAACTTGTTACACCTTCACAAAGCTGGTCTCCTGGCCCTTCCTCCAGCCCAGTTAAGAACATAAGATATGCCATACTGGGTCAGACCAAGGTCCATCAAGCCCAGTATCCTGTTTCCAACAGTGGCCAATCTAGGCCATACGTACCTAGCAGTTTCCCCAAAAGACACAGGTTCCACAATGCTTGTATTGGGTCAAGCATTGATATCCTGGGTCCCTTTTTAATAATGGTTTATGGACCTTTCCTCCAGGAACTTGTCCAAACCTTTTTTTAAACCCAGCTACACTAACAGCTCTTACTATATCCTCCGGTAACAAATTCCAGAGTTTGATTACACTTTGGAGTGAAAAAAATATTTTCTCTTATTTGTCTTAAATAGTTTACCCTATAGCTTCATTACATGTCCCCTAGTTTTTCTATATTCTGATAGCGTAAACAATCAATCAATCTACGTTAACCAGTTCCACTCCATTCATTAAATTTATAGACCTCTATCATATCTCCCCTCAGCCGTCTTTTTTCCAGGTTGAAGAGCCCTAACCTTTGTAGCCTCTCTTCATAGGAGTAGCCTTCCACCACCGCCAGTCTTGCTACTCACACCAGTTTAAACACCTGCCAAATCTGAATATGGGACAAGGAGGTGGATCTCTTTGGCCTTCAATATTATGGAAAATCATTCTAGACAAGTAGCCCTGCCCGCTCAAGAGCCAGGCCGTAAGCGAGAATCGATCCACCTGTGACATTCTTATCGGTCCCTGTGAAAGCCACAAATGACTGGTCCACCAACAGCCAGATCAGTCTGTGTACCACAGTCACTGGGGCCAATCAGGTTCCACAAGGATCACATGACTACGGTGCTGTACAGCAACCAGCCAATCAGGGCCCAAATAGGGAAGACAGAAGACTCTCCTGCAGCCAAGGCAACCAACCCCTCCGATAGTCGCTTTCTCCGATGGCTGTAGAATTGGGTCCTGACATTGTCTGCAGCTGCCATGAGATCCATCACCAGCTAACCCCAGCACTGAACGATGCTGGTGAACAGAATGCGTAAAGACCCACCCCGCTGCATCTATCCGATGCCAGCTGAGAATTGGCTTGAATGTTGTCCTTTCCGGACACGTGAGCTGCCGATAGGGTGCTTACGTGGTGTTCAACCTACTGCAGAAGAGGTGCAACCTCTGCCGCCAGAATTGCACTGCCTGTGCCACCCTGCCTGTTAACATATGCCACTGCTGAGGTGTTGCCTGAGAACACTCACTACACGAGTCTCCAGAGCGGAAGTATTGCATCACCATCCAGACTGCTCGAATCTCTAGATGACTGATGGAGCAGGAGTTCCCCTCTGCTGACCATCCCCCCTGAGCCACTTGGGAGCAGCAATGTGCTCCCCAACCATTCAGACTAGCATCCATGGTCACCAGATCCAGTCCGGCTGCTCCAGCGACACTCCATGTTGCTCTTTCCCAGCCACCACTGCAATGCCATCTTGGTATCTCCTGGGCACCGAGACAGGGAGTGGTGCTGAGGCGACCATCTTAAGAGCAATGCTCTCTGCAGCAGCCACATAGGGAAACTGGCCCATGGCACTAAATCTAGCACTGCCATTAGCTCAAGAACTTGTAGGTAATACCAGGTTGTGACGTCAACAGAAAGTGGCACATCAGGCTCTGAAGCTTGAGACTGTGCTCCTCTGCCAAATGAGACTAAACTGGCTGCCTTGTCAAACCATGCTCCCAGATAAACCAACTGTTTGGTTGTCAACTCTGCCAAGAACAAGTTGGTCCCATCCCATCCTAAACTCGGAAGAAAAGCTATCACTTTCTGCATCATTCTCTGACACTTGACCCTCATGAGCCAATCGTCCAGGTAGGGATGAACTAGTACTCCCTGCCACCACTATCAACTTAGTGAACATTTGTGATGCCACTGCAAGCCCGAATAGCAGCACTCAGAACTGAAAATGACCCATGAATGTCGCAAACTGGAAGCAGCGTTGAAGCGAATGTATGCCTCAAATCCAGAGCAGTGAGGAACTCACCCCTCTGCACAGCCACCATAACGGATCACAATGTTTCCATATGAAATCTTGTCACCTGCAAGGCTGCATTCACATGCTTCAGGTCAAGAATGGGTCAAAAAGCACCTTCCTTTTTGGGCACCATGAAATATATTGAGTATAAACCTAATCTGCACTGGTCTGGTGGTACAGGTACCATGAACTCTAAGGCCAGTAAACGCTGCAATGTCGTGCGGACCACTTGATGCTTGCCCAGGGCTGTGCATGGGGACAGCATGAAGACCTCCCACAGCGGATGTTGAAATTCTAGCGCATAACTTTGCTTAATGGAGCATCCAGCTTATTGCAAATGAACATACAGAAAAATCTTGCAAGCAGACAGGATTCCCACTAGCCTAGTACCCTAATAAAAAAGGAATAGTTTATGAAAGGTAGTATATAAAAAAATGTTAAATAAATGCTAGCAAGGGAACCCAATCACTAAGATTTTAAGAAGAAATCACTGGACTTGCAAAGGGTTTAAAAAAAAAAAATTGGGGGGGGGGGGGGGGTGTCCGACCATTAGGATGTTTAGGTCCCTAGAATTCAGTGCCCCATTCATATCCTTTGCAAGAAGGGCACCCCAACAATGTTTGGAGCCTGACCTTGGCCAAGAAAGCATAACCAAAATCAAACCAAAATAAAAAAACCCAGCTTGATAATCTGTGCCACAGGCAAAGTCCATATCAAGACAACATAGCTGAAAGCTGTTCCCCCTCCCCATCACTAGATCCCATACTATTATGCTGGCAGGCAGTGGTAGTAGGAAGAAAATGGAACAGAACTTTAGGGGGGGGAGGAGAAAGGAAAGATCAAAAGAAAAACAAAGAATTCAACAGAAGAAAAGCCAGAACAAAAATAGGGAAAGGGCAACCTAAAAAGGTGTTGCGGGGGGGGGGGGGGGAGACCCTTAAAAGGTTGCTCAACACCATTTTTTTTTTAACACCTTCATCCACATGAAAATTAAACTGGTATGAAAACAGAGCTCACGTGCTGTCTCTGTAAGGTGACAATTCTTAAAGATCATTCCACCCTTTATGTAAAGCCAGTATTAAGAATTACTATAGCATGCAACAGTACAGTTAAAGTTCCTTCCTTGCCCAATTACAGTTCCTACCTTTGTATGGCTTGCCTTAAAAGGACTGTTGTCTCCACAGGCCTCTTTCCCTCCTGCAGCCTGCTGGGTTTTTAACCTCTCCTTGTGAGCCACATCCTCCCAGCCCTGAACTCCAGGCTGTAGGCTCTCTTAAAGGGGCCTGTCGATAATCCCTCTGGAGAGGGACAGACAAAACTCTATAGACCCAATCACATACACTTTAAAAGTAATTCCCTGTTGGTGTTACACCGGCTCCGAATCATGCATAAACTTCAGGTAATTGCTCATTTGAATCTGGGATTTTGGAGGTGGAATTGTGCTTACGTCTTTAATGTTGAAAACACCTCTGAATCAAATTTTGGTGCCTGGCTCCTTCATTGATTCCCCTTAGGCATGCAGTATTTGCCAGTTCAGTATGTGTATGTGCTACAACTTACATATGTAAATAGCAAATTTTCTGCTTATACCTGGAAGAAGCCCCAGTCATATGTATAGAGCTATAAAGGAAGCCATTATCTTTATAAAATGGCTTCTTCTCATTGCATGCCATCAAATATATTCATTTCTTCCATAATGGTAAACATAGTTTATATCTTTAGCACCTTTTGATGTTATGTCCCGTGTCTCCTGTTTTTTCCATGGATTTTGCTAACCACTTCAATATAAGTTTTGTGATGTTGTGGTATATCAGAGGATGACTAAATAAATAAATATAAAAGGCTCTACAAAAGGAGGAAGTGATAATGCTCCTATATAGCTCAATGGTGAGGTTTCATTTGGAGTACCATCTTCAGTTTCTTGCTAAGGATAAGAAAAGACTTGAAGTGGTACAGAAGAGAGTGACCAATATGGTATGAGATTTGCACAGGAAGCCGTATGAGAAGAGACTTGGAGACCTGAATATGAATACCTTAGAAGAAACGAGGATATAATATGGACTTTTAAATACTTGAAAGGTATTAATGAGCAAACAAACCATTTTCGAAGATGCGGAAGCTATAAAACTAGAGGGACATTAAATGAAGCTACAAAGAAATAAAATTAAAAGCAATCCCAAGAAGTATATTTTCACAAAAAGGGTGGTAGATGCCTAAAATGTCCTCCTAACGGAAGTGTTTGGGGCAAAGAAAATGACCAAATTCAAAAAGGCATGGGATAAGCACAAAGGATCCCTATATAGTAAGAGAAGCATTCTTGCTCAAAGCAAACTTAAATGAATTTTACACTTCATAAAAGGCACAGAGTGGCCGTGACAACCCAAAATAAAAAAATACAAACACACTCAATGATCAAGGCACTCTAGGCATATTTAGGAGGGAAGGGTTGTGCAGTATTTCCATATGTAAATAACCTCTGAGTTCAATCTAAATAATCCTAAATCAGAGTGCTTTACAACCTGAGTTCTTTGTTCTGGACCAGCAATATGTTTTGGATTTGCAGATAAGTGAAAACCCTGAAGCAGAACCTCTTATTTTTTATTTTGGTTTGAAACACAATACTGTGTAGGGATGACAAGATATTGAACAATTTTGAGTGGGCAAGTATCGAATGGGTTTGCACGAATGAATTTTTGAACTATATTTCTATTTTATAATTAAAACATTAAAATAGACCTATCTAACTGCTTGTATGTGTTGTTTGGAGAAAAGCTGTCTGACAGAAACATTTGTTTTGTCTGAATTTAAGCAATAGTTTTAGAAACAGCTATTTACATGTTTAGATCCATAGTATGCACAGTATTGAAGGGGGCGGGTTGCGGGTATGGCTTTTGCTGGCCGGAAATGTATGTTTTCTCAGTGTTGTAAACATGCATACCTTTAAAAAACTAGACATCGGCGTTTGCACCTTCTCCCAGTCAGGTGGAAGTATCAGCTCACTGCTCATTTGGACCTGGGGTTTTCATCAATGAGGACGGAACAATTGTGTTTACCTCTTTGATGTTTAAAACCATCTCAAAGATGAAAAAATATAGGATTTCTTTTTTGCTCAGCTCCTTAACTGGCTTTTTCTGGATGCTTGGTTTTGTGAAATCCAACATTTATGCATGTGAGTGCTAGCACACACTTTGAATGTAAATTCTGTACTTATACATTCTCAGAAATGTTCCCACTAAGCAGCTTAAAGCTGTGTGGGAATCCTAGGCAGCATTCCTGCTGGCAGAGGGTGGGTGTGGGGTGCAATGTGACCATGCTTAGGATAGCGAGGCACAGGTAGATCCCAAGGGATTGGTCCTAAACCCCAAATGGCACCACTCATTTGAATGTGTTCTTTTCTAAAATGCCTGGTCTTGTTATACGTGCTGCAATCTACGTATGTCTTTCCCATATCCTTATACATATTTTACAAAGGACTCTGCATTCAGCGAGCCTTTGCAAAATACATGGGCGACTGTGCACATTCTAGTCCTTAACTAGGTGCCCTACGTAGAATTGAGCTTTACAGCTGTCAGTCTGATAAATAAAACATTCTTGGATAGGTCTGATGCTGCTAGACCTAAATTTAGTTTATGGTTTATTCCTATTTGATAAACTGCTTTTAAAATAAAATATCGAAGCGGTTTATAATCAAATATATAAAATATATGCAGACAAAAAGGAATGCCATTGTAATGATGAGAAAGAAGGTAAAAAAGTAGCACTAGACCCTGCTTGCTGGTCCCCCATCCTGCACACTATTGATCATTAAAGGCCAGTTGGAATAGATGAATCTTCAGTCCAGCCTTAAATTTTTTGAAAAAAAGGCGCCAACTGCAAGTGGGGAGGGAGATCGTTCCAAAGACTGAGAGCTGCAAAAAAACAATGCCGAGCGTTGTTATGGTCTCTAATTTAGCATGGGGTACAGGAGGAATGAACAGGCATTACTATGGAGAGGGTGCAAATCTCTGGCATGGACATAAAATCAGATAAGAGAAGCTAAGAATGTAGGTGGATCAGTATGGAGAGCATTTTTTGCTGGGATTAAGAGTTTGTAGTGAATCTGATAATAAATAGGAAGCTGGTGTTCCTGTAGCAAGAACAATGTGACATGATCAAACTTTCTGGCATAGCAAAGAACCCTAATTGTAGAATTTTGGATAGTTTCTAATCGCTTCAATGCCACGGCATAGACAGCATTAAAATGATCTATGCAGGAGACAAGAAAACTAAGAGCTAGAGTTCTTTGAAAAAGGGTGTCAAGGAAGGCATGAAACTTCCTTAGGGCCAGAAAAGAACTCTTTACCATGGAACTGGCCTGTCTGATTGCAAGTTCACTATCAAGATGGACGCCATAATATTTAAAATGCATGTTCGAGATCTGAAGGTTTACTATTTAGAATAGGAGCAACACTGGGAACATAACTATTCCCAGAGAGTCAAGTAGCTGAAGTCTTATTCACATCAATTTGAGATGGTTATCTTGCAACCAAGTGTATACTTTGTGTAAGCACTTATTTAGACTGGAGAGATTAGGGGAACATGGATGAGTAACTGCAGACAGTAAGATGCTGTCAGCATAATGGTATGTGTTCCCTGTTTTCTGGACCAAGCACATAAGGAGGCTAAGAAAAATATTATATAAAGAGAGGTGCAAGGATGGACCCCAGTGGGACACAACAGGTCAAAGGAACAAGGTGCTGATGACAGTGACAACATAAGAACAATCTGAAAGGAATGAAGAAAATCAGGAGAGCATAGTGTTGCTTAAGCCAATAAGAGAATGCTGTGGCCAACCAAGTCAAAGGCCGAGGACAGATCTAAGCATGCAGTGAGGGTGATCTTACTATGGTCTAGGAATGCATGGATCTCACTGAGTAGGGGGGGTGGGGGAGGTTAGTACAGTTTCTGTGCTGGATCAAGTTTCTGCTTCATAGGCTGAAGAGGGCTATGGACAGTTTTCACAGTCATGAATACTTTCCTGAGCTCTGAAGTACACTGTGCTCTGTGCCTCACAGCCAGAAGACTATCTTCACTATGCCTGATCAAGATGACAAAAAGGATGGGACAAGAGGGGAGGAGAAATGAAAAGGCGCTGGTAGCTGCAAATGAAGGTTCACTGGCGCTGAAGAATGAGTGAAAAAGTAAAAGCACACAAAGATAGCTCCCATCAAACTCTTCTTTTTATCAGATATTCATCTAAAAGATTGTTTTATTTTTGTACGTTAATTTAATTTAATATTTGCATTTATTACTTGCTTAACCAATATATTTCAAGGTGGGTAATAAAATTATTACATATATCACAAAACATTTATATATTTTAACAAGGCTTTTTTTGAGGGGATGCTCATTGGCATGGAGTACGGACACCTTTTTCATTGCTTGCTAAAAATGATCCGTGGTCCTCGTGTTCTCATGAAAGAGCCCTACATACAAGAAGCAGCACCTTTTTTCTAGGAAAAATGTACTGTATTTTAATAAGACATTGTTTTAGGTTTAATTAAAGCTTAATATCCATCTTACCATTTGCTCCTGCAAAACTCTTTCGTGCATAGCACCAAAAGGCCATGACTGATCTTTACAAATATGGCCATGTTACAATTTTTCATTTACTATTTTTATTTGCAACACATCTTCCCTTAAAAGTCTTCAACATGGTATAATATATCATGCAACAATTTAAAAGCATAACAGATAATGCAGAAATCTAATCATTAATATATTACTAATAAACGATAAACAATATTATATAATCAAAAGGGTGTCAAGGAAGGCAGTGTTATATTCTATGGCGCAAAATATTTCTTGAAGTTTTAATGGATTAGGAGTAATCATAAAATCTAAAATCAATGTCACAGAAGCAAAACTCTAAACAATAAAAAAATAATATCTCCCTCCCCGCCCCCCCCATCCCCAGAATAGACACTACCTTGATGTAGAGAAGGAGCTTGTGTGCTGCAGGGACTCACAGGGGTAAACTGGAGAACCACTCAAATCCAACAGGGCTCTGAGAAGGAACCAGACTATGGGGGGAATTTTAGAAGCCCTATTCATGAGCTGGATGTCTGAAAGTAGACATTTAGACATGCAAAGCATGGAGACATCCCCGGAGCCATTTTAAAAGGCAGCTATGTAGACATCCCCAGTGTCAGAATGTCCATGTAGTATGGGGGCACAGTAGAGGCATGGCCTGGAGGGAGCAAGGAAGATGCACCTCAAGGTGTGATTTCAGAATGACACAAGCCTATCTGACCCTTGTTAGTAATACGTCCATGCCTATACCTGCTTCTGACCTTGAATAAATGAAAAAAGAGCTAATTTCATGGATATAACTCTTCCAGGAAAAAGAGCTAACGTCACCACAGTTATTATTTCCAGCACCATGAAATCCGAGTCTAAGGGGAATGTTTACTAAGCTGCGGTAATCGTGAATAACACGCGTAACGTACACTTAACAATCGTTCGCACGTCATAACGCGCGTTATGACGTGTGAACGATCGTTAAGTGTACGTTACGCGCGCTAACCGCAGTTAACGATCGTAAACCCCCGCGGCGCGTTAAAACACCGCAGAAGGTGGAGAGTGGGCGGAGAGAAGGGGTCAATGGGCGGAGAGTGGGCGGGGAGATGCTCCCCTCACACCAACGCGCTGAATTTCAGAGCTCAATTCCAACGCGAATGAAAACCTGTCGTTAAAGGCATATTAAAGGGAAGAGAAACCATTTCCGTCAGCAATGTACAGCAAAACCGGGGAAACCTACAAACGTGAGCAGTGTGATACATGTGCACAGAACAAAATGTCAAATAAAACTTTAAAATGACCACAAGAAACAGTGTAAAACTTATAATTCAGCTGGGCAACAGTGATAGCAATGGGCAACAATAAAAAACACTCCCAGGGAGGTCACGTGATGCGAGCAAGGTAATGGCCGCATCCTGAGCGAGCTCCGCTCCCCCTTAGCCAAGCCGGCGAAGATTGACCGTTTTGTACCAGAGAGGCGAGGGCACCTTCAGAGCCTAGTGAATTCTAGAGCCGAAAGCATTCTAAAACCCACGGTGGAAAGCAAGTGGTATGGCGTCCGCGATAAAATCCGTTCGAAGAGACAAGGAGCGGTTGGCGGGTGCAAGTAAAATGGCGGATGTAACGGGGGCACCGCACTCACCAAAGTCGGCGGCCTTCCTCGATGAGGTGTCGGCTGCTGTAGCGGAGGCTTTGTCTTCTCAATTCGCAGCCCTACATGAATAAATGGATGGGGTGCAGACCTCAGTGGATACCTTGGGAGGTCGGCTCCGGGAAGTTGAGGAGCGCTTGGGACAGGCCGAAGATGGCGCCGCAGCACTAGCACACGAGGTGGAAGGCCTGAAGGCGCAAGTTGCTCAGCAAGCGGCTAAACTTGATGATCTCGAAAACCACTCGCACTGGAATAATTTACGGTTTATGGGCGTTCCTGAAGCGGTGGCAGACAGAGATCTCCGTGAGTACTTGGAGGCCTTGGTGACTGATCTGTTGGGTGCTACTGACCCCGAGGAGTGGCTATGCATTGAGAGAGTGCACCGGGTGGGGAACACACAAGCCCGAGATCGTAGACCGAGGATTGTGCTGTCCAAATTTTTATGGTTCCCTCTCAAGGAGAAGATCTTGCAGGCAGCGAGACAGAAGGGAGACTACACGTATGACAATGTTAAAATCCGTATAGCGCAGGATTATTCGGTGGCTCTTAGTAAACAGCGGCGAGAGTATGCTCCCCTGTGTGAAAAACTCATCACTGCGCAGATACGCTTCACAGTGCAATATCCTGCCCGACTACATGTTTTCTGCAATAATACACACCGAGTGTTTGAGTCGGCTGCAGCGGCTGGGACTTACGTGGAACAAGCAGTGACACGTGTGCGGGAGACCTCACCGTCTCCCTAATGGACTTGGGACAGTGTCCTTGTCTATTCTTATGTTTGCATCTTAACATGGACTGTCTCTCGCTTGGTGGTACGTCCAGCCGAATTTTGGCGTGGGCTGAGAGGGACCGATGAGAAGAGGGGATTGAGGAGGGAGCTGGCCCCTTACCCCACTAGATAGCTTCAAGAGCTTGGCTTTGCCGCCCTTTGAGAGGTTTGCGTGGAGGGGTCCCCACTCCCAGCAGAGGACAGCGAGCATTTCCCTAGACATGATGGGGGAAATGTGCACAGGTGGTTCTATGCTTTCCTGTGGACCTTAATGGCCTTAATGTTTTCTCTCAGGGGCCTTCAAAAGTACAGTTTGCTGATATGAGTCAGTGTGCATGGCTCCTTGAACGTTCATACGTTTGGCGTGTTGGCGCCCCGTGGCCTTACGCGCATTTGTGTTTCAGGCTGTACTTACCTTTGACTTAACCTCTCGCGCATTATAGTGCCGATGTTACTTGTTTTTTTTTTTTTAATTTAATCTATTTTTGTTTTGCTGTTGTAACCTAATACTATCTTGTGGAACCCCCCCACTGGATTTTCCTACAATGGGGTATATTCCATTTCACGATCCCTTTTGCGAAGATGACAGGGGGGGTGGGTTCTCATTGGGTAGTATATAGTTTGGCTTCGGGTGGGGGGTGTTATGCTCCTGTAGTGAGCAGGGGAGGATGAAGGCAGAGGTGAGTCTGGTATTATCTGGGTGGGGGGGGGGAGCGGGTGGAGCTCAGTGGGACCTCAGTAGTCTCTCGAAGGAGGGGAGGGGAGGGAGGCTTAAGGTTAGAGGTATTAGGGGGGGGTTAGAGGATTAGGGGGGGCGGAGGTATGAGTGGTAGGGGACTTGAGGATGGGAGGGGAGGGTGGGGGGGGGGATTGGGATTTGGCTGCCACGACTAGGGACTGGATCATTATATCCAATACTGTTGAGGGAGTGCTGCTGAACTATAGAGGAGTGTGGGGGGAGACTCTAGGCTGGGGGGGTCTCTCCTCAGAGAGGCAGAAAACACCAAATTGGCGTACAGGTCAAGAACTACCCTTTGTGCGGTGAGGATCATATCTTGGAATGTTTGTGGTCTAGGAACTCCTATTAAGAGATATAAAATACTTAAAGCTCTAGCTAGACAGAGGTGTGACATTGCGCTACTCCAGGAAACTCATCAAACGGCAGAGGAACATGCGAAACTTGCCCGGGAATGGGTGGGACAGGTCTGGGGGGCTCCTGCAGTGGGAAAAAAGGGAGTGTGGCCATTTTGGTACACAAGAGAGTGCAGTTTACGTTACTTAAACAGGTTTCGGATCTTCGCGGACGTTTTTTATTTTTGCATGGACTTCTGGATGATCAGGAGATTATTTTAGGTGATCTTTATGGTCCTAATGTACCGGAGCCAGATTTCTTTAACCGTTTAGCTGCAGAAGTCGAACAATTGCCGGAAGCCCCCCTCGTTTTAGGGGGCGATTTTAATGGTGTCTTTGAGGTGGACCTGGATACCTTGCGGGATACGGGAACTCGGGAGAGACAGATGTTAGCTAAGACCATGAAAAGGTTTCGTTCTAGACTTAACCTCGTGGATCCCTGGCGTTTACTTCATCCCTCTGAAAAGGACTTTACTCATGTCTCCCGGGCGCATGGCACTAGTGCTCGCATTGACTACGTATTAGTCTCAGCGGCTCAATTTGCGTGTGCTGAGGATGCTCAGATAGGCCCACTCGAGATATCCGATCATGCTATGGTCTGGATTGAGTGGTATGGCGGCGGAGGGCAGGGTTCCGCTCGCTTGTGGCGGTTCCCTCTGGACTTATATAAGGACGCCCAATTTAGGCAGTTTTTAAGTTGCCGATGGCGGGAATTTGAGGAGAATCATAAAGGCCATCATGAGGATCCCGAGTTGGTGTGGGAAACAGCCAAAGTGGTTCTCCGAGGAGATATTATTGGCTATGTAGCTCGGAGGCGCAGATTGTTGGCTGCGCAGATTGTTCACCTTGAACAACAGGTAGCTCGTGCGCGTCGCCTTGCTGGGCGTTCCCCCACAACCCAAAACAGAAAGATCTGGTGGGAGCTTCAGGTTGCGCTTAATACATTATTACATCAACGTGCTAAGAAGTCTCTACTATATTACAAATATAAATTGTATTGCTTTGGGAATAAGCCAGGTAAATTGCTGGGGAGATGTTTGCAAGGGCAGCGAGGCTCGCGGTTGGTGGCTGCCCTCCGGGATAGTCAAGGGAAACTGCACAGTAGTAAGCTTGAGATCAGTGCCATCTTTAAAGACTTCTTTCAAGCTCTCTACCAGGCAGAAGAGATCGACCCCGTCTGTATGGCAGACTATCTTCGTAAGTTAGATCTACCTCAGGTGACAGAGCAACAACGGGCCATTTTGGATCAGCCTATTACAGTTCAGGAGGTGCAGAAGGTTATTCTGAATGCGACTTGCTACAAAGCGCCCGGTCCCGACGGCTTTGGGGCCGAATTTTATAAGATACTCTCTGAGGAGGTGGGTCCGGTATTAGCGGAGACGTATCGGCAACGGGTGGGAGGGGGGGGGTGGGAGACGTTGGGGGGACAATCATGCTTATATTACCCTGATTCCTAAACCGGGTAAGGATCAGCTACATGCATCATCTTATCGGCCCATTTCTTTATTGAATTTTGATATGAAGCTTCTGGCAAAAATCTTAGCGGATCGGTTGGCAGTTGTTTTGGGTGATTTAGTACATGAATCGCAGGTTGGGTTTGTTAAAGGTCGTTATGCGGTGCGCAATTTATGTAAAATCCTAACCTCTTTAGAATGGGTGCAGTTACACTGCCTGCCATCGTTATTGGTGAGCTTTGACGCTGAAAAAGCATTTGATAGGATTAGTTGGCAATATCTCCAATATTTACTTCCACGTTACGGATTGGGGACCTCATTTTGTGGGATGGTTCAGAGTCTTTATGTGCAGCCTACGGCTGTGTAATGGGGTTTTATCTGATGCATTTGCCTTGCATCGGGGAACCCGACAGGGGTGTCCTCTGTCTCCTTTGTTATTTGTACTGGTTCTGGACCCCCTGATTCGTAGTGTGGAAGCGACTAGGGAGATTGGAGGGGTGGTGGTTGGCGGTTGCGAGTTCAAGATTTCAGCCTTTGCTGATGACATGCTGGTACATCTAACAGCGCCCCGAGAGTCTCTTGGGAGATTAATGCGGGAGTTCCGGACTTTCGGTAGCTTTACGGGTCTTCGTATTAATGAGGATAAATCGGAGGCTATCGATGTGTCGGGCCAGTTGCGGGGCCACTGGCCGGGGGAATTCCCTTTGAAATGGGAAGATCGGAGTTTCGTGTACTTAGGTATTGTATTGACGCGGCTGCCTCAGGATTTGTATCGTATTAACTTGGAAAAGATTTTGACTGGCATGAAAACTCAGATGAGAGCTTGGAATCCTTTGCCGTTGTCCTTACTGGGGAGGGTAGCTGCTGTGAAAATGGTTATCTTACCTCGAATACTATATTGGTTGCAGACCCTACCCGTTTGGCTGTGGAGGCGCGATCTACGTAGAATGGAATCTGAGATTCAGCGATTTCTATGGAGGGGAGCTAGAGCTCGTATTCCGATGACGCGAATGATTGGATCGTGGCATAGCGGGGGTATTGGCCTACCAGATCTGTGGATGTATGCCTTGGCATGCCAGGCGCGACATGTGGGGGACTGGCTGGGCGAGACCGATGTCTTTATCCCTAGGCGTTTAGAGATGGCGGCGGTGGCCCCCTTGTCTTTGTTGGGAGTTTTACATGCGGACCATGCCCAATTGCCTGTTGGTGTTAAACGGAGTCTGATGGTTTCTGCTGCTCGCCGTACTTGGCAACACATAAATAGTTATTGGAACCGCAACTGGCGGGTTTCGAGTTGGTTGCCTATCCGGGGGAACGCTAACTTTTTGCCTGGGTCTGAGGCCTGTGGGTTTCATAGGTGGAGGGAGAAGGGGCTAGGTACTCTAGGGCATACAGTAGGATTGACGGGGGCCTGTAAATCGTTTCAGGAGCTGCGTATAGAGTATGATTTACAGCCTTCTCATTATTTCGCGTATTTGCAGCTTTCTCACTATGTGGCTTCTTTGTCTAGGGAAGATCTTGCGGTGGAGCGCTCGGCGCAGATTATAGAATTTTTTGGTCTTGGGGAGGAATCTCCCCCCTCGATAGCCGGACTAAAGAAACGGCTTGCTGGCTTTCGGGTGGTGCCGGGTTATGGCAATATGGAGCGGACCTGGGCGAGGGAGTTGGGGTTGGAGATACCGGTGGGGTCCATCCAAAAGGCTTTAGGACGGATTCCCCGGCTGGCCGAGGGGGCCCGCTGGCGGGAAATTCAATATAAGGCGTTAACTCGGGTACATTTTTCACCCCGACGAGCCTTGCGGAGTCACCTTACTCAGGATGGGTCTTGCCCTAGATGTTCGGAGCCCCTGGCAGACCTAGCCCATATGTGGTGGGCCTGTAAACGTATTCGCCCTTATTGGACACGTATACATAAATATCTAATGGAGCTGTTACAACAACGCTTCCCGTGGTCTGGGTCGCTGGTAGTGGTGGACAATTTGCCTCAGACTTGTCCTAGTGGGCGGGGCGCCCGTCTATTGGTGCGGAAGGCATGCTTGGTTGGGAAGGGCCCCATCCTTCACAGATGGCGTGAGGGCCTCCCACCGACTTTCCTGGAGTGGCCAATAGTTTTCACCAGTTGATGTTGGCGGAGTGTTGGCAGGCTAGGAGTCATGTTAAGCGTTGGACTACTTTCATGCTCATCTGGGAACCTTATATTCAGCAGCTGGGATCTTATTGCCGGAACGAAGTATTACAAGTGGGACTCTAGTGTGTTGGGTGTGTAGACGTGGCCTGTTTAGACATTTCCTCCACTAGCTTGTTCCTTGGACCCTAGTGGAACTGTAGAATGTGGCATGTTGATTTGGGTGTGGGGGGGTTGGGGGGTGGGGGGGTTACTGATAAAAAATTCATAAAACACTGGTTCTGTATCTGCTCCTTGTTGTTACTGTTTCTGCTGGTTCAGTTATGCTTTGTCCTACGGCGGGGATAAGAGTACACCCTGCTGAGGGACTTGTTGTTTGATATTGTACTGCTTGTTATTTGGTACTGAACCATAAATAAAGTTTACAAAAAAAAACCACTCCCAGGAAAGCTCCAAAAAAAAAGAAATGATGTTTGGAAGGGTCTACGCTCCGTAGACCCTTTCAAAAATCATTTCATTTTATTGGAGCTTTCCTGGGAGTGTTTTTTAATGTTGCCCAATGATATCATTGTTGCCCAGCTTGGTTATGGGTGTTTGCCCCTTTTTTCGAGGTATTTTTTGAGGTTTATGTGCACTTTTGTCTCCATACATGGTAAATGAGCCCACAGTGCAATTGTGCAGAGCAGGGTTTCTGACTCATCAGGCCAGTTGACCTATCTCCAGGGACTGCACTGTCTCTGTGGCCACAGTGTGGTGCAACAAACACAGCCAGTACCTGTAAGACCAGAGGGTTACAGGTTCAAATCCCAGCTGGGGCTCCTGCCAACCCAATCCCCATAGTTTTACCCACCACTAAACAGTGATAGTAAAGACACTCCTTTATTGCAGAGAATATACGCATGGTTAATACGCCTATATTTTACCACACCAAACACAGACACCATAAACAGGCGCATTACCTAGAGCAGAGTCCCGCAAATGCAGTCCTGGAGGGCCCCACACCATTCAGGTTCCATGTTGCCTCTAATAAAGATGCCTGTGCTGCATATCTATGTACCACCCCCATGGTATGCAGATGTAGCTCATGCATATTTATGAGGGACAGCATGAAAACACGAACAGTGTTTGGAACACCAGGACTGGAGTTGGGAAACTCTGCCGTAAAGCAGCAGCCAACAGGGGCAGACACACCCACACACACACACACAGGCCCCATTGGCCAATGCCTCCTGGAGAGGCAGGACATTGGGCCCTGCCTGTATCTCCCAATACTAGCAGTTGCATACCTTAGCAATGCCACCCTACACCTGGGTATACACAGCTATCAAACGTTTCCTATGATAACTGGCAGATATCAATTCCTACGTTAAGCACATTTTGCTCATTGAGCCCCACCATAACAATCATTCTGATGTCTGCGGTGTGTGCTGCAGGTCTGGTCTCTGATAGTGTTTACCACCCTGGGGAGTGACCCCCAACAGTATTGCGTACCATATCCATGCCTGTACTGTGCCCAGGACTGGTGTGGTGGGTATGGCTGCTGAACACCTCTATAGTAGCACAATGCTGGCATAGGTGTGGGGGTGGCTGTCTGTCTATCCAGTGTGTGGTGGCTGCATACACCTTCCACAGCCCACACTGCCAGCAATGTTGCCAGTATTGGGCTGCCAATGTGCATAATGAGGAGCAAGGTACCATGGGTATAGGCTGGACAGGGTGGCCTGGCCAGGGTGCATCTGCACAGGGCATAGGGCACTGACTGGGACATTTTAGTGCCCGGCCACCACCTACACAGACAGGGTGACCTCAGTATGTCCTGCTGAGAGATCACTCTCACCCTGACTGTGCAGTGAGCACAGCATGGCTAGGCACCCCCATATTGCTATATAGCATTTCACTCATGTGATAGATATGGGTTTCCTTTTGGGGCCCAGTCACTGATTTATCTGCTTGCTGTGTATGCTGACATCCCAGTTCTGGGCGCATGCACTATGGACTACCTAGCAGGCTGTTTTCAGCTGATATGTGTCTTGATGTAGTGGCTTGCAGGTGCAGTGGTTGATGGCTTGCAGCAGGAGCATATCAGATAGTGGTGGGGTGCAGCTTAGCATATCCAGGCCTAATGTCTGTCTGCTATTGTGATATGGATGTGTACAGAGCTGCATTGACTGCCCTGTGGGGTGTCTGTTCCTCAGCAGGACCGGAGTTGATGTTCCCCTCTACTGCCACTTTTGCAGGGAGGTAGAATGTGGATCTATTGTTAGGAGACCCTGTTTGCCCCCCCCCCTCGGCCCTGGGGGGGTGGTGGTACATGGGCCACCTAGGGGTCCATGGGGGCTACACCTGACTGAAACAGACAGAGATATCCAAGGTGTTGCTGCAGAAACTATCAATCTCACACATTAACACTGCTGTGGACCTGCGCCATGGACGGTGCTGTGGACCTGGTGCTGGCACATCACTGCACCCTCAGCATGAGCACAGTACCCGCACAATGTGACGGTGTGTAGCTACTCTGTGCCAGTACAACACACGGTCAGTACCCCCTACAAGGCAGAGGTGCTGTGGGGGTGCACATGGTCACTTCCCCCTACCAGGCCGAGGTGCTGTGGGGGTGCATTCCCCATGGTGTGCATCTTTGGACAGCTGATTTGCATGTGCAGTGCATCATGGGTGTGACTGGCACAATCCAACCCTGGGAAAATCCAGCACCTGCTCACAGGCTCTGATAAACCATAGGCCATCACACGTACATCTGTTAGCATAATGCATAGTTGCAAGACACCCTAAAGAGTCTGTAATATAAGGTGCCCACGCTGGTAAAAACACACGTACCCACGCACGATTGCACGCACCAACGCACGCAGCTACACACGGGGCTACGCCCGTACCAACGCACGCAGCCACGCACGCAGCAACGTACGTGGCTAGGCACACTCCGAGGATGTGTTTCTGACACCACTACTCCACGTAAAGAAAAACATGCCTCCTCATTCCCTATGTAATGTACAGGGTGCTGCCTGGGCCAGCCTTCTGCGTTAGGCACACTGGGGACTCGAACCCATGCTGCCTGTAACAGCAGTCAGTACAGTAACCATTGTGCTACAGCTCTGTTTCCGTGCTTTGTGTCTGTACGCCTTCTTACGATTAACGCGCAGTAACGCGCCACGGCGCCCTGTAACGCTCGTTAGTTTTTGGAACGCGCGTTAGTGGTAACGATGTACCGCCCATGTCCTTATTTGGGGTTTCTGTCACTACCGCGGCTCCTAACGCGAATTGCACTAACGCAGTTTAGTAAACATACCCCTAAATACATACTCCAGATGTATTACTGGCCTGCTGCTACATGTCTGAGTATCTGAAATGGTAGGCTGGGATGTGCAAGTCTAATAACATAGATGCTCCTCTTCTGACCTCTCCAGTCCAGGATACATGGTTCTGTGGCATGCACGTTGGAGACGTCCACATTTGTAAAATGGCCTTCACCCATGCATGTACCTAATCTTGCTATCTGCGCGGGACCCTTCTCCAGAACCAGTTACTGGGACATTCATTTTTTGGGGTGGGGACAGAATGACTTCAGAAGGCACTGATACCACTCCGATTTTTAGACATTCTGTTCTGGATGTCCCAGATTCTTCCTCGATGTCTCTTCTAAAATCCCACTTCAAGTGTATTCAGTTCACAAGAACTATTGTGTGAACTCTCAAAACAAATACTATACCAGATCGGCTGTCACCAGGCTCAGCAAGGGCTGTGAGAGATTCTTCAGAGGACCAACCTGGGCTGGAGCCTTCACCCCTATTAAAAGGATAACCGTGCACATACAAGATGGAAGAAAACCAGGAAATAATAATTTACTATTTTAAGTGGAATCCATGGAAACTCAGTTACCTAAAAAGGATGTATAAAATTTGGAAAGGAAAATACTTGAATTTGGAAATATCTGAACAAAGATTCACTGATGGATGTGTGCATTGTCATGGTTTATTTAGTTCACCTGCGTGCATACAACAATTTGGACATGCAAAAATACTAACGTTTCCAAGTTATCATAAGTGAGAAGCATCTTTATTTCTACTACTACTCCTACTGAGCATTTGTATAGTGCTACAAGATGTACGCAGTGCTGCATAGACATGCGAGAGACAATCCTTGCTCATCAGAGCTTACAATCTAGTCAAGACAGACAACACAGTAGGTGTAGACATGGGGATACATCTAAGGGGAATGTTAAGAAAACACAAAGGAGATCAGATGAGTCAAGATCCGAAAGTGGCAGCGAAGAGATGAGCTTTTAGTCTGGATTTCATAATGGCCAGAGAAGGCGCCTGACGTACAGACTCAGGTAGTTTGTTCCAGGCATAAGGAGCAGCAAGATGAAAGGAGCAAAGCCTGGAGTTAGCAATAAAAGAGAAGGGCACAGATAGAAGCAATTTGCCACAAGAGCAGAGTTCCCCTGGATGGGTGTAGGAAGAGATAAGAGAGGAAAGGTGATGAGGAGCTGCAGAGTGAATGCACTTATAGGTCAGTAGGAGAAGTTTGAACTGGATGTGAAAATGAATAGGAAGCCAATGAAGAGACTTGAGAAGAGCGGTAATATGAGCATGACGAGACTGGCGGAAGATTAGCTACGCAGCAGAGTGTTGAACAGATTGAAGGAGAGAGAAATGATTCAGCGGGAGACCAGCAAGGAGTAGGTTACAATAGTCAAAACGGGAGGTGATTAAGGAGTGGATAAGTGTCTTAGTAGTGTGTTCAGAAAAGAATAGGTGGATTTTGTTGATGTTATAGAGAAAGAAATGGCAGGTCTTAACTATCAGATGGATGTGTGTGGAGAAGGAGATAGATGAGTCAAAGATGACCCCAAGGTTACGAGCCGAAGAAACAGGGAGGAGTAGAGAGTTATCCATGGAGACTGAGAAAGGAAGAAGAGGAGAGGAGGTTTTAGGGGGAAAAATAAGAAGCTCATTTATGGCCATGTTCAATTTCAAGTGGCAGTGAGACATCCAAGCAGCAATGTCAGAAAGGCAGGCAAAGATCCGGGTCTGGATTGCCGGAGAGATTTCAGATGTAGAGAGATAGATCTGGGAGTCATCAGTGTAAAGATGGGACTGAAAGCCATGGGAAGAGATGAGTGCACCAAGGGACTGGGTACAGAGAGAGAAAAGGAGCAGACCCAAAACAGATCTTTGGGGTACACCAACTGAGAGCAGGATAGCAGCAGAGGAGGATCCACCAGAACAAACACTGAAAAAGCGATGGGAGAAATAAGAGGAGAACCAGGACAGTACAGAGCCCTTAAAACCAAGCAAGGACAGAGTATCAAGGAGAAGATTGTGGTCAACAGTGTCAAAAGCAGCAGAGAAGTCAAGAAGGATGAGGACTGAGTAAAGACCCTTGGATTTTGCCAGGAACAAGTCACTGGAGACTTTGGCAAGTGCCATTTCAGTAGAATGTAAAGGACAAAAGCCAGATTGTAAAGGATCCAGGAGAGCTTGAGAGGAGAGAAGGTCAAGGCAACGGCAGTGAACCGCATGTTCAAGTAGTTTAGAAATGAAGGGGAGGAGGGAGATGGGTCGATAGTTAGAAGGACAGGTAGGGTTTCTCTTTAGTCTGACCAAGCAATCCCATAATACAAAGCAACACATGTGACCATTCTATCATAGGGGAATGTTTACTAAAGGTTGTGCCAGTAGCGCCAGTTTGTAGTGCGATATTTGCGCAGAGGCCCTTCCATCCATTCTCCTGCCATTAGCATGACGCAGTCATGCAGCACTGCACTAACCAGCAGGCAGGTACACTTAATGCCGTCCACTGAGGTGGTGTTATGTGTACCCATGCTAACAGCAATAGTCCGGTTAGTGCACGCCCATAACACCTGAACTAATTGCAATATGCCATCATTGCCCATATTCTGCCCCAACCTTTTCCCACCCATTCATGCACTAACCCATTAGCATGATAGTTTAGTGCTGCACCACTGTCAGCATGGCATTCTTGGAATGTGCTGAACCCTGCGATATCCAGTAGCGCAGTTTAGTAAACATGCTCCAAAGTTCCTTAACTCAATCTAAACAAGTGACGTTCTTATAAGTACTGTATATGCTATGTAGACAGTGTTGAGGAATTTGGGCTAAACATTACAAAATCTGCTACTGTTGTTGTCCTGATAACACACTAAATCTATCTGGTTCTTGCACAAGGATATTGGGCTAGATTTATTAAAGTGCATTACCATGTTAGTACATGTTATTAGTAAATAGGTCCCATTGCATAAAATAGGACCTGAGTTAAATAATGCAGGTTTATGCATGCTGACTTGTGAAAATGCACTAGTGCACTTTAGTAAATCTAGCCTGAGTGACCACACAGTGCAGTTTTTGTGGGCTGCCTTCCACAATTCAGCGTGTGGTGGCATCGGTGGCAGAAGAGCTGAACAGTACTTTAAAGCCGTGCACACAGCACAGACCCCTTAAGCACATGTGCTCTCTTGAAGCCTGCTGTAGACCAGTAAGGGGTTTGCATCAGAATGGGGGGAATGTGGTAGGTCTTGAGTATGCATGTGCTCAGATGGAGATAGTATGGCAGCAGTAGATGAAAGGAAGAAGCAGGACTGCCAAGGGCTAGGGAAGATGTGGGGTGATTCTGGACATGATGAGGGGAGGGGAGTTGGAAAGGGAAGAAGAGATGCTGGACATCTCAAAGGGATAGGTAAGAGAAGGAAAGATGCTGACCACTGGTTAGTAAAAAAAAAAAAAAGAAGGAAAATGATGGATAGCTGGGGCAAGGTAGAGAAGCAAAGGAGAGATGTGGAACACCTCGGTGGAACAGCACGAAAATTACAGCCATCTGCGGGTAGGGAAGGGGAAAACCAGAACTATGGGGGGAAGAGAAGCAAAGGGGGGAAATGGCATGCCCGAGGAATAGGCAAGGAAAGGGAAGATTCTGCACATGGGGCATAGGGAAGGGAAAGGATGATGCTGGAATATGATGGGGTAAGGAAAGGGAGATGCTGGACTTTGGTGGAAGGTGAGAAACAAGGACAAATGCTAGACACTGAGCAAGGGGAAGGGAAGAGAAGGAAAGATATTGGACATAGATCATGGGAATGGGGAAACAAGGTGGAGATACTAAATACAGATCATGGGCGGAATGGAGAAAGAAAGAGTAAGTGAGTGAGAAACTAGAAAAGGAGCGAGAGAGGTGGGAAATAGAAAGACTTGAGTCTTTCTGAAACTGTGTGGTGACATGCATCTTTGTAGGACTACCCAGGCCAAGCCTCCACCATGTCCTTGTGTAACATAGACATGATTGTGCTAGGACTTCTATATTCCCAGTTTTCTAAAATGGGTCCGGGACATCTTTATGATTTGCATATCTGAATATCCATTTTCATACATTCAGATCACTAATAGAGCTTCTAAAATGACCTCAATAGTTTTCCCATATCAACACACAGTTGCAAACTTGCAGCAATATTTTTTTCCCAAGGACAATTCTTGAGTTGTGCTAAACGGTTGAATATTTGAATACATTCAGTCATAAAAAAGGAAATTAAATAGTTCAAGAGGTATTTGTCACACAGAATATTTTGCAGAGCCAAGGATGTAGCTCTTGCTGGTTAGTACACCCATTCTCCTTCATCACACAAACATTTGAAACTGCTGTAGACCAATAACAGGATGCGTTTCTTACAAACAAGCCAAGCTTTAGTGTGCAGTGCTACACAAAGTCAAACATCAGAAGATTAAGGCATTTTCCAGTGATTTCTTGATTTATGAGCACCCTACATGGTTAAGGAATTCTTTTCCAAGGGAGAAATAGCTACCTCTCTGCATTTCTGTACAGGTAAAATGAAGACAATAATTTTAATTTTGGGAATCGGAATGCAGAACACTGGCTAAAGCTCTAAGGATCTTGTCATTTGGGAGTAGTGATAAATGATTGCGGGTTAATGGATATATTCTGCAAGAGTATTAGTGACTGGACGCTTTGGGCTTCTTATTTACTGAGGGCTGCACTCACTCAATTTGTTCTAATTAGGGTCACTATGACGAATATTCTCTCACCATCTTTACATTATTTACCTAGAAGCCAAGGCACAGTATACTTGCTATATGACATTTGTTTGGGTGGAAGGAATGACAACGTCTATACTTCTTTCTAACAAATTTATTACTCAATAATGCAAAAGGCAAGTGTGCAGCAGAATATGACCTTGACAGGCCATCAGAGTTTTTGGTTTATATTCAGAGAAAGAGAATACTAACAGGGAAACAAAATACTTTATTTTCCCTTGTTTTTCTCTAGGTGCATCTCTGCGGTCCCTAGATGGACTTGTTCTGTGTCAAATCATCAGAATGACTTTTGTTTGCAGATGCAGAATGTGTATTTTACAGCCCTGAAATCCAAGAGTCACAGAGATGAGACAGGAAGAAATGTGATATTTTTTGCAATCATATTCCTGTTTGCGTTTAGGTTCACCATCCTCAGTCTTAGAAAAGAAGAGCTTTCAATTCTGTAGAGATGATGCTGTTTCTGTCCAAATAAGTATCTCCCTATGTTCTGTAATCATCAGCATAAAACTAATGAGAAATCTCAAGTCCTTTAGAGGGATATTATCCAGCTGTTTTGACCCTGCTTAATGACGAGTCCATGCCCTCCTCCTGTCCTTTCTCCTTTTCTTCTTCCAAACCCACACTCTCGGATAGAGAGAAGAGGTACCATCAAAATAATTATTTGTTAGTTGATTTGTTTTGTTTAAGGTTTTTGTTTATTTAAAAAGAAATAAACAATAAATAAAATGCAAAAAAAAAAAAAGAAAGGGACCTTTGTACTAAAGTGCGGTAAGTGTAAACTCTACGTTAAATGCAGGAGCCATGTCCAGTATCTGCCTGCATTTAATGCTTGCAGCAGGCATTTACCACATGGGCCCACACTTCTTGTCTTTGCAGGAGCACAGCTACACCCACGCCACTTGCTGAAGCCGAAGACGTAGGCCAAGTGACCAAAAGCAAAGGAAGGAACAAGCAGCTGCAATGTTCAAATCCCCCAAGACCTGATTGTATTCTTGATCACAGCCCCCCGATCTGCAGCACCCACAATACATCCTCCCCACCATAATATACCCCCCAATCTGATCCCTCACACACTGTCCCTTCAGAACTACTTCATCCCAGACAGCAACCCAACACTGAAGGCCCTCCTAAGACACTGCACCACAATCAGTCTCACCCAAGAGCCTCCCAGCCTGGACCCCCCCCCCCCCACAGGTCTTACCTGGGGCTCCCTGGTGGTCTTAGCGGTGAATATGGCAGGTGCAGTCACTCTCTGTTCTTGGCTTAGTTCTGGCAGCTCTCAAAATGGTGCCAGCAGCCTCTAAAGGTAATCTGGACCTTCATCTTCCATCTGGATCCCTTATGATCCCTCCCCAGTTACCCTAGCTGCCCATTCTCACCCTACTGAAAAGTCCCTGGGCTGCCAACATTTTAAAATTCCATTTTCTCCTGCCTTGCCGGTACAGTTTTTCAAAATGATGCCATCTTACTGTGGCTGTTGCCATTTTTGAGTAGGAACCATACTTCAAAATGTCTCTGGCCTTAGGTTCACCAAGGAAAGAAGAAGAGCAACAACCTTCTGCAGAAATCACAGGAGACACAGAACAGTGCAGGGAGGACACGGACACATCTCTTAAAAACAAAGAAACCTTTTATTTCATAAAACCTTCAAAGGTACAGACCCAACTTGGCCAAGTTTCGACTGTCAGCCAATTAAGATGCAATTGCATATATATTCCAATGGCAGTCAGGACATTGTAACAAGAGCCAGTAGCTGAAAGCTCAAAAAGCGCTTCTCGGGTATGCCTTCGGCATCTACTGAGAAAGTGAATCTTAATTAGCTGACAGCCGAAACTTGGCCAAATCGGGTCTGTACCTTTGAAGGTTTTATGAAATAAAAGGTTTCTTTGTTTTTAAGAGTTGTGGCCGTGTCCTCCCTGCGCTGTTCTGGTATCTTCTGGCCTTAGGTTCACCGAGACCATTTTAAAAGCTGCCGCCATGGGGCAGGGGAAATAGGGGATTGCTCTTTGCATTTGAAGACCCACAAAGAGGTGGGAGACTAGAGAAGATGGGATGGTTTTGAAGATGGTGTCAAGAAAGGTGAGACTTTTTAATTTTGGTAACTGCAAGGTTTATTTGGTAAGGTGTTTATTTCAACAAAAGCACATCCCTAATAGAAACAAACATACAAACATTGCATAGAGGAGCAGATCAGGAGCATTAGATCCACCTGGTCCGTCTACACAGTTTCATTCCTATTACAGTGCCATAGACCCCAGTTGATATCTGGCTTTTCTCTCACTAGGAATCTTCTGTGTCTATCCCATGCATATTTTGAATCCAATTAGTATTTTGTCTCCACCCCCTTCCATGGGGAGGTCATTCCATGAAAAAACCTACCCTATCCATGGAGAAATATTTTTGATGTTGATCTTGAGTTTATACCTTTGAAGAATCAGACCTTAACTTCTTGTTGTGGTGTATTCTTTCTTGTAAGCATGTTTGTTTCTTATGTATTCTTTATGCCTTGAGGTATTTGAATGTCTCTATCAGATCCTCCAACTTTACTCTCCATATTTAGATCTTTAAGGGGTATGTTTACTAAACTGTGGTAACGTTACATATCGTATGTTATGTAACGTTAATGCTCGTTAGGTAACGTTAATGCACGGTATGTAATGTTAACGCGTGTTAACGTTACCTAACGAGCGTTAACGTGCGCGGCCGCGGTAAACACCGCAGAGGGTGGAGAGAGGGCAGGGGGAAGGGGTCAATGGGAGGGGAGTGGGCGGGGAGAGGCTCCCTTCACACTAATGCACTGAACTGAAGGGCTGAATCCTACCGCGAATGAAAACCTGCCGTTAGATGCACATTTGCAGGAGGGAGAAACCATTTCAGTATCAGCAATGTACAGCATAGACAGGGAGCCCGAGAAATGTGATAGTAGTGCTCCATGTCTAGCAACAGCATAGTGTCCAAGTATGAAATGCCACTATGACGATGGTGCAAGTGGGGCATAGGGGGCTGCAGGTGGGACATGTAGCAGCGGCAGCTGGAGCATAAGGTGGACTAGGTGGCTGCCTAGGTGGCACATAGGGACATAGAAACTGGAAATCAGCGTGATAGCAGCTGACAAAGGCCAGACACAATCCACCTACATCTATCTGGCCCACCCGAGCTAACAGTTACCAGGGCACTGACCTGACATCTCCCAGCCAACCCTCCCCCAAGCGGAAGGGACAGAATATTGGTAGGCGGTGATGGGGGGGATGTGAGGATGCCTATGTGTGCCCCATGCCCCAGACCCTGCTCCCTAGGCGACCACCTACCCACACAATGGATGGCCTGAGACTGCGCCCCACCAGCACCGACAGCATATGGTCATGTCAGCATGGCGGGGGGGGGGGGGGGTGCCCGTGCTGGAGGGGGCAGTGGCACCTGCCTGCAGTGGACCTAGGCCATGCCCTGTATCAGTACACGGTGTGCAGTGCAACATAAAAGGTCTGGCTGAGGAAAAGTACAGGTAGCCCCAGGGACCACCATGCCTCTGTGGCAACAGTGTGGTGCAGTACACCCAGCCAGTGTGTCCAGAAGCAGAGGGTCAGAGGTTCAAGCCCCAGCTGTGGTTCCTGCAGAGCATGTCCCAATATTTCACCCTACAATGCAGATACAATAGCAACATGTGCAAAGCCCAAAGCAGCGGCGAACAGGGGTACAAACACCTACTCACACAGGCTCCACAATCCAAAGCTGCATGGAGAGTCAGGCTGTTGGCCCCAGAATTGAGCTGCAGTTATCACCAGAGCACTACTACTACCTCCTGCACTGTTTAGCAATGTCAGCACTGTGATAAGGGTTGCCAACCACCCCTATCTTTGCACAATGCTGCAATAGGAGTGTGTGTGTGTGTATGTCTATCCATTGTTTTGTGGCTGCCCACACCTCACCAGGCCCACAATGTCCCACTGTTACCAGCATTAGCCTGAATATGTGCATAATGAGGAGCAAGGTGTTGTGGGTATGGCCCAGACAGGGCGGATTGGCCAGGATGCATCTTCACAGGGTGTGGGGCAATGGCTGGGACACTGTAGTACCCAACCACCACCTGCATGGACAGGGTGGCCACAGCATGGCATGCTGGGAGGGCACTCACTCTGATCGAGCAGTGACCATAGCATGTCTAGGTTCCCACATAGCGCTCTATACTCTCTGTCTCCAGTGATACTTTTGTGTTCCTAGTGTTGGGGCCCCACTCACTGAGATGCCTGTTTGGTGCACATATTTCCTCTATCAGCATGCACTATGGACTGGCTAGTAGACAGTCTGTAGTTTGACTGCGCTGTTTGCTGGCAACTAGCAGACAGTGGTGTGAGGCAGCTGGGGTTTTCCAGAGCTAACCCCATCATTGCTGCTGGTCTGTTACTGCCCTAACCACAGGTATGGCTCTGGCCCACCAACCCTGGAGGGCTGTCTTTATACCAGCAGGATGGAGGTTGCTTCACGGGGGCTGGGGCACTTATCCCTTACCTACAGAAAGGGTGATGTAAGCCCCTTTGGGGTTTGTGTTGTATAACACTTTGACCGTTAAAGGCACTGCTACACAAACCTCATGCAAGTCTGGAAACCCCTCTGCCCTGATAACAGGTGTCCATGTCAGCCAGACCCAAACACAGGGTACACACTAATCTGGGTGGTGTCTGGTCCCAGAGGGCCACATATGACTGCAGGATAAAAATGGGCACCGAATTATCTTCTGCTGCACTGCAAGGAACACCTGTCACACACTGGTAGTAATGGGGATGTACAGCAGGGCCTATCTCTAGCACCACATGTACTGAGGACACTAACCTAGGGCACCCATCCTATCCCTCAGGGAGAACACAGAACCTGCACAATGGCATGGTCTGTAGCTACTCTGTGCCAGTATCACGCACTGTCGGTTCGTCTTTCCAAGCTGAGGTACCGGAGAGGTGCAGACCCCATTTGCTGATCGGCTGTAGACAGCTATTCAGCATGTGCATTGCATCATGGGTACTGGTGGGGTTACCCTATCCTGGCACTCAGAGCAGACAGTTTGGGCAGTGACCTGCAGTCCTAATGTACCCAGCCATTGCTGTGACATGCACCACGAAGGTACAGCCTACTGGTTAATGCAATGCCATTCTTTGCAGTATCCATGGGTTCAAGCCCTCATTGTTCACTCCTCTCATGCCTGTCCTATGCAAATAGAAACATAGAAACATGATGACAGAAAAAGACCACAAGGCCCATCTAGTCTGTCCTTCCATAACAACTACAACAGTCCACTTTTTACCTTAGTGTGCATGCCTGTAACAGTCATAATTTTTGCACATTTGTGCTACCAGCCCATAATACCATCGCCACAATTGCCAACATTCCTTCAGTCCGTCAATCTGCGTCTGTCAGCTGTGTAGAGTCCTGTCTTCCTATGTGGGCTGCCACCCCATGTCCTGCACTGGTACCCTTTCCTGCACTGCGCCTCTTCATGCTTGCCTCGCCTGTGCCTGATCTGCATTGCACTACCATTCCTCTGTCCACCCATCATTGTAACTATCCTGCCACCTCCGCCTCCACTGGGGGACAGGTATTCCCATCGTCTGCCACCAACTGTCTTTCCAGTACTTTACATTGTCAACACCCTGTGCTGTGGTACAGTTGCCCCTACCATGTTTGTCATCAGTACTGGCAGCCACATGGGATGCCCTCAGATATGGCAGGTCCAGCGGCTCCCAGCTCTACCTCCTTCACTCACCTGTTCATTGCCTTTCTTGAGTGCTCTATCTAGTGTTAGGGCTACATCTGTCTCTGTTCCTCACAGGTCATGCATGTCATTCTGAAGCACCTTGCAGCCCTTAGGCCACACTAACCTAGGGCACCATAACCTTGTTTGGCCACCTTAACCTATGGTTCCGTAACCCAGGGTGCCTTCTAAGGTGCCTTGTCCAGGGGGTGCCTAATACGGTGCTTAGCCTAAGGAGCTACTGTATAGGGCACCTTACAAAGCATCTTATAAGGCACCTAACAAGGCACCTTATAAGGCACATAACAAGGCACCTTATAAGGCACATAACAAGGCACCTTATAGGGCACCTTATAAGGCACCTTACTTATAAGGCACCTTACTGGGCACTTTACAAGGCACCCTACAAGGCGCCATGTAAGGTGCCTTATGAGGTGCCTTGTAACGTGCGTTAGTTTGTAACATGCATTGGCTGATACGGCTTGCTGTAACGATGCACCACCCACACCTTTATATGGGCATCTGTACCTTTACCACGGAACCTAACGTGAATGACATCACCACAGTTTAGTAAACATACCCCTAAGTGTCATTTGACATGGTTTTCAGTACATATTCTGAACCATTTTGACAGCCTTTCTTTTGACTGTCTCTATAGTTTTCATTTCCTTTTGTATAATTGGCCTTCAGAATTTATTTATTTAACAATTTTTATATACCGCCTTTCATAATCTCAAGGCAGTTTACATAGAACAAAACTTTGTTTACATAGAATATTTTTCAAAACTATATACAGGTTTACATCAAATGGCATTTGGTTTACATAGTACTTTTTCAAAACTATATATAGCAGTGTTTACTGTATTTACATTTAACTATTTAACTATTTACATAAGTTTGTGCTTGCTTGGTGCCTAGGATTCAGTCAGTGAGGTGGAAGGCAGTCCGTTATGAGGATGGTGGGGTGAAGAAGTATTCAGTAAATAGGTGTGTTTTCAAGAGCTTCCTGAAGGTCGAAACGTCTGTGGTGGCTCTCAGGTGGTGGGGGAGGGAATTCCAGAGTGAGGGCATTTAGAGTTCGAAGGCTCTCTTTAGAGTATTCTTGGATATTCCTGTGTGGGATGTGGAGCTTGCAAGTGAGTCTTGATGCTATGTTCTTTGTGATCTGTTGTCAGGAGTTTTTCGGATTAGTTCATTTAGGCAACCGGCAGATTGGTTATTTTGAATTTTGAATGCTAGCATTATGTTTTTATATTTTATTGTGGAGATGATGGGAAGCCAATGGAGGGATTTGAGGATGGCTTGATGTGGTCATGTTTGCTGGATCTTGTGATTAGGTGAGCTGCTGCGTTCTGAGCTAGCTGTAAGGCATGGATTGAGCTCTTTGGAAGGCCATGTAGGATTAGATTACAGTAATCGAGGAGTGGTGTGATGAGCGCTTGACACACAGTTCCGAAATGGTTCTGCTCAAGCAGGGGACGTAGGTTTTGCAAGTATTTCATCTTGTAGTATATTTTGGAGGTGTTTTTGCTGATGTGAGTCTGAAGATTGAGTCTTTGGTCGAGGTGAATTCCTAGGTATTTTACCTCATTTTTTACGGGGATTGATCTGGTTCCACTTGTCGTGCTGTCTGGGGGTTTGAATGAGGAGTTCTTTGTGATGATAAGGGCTTCCGATTTTTTGTAGTTGATCTCAAGGTTCCTTAATGTTAACCTTTCAGTTATTGCTGTCATGCAGGATGAGATGGTAGAGTAGTTGGGGTTCTTTGTGTCTAGAGTGGTGTAGATCATTAGGTCATCCGCATATAGGTGGTAGTGAGTGTTGTAGGTTTGTAGTATTTTGCAAACTGGTTGTAGGTACAGGTTGAAGAGTAAAGCTGAGAGGGATGATCCTTGGGAAAGGCCTTGTTTTGGATAGAAGGATCTCGATACGGTGTGATAGAGCGTGTTAATTTCTAATGTGGAAGATAATGCAGAGCAGTTATTTCAGCTCAAGATACTGCTAATTGTATAACATGTTAACTTTTTTTGGCATCAACTGCAGGGCAGTCCTCCAAAAATACTAAAAATGCCCTCAACAGATAACACTGAGCTTTTGCAGGTACTATTTGTTCATTTCAACCATTATTACATGGTTACTGCAAAATCTTATTACACTTAAAGCATGATTCCTGCGGACACATCTAAATGAAAAATGGGCCTCATTTGACCCTAATTCTGCCTGCGTCAGTCTGGATATGCCCATCGGTCTGGAATTGGGGAGATAGATGTGGTTGGTATGGCATGCAAAGCCCTGGGGCACAGGTACATGTAGCAAGCGGCATGGGCGTCCCTTCCCTCGGCGAAGTCCGAAAAGATGTACGGCTCCACTGCTGCCCGTCTCCATGTGGTCATGCCTCCTCAGTAAAAACGTGCATTCCTGAAGCTACTCCTCAAACTGATGGTGTGGTGCCCATGCCAACTACCCATGAAAACGTATGATACAGATGTGCTGATGCAAAACAGACCATATAAGCTAGTCCTTCGCATCACCAGGGCACTGCAAGGTGATCTCTGTGCACTCAGAGATGTTACAATAGCAAGTAGAGAGTGATATGATTGTCATGACATACCTTGCAGCACAACATACATGGCAGTAGGTGAACATTTTAGTTATGCTTGCATTGGTCATCTCTGACAGCAATCTGTACAATGCTATGTATGGACCAGAAGAAATCAGAAATAGTCTTCTACAGCTAAATGACATGCACCAGAGCAAACAGCACTACTAGATGCCCAAGAGTACAAGCACCTGTCTATACAAAAGTACATATTTGTGAGACCCCTGATGGTGCTGGTGCTCTGTTGCATGCACTCATTCTGAGGGTCCCTTATCACTGACAGGAATATGCTTTGACATTCAGCACCTTCAGCACTGACAGGGATATGCTTTGACATTCTGCTGTATCCTAGCTGATCGCAGACACACTTTGTCACGCTGCAGTCAGCCCTATGGACCAGGTACTGTCCAGGCAATGATGTCCCCCCAAAATTGCAGTTGCGCACACCAGGAACCCCCATGCATCCCTCTAATCACACACACACACACACATGCACACACACACACACACACACTCACTCTCACTTGCAGTCACACAAAACATACATCTGCAGTACAGATGCCCTGCACCTCTAGAAAACAACTGGTATAACATGATGGCATGGGGTCCCAGGACTACTAATCTGATCTGTGTTTCTCACCCACATATGCATCCATCTTATACTCACCCACATACTATCTCTACATCAATAGTCCTCTAGCTCACACAGCAATTGTCAGCATAGCCAGAATAATCACCATTGCATCTCTGAATATTTCCATAGGGGTGTTTATTAATGTGTCTTTACCACACAACTTTCCCGTACCTCTACATTCTGTTCTTTACAACTGCATCTTGTAGTCTTTTAGATTGCAGACACACCAGTTCACAACATCTTTGTCACAGCCATTCATCTCTATGGGATGCATTTCAGATCAGAACAGAAAAGTTTCTAAGTTCTGGCCTTATTCCATGTTTCCGCTGGTATAATGTGGATATCTATGGGAAACATGCAGAACGTACATGAGTCTTTCCTGATATGCATTGCACGTCTCCGCTGCTGACCACAACCCTGTTCTGCCCCCTCCTGCCCACGTTCTGAGATGCTTGTGCTAGTGCTGTGTACGTGTAAGGGCTTATTCCTGTAGGGGCTTATTCCTGTTCTGGAATAACCCCCTTAGCAAATAGGATCCTAAATGTGCAAGATGCACAGAATTTAGTTGGTTAAAAAGCGGATGACCCTGGGATAGGGGTCGGGTAAATAAAGAACATTAAGAGAGTCATTTCATAAAGAATTTTCGAGAAACTACATGCCTCTTCATGCACTTCTGCTATGTACATTTATAGCTGCTCCCAGTCACATTTTAGCCATGATTTCAGCTGCTTTTGTGCTGGTATTTAATAAGGTGTCCTTATAAAATAGGCTTAAAATAAGAGCCTACTTTGCCTCCTCACCTAGGCAACCTGTTATAAACTTACTCCCCACACTATGAACAGCTGTCATCCAATTTTGATCACCTACATTTAACAGAAACATTGGCTAAAGCTAATAGCATGCCACTGGGCACATTTCTGCAAATCCATGCCAAAGATTTGTTTTGGCTAAGAAGTCAACTAGTAACCATCATAATAACTCTGCTGCTTACGATGTACACACCTGGCTATTGGCAAATGCTAGCATTTCTTTTCAGATCAGATTGCCATTTCCATTATTCAGGCTGTCCGATGCACCTGTCTTGTCATCTGCGACACAAAACAAACTTTCTCACTCTGCAAAGGAGAGGGGCATATTTGAAAGTGAATAATATTTTCAGTGGAACACTTAGAAAAATGCTGCCCTGTTGTTTTGCCGGCTGTCCCAGTCTGCTGCATGAACTTGAACAATTTGCCCTCTTAGTACAAAACAAAAGTTGTAAGTCATAAACAGAACATGCTTCATTGTTCTGCAAATTCTACAGCACGAAGGACAAGATTGAAAACTCTGCTTGGGTTGATAGATGGCAGTGTAGAATAACAGCAAAAGCTTTTATTTAGAGCTACATCTCTAGCCTTGGTTTTACCTCTTTCCACTTCCCCTCTCGCTCTCTGTTATTCCTTTTCCTGGGCATGGATATTTAACCAGCATCCCTTTTAGAATCATATTTTGGGGTTATATTTAACAAAGCAAGTTGTCCGTATCTGAAAGGAATGGTAACATTTCTTTAAATAAGGCTCTACTGATTCGTTTACTCCATGGATGAAAAATACAAAAAAGGACTAAGTTAAAAAGGCTATAAGAGAGATGAACACTGAGGTATTTACTGTATTCTTATGGTAAGGAAGCTGCTTACTGATCTAACAGCGAGTGTCACTGGTATTACCTCATCCTATAGGCCAAATGGCCAAGAAAATCTTCCTTCTCTTGATGTATTGCAGTCTAAGCTTCTGTAGGAATTAGAATATTCTAGCCAATAAGCTGCGGAAAGAGAACCTGCAGTCACTCACCAGCAGACCGAGCACAGTAAGACCTCGTAAATCTGCACTTATTACAACTATACAGTAGTCCATGTAAAATATGTTTGATCATTTCACCCCTATGTATAGAGGCCTGTTAACTAAAGGGCATTAGACTTTTTCAGCTAAAACGGCAAAAAAGTGCAGATAATGGCCTGCTTTTGCAGCTAACGCTGTGCTATCTGTTGGGGATGTGCACAGTATCTCCCCAGCAGATAGTGCACCGGATTTACAGAGAGCATGGTGGAACAGCAGCCTGGATGCAGCTAATACCAGCCATTGAGGTGTCTAGAAATCCGACGGTTACCATGAGTTGTTGTGGTCTGAGGTAACCATGTGCAGTAGACACGCCCACCCTCCGCCTGTATCCTGCCCATTAATGCAGACAACGTGCATTCTGCAGATACAGCAGAAAATCGCTACACTATCTGCATTTTGCATGCATTGCCTGTTCATGTGGCCAGATAGCGTGCACTATCTGTCGCTTTAACAGCTAATGTGGTTTAGCAAACAGACCCCTAAGTAGTACTCGGATTTTTATTGGCACTTTACTTTGTTACGGCACAGATACTGAACCAGCAAGTTGAACTGTGCATTATTCGGGCTGAGTTCCTGGGCTCTGAGCAGAACTTAGAGACATTCTCTGATGTGATGTCATGTGGTTAAATAGATTCCAGGTTATTATTTGCTCTGAATGTTTTTTTTAGTTTCCTTTTACATTTCTGAGTTAGAAACTAATACTTCCTTCCATTTGCACTAACAAAGTGTTAGTCCCATCTGCAACATTCTGATTCACCGTACCTTAGCCCAGTACCTTTGAGAAGGAAGTGCAATCACACTTTGCAGTTTCTTCTAAATTGCCTAGCACTTTAACAGGCAAGTATTAATCCACAGAGGAGTAAACTGTAGAATAAGCAAAGTGAGATGTAAAATTGTTATGCTTCAAACCACTGTTCCAAGCCATCAGCAGGGGTTAATGGAACTCTTACAGCATTGGGTGGGTTGTTCTCTAATGGATCAGGTTATAGCATCCTTTAGTGCTTTTAAAGCTTTGGGTAATTCCATCTTTTTCAGATTTATAGATGACTAGAAAAGCATGCTCTCTCTTTCTCCCTCTCTGCTTCCTACTCTTTTTCTGTAAGCCCCAAGGCTGTGATAAAAATGTGTGGTATTACACCTACCAAAGGATAGGAAGTGTATATGTCTATGCCTTCATTCTTGGAAGCCATTAGCAGCTTTAGAAGCTGCTGCCCCCTATAGGCAAGAATTACATTTAAGGTGGAAAAAGGTGAACTGCAGTTTTATCTGGAAGTATTAAAAATGTGTTGTGACATGAAATGGACCATTTTGTTGCTGTTCAGCTTGAAAATTAATTTTATAAAACACAGGTGATGAAATACGTGTGCAGAAAGCCAGCTCTTCCAAATAGCTTGTTTAAGCAGAGATGTGAATTTTCAAGTTCGACTGTTGATATATCAGCATGTCGACTTAGCTGAGAGGTCAGCCAGGTACAAATGCCTCTCTTGAGGTACAGTGCGAAATCACAGCACTTTCTATTCTAATAAACAGCGAATATGAAGGCAATTAAAGATACTTGGGAAGTACTTGTATACACTTTGTTTCATATGAATAGGAGAGTATATGCATACAAAGGGCCTCATAAAATTAGATCACATTAAAAAGTACCTGCGATACAATTAGCCACATGCTTGTATGCAACTTTAACAAAGGCATAGTCAGGGGAGGATGAAGTCACAGTTTACAGCTGTCTTTATAAAATACATGGGTATGTGTACACTTTAATCTCCAGGAACAGGCAAACAGGGTCTCCTATCAATAGATCCACATTCTACCTCCCTGCAAAGGTGGCAGTAGAGGGGGTCCATCAACCCCAGCCCTGCTGAGGAGCAGACACCCCACAGGGCAGTCAATGCAGCTCTATGCACATCCATAACACAATAGCAGACAGATATTAGGCCTGGATATGGTGAGCTGCACCCCACCACTATCTGATATTCTCCTGCAGCAAGTCATCATCCGCTGCAAGCTGCTCCATCACAACACATACCAGCTGCAAACAGTGTGCTAGTTAGTCCACAGTGCATGTTCCCAGTGGAGATGCATGCACCCAGAACTGGGATGTCAGCATACACAGCAAGCAGATAAATCAGTGACTGGGCCCCAAAAGAAAACCCATATCTATCACATGAGAAAAATACTATACAGCACGATGGGGGTGCCTAGCCATGCTGTGGTCACTGCACAGTCAGGGTGAGAGTGATCTCTCAGCAGGACATACTGAGGTCACCCTGTCCGTGTAGGTGGTGGCCGGGCACTAAAATGTCCTTGTCGGTGCCCTATGCCCTGTGCAGATGCACCCTGGCCAGGCCACCCTGTCCGGCCTATACCCATGGTACCTTGCTCATCATTATGCACATTGGCAGCCCAATACTGGCAACATTGCTGGCAGTATGGGCTGTGGAAGGTGTTTGCAGCCACCACACACTGTATAGACAGACAGCCACCCCCACACCTATGCCAGCATTGTGCTACTATAGAGGTGTTCAGCAGCCATACCCACCACACCAGTCCTGGGCACAGTACAGGCATGTATATGGTACGCAATACTGTTGGGGGTCACTCCCCAGGGCGGTAAACACTGTCAGAGACCAGACCTGCAGCACACACCGCAGACATCAGAATGATTGTTATGGTGGCGCCCAAGGAGCAAAATGTGCTTAACGTAGGCATTGATATCTGCCAGTTATCATGGGAAACATTTGATAGCTGGGTACCATATACCCAGGTGTAGGGTGGCATTGCTAAGGTATGCAACAGCTAGTATTGGGAGATACAGGCAGGGCCCAATGTCCTGCCTCTCCAGGAGGCATTGGCCAATGGGGCCTGTGGGGGTGTGTGTGGGTGTGTCTGGTCCTGTTGGCTGCTGCTTTACGGTAGAGTTTCCCAACTCCAGTCCTGGTGTTCCAAACAGTGTTCGGGTTTTCATGCTGTCCCTCATAAATATGCATGAGCAACATCTGCATACCATGGGGGTGGTGCATAGATATGCAGCACAGGTATCTTTATTAGAGGCAACATGGAACCTGAATGGTGTGGGGCCCTACAGGACTGCATTTGGGAGACTCTGCTCTGGGTAATGCGGCTGTTTATGGTGTCTGTGTTTGGTGTGGTAAAATATAGGCGTATTAACCATGTGTATGTTCTCAGCAATAAAGGTTTGTCCTTACTATCACGGTTTAGTTGTGGGAAAAATATGTGGACAGGATTGGAGGTAGCCCCAGCTGGCCTTTGAACCTGTGACCTTCTGTTCTTGCACACACTGTCAGAGTGCACTGCACCACCGTGTTGCCACACATATGCTGCATTCCCTGGGGAGTCCATGAATGTACATCCGACAGAGCCTGTCTGTTGTGGTGGACGGTGCCAGCCTGCACACGCCTAGGCCACAGTGTGCTGTGGCTTGCAGCCACTGCCCCCTCCGCCACCTGTACCCTTCAGCCAACATGCAGACATGTCCTTATCTGTGAAAACGCATATGACCTGATTGAGTTGTAGCACTCCAGGACTGAATTTGGGGGACTCAGCTGTAGGTAATGCCCATTGTTATGGTTTGTGTGCAGTGTAGGGTAAAATGTAGGTGTTGGAACCATGCTTACGTTCTCTGCAATAAAGGGGTGTCTATACTATCACTGTTTAGTGGTGGGTAAGACTATGGGGACTGGATTGGCAGGAGTCCCAGCTGGGATTTGAACCTGTGACCCTCTGGTCCTACAGTCAATGGCTGTGTCCGCTGCACCACACTGTGGCCACAGAGACAGTGCAGTCCCTGGAGATAGGAAACCTGGCCACACGAGTCAAACACCCTGTTCTGCACAATTGTACTGTGGGCTCATTTACCTTGTATGGGGACAAAGGTGCAAATAAACCTCAAAAATGACCTCCAAAAAAGTGGAAAAAAACCCCAACACCAAGCTGGGCAACAGTGATAGCAATGGGCAACATAAAAAACACTCCCAGGAAAGCTCCACTAAAATGAAGTGATTTTTGAAAGAGTCTACGGAGCGTTGAACCTTCCAAAAATCATTTCTTTTTTTTTTAGCTTTCCTGGGAGTGTTTTGTATTGTTGCCCAGTGATATCACTGTTGCCCAGCTGAATTATACATTTTTCAATTTTTCTTGTGGTCATTTTAAGGTTTTATTTGAGATTTTGTTCTGTGCACATGTATCACACTGCTCACGTTTTTTAGATTTCCCCGGTTTTGCTGTACATTGCTGACGGAAATGGTTTCTCTTCCCTTTAAATAGGCTCTAACGCGAGGGTTTCACTCGCGGTATTTTTTTTGCCGAAATTCAGCCCCGCTCCTGTGCGGGGAGCCTCTCCCCTCCCACTCTCCACCCATTGACCCCGTCCCCCCACCCCTCGGGAGCCTTCCTCCGCCCTCGAGATGCCTTTCCACGCCTCTATCGCACATCAGCGCACCCCGCTCTTGTGCGGGGGGCGCGCACGCATGCGGGGCACCAAAAACGTACTATTACCATGCGCTAAGGTACCTTAGCGCATGCTCAAGTGCGCCCCGCACATTTGCGCTGTTTAGTAAACATACCCCATAGTGTTGTTTTTTTCCCCTGATATATATGTACATTTAACCACAAGCCAGCTAGGTTCAGTAGCTGCTTTAGGATGACTTGTTTGCTTCTTGAAAGAGATCCTGCATCATATTTCTGTAATATCTTCAGTAGGGCCAGCTCTGATGCAGGTGTTGTTTTGGTCTCGCAGAAATATCAATAGCAGTGCCCCTCGTACTCACTGGTCTCCACTACCAAAGGTAAGGGGCTTTATTGCAACCTTGCTTACCAACAGTTGGGGTGGCCGAGAATGGTCAGGATCAGCAAGAGCAAGGCAAGAAAGATTGCAGGCTATTTTGAGGCAAGCACATACCTCGTGCCAACAGCTGGCAAGAGATTGGCATGGAGTATGATGGGGGTTTTCTTTCCTGGTATATGCAAATTCACTCTTTATCTAACCTTTCCTCAGTGCCAGACCCAGGTCAGGGTTCCTCCTGCCCTGATAACCTTAACCTAAATGTGACACTGATCTTTAGAACTTTATTTCTTGAACTGGCCGTATGGATTTCAATTTATTTAATACCTATCTTGGGCCCTAGGTGATTTACAAAAAGCATTTCTTAAAAAAACATCATAAAAATAGAGAGAAGTACATAAAATAAAACATCACATAGAAAATAAGGTAAAGATATATTGAAAATATCATAAATTCATTAAACAATATAATTAAAAACTTTCTTAAAACAAGTAGGATGTTAAAATCAATCTAAAACTCAGTTATTCTCTAGACGCAGCTCTCTAGAAGGAGCGTTCCATAATGGTGAGGTTGCATGGCTAAAAGGAGTTCTCCTACTTTTTAAAAGCCTATGGAGCCCCTGTACTAAAGGTGCTTGGGTGTTGCACCTAACACACCAAAAGCGCCAAAACTATGGCACGTTAGGGCAACACCACTGCATTAACTGTTGGAGGTGTGGGCAGCATTTCCCCGGCAGTTAACGCGGAGCACTTTCCCCTAATGCATGCTGCATTAGCCTGGGTGCCCTTAACTCCACCTATTGAAGTGGCTAGGTAGACCTGTGCTAATCACATGGGATGTAGTTAGCATGTGCGACTCAGTTAGCATGTGGTGTAAACCCGACTCTAATTGTGCTGACCTCACCATGCTCACTCTCCGCCCTTAACCATGACCCTAACGTGGGTTGCACATGCTAACTGTCATGGTCCCGTGTTAACTGGCAACACGTGTCCTAACATGCCTTCAGAATACATGCTGCCAGCTAGTGCCCTTTAGTAAAAGACCCCTTATATTTTTTAAAAGGCAGGATTCTGTGCAGCCTGTCACCCATAGATCACAAAGCTTGGCCTGGAACATATTTCAGGTTTTTCCTAAATATATTTGACAGAGTCCTTCGTGAGAGAGTTTTCAGGTAATTAAAGTCTTGGGATAGGAGGCACTGTCCTATTGTGGATTGATAACTGGTTTAAAGGCAGAAAACTGAGTGTGACTAAATGGTTAGTTTTCAGCATGGAAACATGCCAATAGTGCAGTGCACTAAGAATATGTGTTGGGTCCTGTGCTATTTAATATATTCATAAATAATCTGGAAAAAGGAGCATTCATCGGGTGATGGTGAACCAGTTTATGGATGACATGCAATTATTCAAAGTTATTAAAATGGCAGAGGATTGTAAAGGATTGCAAAAGGATCTTGTGACTGGGTAGATCAACTGTAATGTGGCCAAATGCAAAGTGATGAAGACAGGGAAAAATAATCCCCACTACAGATACAAAATACTAAGCTATGAGTTAGGAGTCACCATTTAAGAGGTAGATTTTGAAATTTTCAGTCCAATGCATTGTGGCTGCCAGAACAGCAAATAGAATGTTAGGGATTGTTCAAAAAGAAATGGAAAACAAACCCAAGAATCATAATGCTCATTGTTCTCTCCGGGACCTTATGAGTGGATGCACCACCTGGCTGATTTAACTGAACACCCAGCTAACTTCATCTAATGAACTGACATGGCAAAATAATCATCAGGAATGGAAAAAATATGTCATTAATACTTAAAGCAACAATATATGTAAATAAAAATATAATATGAATGAATTAGATACTTCAATAAATTTGAAACAGTGACAAATAAATGCATCGTATATGGAACTTCCTAAAAGATGAATAGTTGGGTTGTCTGCTCCCGGCTGACTTATAGTGCGACTCACCCAGCTACTCCTTCATGGAACCCGGCTGATAAAACTTTCTGGGGAGAACATTGATTCTCCATAGACAAGCAGGAATGACGTCCTCATGTATGAGTGCTGTCACGACAGAGCCCTATGCGGGAACCCTCCCCAGCTCTATTGGAAGCTTTTGGGCGTCTCCACTGCATCTGCGTGCCTGTCTGCCCACCTGCCGAAGTGCCATCTTCTCCAGTCTTTGTTTTCCATGGAGCCCCACAAACATGAATTGGTCATCTGCTGATAAACGTTTTGGGTTTTTTCCCCTTTGGAAGTTCTTTTGTGCTTATTTTCTATTTTGTCTGCCGTCGGTAGCATTGGATCCATCAATTGCTATTTTGCCTTCAGTTCCAGAGTTTTTTCGGTAACTTTTTAATTTTCTTTCTTGCCTGCAACCTGGCTGGCACCATTGAGCCATTTGATCTAGCCACAGCTATCTTCCCAGACATGTCCCAGAAACCAGCCAGCAAGTTCAAGAAAGGCACCAAATGTGCCAGGACCATCTCGGACACTGACAAGCACAATTGGGGCCTCCAGTATCTCGACCCGATCACTAGCTCTCTTTTTGTAATTTCTGTTTGCAGATGACAAGGAGAGACCTGTAGGGTCGTGAGAAGCAAAGAGAATCCTTCTTTGGCCAGAGGTCTGATTCAGCATCTTTGGCACTGGCATCAGTCTCGATGGCTCCCTAAGACCTACCGGAGATGCATCGATATCATAAGGTTCTCAGGCTCAGTAGGAGCCGAGGGCCCATAGTGCCCTGGAGCATCGGCCATCAGTCGGTCTCTGCCTGGAATCAAATAAGGACTCAACCTTGACTCCATTGGCATCAAAGGGGGACCCTTCTGAGCACTGGGCTAAGTCCCATGTGCATTGACATCAGAGCCCTTCCCCATGCAAGGTCAAAAGCGATGGCCACTAACAGCCCGCCAAGGTGCCCCAGAGAGGGGAATCAACCTCCAGAGTTTTGGAAGGGTACTGACCATCTCCGAACAACTGAGACCATGCTGATACTCTTGCAGGGATGCCAGAAACATTGGTCAAAGAGGTTCAGGCCCCAAGACCTTTGAAATCGGCAGCCATGGAGAAATACCTTCAGGCGCTTGAGGCCCGCATTGCATCAATGCTGGAAAAACAGCTGGCTGGTGCTTTGGTGCCCATGACATTGTTATTGCATGTTGTGGAGCTGATCCTTGAAATGCCTATGGAGGCACTGACATCAGTGCGTAGTCGAGATCCGATGCCAGTTGACAGCGGGGCCATCTCTTTCTCTCGAGTGTATCAGGTTACAATGTCCCAATGAGACCTCAGAAGCACTCAATGCATCATCAATCCCATTGATGCTTTCACTCCCCTCAAGGTTGGAGGGAGCTCCAGGCAGAGTCTTAGAGGTATTTCGACTTCCTTTCGGAGTCTGACTCTGATGGCTGTGTGACCAATGTGGCATCGGAAATGCTCTTGGAGGGCAGGTCTCCTGAGCTTCCTTCGGACCCCTCCCCTCTGCACGAACAGCAGAAGTCTCCTCCGAAGGATTTCATGAGGGATATGACCAAGGCTATCCCATTTTCACTGGAGATGAAGGATGAGCCCAGGGTGGAGGAGTTGGGAATCCTCCAGTACTCCTTGGCTCCTAAGGAAGCAGTGATTGTGCTGGTGCATCAAATCCTACAAAGGCTACAAATAAGGATGTGGGAGAACCCCCTCACTGTGCCCTTTGTCAGTAGGAGGCTGGGCTTCTTGTACTGGGTTCAAAAAACTCCGGGATTTGAGAAGCCTCAGCTTCTGCCCCACTCCTTAATGGTTGAGTCCACCCTAAAAAGGATTAAGAGCACCAAGACTTATTCCTCGATGCCCCTAGGCAGGGAGGCTCAGATGTTGGACTCCTTCAGAAGGAGGTGTTTTCAGAGCTCTATGCTTGCGGCTCTTACCAGCTCTACATAAGCATGTTCCTGAAGGACAGCAAGCGTGATTTTGCTGACTTGTGCCCCTTCCTCCCTCTGGAGGTAGCAATTCCGCTTTATCCTCATCAGATTCTACATATTCCTCCCTTTCATCCTTGAGTTTGACAATACCACTTCTGCACTTCCTCCTGTCACTAACATATCTATAAAATGTTTTGTCCCTCCATTTACTGCACTGGCTATTTTTTCTTCCATTTGCATCTTTGCTTTCCTGACTATTTCCCTACCTTCTCTTAGCTCTTCCAAATATTGATGCTTGTCTTCCTTTTTCAGTGATTTCTTGTATTTCATAAAGGCCACCTTTTCAGCTACTTCTTTTGAGATCCATAGTGGCTACCTTTTTCTTTTACATATATTTGCTTTTCTAACAAAAATATATGTTGACCTTAAAATATCTCCTTTCAGTTTTGCTCATTACTTTTTCACATCTACCCAGTTGTTCTCATCCTAGAGGTCTTACCCCATCTTGAATGAATTAGTTTTCCTAGTCTATGACCCTCTCTTTTGAATGAACTTTTTCAGCCCTAGTCCTAATACTGAACCACATCATCTGGGGATCACTGGATGTGAGATGATCACCCACTATAACATTAGAAACACTCTCCTCATTCATAAGCACTGGGTTCAGTATGGCCTCCTCCGATGTGGATTCCATTATTAGTTACCCGAAAAGTTCTCCCTGTAGAGTATCCAGGATCCCCTTACTTTCAGATGACACCACAGTAGGGATGTCCCAATGAACATCCAGCATTTTGAGATCACCTATCAGTAGTACTTTACCTTTCACAGCAATACTGCAAATGTCTTCAATTAAATCTTTGTATTTGATTGAAGACATTCATAGATTTGGGCAGGTTCCCCATACAATATTAGCCAGGCAGACTTGGGTAAGCCATCACTTATACCTTGGAAATGATCACAGGCTGCCAACGACAACCTTCTTTCCCCTCAGGCTGACCCCTGATCTGGCCTTCAATGGCCAGGGTCGGACTACGGGGAACCCCCTGCACCCCTCACCTCTTTGTCTCTGTAGGGTTCAGTGGTCCACCCACATCCAGGGGGACATATTCCACCTTGGAGGTGGAATAAGTCCCCCATCTACCATGCCAACCCCGGACATACAGGAACGACCTCAGAATTGGCCCTGTATGTCCATGTCAAGTGCCACCCACTGCTCGTCCTTGCTTTTCTCATGGCCCACTCCCTCCTAGGAATTGAGAGAAATATCGTTACACCGGGAAGATGTATTACAACTATTTGATAAACTGAATAGTAGCAAATCACCTGGACCGGATGGTATACATCCAAGAGTGTTGAAAGAACTGAAATATGAGATTGCAGACTTGCTATTAGTAATCTGTGAACTTTCATTAAAATCATCTGTAATACCTGAAGATTGGAGGGTCGCTAATGTAACGCCAATTTTTAAAAAGGGTTCCAGGGGTGATCCGGGAAATTACAGACTGGTGAGCTTGACGTCAGTACCGGGGAAGATGGTAGAAACCATCATAAAGAACAAAATTACGCAGCATGTAGATAGTCATGGCCTAATGGGAGACAGCCAACATGGCTTTAGACAAGGAAGATCTTGTCTTACTAATCTGATATGTTTTTTTGAAGGTGTGAATAAACAGGTAGACAAAGGTGAGTCGGTTGATATAGTGTATCTGGACTTTCAGAAAGCCTTTGACAAGGTCCCTCATCAGAGACTTTTGGCAAAACTAAAAAGTCATGGGATAGGAGGCAATGTACTATTGTGGATCGGGAACTGGTTAAAAGATAGAAAGCAGAGGGTAGGGCTAAATGGCCAATTTTCCCAATGTAAAAAGGTGAATAGTGGAATACCCCAGGGATCTGTATTGGGTCCGCTACTTTTTGACATATTCATAAATGACCTGGAAAAGGGAATAACTAGTGAGGTTATCAAATTTGCAGATGACACAAAACAGTTTAAAGTTGTTAAAACCCAAGAGGACTGTAGAAAACTGCAGGAGGATCTGGATAAATTGGAAGACTGGGCATCCAAATGGCAGATGAAATTTAATGTGGACAAGTGCAAAGTTATGCACCTAGGAAAGAACAACCCACACTATGGTTACACGATGCAAGGTTCCACATTGGGAACCACCACCTAGGAAAAAGATTTAGGAGTCATCATGGATAACATGTTAAAACCCTCCGTCGAGTGTGCAGTGGCGGCCACGAAAGCAAATAGAATGCTAGGTATCATAAGGAAAGGAATGGAAAATAAAACAAAGGATATTATAATGCCTCTGTATCGTTCCATGGTACGACCGCACCTTGAATATTGTGTGCAATTCTGGTCGCCATATCTTAAAAAGGATATAGCGTTATTAGAAAAGGTACAGAGAAGAGCCACCAAAATTGTAAAGGGGATGGAAGGCTACTCCTATGAAGAGAGGCTACAAAGGCTAGGGCTCTTCAACCTGGAAAAGAGACGGCTGAGGGGAGATATGATAGAGGTCTATAAATTAATGAATGGAGTGGAACGGGTAAATGTAGATCGATTGTTTACGCTATCAGAATATAGAAAGACTAGGGGACATTTAATGAAGCTACATGGTAAACTATTTAAGACAAATAAGAGAAAATATTTTTTCACTCAACATGTAATCAAACTCTGGAATTTGTTACCGGAGGATGTAGTAAGAGCTGTTAGTGTAGCTGGGTTTAAAAAAGGTTTGGACAAGTTCCTGGAGGAAAGGTCCATAAACCATTATTAAAAAGGGACCCAGGATATCAATGCTTGACCCAATACAAGCATTGTGGAACCTGTGTCTTTTGGGGATACTGCTAGCTATGTATGACCTAGATTGGCCACTGTTGGAAACAGGATACTGGGCTTGATGGACCTTGGTCTGACCCAGCATAGCATATCTTATGTTCTTATGTTCTTACCCACAAACAGAGCTCCCTATACAAGTATGCTATACATGCAGGGAGCTCTGTCCCTGGTAGCACAATCCAGGCATTTAGTGGGTCTGGACATCCGAATTGGACTCCAGAACCGCTAAACGCGGGTCAGAATAGACCCCATGGAGCCCCATTCTGGGAGGGGGCCATCCGGATGTCCCTGCTGAAGATGGGACTATTAGGACCCAATTCTGGTCCGTGGGAACAAAACATTCCTGCGGGAGCCAGAATTGGGTCCGAGGATGACCTGGCATGCCCCCTCCGCCTATGGGGACATCCTCCCCACAGGCGGCATCCAAGGCTCCAGCCCCCCAAAACCCCACCGCCTGACCCATGGCAGGCATCCCGTGGCCTGGATCTGGCGGTGGGGACGCCCTCGCACCCAGCTCTGGCCCCAGGACTGGCTCACCTACCCCAATCTGACTCAAAATTCTGCTTATACCACCTCTGAGGTGGTATAAGCAACATGTCCCAGCAGCACATATTGGGCTGTGACCTGAAACACAGGACATATGGGGAGAGCTGGTGGGGGAATAGGATCTAGGCGTATTGCAGGGCTGCAACCCACATTCTAGAATGAGGGCCATAGTGTCAGGGCAGTCTTGCAGAGCAAAGATGAATTGTTAAATTACCCAGATAGCAGGAATATTCAGTCTTCTATCCAGGTAACTATCCATATAAAGTTAGGACAGCAAAAAAAGACTGTCCTAACTGGGTTGCGGACTGAATATTGCTGCCTGTCATCATTTTATCCAGATATTCAGCATCTGTCTCTATCAGGAAAGTGGTGCTGAATGTCCAGATGTTTTTTGGCCCTTGCAGTCAGTGTTTACAAAAAAACACTGACCATGGTGGCTGGATATTGGCCATTAGATCATAAGGACCACTGGGAAGGAACATGCTTATCGTACCTATATATAAATAACGAGTGTGGATTTGGAAAGTTGAGTATTCAAATCTATACAAATCTATTTGTGTGTGTGAATGGGGGGGGGGGGGGGAGACAGCTTTAGGGGAACCCAGCTTCAGTGGGGCGTCTTCCTTGGCATGACTTAGAGACATGGCACTTGGCTAAAGGAAATGTACTATTTACTACATGTGTTAAATGTATACCAATTTTTTAAAAATGTTTTATAGCAATATGTTTTTCCATGGTTCCATGAGGAGATCTCTAAGTATTATAGGATGATGGCAACATCATTAATGCAGAAATTTGGTACTTGAATTTTAGACTTAATTACTCACCTTTCTCAGATCTGACTTCTAGGTGAATTACAATTTTGGAACACAAGTTATGCCCCTGTCCAAGATGGGTACCCCCCTAGGTTGTATCTGAGGCAATAGATGGTGAAGTGACTTGCCCGAGGTTGGAAGGAGCAGCAGTGGAAAAAGTAAGATTTGAACCATGGCTTCCCTGGTTCTCCACCCATTCTGTAATTAATTTAGGGGGCTAGTTACTAAGGTGTGCTAATTAATTAATTAAGGCACATTAATTCACCATATATTGTATTATTTTAGTGCAGGTCTCATGTTAGAGCTTTTCTTGGGGCCAGTCCATGCTGGTGGGCACCAACGATGAGAAGAAAAAAGACTAGGACAAAAAGATCAAGCCAAGAATAAAACAGCGTTTTCTTGCCCCACTATTTGAAATTTAACTGTATGCCCTTTGTTACCATGATTTCATTTTGGAAACCGCTGAGGTATGGCTATATTTGGTGATATAAGAAGCTCAAACTGCAAATTTTAAACTAATTCAATGCAACCTAGTTACTAATAATCATGCTAATGTTACAGAGCCCCCCTTAAAGTGTCCTAGCCCCCTTAAAGTGTCCTAATGCTTGTTGTCATCTTTTTATTCTTTGCTATTGGTCCACTATCACTCTGTTTTCTTCTTTTTGCAAGCGGTTGCCTCTCCTTTCTTTCAGGCTTAATGATTTTGATGATCTGTTCTAACTTAACAGTCCCTATGAAGGTTTTCATTTTCAATCACATATACAGAGAGGCGGAATGAACCCAGGTTTGAATTTTGTCATCTGTAATATCGATTGTCAAAACTTCAACCCTACCTATTGTTTTTTTCACAAATCAGTTTCCTTGAAACTTACAAAAATGTCCATCAGAATTAAAGTAGATCTTTAATTTACTGCCCTCCTGCTTGGATCGCAAATTGTTGTAAGTTAATCAACTGTATGTACATTTTAAATATAATCTCATGTTTAATATCACACCTTTTGTATAGTGTCAATGTGAATATAGAATGTACTTGCATACAAGGAAGGCGGTGCATGCAAATCTACCTCATGAATATTCATCATTGATACCCTGAAATCCAGGCTGGCTAGGTGTGTCCCAGGAACTGGGTTAAGAACAAATGCTTTAGTGCTTTTCTTTTCTATCACAGCTTTGTGGCTCCTGCCAAGTGCTATGATAAACCTCAAGGTTTTCCACGCAGCTACCTCCTCTTGTCAAACCATCCATACTCTCCAGTCTATAGAAACCAGATTTCAGCAGTTTTAATGAATTGGCTACTCTCCTTGGCATGCCTGATCTATAATGAGAATGCATTACTGCTTTTGAACTCACTTAGAATAAACTAATATGGATTAGCCTTCAATTTATACTTACAGCAACAATTCATGTCGTTCAAGAACTTACAAGGACACAAATTCTTGGTGACAGGGTGAATCTATATGGACATTGTTAGCTTGAATTTATAACATGGTGTCTACGAGAAAAGTCCAAAAGAACACCTATTAAGCCCATTGTATAAAGAAAGCATAGTAGCCTATGTGCCTTCATAAAATAGGCAACAGAATGAGCCCCAGTAAGACACAGATCCTCACACACTTTACCCATGCCCTGAAAACAGCTTAAATCTGTGCATGAACTTGATACCTATTTTATAAAATATATGTCAGCATCATGATTCTGACCCTGCTCCACACAGACTATGCAACCGGGAACTGCTGCGGTCAGATTGCATAAAAGTAGGCACACTCTTTCCATGGATCTAATTTTTACTCCCATATATTCCCACACTCTCTACAGCATTTGAAAGAGGCTTTATGCATGGGAAAAACTTTACAAAATGACCCACTGTAAGAATGTGTACATTCTTTCTGTGAAATAATGTCAACTGGCCAGTAAAGGCCAAAAAAATAGAAAGAAGTGCGGTTAAGAGAGCAGCTTCTGGAAATGTGATCTAGGAGGCAGGTTGTACCTGAGTGGAGATATGCAGTAGCCCAATGCTAAGAGCAGCACATTAAGAGCCAGGAAAATCTGGTGACCTTGAGCAATTAATGCCACCCTCCGCTGCCTCAGATATAAATTTAAGGCTAGATTTACTGATGCACATTGCGATTATTTGCTTATTAACTAAATAGACCCCATGACAATAATGGGGCTTGCATTAAATACTGTGCATTAAATTACATAGAAACATGACAGCAGAAAAACACCACTGGCCTATCTAGTCTGCTCTTCCATATCAACAACCACAATAGTCCCCTCTTTTCCTTTAGAGATCCTCTGTGTTTGTTCCAAGCTTTTTTGAATTCAGATACTGTCCTTGTCTCTACCACCTCCACTGGGAAACTATTCCACGCATCTACCACTCTTTCCATAAAGAAATACTCCTTAGTCTATCCCCTTTCACCCTCATCCTATATCCCCTTGTGGCAGAGCTTGTTTTCAATCGAAAGAGGCTGTCCTGTGCATTTATGCCATAGAGATATTTAAATGTCTCTATCATATCTCCTCTATCCTGCCTTTCCTCTAAAGTATATATATTAAGCTCCTTAAGTCTGTCCTCATATGCTTTATAACGACGACCACTAACCATTTTAGTAGCCACCCTCTGCACTGACTCCAACCTGTTTATATCCTTTTGAAAGTGTGGTCTCCAGAATTGCACGCAATACTCCAAATCACTGTTCCCTCTAAGCTGTGCGCGTGTGCGTGCGCACACACCTCGCCGAACGAGCACACATACTTTACAACAGAGCGCACAAAAATTACAGCTCTGATTCTGATAGAAAACAACACAGACGTCTTAAAATTTAAAAGTTATGATTGCAATTACTAGAAATTTCCCGCTTCATTTAGTAATCGTCTATTTTCATTTAATTTGATTAAAATCAATGTGGTGTATATACTGTATTCTGACGTGTAGTCAAATTTTAAAGTATATAACTCCGCGTGTCGTTATGTGGCGCACAAAAATTTAACCTTCCTTCAAAAGCTGCACACAGCTGATATTTTATGCGCACAAAGCCTACAGAAAATTAGAGGGAACATTGCTCCAAATACTCTTTGTCGCGTCCCAATTTACCAATTTCTAACCCAATCTGTAATTTTACCCCTAGGGTGCTCAGTTCGTTGATAAGCCACCTGTGCGGAACAGAGTCAAAGGCTTTATTGAAATCCAAGTGCACCACATCTAGGGCTCTTCCTTGGTCCAACTCCCTGGCCACCCAGTCAAAGAAATCAATCAGATTTGTCTGACAAGACCTTCCTCTGGTGAATTCATGCATCCTCCAATCCTGTAATCCGTTGGACTCCAGAAACCTCACTATTTTCTCTTTGAGCAGCGTTTCCAATAATTTACTCATCACAAGAGTTAGACTAACCGGCCGGTAGTTTTCAACCACATTTTTACTTCTGCTTTGGTATAAATGGACCACATGTGCCTTTCTCCAGTTCTTTGGCGCCACTCCAGACTCCAAAGAGGCATTGAAAATGTCAGACAATGGAGCTGCTAGAACATCCCCAAGTTTCTTCAGTATTCTCAGATGTATTCCATCTGGTCCCATCAATTTGTTTACTTTTAGTTTACCTAGTTCCACAAAAACACAGTCTTCTGAAAATCGTTCAAGATCCCCATCGCTTCTGTTCCTATTTGTGGGTGTTTTCTGAGGTCCTGCTCCTGGCCGTTCATCTGTGAACACAGAACAGAAATATTTGTTAAGCAATTCCGCTTTATCCTCATCAGCTTCTACATATTCCTCCCCTTCACCCTTGAGACTGACAATACTACTTTTGCCCTTCCTCCTCTCACTAACATATCTGAAAAATGTCTTATCCCCCCATTTTATTGCATTGGATATTTCTTCTTCTTTTAGTATCTTTGCTTTCCTGACTACTTTGCTAGCTTCTCTAAGTTTTTCCAAATATAGATGCCTATCTTCCCCTCTCTGTGATCTCTTGTATTTCATGAAGGCCTCCATCTTTTTCTTCACCTTTTCAGCTACTTCTTTTGAAAACCATAGCAGTCTCCTTTTCCTTTTACATTTATTTACCTTTCTAACAAAAAGGTTGGTTGCCCTTAAAATATTCCCTTTGAGTTTTGCCCACTGTTTTTCTACATTCCCCAGCTGTTCCTATCGCACTAATGACTCCTTGAGGTAATGGCCCATCTTGGCAAAGTTAGTTTTCCTGAAGTCTAAGACCCTTGCTTTTGAATGGACTTTATCAGCTCTAGTCCTAATACTGAAACATATTAATGAAGGGAAGGGGAAGGGGGTGGGGGGAGAAGAGGGAAACTGCAAGAGAAGGGGAAGCGTGCAGGAGGAGAGGGATAATGCAAGGAAAGAGAGAGAGAGAGAGAGAGAGAAGGGGGAAAGTGCCCCCATACACCCTACTTACACCCCATATGCTTCCTCTACATCCGATGCACAGTCCTCCCACACAAACCCCAACATTACCCCCCACCCCCACTAACATACATCCAGACCCTATTCCTTGCCCCACACACATTTCTACACAATCCAACACATCCCCACTCATGCCCACATCCGCAAATACACACACACAAAAGAACTAGATATATATTCCTACACACACACTCATACTTATCATATACTAGGACAATTAAGAGTCTCTCCTTGACTGCCTGATGGCTCACATCTCTCTGTGCTAGTTTTCATCATTATTACTATTGTTATTACATTTATGAGATGCCTTCAGTGAAGGTCCTAGGCAGCATACAACAATGAATAAAAGCAAGAACAAAAGAGCACAGCCTAAATATTTCAGACTAGAAAATTTGGTTCTATAACTAAAATGGTCTGACTGTCTCTCAGAAGCCTCCATCTCTGAGAAATGTTTGAATATTCCATTTAGTGGTATATATAAATCCAGCATATTGCTTTTAAGCTCAGTGTCCATGCATCACACACTTATAACAGCCAGGTTCTTTAACCAAAGCGTAAGTAAATTGTAGTAAAATTCTATCCATCAGGGCTAAATATAGCTGTACGATTGTGATGCCATCCAAACAGCCATAGAGCACCTCACTTTGTGGAAACACATTGCAATCCTGTTAATACAACAGTGTGATGGAAATTACATTGTACTTCCTACATCCCCAGGCTTGTAACTCATTATTTATTATCATAAAAACAACCGGTGATGGTAGATGTCAAAATTAGCTTACAAATATGGCATCTGAAGTGAAATGACTCATTGGGTCATTGGGTTTTTCTTTTAAATTTTTCAAAAAACATGGCACCATTTTCAAAAAGGGGACTAGCGGAGTACAAGGAACTGCTTTTTGTCCTATTAGGACTTCATTGACCCCCTTGAATGGGCTAAAAGGCTTTGGGGTAGGGTTACGAAATGAACTGAAAACGTTTGCCCTGTGCAAATCACTGTCCAAGGGTGTCTCATGACTAACCACATATCACACCTCTCCATGTAATGCAGTATAATTATAGCACTCTCTCATTTCCTATTCGGCCACATACCCCTTAAGCCAATCAAGGCATTAGACTAATCAGCGAATAATACAGTCAGACTGGGTCTCACTTTTCCATTCAAATCTTGCTGCAGACACCTTTACATCACATGAATGGGAGTGCTTGTTCAAATCATAAGGTCCAATATTCAAAAGAGCTGAGCTGGTTAGCAGGACCTGCTCACCAGCTAAACCCCTCTGAGCCCACTATTCAGCAGCATTGACTGTCCAGTGCTGATAGATATCTCCACAGACCGCCCTGGCACTATCCGAATAGTGCTAGAGCAGTTCCGGCACTTATCCTGTTAGTGGTGATTTTCAGCCTGCTAACCAGATAGGTAACTGCACAGAGTTAGGATATGTCAAAAGCTGTTTTAACTTTACATGGTTTTGCTATTTGGGTGGAGGCCCATTCAGGGCTGTGCATCCTCGGTCTGTCTGGACGTCCAGACATCCGGACGGCTTGGGGATGCACCTGATTATGCTCCTGCAGGGGCTAGACGTCCCCATGGGAGCAGAATTACGGCATACGGCCAGGACGTGCCCCGATTCAGGCACTCTGGATATCCTGCCACTTACGCGGCTGTGACATGGCGTTCTGTTGCCATGCCACCGCGGCTCCAAGCAGGAGCCACGATCGCCAGCCAAACCCTGAAATCTCCTTTCCCTGCAGCCCGACTCCCGATCACGCCTTCCATGGCAAGGGCCAGGCCACAGGATTCCCCCTGCACCCCTCATCTGCCTTTGGCGCCCCAGCTCTGGCATCCCCCGATGTCCAGGGGGTCTTATTCCACTTATTCTACTTATTCCAAGGTGGAATAAGTCTCCCATTTACATGGTCGACCCCAGACATACAGGATTTACCTTGGAATTGGCCCTGTATGTCCGGGGTCATGATGCCTCCCACTGCCCCCCCCCCCCTTTGTACCTTGTTCAACCCGCCTCCTCCCACCCATGAACAGAGCTCCCCGCACAACTCGCATCTATGTGCGGGGAACTCTTCCTGCCATCACGATCCAGGCGTTTAGCAGAATGAGGGCCATAGTGACTGAAATCATTGCTCACCGGGGATTCAGAACTAGAGGATATCTGGCATCTGGCACTGAATATTTGGTTTCACTTTTGCCTGTGGTAGCCAGTCACCTTAGAAATGCTGATGGCCACAGACTGAATATCGGGCCCACAATTCTTTGTGAAGTAATGTTTGACGAAATAGGGAAATGTCATTTTCTCCTTAACTGATTTTTTCTGAACCCCACACTTTCTACTTGAGAATGAATATTCTAGAAAGACTTTCCCATCTCATTACCACTGCACCTCTTGTGCTCAAAGTGAAAGCTGCCCCTGTCCTGCTGCCCCATGCCTACTGCAAATTCCTCATAGGAATCAAGGATATGAGACATGCTGTGAAAGTGTCACAGTAGCAGGGCAAATCGTGTTTTTACTGGGAAGCTGAATGTTCGTTGGAAGTAAAATCAAGACTAGCTCTGCCTGTCCTCCATATCCTAGAGCCATCTGGTAACCACATATCAGGTGGGAGGGGGTGGAGGGAGGGGCAATAGATGGTGGGGTGAGGGGGTTCACACAGGCTTTTACAAATTTGGTGGTGCTGTTTGTATTTTTTGGGAGGGGGGGAGGTGAGGTGACTGGGCTGGGTACTGGTGGCTATTATTAGGGGAAATGAAACACAAACAAAGTTCATTTGAATTTTTCATTTTTATTTTCCAAACAAAATTGAAAATGTCATGACAATGCTCTGCTTCATTTCAGTGGAAGGATATGAAAATGTGGCTTCAAATCCCAGGGGAGGGATACGCATTCAGTTCATCATCCTACCTTAGAAAATGTAGTGCATGCTACATTCATTTAATGCATGTTAACCTACCAATGAGCAAACCTTAAGCCAATCAGCATATATTATGGGACTCTTTTACAAAGGGGGATATTGTTTTGCACTTAGTGCATGAATAATGCGAAACTTCACGCATGTTAAATGCAAAGCAACCATGTTAACTGTTGTGGGCATGGAGAGCATGTTCCTGGCAGTTAACGTGCAGCATTGCGCCCTAACGCAGGGCGCGTAACTGCAAGAGTGACAGCCCATGGTGCTTACCCCCACACTGACTGCAAGACTCTTACCATGCCCACTCTTCCTCTCTAACCTGCCCATTTATCAGCGCAATGCGCGAGTCGCTTTCAAGGCTACTCCTTCCACTAGGCGTACTAGGTGTTCGCTTACGGTGGCATGATTTGGGGGTCACAGAGCAGAACAAAGGCAGAGAAGCAGCGGCAGCCATCTTACCTCCACTGGAATTGGAGTCACACCTGTGCCTGTACCGTTTAAAAGTAAAGTGTAGTATGGCGGTGGGCCTTTGAGCATGCGCATTCAAGGCCTGCAATCCCAACCCTTTTGACATTACTTTAGAAGGGGGCAGAATGCACAGGCCTTGAGTGTACATGCATGGGTGGACGCTCAAGCACCTGCTGCTGTGCTGTGCTTTACTTTAAACTATACAGCTTCAGTCTAGTTCTGGCTCTTGTGGAGGTAGAATAGCTGCCCTGGTAGTGGCAGATGAGGGGAGGGGAGGGAATAGGAAAGAAGGGTATCCAAGAGTATCCTCCCACCCTTTGAATGGGAGGATACCCTTGGATATCACTTTGGGTGCAGGGGGTAAGGAAGGAGAGAGATGCTGGATACTCCATGTGGTGGGGGGGGGAGGAATAGGGGTGCTGAGCACCTTAGAGAGAGTATAGGGAATGGAAGGGTAGAGGCTGGGTACCTTTGGGGAAGGGTGCCTGGCTGAAGATTCACCTAGGGCAGTGATGGCTAACCTTTTTGAGCCCGAGTGCCCAAACTGCCGCACAAAACCAAAGAATTTCCTCAACGTGCCAGCACGTCATTTGCATAAGTGGTCTTATTTGCATAAATATTTGCATAATGTTACCATACACTAACTTTTAGTAAACATGTCTCTTAATGAGTGTATGGATAAAGAAAGACTAAAAGATTTCTACATTACTATAATCCAGTGCCAACCGCCAGGCACATTAGGAACTACTACAAACGCTGCCCATTTAGAACCCATAGCAAACCCGCCGTATCCTGACAGCATTACCAGGACTCACAAAGCACCATACCCTACCTATCAAAAGGCAACACTGCAAATATTAAACCAATACATTTCAGAGAATACTGGGGAAAGTGAAACAAGTGGCAACGTCAAATAGGAATTTCCTCTTGTACCAAACAAAGCGCAGATGTTAATGATGCACATTTCCCAGAGCTGACATATTCCAGTTAATAAATTCAAAATAAAGAGATATCTTTCTACCTTTTGTGCATTTTTTTTTCAGTTGCAATTGGTCCAGCCACCTTCTTCTGGTTTCTTCATGTTTTCTGCTAACTCTCCATCGTCTGCTGTCCATTTGTCCTTTCTTCTCTCTTCTAGTTTTTTTTCCATTCTCTCTCTCTCTACATCTGCTTTAACATACTAATCTTTCTCCTTTTGCTCTTTCCTCATTCCTATTTCATCCACACAAATTTTACCCCTCCATCCTCAATCCCCAATTACTCTCCCAATACCTGGCCAATTGTAGATTTTTCATCCCTCCTACACAAAATATTTTTCCCCTCTCCATTTTACTCTCCCAGCCCCATCCCATTCTAATCCTCCCCCAACATCAGCTCCCTTCTAGTTCCAGTCTCACCCAGCATCCATTCCCTTCTAGTCCCTGCATCAGCCCATTTCCAGTCCAAGTCCCTTCATCAGCTCATTTTCAATCCTAGCCCCCCCATCAGCCCATTTCTACTCATTTCCTAGCCCCACCATCAGCCCATGTCAAATCATAGCTCCCCTCCACTCAGCCCAATTCCAGTCCAAGCCCCCCATGAGCCTACTTCCAGTTCTAGCCCCTCCATGAGTCCATTTCAATTCAAGCCCCCACCACAGCCCATTTCCAATCTTAGCTCCCCCCAACAGCCCATTTCCAGTCCTATCCTAGCTTTTCCATCAGCCCATTTTCAGTCCTAGCTCCCTTCCCTCACAGCCCATTTCCATTCCAAGCCCCCTCCCCATCAGCTATTTGCAGTTCAAGCCTCCCCGTCCACTCAGCCCATTTCCAGTCCTAGCAACACCCCAACCCATTACCAGTCCTAGCCCCCCGTCAATCAACTTCCAGTCCTAACCCCCATCACCCCATTTTCAGTTTAAGCCCCCCCCTATAACCCTTTACCAGTCCTAACCCCCCATCAGCCCATTTCCAGTCAGCCCCCCATAGCCCATTGCCAGTCCTAAACCCCCCCATCAGCCCACAGCCCATTACCAGTCCTAACCACATCAGCCCACCTCAAGTCCTAACCCCTCCCCATCAGCCCATTTCCTGTCCTAGCCCCCCCCATAACCCATTATCAGTCCTACACCCCCATCAGCCCACTATCAGTCTTAACCCCCCATAGCCCATTACCAGTCCTAACCCCCCCCCATCAGCCCACTACCAGTCTTAACCCCCCCCATAGCCCATTACCAGTCCTAACCCCCCATCACCCCATTTCCAGACAGCCCTCATCAGCTCATAGCCCATTGCCAGCCCTCATCAGCCCACAGCCCATTGCCAGTCTTAACTCCCCCCCATAGCCCACTGCCCACTGCCCACTGCCAGTCTTAACCCCCCCTCCCTAGCCCATTGCCAGACTCAACCCCCCTCCCTCCCTCCCTCCCTAGCCCATTGCCAGTCTCAACCCCCCTCCCTCCCTAGCCCATTGCCAGTCTCAACCCCCCTCCCCCCCTCCCTAGCCCATTGCCAGTCTTAACCTCCCTCCCTCCCTAGCCCATTGCCAGTCTTAACCTCCCTCCCTCCCTCCCTCGCCCATTGCCAGTCTCAACCCCCTCCCTCCCTCCCTAGCCCATTGCCAGTCTCAACCCCCCTCCCTCCCTAGCCCATTGCCAGTCTCAACCCCCTCCCTCCCTCCCTCCCTAGCCCATTGCCAGTCTCAACCCCCCTCCCTCCCTAGCCCATTGCCAGTCTTAACCTCCCTCCCTCCCTAGCCCATTGCCAGTCTTAACCCCCCTCCCTCCCTCCCTCCCTAGCCCATTGCCAGTCTTAACCCCCCTCTCTCCCTCCCTAGCCCATTGCCAGTCTTAACCCCCCTCCCTCGGCTCATGGCAATAAAAAAAAAAAAAAGCTGCCCGCTGCCGCCGCGGCGGCATGGAGTGTCCCGCGGGGCTCCCTCTGCCCGGCGGGACTCTCCCGGCGCTGCTCAGCCCCTCTCTGCCGGCTTGCAGAGACGCGAAGGGAGAGAGAGTCTTAAAAATCGTCATTCTTTATAAAGTAACATTCAATTAAACAGATGAAAGTCATTTTCTCGTTCCTAATGCCAAGGTTTTGACTTTGATAAGGAATATTCTGGAAAGAGATGTCCATCTTACTACCATTGCATCTCTCGTGCTCAGATTAAGGGCGGACCCTGTCCACTGCCCTGTAATTGCTGCAAATTCTTCATAAGAACCAAGAATATGAGACAAGCTGTGAAAGCGTCACACCAGCAGGACACAGTCGTGTTTTTACTGGGAAGCTGAACAAGAGATGAGTGAGGTTATGTCTTACAGTATGTAAGAGAGACCGAAAGGTGACCAAGGAATACAAATATGTTTTTCTTTTCAAAACAGTTACAAAGAGCTTCAGTTCAAAAAGGGATCTATACTGGCACTAGAGGTTTTTTTTTTACATATTTATAAATGATCTGCAAATGCAAATGAGTGAGGTATTAAAATTTGCAGGCAACACAAAATTATTCAAAGTTGTTAAATAGCAAGTGGTTTGGGAGAAATTGCAATAGGACCTTGTGAGAGTAGACAACTGGGCATCCAAATGGCTGATGAAATTTAATGTGGACAAGTGCAGTGTTGCATATAGGGAAAAATAAGCAAATAATAGCTACACAATGCCAGGTTTCACATATGGAGGGTAATTTTGTATTCCCCCATGCAGTTCAGTGCATGCAGTTTGGGCCTCTTTTATAAGGAGAAGCACGTGCGTGCTTTATCTTATAAAATGGGGAGTCTGGACACGCTGAAACCTAGGTGCAGCTCTTACGTATACTTAAAGAAACGTATAACTAGCCATGCCGAGATCAGCAATCTGACACAAGTCATAGGGGTATGTTTACTAAGCAGTCTTAACGTGCAGCCAGCATTAGTGTGCAGGATGCCATAAAAGGAGTGGGCGTGTCGGTCTTAACGTAGCATTTTGTGTTAGCATCCGATAAGGTACCTTTTCGTGCGATAGAGGGAGCCGTGGTACGTTAACGCGCGTTAATCTTAAGAAGGGGCGCTGACCTGCAAACACAGCAGCAGAGCTGTAGCACAATGGTTAATACACTGACTGATGGGGATTCATTGTGGCTGTGTTGGAGGTATTGGGGGTCTGTTATTAAGCCCCGGAGACTGCTGCCACTGTGTACCGGCTGCTGGAATCGCTTCTTTCCCTCTACCATCGGGCAGGCAGCGGCGGGACAACTTTAATTCCAGGGAGGACCCTGCTGGCTATATCTGTGTGCTCCACAGCTACCTCTGCGGATTCAGTGTGGCTGTGTTGGAGGTGTTGGGGGTCTGTTATTAAGCCCCGGAGACTGCTGCCACTATGTACCGGCTTCTGGAATCGCTTCTTTCCCTCTACCATCGGGCAGGCAGCGGCGGGACAACTTTAATTCCAGGGAGGACCCTGCTGGCTATATCTGTGTGTTCCACAGCTACCTCTGCGGATTCGGTGTGGCTGTGTTGGAGGTATTGGGGGTCTGTTATTAAGCCCCGGAGACTGCTGCCACTGTGTACCGGCTGCTGGAATCGCTTCCTTCCCTCTACCATCGGGCAGGCAGCGGCGGGACAACTTTAATTCCAGGGAGGACCCTGCTGGCTATATCTGTGTGCTCCACAGCTACCTCTGCGGATTCGGTGTGGCTGTGTTGGAGGTATTGGGGGTCTGTTATTAAGCCCTGGAGACTGCTGCCACTGTGTACCGGCTGCTGGAATCGCTTCCTTCCTTCTACCATCGGGCAGGCAGCGGCGGGACAACCTTCAGCAAGGACCTTCTATGCCCTCTATATATTGTAGCTGTCTCTGAGACCGTGGAGCATGTCCGCGGGGCGTGTTCCGAAGGGGTGTGTCCAAAGGGGCGAGACACGCCCCTTTGGCGCCCCTTCGGCGGCATTTCGGCGTCTGAGCTTAACGTATAGTTTCTTTTATTTTTGGTTTCCTTTAGTTTTATTATGGGGAAACGGAAGGCAAAGGCTGGGGGTAAAACAACGGATGTTGCGACGGATAAGTTCTCCATTGGTCCTATGGATAAACATCTTGTGCCACTGCCGGTTGCACAGTCTTCCCCCGAAGGTGCCTCCCTCAGTTCTGGAGGGAGGTCCCCTCCTCCTCCTTCTGTTGGGGTTTCTTTTTCTTCTGTGGAGTCCCCTGACAAGGTGAGTTCTAGTACCTTAGAGGTACTTTTTCCTAAACCGGTTCAGTTAGCTGGGGTTGGAGGTTCTTTGGGACTTCCTAACCTTTCCCCTGACTCTGAGGTAACCTTAAAAGATCTTTGGGGAGCCCTTAAAACTATTGATGATAAAATGACCTCCACTTTAAGTTCTTTATGCGTTTTTTCGAAAGAAACAGTTGCTTCCTTGAAGCAGCTTGATGATAAAGTTTCTTATGTTGATGCAGCACGTATTAAACTTGAATCCCAGGTTAGCCCGTTGCATTCTGCGAACGTGGCTGGTATCAAGGATTCTTTGATCCTACATAGTAAAGTCGAGGCACTGGAAAATTCTTTTCATCTTTACAATTTACGTTTTTTTAAATTTTCCACATACTTCTCTCTTAGCTCCCAGAATTCTTCAGGATAAGTATTTGAGAGAAGTTTTGTATTTGAGTGACTCAATTGATTTTTCTCAAATGTACTATATTTCCTCTGCAGTGAAAAAGGTATCCTCAGATGAAGGGGGTTTAGATGTAATTGAACCTTCAATTTTTAATCTGACGACCTTTTTAGAGGACTCCACAGATGTAATAAGTACTCGGGCTACTCTCCTTGTGACTTTGAAATCTCTAGATGCTAAGCAACGAATACTTAAAGCTTTTTTTAAATACAAAGCGTCTAAATTTTGTGGTCAAAGTATAAATATTTTTACGGATGTCGCAAGTAGCACCCAGCTTCGGCGGAGGCTTTTTCTAGCTCTTAAGCCTCAGGTCCTACAGCTGGGTGCTACTTTCTTCCTCAGATTTCCTTGTAAATGTGTTGTAAATTATGATGGTGCTTCATATATTTTTACTGATGTATCTCATTTGGAAAAATTTATTGCAGACAGAAGGGCAGGGTGAGTTTTCAGGGGAGTGTAGTTATAAGATTTTGCCTCCTGTTATGTGGGCTTTTGTGCCTTATTTCTCAATTTGATTATTTTTTTTGGTTTATTGTAATTCCACTGCCGAATCCCAGTAATGTGGTCTATATCAGATTCTATTTCCTTTTAGTGATGATCTTGTATGATGGTATATTTTCCTTTCTGATTGTCTTTATCCTTAGTTGGTGTAAAACTGATTAAAACCTAAAAAACAAAAAACAAAAAAAAAACCACTGACTGATGGTGCAGGGTTCATGAGCTTAATCCCCCATTGGGCTTAATGAGTAAAGCTGTCTGAGGCATTACCCTTTACTTTAAATCAATGCTGTCTGAGGCATTTTGTTTTTTAAATTTAAAGTAGTGAGACTTCCGGCGATGCGTGAGTGAGAGTAGACGTCTCTCTCTCGCTCCGGGGCCGCCTCGCCGATAAACCTGCAAATTAATCCAATTTTCTGGGGCTCCCCCCTCTACCCACCTCAAATCGCTTACCGGGTACTGCACTGATTAAGTACAATAGCTGAAGGGTGGCGGAGATGCCTTTGCCGACGAGAAAGGAGCGCGACAAGCCACTTCGAGCAGGGCCCTCCACAGCGACCACAGTGCAGCCGACCTCTCCCGGTGCGGAAAGCACCGATTCTCATTCAGAGGAGTTGGCGAAAGAGGTGGTCCGGCTCCTCGATCCCAAATTTGATCGCCTCATGAAAAAATTAGATGGGATGGAAGAAGCGCTGACGGAGTTTGGTAAGCGCGTGGAGGAGCTTGAGCACCGCATGGCAGGTGTAGAGGAGGGTGAGGGCCGCCGAGACCGGGTGCTGGAGAATCAAAAACAGGCCATACTTGAGATGCAAAACAAATTGGAGGATCTCGAGAATAGATCCCGCCGGAACAACCTACGTTTGGTGGGTCTGGGAGAAGATAGGCCGGATGGAGAACTGTTGGTCTTTCTGGAAACCTGGCTGCCCGAAGTGCTGGGCCTGGCGGACCTTAAAGGTGATTTCCAGATTGAAAGAGCACATCGCCTGGGTGTGAGGAGGGAGAATGGAGATCGGCCGCGAGTGGTGATTATTCGAGTGCTGAATTTCCAACATAAATGGCGCATATTACAGGCTTACCGAAAGAGTGGCGACCTCATGTTGGACAACAGGCGAGTTCTAATATTCCAGGATTATTCGGCGGCAGTTACGGCAAAGCGACGAGAATTTTCCCCAATTTGTAATGAGTTATACCGCAGGAAAGCCCGGTTCACTTTGGCTTACCCAGCCATACTCCGTGTCTCTCTCCACGGCCAGAATCATACTTTTGATCAAGTGGCGGCCGCAAAAAAGTTCCTCACCCAACATTTTCCAGCGGATGTATCAGAGGCCCGCTCATGAGCGCCATGCTTTTCCTGGGGAAATGAGGGCTGTTCGGGCCCCTAGTTCCGATTCTGCTGTTGTGGGACTGTAGGCTGAGACTCGGCTCAAGGCCTTTCATTAGATATCTGTAGGCCGGGCGACTGTCTTCCCCCTGGGCTAGTCCTGACTACTCCACGATGGATATCTTAGTTAAGGATCCGGCATTGCATATTATGGATCTAATCTGTTAACATGACCTTCATAGAAGAACATAAGAACATACGATATGACATAATGGGTCAGACCAAGGTCCGTCCGGCCCAGTAATCTGTTTCCAGCAGTGGCCACTCTGGGTCATCTGTACCTAACAGTTTTCCCAAGGGACACAAGTTCCACGATGCTTGTATTGGTTCGGGCATTGATAGCCTGGGTCCTGTCTTAATAATGGCTGGTGGACCTTTCTTCCAGGAACTTGTTCGGCCCTTTACTAAACCCAGCTACACTGGCGGCTTTTGCTGCATCCTCCGGTGACAAGTTCCGGAGTTTGATTGCACGTTGAGTGAACAATGTTTTCTTTTATTAGTCTCAAATAGCCTGCCCTGTAACTTCATTGCATGTTCCCTAGTCTTTTTATAAGAATGTTTGGACACCATAATAGTGATGTTTTGGTTCATCTGTTATTTGTTTGCATATGCCTCTTTGGTGGGTGGGGGGAGGGGAGGCTGCAGAGATGGAGGGGGTGGGGCGGCCCTGAAGCACCGTGTTGGAAGTCTTACCTCAGTGCGGTAACTGAGGGTTGAGTACTTATGTTTTATGGGGTATGATTTTTATGTACAGGGAAGGGTCAACTTGGTAGTAGTGGAGCGAAGGGGGGAGGGTGGGGGGGATGTTTTGGGGGGGCTGGGGGATGAGGGGGGAGGGGGGAGGGTTGGGGGGGAGATGGGGAGGGACGGGGAGAGGGGTGGTCTGTATGTGTAGTGAGAGGAGCGAGCCTGAACTCCATGATGAGTGTATTAGAGTATAAGGCGCAACATCTACAATTCCCATATATGCCCATTCGGAGCAAGGTAGGGATGGATTGGAGTTCTGGGTCGAGGCTGGGCGACCTGGAACAGTGGTATGCTTGGTGGCCGTGGTTATTGGAATGTATGTGGGATAGGGAAAATGCGGAATGATCTCCGTATAGTCACCTGGAATGTTGGCGGTCTCTAAATACCCCTGTTAAAAGGACCAAGATGCTCCAAGCTCTAAAAAGGGGTCGTGCCCAAATAGCATTATTACAAGAAACACACTTGACGGCAGTAGAACATGCCAAGCTGAGAAAAGACTGGGTGGGGCAGGTCTTTGCCGCGTCTACAGCCATAAAGAAACGTGGCGTGGCGATTCTGGTACAACGAGGCCTTGGCGTGGAAATTCTGCGGGAGGAGGCTGACCCAGCGGGGCGGTTTATCTTTTTACATGCTAAAATACAGGGGCAAGAACTTTTTCTGGGTAACATATATGCCCCCAATGTTTATGACCATCAGTTCTTTCAACTAGTGCTGAGGAAAATATTGGGGGCCCCGAAGATCCCGTTGATACTGGCAGGGGACTTCAACTGCCCGCATGATCCATTGTTGGATAGGTCCGCGACTGGTGGCGCTTGTGGAGCTTGGAGTAAGAAAGGGGTGGGATACCTTTGTCAGATGGGTGGTCTAATTGACTCCTGGAGAATTCTGCATGGGGTTAGAGAAGGATTATACGCATCTGTCGAGAGCACATCAAACTTGGTCCCGGATTGACTATATTCTGACCTCAAGAGAGAGCCTGGGTAAAGTGATCAAAGTGGAGATCGAGCCCATAGTAGTGTCTGATCACGCTAAAGTGGTGTTGGATTGGAGGGGCACTGCCTCGGGAGGAGCATGGTGGACTTTCCCGGGTCATCTCTGGCAGAAAGCAGACTTTCGGGCTTCTCTGGTAAGTCACTGGGAGGAGTATCTCAGATTAAATGATACGGGAGATGTTGAGGTGGCGACCTTTTGGGAGGCAGGTAAAGCAGTGCTGCGCGGCCACATTATAGCGTATGTAGCGCGAGAGAGGAAACGCCTTAATTCGCGACTTTTAGATCTGACGAGTCAACTGCAGTAGGCCAAATGGACCGCTGTGGCGCGCCCGAAGAGGCTTGTGGAATACTTAGAGGCACAAAGAGCTTTGAATGAAGTGCTCCATGAGCGTGCTATTTATTCGTTGCAGTATTATCAGCATCAATTGTTTCGATTTGGGGAACGCACGGGGAGACTTCTGGCGCGTTTGGTTAAACGGAAGGGTGGCATTCAGGGGGTGGCCCGAGTGAGGGACGAACAAGGGGTTTCCCACACTGATTTATGGACAATTGTCCAGGTATTTCGCCAATACTATCAAGCCTTATATACGCCGGATACTGAGAATAGAGCCCACGAAAGTGAATTCCTGGCGGCCGTCCCCGTGCCCAAGTTGACAGAGGCGGAGCTTCAGGGATTAAATGCGAGAATAACTGGGGCAGAAATTCAGGCAGTGATAAAGAAAGGGAAACCTCATAAGACTCCGGGCCCCGACGGCTATAGCGCTGAATTCTATAAAATACTTATGCCTCATATAACACCTACTTTGATGGCATTATACCAAGATGCTCAAGAGAAGGGTATTTACCCGAGAGACATGAGAACGGCGGCGATAACTATCATCCTAAAAGAGGGTCGCGATCCGGAAGATATGGCGTCATATCGTCCCATATCCCTAATTAATTATGATATGAAGCTGGTGGCCTCGGTGTTGGCGGCCCGGTTGCAAGGGCTCCTACCCTGGCTGATTGGGACTCACCAATCGGGTTTTGTCAAAGGGAGAGGGGCTTTTTCCAATATCAGTAAGGTGTTGCTTGGCATGGAGCACTGTTTGCACCAGGAGACGCCCTTGCTCTTGGTGAGCCTCGACGCTGAAAAAGCCTTTGATAGAGTATCATGGTCTTATATGTTTGCGGTCCTCGCGAAATTTGGCTTTACGGGAGCGTTTCTGTCCTGGGTGAGAGCGTTGTATGCGAGTCCGCTGGCATGTGTGGCGAGTGGGGGAACTTGCTCCGAGCCTTTTGAGTTACGTAGAGGTACGCGACAGGGCTGCCCCTTATCGCCTCTATTATTTGTGCTACAGTTGGAACCCCTGCTTCTTGCGCTCATAGCGGAAGTGGAGATACAGGGAATTGAATGGCCAAGAGGTGGAATCAAGATTAGTGCTTTTGCAGATGATATGTTGCTCTGTCTATGTGAGCCGCAGGCCTCCCTGGAGCGGGCTTTGGGAATGATTCAGCGATTTGGCTCATTTTCAGGACTCCGGGTTAACTTGAGTAAATCAGTCGCGTTGGATGTGGGTGGCCGAGCCAGACGTCAGTGGAAAGGGCTTTTCCCCCTGCGCTGGGCATTAGGGGAATTCCGTTATCTGGGGATTCAGATCCCAGATCATGTCTCGAAGTTATATGCCGCTAACATCCGCCCTATGCTGAATAGGACGGCGGCTACTCTCCAGAAATGGGGGGATCTCCCACTCTCGCTTATGGGGCGTCTTGCTCTCTTCCAGATGATGGAGGCCCCGCGATGGATGTACTTGTTGCGCCATCTGCCTATTTGGCTGTTGAGCAGGGATGTGCTGCTTTTGCAGCGCCACATTAGACGCTTTCTATGGAGGGGCAAGAAATCGCGGATCCCCATTTCGGTGCTGATGAGTAGTAGGGAGGACGGGGGGGCTGGGTTATTTCGGTGAGAGATTATAACTTTCTAGCCTTGCTAAGGCCGCTGAGAGATTTAATTTTGGGGAGGGAGGATATTTTGCCAGTGGGACTGGTTGAGCGGCTCTCCGCCCCCTACCACCCAGCCTATTTGCTGCATAGCCGGACGACGTTATTGCCACAGGCATGGCGCGGGTCGGTCTACTTTGGTGCCTTGCGACAGGCATGGCGGTTCCTTTGCCAAAAAAAAGGGGTACACTGGTACAGCACTGATTGTCTGCCATTGCGCGATAATGCTGATTTTCAGCCTGGGAGCCAAGGGGGGCTCCCAGTGAGTTGGGTGCAAGCTGGTCTGGGGTATCTGGGTCAACTTCGTATGCAATCACAGGCGGAGTTGGACTCCTTTCAAGTGTTGACGCAACGATTTCATCTTGCGCCTCAGACTTTCTTTTTCTACCTGCAAGCGCGACACTACGTCCGAACGTTACAGCGCACTGGGGGCTTTCAATTTGGGACATCGGGAGTATGGGAGCTTAAAGCGGCCACCGACGGAAAGCTTTCATTGAGGACCTGGCGGGAGGAGTGTTATCCGGGGGGTGAGCGGGCCCCGTTAGAGAAACTAGTACAGCGATGGAGTAGCGATGGTAATGTCCAGCTTACGGTAGCCGCCTGCCAGGCAGCTTTCCAACAAATCAGGCTCCTCTCTGAATCGGTAAAATTTCAAGAGCTACAATATAAATTGCTCTGGAGAGCATATGTACCCAACACTTGGGCGACTAGGATGAGAGTGCTCTCGACAGATGTCTGCCATTTATGTGGGACCCACAGGGGGACACTGCTACACCGTTTTTGGGGATGTGTGAGGGTAAATCAGTTTTGGCAGGACGTACATAGAGAGCTGCAAGTTTGCAGACCCCTTGGGAAGGCACTTTCGCCTGAATGGTGCTTGTTTGGCCTGGTGGAAACTGCCTTGCCGGAGACGACCGGGGGGGGCCCCCGGTGGTGGTGCCTCTAACCCTGCTCCGACCGGGATTGGGTGCCCTACTATCTTAGGTGTCGCGCCCACGCGACAGCTTTATGCCCGTGGCTTCTTGATAGCGAAATACTGCCTACTTCGCCATTGGGTGGATGATAGACCCCCGGGAATTCGGGAATGGTGCCGAGCTTTACTAAATTTGAGGAGGCACGAGTTCCGCACAGCCCATCTGCTGGGAACCAAGAAACAAGTAGCCTGTGGAAAAGTCTGGGAGGGGGTCACTGTGGAGTTTTTCACCTCCCGGGGGATCCTGCGAGGTGTGAATGATGTGTGAGATTGATCTGGGAGTTTTGAGGTGTGGAGTGGAAGCGCCTCGGAGCCTGGATGGTTAGATGATACTGACATATGGAGGAGGGCTTGTGGATGAGATTAGCTGCTCCTGAGGGGAGGGTTTTGGGAGGGGGTTTGGGGGCTGAGGGTGTAGGGGTGGGTAGAAGGGGTTCTTTGGTGGTTGGGGGGGTTGGGGAGGGGGTTAAAGGGCTTACTGTGCGAGGAGGGAATTGGGGGACTTGGGGAGGGGGGGGTCGAATAGAGCATGAATATCTGCAAATGCCTGTGGAGATGCGTTGGGTATTGTTAGCTCTAACGTCTCCTTCTCCAGCCTCTCAGACGAGCTTGCTGGAGAAATCTCCTATTCGTCTGCTAGTGTTGTATGAGCTGTTGGGATTATGTTGTTGATTTACATGGATTCTGCTTACTCCGCCGTGGGTTCTTGCTTTGTTGTTACATTTCCATGTATATCTTGCTCCATTTCTTTTCATATGTTTTCTTTTGTATGTAACTTTGGAAACTTAATAAAAACGATTTGAAATAAATTTAAAGTAGTGCTGCCAGCAAACACACCCTCACAGGGTCGTAACCTAAGGTGCCGCATAAGGCGCCCTATAAGGCACTCCAGAGGGCACATTATAAAGTGCACTGATGGCCAAGGCACCCTATAATGTTCCCTATGGGGCACCTTATAGGGCGCTTTATAGGGCACCTTATGAGGCACCTTAAGGTTACAGCACTGTGAGGGTGTTTTTGCTGGCAGCACCAATTTAAATTAAAAAAAGAAAATGCCTCAGACAGCCCTACCAACTAACCCCACTGTGGGATCAAACCCATGACCTCTGGTTCTACAGGCAGTGAAGTAACCAGTGGGCTACATCTCTAATGCTGCTGACAAGCCCCTGGCTGGCTATTGAAGGACGTCAGGTCACCACACAAACTGTCTGCTGTGGTTACCAGGATAGGGTTAACCCACCCATACCCGTGATGCACTGCACATGCAGATCAGCAGTCTACAGATGATCACAAGATGGGGTATGCACCCCCACAGCACCTCGGCCTGGTAGGGGGAACTAACCGTGTGTGTTACTGGTACAGAGTAGCTACAGACCGTCACATTGTGCGGGTACTGTGCTCACCCTGACGGTGAGGTGGGGTGACCAGCACCATGTCCACAGCACCTGACTTAGCTGAGACAGGCTATGCTGCAGGTTCCCATCAGTGACAGTGTATGATAGCTAGTCCTGGCACCCACACAGGATATGCACTATTTTGGGTGCATCATAGTCCATAAGGGCTTACCAGTCAGGTCAAGCCCTTGTGGACTATGATGCACCCAAAATAGTGCATATCCTGTGTGGATGCCATGGTCACATGATTTGCGGGGCGGGGTGGGAAGTTTGGACCCATAGGCGGATTATGTAGTACCACCCAACCTGCCTTCTGGGGCTCAGGGTGGGGGAACAGGATCTCTCACCAACAGATCCACATTCTACATCCCTGCAATGGTGGCAGTAGAGGGGACCAGCAACCTCAGTCCTGCTGGGGAACAGACCCCTACAGGGCAGTTAATGCAGATCTGAGCTCATTCATAAGGTAATAGCAGACAGACAGTAGGCCTGGAAATGCTCAGCTGCCCCCACCAGTATCTGACATTATCCAGCCGCTGCACCCTGCAAGGTGCTCCAGCCATACATATACTAACTGCAGACAGTCTACTAACTAATCCATAGTGCATATTACTGGAGAAGATGTGAGCACGCCCACCAAGCAGATAAGTCAGTGATTAGGCCTCAAAAAAGAGAACCCATATACAACACTTGAAAGACATACTACATAACACTATGGGGGAACCTAGCCATGCCGTGGTCACTGCTCAGTCAGGGTGAGAGTGACCTCCCAGCAGGACATGCTGTGGCCACCCTGTCTGTGCAGGTGGTGGCCGGGCACTACAATGTCCCAGCCATTGCCTATGCCCTGTACAGATGCATCCTGCTCAGGCCGCCCTATCCGGGCTATACCCACAGTACCGTGCTCCTCATTATGCACATTGGCAGGCCAATACTGGCAACAGTGCTAGCAGTGTGGGCTGAGGAGGGTGTTGGCAGCCACCACACACTGGATAGACAGACACACACTCCCCACACCTATGCCAGCATTGTGCAACTATAGAGGTGTTTGGCAGCCCTGGCCACCGCACCAGTCCTGGGCACAGTGCAGGCATGGCTATGGTACGCAATACTGTAGGAGTCACTCCCCAGATTGGTAAACACTGTCAGACACAAGACCTATAGCACACTCCACAGACATCAGAAAGTTGCTATGATGCAGCTCAATCAGCAAATTGTGCTTAACTTAGGAATTGCTATCTGCCAGTAATCATAGCAACCTTTTGATAGATATGTACCGTATTCCCAGGTTTAGGGTGGCATTGCTAAGGTATGCAAGTGCTAGTATTGGGAGTTGCACACAGGGCCCAAAATCCTGCCTCTCCAGGTGGCTTTGGATAATGGAGCCTGTGGGTGCGGGTATGTCTGCCCCTGTTGGCCGCTGCTCTAGGGCAGAGGTTCCCAACTCCGGTCCTGGTGGGCCAAACACTGTTCGGGTTTTCATGCTGTCCCTAATGAATATGCATGAGATACATCTGCATACCATGGGGGCGGTGCATAGAAATGAAGCATAGCCATATTTATTGGAGACAGCATGGGATCTGAATGGTGTTTGGCCCTCCAGGACTGCTTTTGGGAGACTCTGCTCTAGGTAATGCGCATGTTTATGGTGTCTGTGCTCTGTAGGGTAAAATGTAGGCATTTTGGGCATGTTTACGTTATCTGCACTAAAGGTTCTGTCTGTATTACCACATTTTAGTAGTGGGCAAAATATGGGGACTGGGTTAGTGGAAACCACAGTTGGGACTTGAACCTGTGACCTTCTGCTCCTGAACACACTGGCTTTGTGCCCTGCACCACTGTGCTGCCATGGTGATAGTGCTTTCCCTGTAGATACCATGACTGTTCATCAGACAGAGCCTGTCTGTTGCAGTGAAGGGCACCCACTAAACAGGGCTGGGCCATGGTCTGCTGTGGGCAGCAGCCACTGCCCCCTCCACCACCAGTACCCCTCTGCCACCATGCTGACATGCCCTTCTGCTGGTGCTGCTGGTGGTGAGCAGTCTCGAGCCATCCAGTGTGAGGGTAGGTGGCTGCCTATGGTGCGGGTTCTGGGGTAGGGGTGCCTGCATAGATGTCCACGCTTCCCCCTAGCACCGCCTGCCAATGTTCTGTACCGTTGGGGGTACCTGCTGGGTACTATCCCCTGTGACACTGTGGGAAACACACTCGTGCCCGTGTTGGGCCCTCATCAGTTGCTGTCTGGCTGCTCTACTGTTTCAGCATTCATATGGGCCAGCTAGGCATCACCCTAGTCCGCACTGTGGCCCAGCTGCACCACAGCATGTGCCGCCTGCAGCCCTCTGTGTCCCCTTTTCTAGCATCTTTCCAGTTGCCCATTCCGGCATGCCCACCCTGCTGTTGCGGGACATGTGCATGCCATAGGAAACCTGTACAATAGAAAGGGAGAACCCTGATCAGCGTTATTTCACTGTGGGATCATTCACCTTGTATGGGGTCAGAGCATAGCCCCTTCCAAAATTGATATCTTTTTTTTTAGCTTTCTCAGTAGTGTTTTTTTATGTTTCCCATTGATATCACTATTGCCCAGCTAGGCTATGTTTTTTTTCCAGTTTGTTCAGGTCATTTTCAATGTTTATCTGCCCTTTTGTTCTGTGCACATGTATCACACTTATCACCTTTTGTAGGTTTCCCTGGCTTTGCTGTACATTGCTGACGGAAATGGTTTCTCTTCCCTTTAAATCTACTCTAACGCCAGGGTTTCACTGGCGTTAGTTTTCAGCCCCGAAATCCACAGCGTTAGTGTGCAGGGAGCCTCTCCCCTCCCACTCTCCACCCATTGACCCCTTATCTCCGCCCCTGGGGAGCCTTCCTCCGCCTTCAGGGAGCCTTTACTCCACCTTCAGCGCTCGTTTGCGCTGCTGAGCGCCGCTGAGCGCGTTAGCACGCGATAAGGCGCCTTATCACATGGTAAAGCACAATTATCATGCAATAAGGTGCCTTATTGCGCGCTAACGTGTCAGAGCGCACATTAAGACGGTTTAGTAAACATACCCCATAGTGTTTTGTTTATTTATTTTATTTATTGAACTGATTTTAGTATAACATTTTTCTACCAGTCAAAATAGTTTACATCAAACAGGAGGTGCATTCAGGTTACATCAAAACTCTTTTAAACATGTAGCAGGATATAAATGGGGAAAACGTGGGCGCATTCAGGTTACCTTATAACATTTTAAGCAATGAACAAGACTTTTACAGGAATAATACTTAGTAAATAGCAGTCCAGATTGTGACATCAAACTCCAGATGGCATATCTTATGTTCTTATGACATCATGTCAAATAGCCGATTAGGGAGGAGGGGAAAAGGGGATGTTCTCTGAGAGCGGTGGGTATTCCTGCTGAGGGTCAGTCGGAGGGGTTGTATCATAGTGTTCCTCAAAAAGGATATCTTGAGGTGTCTTTTGAAGGCTTAGTATGATTGGATGCTCTGTAGTGTGGGAGGTAGAGTATTCCAGAGGGTGGGAGCGTAAAGTGCAAAGGCTCTCATGTGGGTGCATTGTGTGCTCTTACGCACTTGAGGTGGCAGGTGAAGCAGGTTGAGCGTGCTTTGTCTGTGTGACTACCGGTGTTGGGGCATCTGATCAATGTCTGGAGGTGCTCGGAGATGGTGTTGTTGCAGGCCTTGTGGATAATGGTGAGAACTTTGTGTTTGATTCTTGATACAATAGGAAGCCAATGAAGGGATTTCAGTATCTTGAACACACACACATCTTGAAAAAAACCGACACTGCTTTCTTTTTCCTTGTTCCAGCAGTCTGGAATTCACTTCCAGCTCCACTCCGCTCTGAACATTCATTCACAAAATTTAAGGCTATGCTAAAAACATATCTTTTCCACTTTGTATTTGACTCCCCTCCCACTGACCCAATTATATGTCTGTCCTAACCATCAGAGTCTCCCTTCTATGCTTGTTTCTCTGTCCTCATTTGTGAGTTCTATTTTCTTGGCTTTCCTGTAAAAATTGGCGTTCTTTTCTTAGCTCTAATTTGCAGCCATTTAATGTAAACCACTCTGACGTTTTTGCATGGGCGGTCAATCAAGCAATTGAAATAAAGAGTGGGAGTGATGTGGGTGCGTCTGGAGGCTCCGACAATGGTGTGTGCTGTGGTGTTCTGGGCTAGCTGTAGTGGTGTGATGGTAGTTTTGGTATTTTATAATTTATGTGTCTTTACTTCACCGAAGCACTGCCTCTAGACATAGCTCACTAGATAATATGTATGACGGGCACCGATGTGTGTGCTTACAGAATAGCACCCAGGCAAAGCATGCACATAAGTACCCAATCATACTAAGGGGTGTGTTTACTAAAACCCCGGTAATGTGCGGGTCGCGCTAGTGTGCGGGTGCCATATAAGGAGTGGGCGTTTCTTTCTGAAAAAGAAAAACTGGGTTTTAAATATGCGCTAAGGTGTGCGGCGCCCATGTGCGCCCCGCACATTAGCGCATGAGAAAGCTGCGCGAGAGGCATAAGTGGCGCGCTGATGTGCAAGCAGAAGAGCAGAACCACAGCACAATGGTTAAGACACTGACCAATGGTGCAAGGATCAGGGGTTCAATCCCCCACGGTGCCCAATGAAGACAGCTGGCTGAGGCATTACTTTAGGAGGCATTTAAATAATGGGCAGTATAAGCCGGTGTGCTATTGCTTTAGGAGGCATTTTAATATTGGGCGGCATAAGGCGGCGCGCTGATGCACAAACACAGGAGCAGAGCCACAGCACAATGGTTAAGACACTGACCAATGGTGCAGGGATCATGGGCTCAATCCCCCACTGTGCCCAATGAATAAGGCTGGCTGAGGCATTACCTATTATGGGTAAGTTTTCTTTAGGAGGCATTTTATTTTTTATTTTAATTACTGCTACTAGCAAACGCACTCTCAAAGCGTGTTAACATAAAGCGCCCCATAAGGCACATTTTAAAGTGCACTGTCCGCTTTATAGGGTGCTGTATGATTTACCGCAAGGTTACAGCAATGTTTTTGATGGCAGCACTGTGCAGTTTAAGGAATGCACAGCATAAGTAGGTGTGCTGACACAGAGGGAGGAGCAGCAGTATAGCACAATGGGTAAGGCACTGACTGCTGATACAGGGGTCATGAGTTTGCTCCCCAGTGTGCCTAATAAGTAAGGCTGGCTGTGGCATCAGCTTTGCAATGTACACATTTTTTCCTGCACTTTAGTTGTATTTTATTAATTGCTGCCAGCAAACAGGTCCTCACGTGCCATAATTGAAGGTGCCGCATAAGGCACCCTATAAGGCACTCCATAGGGCACATTATAAAGTGTACTGTCCGCCACAGCACCCTAAAATGTCCCCTATAGGGCACCCTATAAGTTGCTCCACAGGATAAGGTATAGTGCACCTTATATGGACGGTAACCATAAGGTAACCTATAGGGCGCCCTATAAAGCGCCCTCTGAGGCACCTTATGGGTACAGTATGATGAGGGTGTTTTTGCTGGCAGCAATAATTTATTTATTTATTTATTTATTTAACAGTATTTCTAAACCGCCTTATCTTAATAATCAAGGTGGTATCACAGCAAGCAATCAGGTAAAGTGTGTGTGTTGTACATGCAGTGAGGATAAAACTTAGTTGTGTGAGGGATGTGTTGGGTGCTTGATTTGTTTGAGCTATATACAGGGTGTACATTAAAAAGAGATAATGCTCTGGGCAGCCCCATAAAATAACCCCACTGTGGGTTTGAACCCATGACCTCTGGTTCCACAGGCAGTGAAGTAACCATTGTGCAACAGCACTATAGCTGCTAACAAGCCCCTGGCTGGCTGCAGAGGGAGTGCACGTCACCACACAGACAGTCTGCTGTGGTCACCAGGACAGGGTTAGCCCACCCGTACCCATGATGCACTGCACATGCAAATCAGCTGTCCACAGATAAACACAAGATGGGGCATGCACCCCCACAGCACCTCGGCCTGGTAGGGGGAAGTGACCATGTGCACCCCCACAGCACCTCGGCCTGGTAGGGGATACTGACCGTGTGTTTTACTGGCACAGAGAAGCTACACACCGTCACATTGTGCGGGTACTGTGCTCACCCTGAGGGTGCAGTGAGGCGCCCAGCACCAGGTCCACAGCACCTTCCATGACTGAATGAGACCATGCCAGAGATCAAAGCAGTGTTAATGTGTGAGACAGGTAGTTTCTGCAGAAACATCTTGGTTCTCTCTGTCTGTCTCAGTCAGGTGTAGCCCCCATGGACCCCCAGGTGGGCCATGCACCACCACCACTCTCTCCAGGGCCAAGGGTGGCAAACAGGGTCTCTTATCAACAGATCCACATTCTACCTCCCTGCAATGGTGGCAGTAGAGGGGACCATCAACCCCCAGTCCTGCTGGGGCACAGACACTCTACAGGGCAGTCAATGCAGCTCTGTACGCATCCATAGCACAATAGCAGACAGACTTTAGGCCTGGATATGCTAAACTGCACCCCACCACTATCTGATATTCTCCTGCAACAAGCCTTCAGCCACTGCACCCTGCAAGCCACTCCATCAAGACACATACCAGCTGCAAACAGTCTGCTAGCTAGTCCATAGTGCATGTTCCCAGTGGAAATGCATGCACCCAGAACTGGGATGTCAGCATACACAACAAGCAGATAAATCAATGACTGGGCCCCAAAAGGAAACCCATAAATATCACATGAGAGAAATACTATATAGCACTATGGGGGTGCCTAGCCATGATGTCATCACTGCACAGTCAGGGTGAGAGTGATCCCCCAGCAGGACATACTGAGGTCACCCTGTCTGTGTAGGTGGTGGCCGGGCACTACAATGTCCCAGCCAGTGCCCTATGCCCTGTGCAGATGCATCCTGGCCAGGTCACCCTGTCCGGGCTATATCCATGGTACCTTGCTCCTCATTATGCACATTGGCAGGCCAATACTGGCAACAGTGCTGGCAGTGTGGGCTGTGGAAGGTGTTTGCAGCCACCACACACTGTATAGACAGACACACACTCCCACACCTATGCCAGCACTGTGCTACTATAGAGGAGTTTAGCAGCCCTGCCCACCACACCAGTCCTGGGCACAGTACAGGCTTGGATATGCTACGCAATACTGTTGGGGGTCACTCCCCAGGGTGGTAAACACTGTCAGAGACCAGACCTGAAGCACACACCGCAGACATCAGAAAGATTGTTATGATGGAGCTCAATGAGCAAACTGTGCTTAACGTAGGACTTGCTATCTGCCAGTAATCATAGGGAACGTTTGATAGGTGTGTACCGTATACCCAGGTGTAGGGTGGCATTGCTAAGGTATGCAAGTGCTAGTATTGGGAGATGCACGCAGAGCCCAATGTCCTGCCTCTCCAGGAGGCATTAGCCAATGGGGCCTGTGGGTGTGTGTGTGGGTGTGTCTGGCCCTGTTGGCTGCTGCTTTACGGCAGAGGTTCCCAACTCCATTCCTGGTGTGCCAAACACTGTTCGGGTTTTCATGCTGTCCCTCATGAATATGCATGGGATACATCTGCATACCAAGGGGATGGTGCATAGATATGCAGCACAGGCATCTTTATTAGAGGCAGCATGGAAACTGAATGGTGTTTGGCCCTCCTGGACTGCATTTGGAGGATTCTGCCATAGGTAATGCACATTTCTATGGTGTTTGTGCTGTGTAGGGTAAAATAGAGGTTTTTGACCCATGCGTATTGTCTCAGCAATAATGGTTCAGTCTTTACTACCATGATTTCTTCATGGGTAAAATAAGGGGACTGGGTTGCCAGGAGCCCCAGCTGGGATTTGAACCTGTGACCTTCTGGTCCTAAAGGCACTGGCTGTGTCCGCTGCACCACATCTTAGCACAAAAACAGTGCATTCCCTGGGGAGTCCATGGCTGTTTGTCAGACAGGGCCTGTCTGTTGGAGGGCACTGCACCCACGTGAAGGGGGCTAGGCCACCATCTGCTGTGGGCAGCAGCCACTGCCCCCTCCACCAACGGTACCCCTCTGCCACCATGCTGACATGGCCTTATATTGCTGACAGCATCACAGCTAAATGATATGTGGCCCTCCAGGACTGCATTGAGGGGACTGTGGTCTAGGTAATGCACATGTTTCTGGTGTCTGTGCTCTGTAATTATTATTTTTACGCTCCGTCCCCATACAAGGTGAATGATCCCACAGTGAAATTGTGCAGAGCAGGGTTTATGACTCCTTTGGGCAGGTTTATGACCCTGCTCTGCACAATTTCACTATGGGATCATTCACCTTGTATGGGGACGGAGAGTAGACCCTTCTAAAATTTATATTTCTTTTTTGGGGCTTTCTTGGGAGTGATTTTTGATGTTTTCCATGACTATCACTATTGCCCAGCTGGATTATAATTTATTAGAATTTTGTTGTGGTCATTTTCAATTTTTATTTGCTATTTTGTTCTGTGCACATGTATCACACTGCTCACGTTTTGTAGGTTTCCCTGGATTTGCTGTACATTGCTGACAGAAATGGTTTCTCTTCCCTTTAAATCGACTCTAACGCGAGGTTTTCACTCGCGGTATTTTTTTCATCGAATTTCAGCCCCGCTCCTGTGCGGGGAGCCTCTCCCCTCCCACTCTCCACCCATTGACCCCGTCCCTCCGCCCCTCGGGAGCCTTCCTCCGCCCTCAGAATGCCTTTCCACGCCTCTATCGCACATCAGCGCGCCGTGCACTTGTGCGGGCCCGTTAGTGTAGCGCGCACGTGTGCGGGGCACAAAAACGCACTATTAGCATGCGCTAAGGTACCTTAGCGCACGCTCAAGTGCGCCCCGCACAATTGCGTGGTTTAGTAAATATACCCCTAAGTCCTTGAAAATAGGGACTTCCCATACCACCAAAATAGAATCATGTGATAATTATACACTCCCCAAAGTTGAAGTCTGTATGAAAAAAACATTTTTGTCGGACCAAAACTTTCAGTTGACACCAGCATAAAAGCTAGTCCAGCTGCACCAAAGGTCCATTTTACTTTAATTATATGTAACAAAAATATTTAAACCAAAAATACTTAAATCATGAGTAATGGATAATACTTCAGTCTGTTTGGACTTGTGCCCATGATGGATATGAAGAAAGTAGAATGTTATCCATAAATCATGACAGCGATGAAGTAGAGTTCAAGAATACCCTGATGCAGAACGCTTGCATGAGTTCAAAGCATAACGTTGTGCCAGGCATAGGAAATATGCTGTTTTGTGAAGTGAACGATGGACTTTTAAGCAATTTTTTGATTTCAGAATTTTTGGTTTAAATACAATAAATTTTAAAGTCTTCATCCAAATATAATGTTGGGTTCAGTTTCCAGATATAGCCCCTGTCCTGTGTGTTTACCCGAATCTTTACTCATACCAGGGAATGGCCCGAGAGTGGGTTCTCCCCAGTGTTGGTCATGTGAAGTCTATCAAATAGTATACCAGAAAAATATCATGTAATCAAGCCTAGCATACACCTTATGCACAATAAAGTAAAAAGTATATGGAGGTTATTTTAGAAGCCCTATTCATGCTTTGGATATCTGAAAATGGGCATACGGACACCCAAAGTATGGAGACGTTCCTGGAGTCATTTTAGAAAGTGATTCTAAGGATATACCTGACACAGGGATGTCCAAGGATGAATGGGAGTGTGGGGTAGGTGTGTCCAGGGCATTCCCAGGTACTTGGATATCCTTGTTCGATTTCAGAAACACTCTGCATGTCCCGAGCCATATCAAAGTTTCTACATGCTCCAGGGAATGAATAAGCATTGGAAAAGTTCTTCTGCTATCCAGACACCCAGAGGGCATAGAGAAAAATGTACTCTGATAACCCAATGTAAAGGCAGGGAACTAGGACACTTGATTTTGGTTTGGCACACTGATGCACATCTCTGCATGTAAAAAAGCTTGTATTCAGCATAGGATAGACATCTCCGACCCAGGTTTTTCTAGCAGGGATGTCTGTGTGGCCACCAGGTGTCCATCCATTTCAGGGACACCCTTGTTTCCAAAATCAGGCCAACACTTAAACATCCTTGATATTTTCAGGACATTTTGCCATGGATGCCCCAGATTTCCTCTTGGACGTCCTTTCTATAAAGCCATTTTTTATGTATTTTCAAATCAGCCAATCCCTTCCCTTTCGTCCCTTTGTAAATTCACACTCAATATGCAAACACATCCCTTGGTGACCTCCCAACAGCGCCACCATAGAGAACTCAGGTTCAAGAGCTCACTGTTAAATCATCTCCATAGTTCCTTATGTATGCCATACTCTACAGACCTAGCTCCATCCTTTCCTTCCCACCTTATCCAGGTCCTAACTCAATACTCTTCTTGATCATTCATCAACATACTTCTTGCATCCATTTGTCTCACATTGTGCATGCTCTCCTTCACACATCTCTATCCCCATATGTCCTTTCTATCATTCTACCCATCCTCTTGTCTCTTAAAGTACTCCCCTTCTTTCTCTTTCCTACAACCAAATCAGCACACATCTCTCCCCCCCACCCCCCCACTCATGCAAAGCCTACATCCTGTTCACATTAACTCAGCCATAAGATTTTGTTTCAGACCATGGGCTAAATTTAAAACAAGCAACTGATATCAAACGATACAGAAGAGGTGTGCATTCCTTGTCTCAGTCATAACGTGCTGCACAATCTGTTCCATTTTCCTGGATTCCTGTGCCGGGCTACAGTTGTACTACTCCAAACTTGCAGTGCCTCCCTAGTGACCACTATGGAGCAATCAATATCCAAATGAGAAGCTAAGAGTTTGAGAATAGCTGTGAACAGGGTACAATTCAGAGCTCTGTAGCCTCCTCCCACTGTTCTAACATATTATCATCTTCTCCCCATCTGGTGAAGGCCCTTCAAAGGCATCTCCCACTAGAGGACAACAACCTTGGGCCGGAAGGACTGGAGTTTCTAGTCCCACAGGTGCTCGTTGTGGTCTTGGGCAAGCCACTTAACCCTCCATAGCCCATGTTCCCTGTAAAATAGTTATCTCCAAGTTATAATGCCCTGTTCAATGTAATTTCAGTTTGTTCAATGTAAACCGCACTGATGCAGAATAGCGCGGTATATAAGAGAATGTAAATAGATAAATAAATAAATAAATCACAGCCCCAGTCATGGTAAAACTCAATATCATCCATGCATGCCAGGTAGAATTCCAAGTGTATCCATGTGCTCCCGATGCATCTTTCAGTTACAGAAATGACAATCACACTGTCCAAACATAATGTGGATGACTCGTAACCTGCGACGGCTCTAATCCAGAATACAGACAGTCAAATCAGGCAGCATAGAGCACCCAGGCATATATCATCGCTCTCCCTTCTTCCCATTAGCTCTGCCTTTTAGAGTTTCAGCCAATGCATACTTTCATATATCCACAGTGCATAACCCAGAACATATCATTTGTGATCATAATGCATTCCAAACTACAGGCACTCGTCCAGGGAGGTGTGTGTGTGTGTGGGGTGGGGGGGGGGGGGGGTCTTGTTTATCCAAAGGTTCTTTAAACTGCTAGCAGTAGCTCAACTCCACCTGATAATGAAAGATTTATGCTTCCAAGGTCTGCAATCGTTACTTTAACTCAGGGGTCTCAAACTCAAATTGCTTTGAGGGCCGAATGAGGACTTGTAAAGTAACCCGGGGGCCGCATAAGACATGGGGCCTCATTTGCATAAGGGGCCTCATTTGCATAAATATTTGCATAATGTTGCATAATGAGTGCATGGATAAAGAAAGACTAGAAAATTTCTATATTACTATAATCCAGTGCCAACCGCCAGGCACATTAGGAACTACTACTAACACTGCCCATTTAGAGCCCATAGCAAACCCCCCGTATCATAACAGCACTACCAGGACTCACAAAGCACCAGACCCTACCTATCAAAAGGCAACACTGCAAATATTAAATCAATACATTGCAGAGAACAATACATGACCTACTGGGAAAAGAGAACAAGTAGCAATGTCAAATAGGAATTACACAGAATACCTCAGCACTGTAGAAATAAAACTATAAATTAATTTCTTGTACTAAAGCACAGACATTAATGATGCACATTTCCCAGAGCTGACATATTCCAGTTAATAAACTCAAAATAAAGAGATATTTTCCTACCTTTTGTGCATTTTTTTTCAGTAGCAATTGTTCCGGCCACTTTCTTATGGTTTCTTCTTCGTGTCTTCTGCTAGCTCTCCATCGTCTGCTGTCCATTTGTCCTTTCTTCTCTCTTCTAGTTTTTTTTTCATGCAGTCCAGGTACATTTTAAAAAATCGAAACTTGCTGCTGCTGCTGCCTCCACCACCGCAGTATCAAGCATCCCTGAGCTCTAAACCCCCCAGCCCACAGCACATTACCAGTTCTGACCCCCCAGCCCACTGGTAATGTGCTGGGGGGTTTAGAACTGGTAATGTGCTGTGGGCTGGGGGGGGGGGTCAGAACATTTACCAGTTCTGACCCCCCCCCCAGCCCACAGCACATTACCAGCTCTAAACCCCCCAGCCCACAGCACATTACCAGTTCTGACCCCCCAGCCCACAGCACACTGGTAATGTGCTGGGGGGTTTAGAACTGGTAATGTGCTGTGGGCTGGGGGGGGGGTCAGAACCATTACCAGTTCTGACCCCCCCCAGCACACAGAACCTTACCAGCTCTTACCCCCAGCCCACAGCACATTACCAGTTGTGACCCCCCCCCCATCCATCATCATCAGCAGCAGCAAAAATCGCAGGCCCCCCCCATCCATCCATCCATCCTCAGCAAAATTCGCAGGCCCCCCATCCATCCATCCTTCCTTCCTCAGCAAAAATCGCAGCCCCCCCCATCCATCCTTCCTTCCTCAGCCAAATTCGCAGGCCCCCCCATCCATCCTTCCTTCCTTCCTTCCTCAGCAAAAATCGCAGGCCCCCCCCATCCCATCCATCCATCCTTCCTTCCTTCCTTACTCAGCCAAAATCACAGGCCCCCCCCATCCATCCTTCCTTCCTTCCTTCCTCAGCAAAAATAGCAGGCCCCCCCCCATCCATCCATCCTTCCTTCCTTCCTTCCTCAGCAAAAATAGCAGGGCCCCCCCATCCATCCATCCTTCCTTCCTTCCTTCCTCAGCCAAAATCGCAGGCCCCCCCCAGCCATCCCTCCAGCCTTCCTTCCTTCCTTGCTCAGCACCAATCGCCGGCCCCCGACCCCCCCGCGCCCTCCCTCCCTGCCTGCCAGCCTGCCTCAGTCCCTCTCCTCTTCGGCTTAGAACCGCGAAGGGAGAGTTCCTCCCTCGCGACTCTGTTAAGCCGGCTGAGGCTTATGGGAAATTTCCCCTCTGCCCCCTCGAGCTTAACAGAGTCGCGAGGGAGAAGCTCTCCCTTCGCGGCTCTGAAAGCCGAAGAGGAAAGGGACTGAGGGAGGCAGGGCTGGCTTAATTCCGGGTGCTGGGCAGACTGCTTCCTTACCTGCCGCAGAGAGCTGTGCACCCTGGCGATCCTCCAAACAGGCGATCCAAGCAGGCGATTCTTCAAAGCGCTGGTACCTCGTGGCTGCTCAGACTGCTTCTGGGCCCGGCCCCCCCCTCCTTCTTCTCCTCCTCCTGCCTGTCGCTGATTGGTGGAGGGCAGGCGCGTGACGCGGTCATGTGAGACCAACACCATGCAGCCCCGGGAATCACGCGAGGTAAAAAAAAATATAGAAACAGCAGGACAAGCAGGACAATACTCCGTGGCGTCGCGGGCCACACAAAATGCTCTCGCGGGCCGCATGTGGCCCGCGGGCCGCGTGTTTGAGACCCCTGCTTTAACTCGTTAAGTAGAGTAGCCAAGTCTCTCCAAGGAGAGGTTACCTTACAGTTCAGTTCGCCCCCATGTTACATTATCTGCTGTGGCCTGTGGATGCAATATTATGAAACTAAGGGGGTTATTTTGGAAGCCCTATTCATGCTTTGGATGGCTGAAAAGAGGCATAGAGTTGTCCAAAGCCATTTTAGAAGCCGAGTCCCCAGTGTGAGGAAATTCAAATTTGAATGGGGGCATGGTGGAGGTGTGGATGGGGCGTTCCCAGAAACCTGTATGACACTGCCTGATCTCAGAAATGACCTAGATGCCCAGAGTCATGTTTAAGTTTAGACCTGCTCCAGGCAGGAATAAGTATTGGGAATGTGCTTGTTTTGGCTGAAAAACAGGGGTCTCAAACACGCGGCCCGCGGGCCGCATGCGGCCCGCGAGAGCATCTTGTGCGGCCCGCGAAGTACCGGCGAGTAAAAAAAAAAATTCCAAACTTGCCGCCGCAGTATTAAGCGTCCCGCGGGCCCCTCTGCCTGGTCCTCTCCTCCCTGCAGTATCAGCTCCAAAAGCGGCGGCTTTCAGAGCCGCGAAGAGAGAGAGTTTCTCTCGCGCGGTTCTGAAGAGCAGCGCGAGAGTCTTCAGAACCGCGCGAGAGAAACTCTCTCTCTCTTCGCGGCTCTGAAAGCCGCCGCTTTTGGAGCTGAATGCTGCAGGGAGGAGAGGACCAGGCAGAGGGGCCCGCGGGACGCTTAATACTGCAGCAGCAGCAAATATACATTTTTTTTTCATCTAATTTGGCTGATGGTGGGAGGGGGGTTAGGACTGGTAATGGGCTATGGGGGGGGGAGGCTAGGACTGGTAATGACCTATGAGGGGGTACCTGAAAATGGGGTGATGGGGGTAACACAGAAAATGGGGTGATGGGGGGTTAGTACTGGTAATGACCTATGAGGGGGTAACTGAAAATGGGGTGATGGGGGTAACACTGAAAATGGGGTGATGGGGGGTTAGTACTGGTAATGACCTATGAGGGGGTAACTGAAAATGGGGTGATGGGGGTAACACTGAAAATGAGGTGATGGGGGGGTAGTACTAGTAATGGCCAATGAGGGGGTAACTGAAAATGGGGTGATGGGGGTAACACTGAAAATGAGGTGATGGGGGGGGGGTTAGTACTGGTAATGGCCTATGAGGGGGTAACTGAAAATGGGGTGATGGGGGTAACACTGAAAATGGGGTGATGGGGGGGTAGTACTGGTAATGGCCTATGAGGGGGTAACTGAAAATGGGGTGATGGGGGTAACACTGAAAATGGAGTGATGGGGGGGGGTAGTACTGGTAATGGCCTATGAGGGGGTAACTGAAAATGGGGTGATGGGGTAACACTGAAAATGAGGTGATGGGGGGGGGGTTAGTACTGGTAATGGCCTATGAGGGGGTAACTGAAAATGGGGTGATGGGGGTAACACTGAAAATGGAGTGATGGGGGGGTAGTACTGGTAATGGCCTATGAGGGGGTAACTGAAAATGGGGTGATGGGGTAACACTGAAAATGAGGTGATGGGGGGGTTAGGACTGGTAATGGGCTATGAGGGGTAAGACTGGAAGTGGGCTATGGGGGGTTAGGACTGATAATAGGCTGGGGGGTCTGCTAGGACTGGAAATGGGCTGAGTGGAAGGGGGGCTTGAACTGCAAATGGCTGATGGGGAGGGGGGCTTGGAATGGAAATGGGCTGTGAGGGGAGGTAGCTAGCACTGGAAATGGGCTGATGGGGGGGAGCTACGATTGGAAATGGGCTGATGGGGGGCTAGGACTGAAAATGGGCTGCTGCAGTGACTAGAAGGGAGGGGGTGCTGTGTGGGACTGGAACTAGAAGGGAGCTGATGTTGGGGGAGGATTAGAATGGGATGGAGCTGGGAGAGTGAAATGGAGAGGGGAAAATATTTTGTGTGGGAGGGAAGACAAATCTACAATTGGCCAGGTAAGTGGGGATTGAGGATGGAGGGGTAAAATTTGAGTGGATGAAAATAGGAATGAGGAAAGAGCAAAAGGAGAAAGATTAATATGTTAAAGCAGATGTAGAGGGAGAATGGAAAAAGCTAGAAGAGAGAAGGACAAATGGACAGCAGACGATGGAGAGTTAGCAGAAGGCACGAAGAAACCAGAAGAAAGTGTCTGGAACTGAAAAAAAATGCACAAAAGGTAGAAAAATATCTTTATTTTGAATTTATTAACTGGAATATGTCAGTTCTGGGAAATGTGCATCAATAACGTCTGCGCTTTGTTTAGTACAAGAGGAAATTAATTTATAGTTTTATTTCTACAATGTTGTTGTACATTCCAAGTTTGGCTTTTTGGGGGTCCCAGTTTAAATTGTCTTGTTTCTAAATTTGGTTCCTTGTTTGGTGATGGTGTATTCTGCATGTGTAACTGAGCTGAGGTATTCTGTTTATGTAATTCCTATTTGACATTGCTACTTGTTCTCTGTCCCCAGTAGGTCATGTATTGTTATTCTCTGAAATGTATTGATTTAATATTTGCAGTGTTGCCTTTTGATAGGTAGGGTATGGTGCTTTGTGAGTCCTGGTAGTGCTGTTAGGATATGGCGGGTTTGCTATGGGTTCTAAATGGGCAGTGTTTGTTTGTAGTAGTTCCTAATGTGCCTGGCGGTTGCCACTGGATTATAATAATGTAGAAATCTTTTAGTCTTTCTTTATTCATGCACTCATTAAGAGGCATGTTTACTAAAAGTTAGGGTATGGTAACATTATGCAAATATGTATGCAAATGAGGTCCCTTATGCAAATGAGGTCCCACGTCTCATGCGGCCCCTGGGTTATTTTACAAGTCCTCATTTGGCCCTCAAAGCAATTTGAGTTTGAGACCCCTGATCTAGAGGGTACAGAGAAGGTAACACTCCATCATCCCCAGTACTCTGCACAAACACAGTGATAGCAGCAGTGGGATTTGTACCCTGGCTTCCCTGGTCATAGCTCACTACTCAAACCATTAGCCTATTTCTGGATATCCAGGTTCTGAAATACAATTCTGGGGATGTCTATGTAGAAGCCCCCTCAGACGTCCATATCAGGCACATCCAAGTTTGTGAAATCATGTCTGCACCTGGAAGTGCCTGCTTTTCTTTCAGGCATTCTAGCTTAGAAATCTCAGATTGCACTTGAACGTCCTTTCTAAAATGCCCCCTCCCCCTCCTCCCCCCCCCCCCGAAGTACAAAATCATGGTTCTATGAGGAGGACTGCCTTTCAATCTAATGCATATAGTGATGGAGGTGATCCCTACTGTATGACTGTGACCCTGGAATTTTTTTTTTTAGTGCCATCAAGTCAGTGTTGACTCATAGCAACCCAGCTACCTCTGGGTTTTCTTGGCAATGTATCACCAGAAGTAGATTGCCAGCCTTTTCTTCTGAGGCAATAGAGGATAATGTGACTTGCCCAAGGTCACAAGGAGTATCAGTGGGAATCAAACCCTTGATCTTCTGGGCACTAGGCAGATGCTCTAACCACTAGGCTACTCCTCCACTTGAATTTTAGTACATTTATATTCCAGGCCACATTTAGTGTAATATATCAGGAGTTTATGTTTCTATGCATAACTGAGTATCAGCACTGCCTCTGGTCTAATCTGGTTATTATCCTTCCTCCTTACACCACCTTCAGGGTCTTGCTGGTGAGGTCCAGACCCAGCTCATTGGGTAGCCAACACTCCACAAAGGAGCCATGATTCTTGTTCCGTTATAGCTTCAGGCTACACTATGAGCCTTATATTGTTCCAACATCTCCTGTTTTCTTGATCATCAAGCTGATTGAGCAGCATTTGCTGCTTGCCTTTCAATGAACAAAGCTTTGTCTCTATGGCCTCGCTCCTAACCTCCTGCCATGATATCCTTTTCTCTGCATGTTGGAAATGTACAGATTGTAGCTCCAAGCCTTTGTATATCTCATTATTGGATGACTGGAGCTTGGAGAGTTTGTCATCAAGGATCACCAAAAGATTTCTGGTAAGCACTTTGATGACTTCATCTTGGAGCATAAACATCGGCGCCATGTTTTTCCACTGCCGTTCTTTCTCTTGCATCTTTCTGCCTGCCAGAGCATGGGGTCTTGATTGGATACGCTGATATTCTAATGCTTCTTGTCATCTAATCACCTGGCAGACAGTCGCACACTTCAGCATGTTTGGAGCAAGTCTGGGGGCCCGAAAAATATATTTAGGGCTGCAAATTCCGAGTTTTAATACTAGGGGAGCAGGAGCTGTTCCATGAGGTGTACCCTCAGCTAGGCATCATCACATCAAATGCACACATATACATACATGCTAACAAAATAGTAAAGTTAAAAATAGACAAGGCAGAATCAAGACATCCTCAGAAAATATCTCTTCACAGAAAGGGTGGTAGAAATAAACCAGTTGCAGAATTCAAGAAAGCATTAGCACAGAGCACCCCTAGCTGTGAAGAGCCGCAGATCCACGGAGTTCTGACATTGAACCAGGAAGGCAACGATGCCGACCGAACGGATCTTATGGTCATGCCTGTCATCATATTCTCTGTTTCTGTTCCAGAAGTATTGACCCAATCAGTAATGTTTGAAAGCTACAGGCATCTTATTTTGCCCAGTTGTTTTCATCCTTAAGCAGAGGACAGAACAGCTGTTCAGTTATTTTTAAATGTAATATTACCTCCATAAAGCTGTTTTGATCAGGCCTGGCCCTCACAGATGTCCTCAGACCCATATTTAAACTCCCAAAGTTGCCATACATTCTTACATCATTCGGGGGCTTTTATCACGTGATTCTGGCCCATCACATTAAACCTTCTACCAGCTTCTTGGGTCAGTTTTGCCCATATTATTCGTTGATTCCTTTATCCTGTCACTCTCGTTACAATCCTAAACATAATACAGATATTCTGTCCCAGGTTATTATTTTAAACTGCTTTGGTTTTATCCCCATTTAGGCAACAGAGTTTTAAAAGGGTTATGCTAATGGCCAGGAACCACCTTTGTGGAAATCTCATAATATAACAACATTTCCAACTGTGACAGATGGTTTCACACTGCCTCTGTTTATCAGCACTTCAAACAAATAGTTTGTCAGAGAAAACTTCTATCAAATGTCAGATGTTATAATAATGGCAGAAACACTCCTGGGGGTAGGCAGTATGACAGATAACAGCAACCCACAAAGCCTAAAGCAGATGCCGAGGTAGAGCCAGACGTTAATAAATGTGCGCTCCCAGTTGGGAAGAGAAACTAAAAATCCATGCTGGCTACAGACTAAACTTGCTCGAAAATGATGGCAAAACACTGACCAAAAATCCAGGTTCTGGAAACAATGTATTGGATATTTGCTCTGCTGTTTCTTAAGGTAATGGAATCTGTTATTACATAATTGTGCAGAATTGTGTTTGGTAATAACCAGGTTGTTTCATATTTGTTGAAGGCAGATTTTACAAAACCATTTTATCCTTTTAGTTGACTCAATTCAAGGTTGAGATATTTACAAATCAAAAACATTTGTGTAGCCATTCCATATAGCTCACTAAGAAAATGGAATAACTTAAGTAGGGATGAGAAAATGAGTTTAAATTATTGCCAAATTCACCAGCCCTCCTGCAGAGTGAGATGAGGTCTGGCTTGCATTCCGATTCTGAGACTTCAGCTAAACTGTGCTGTTTACCAGTTTTCCTAACCCTTTGATAAAAGGACTCTTTCCTCTTTATTAAAATATTAGGAACTAGGAATCGGAGTTGCAGGTCAAGATATATCAGAGCTGCATCTGAACTAGGAGGCATAATATAGCAGAGTGACAGATGTCCCTTCCCGATAATGTTCAGTTTAAATCCAAGTCCATTTGTTCTGCCTTGTCCAGTTCTGACTCATTTCCCACTTTAAGTTTGGCTTTCTAGACCAGACCGAATCAACTCAGAGGTTGCCCATATTTTGAGTTCTAATTGGGGCAGCAAATACGAATATCCTGCAGAGGTGATTTTAGAAGAGTTAGGTGCAATCTGTACACGTAAAAAGCTGGTATAGAGGTGTAAAGTGAAATGAGTAACGATGTTAGAGCACACGATGCTTATATATGAAAGCTGCAATAGGTACAGATTTAAAGGGGGGCATGTTCTAGGTGGACCTCCCAAGAATACATATACTCTGTATTATGCAATGGCAATATATGAATACTTCAAAAAATGCCCCCTGGGTGTTTTTACCTGCTTTCATTACATGTAACTGTGTGTTTACTTCTCGTTTGGGTCTGGGCTTGGCAGAAGAGTTTGGTGGCAGAAATTGTGCTTACCCCTTAGCTGTTGAAAACCACCTCAAAATGTCAAAAAGTTTCATTTCAGAGTTCGGTGCCTTCTTTGCTCCCCTTACATGTGCATATTTAGAAAATCTGCCACTTAGGTGCCTCGCGGTTATTAAGGGAGCTGCACTGGCTGCCGGAGGGTGAAGTATAAGGTGCTGACTTTCACTTTTAAGATTTTGACGGATGGGTCTTTCACAATTATGCAGTAAGAGCACAATTTTTGAAGGCATTTACATGGTTAACAGCCCATGTTAATCGTGTAAATGCCTTAATTGGGGATTTTCAAAGGTACCTACACAGCTAGTGCCTTTGAAAATCCCCGATTAAGTCCCCTACGTGCCCCGATGCTTCTGTATCCAGTTAGCACTGAGGCATGTTTGGGGCATTCCGGGGTGGATAGAGGCAGGGAATGGTGCTAACTGGATAGCAGTGATATTGGATGCTGTCTGGTTAGTGCTCTGAGCCTTAAAGATAAGCGAGGAAACCCCTCACCTATCTTTAAGGCGCCGGGGTGGCTTTCTGGCTGTGCGGCAAACCCTGGATTTTCACTTCTGTTGCCACGGAAGTGAAAATCTGGGGTTAAGGGGTCGCAGACAGGGCTACGCGGCTACAGCGCTTAATCCTGCCCAACTGAAAATCAGGCCCTAAGTTTCTATGGTATGTACCTGTTTTGGAAATAATATTCAGTCAAAACCACCATAAGTTTATTTTATTTTATTTGCATTTATAGCACTTACAGTTCAAATAAGAACAAAGGAAACACATTCTGAATCAAGAGAATACAAAAACAAGAAACGTCAGCAATAGAATAGACTAGGAATAGTAGGCCACATCATAAGGAGCATAACGAAAGACCAAGAAAATATAATCCAGAGAAATCAAGTGGCAAACAAAACCATACAACATTGCAACAAAATCTTCACTCTTGAGCTAACGCCAAACCTTTTGGCACTATCAACCCTTTAACTGCCGAGACCCGAGGAGCGGCAGTTTCCCTTCTACCAAAAGCTTCTCCAAGTGAGTTGGATCTAAGGAACAACGTGAACCCCATTCAATGAAATCACACATTTGCAGGGGAACCTGAGGTGAAAGGTGCCAACCAGGGCTAGCACCCAAGGTTTGAGGGAAAGAAACGTTTTCCTTCTCACTTGGGTAGCTTTGGAAACATCCAGAAATAACTTTATTCTAGCACCGCAAAAAGAAGACTCCTTAAACTTGAACTCATTTTTCAAAATTACAGCATAGCCTTCTCCACCGACCTCTAACCTGGCAAAAGCGCTAAGTATCTGGGAATCGCCGCACACACCAGAAGCCACCAAAGCTAACCGGGCACCAGCAATACTGCATGCTGCTCGGTTAGTTCCTGTACCTTAAAGAAAGGAGAGGGTTTCCTTGCCTTACAGTGCAGATCACTAAAAAGGCTGCATGCAATATCACTGCTGCCCGGGTTTCGCTTGTCATCCAGCTTTGTTCCTCCCGAGAATGCCCACGACACGCCCCAATGCTAACCAGATAGCATCGGGGCACATAGGGGAGTTAGAAGGGGATAGTCAATGACACGAACTGTGTAAGTGCCATTGAATATCTCAATTTAAGGCATTTACATGGTTTATTGGGCTGTAAACGCCTTTCCAAAATCGGGCCCCGAATGTTAATCCTACAGCTGCCTGTTTACTGCCCTTCGATGTCCTCTTCCCTGGCATCCCAGATAATAAATTCAAGAAGCAGAAGCTCACCTCACCTCGGTCCTCGGCTCCTAAGGGGCTCACAAGGGCAAATTCACATAGATGTAAATAGTATGTATATAGCAGTTAAAATGTTAATTGGATATTTACATTAATCAAATGTTAAAAGTTATATTAACAAAAGGTTTGAAACGTTCAAATGTTAAAATGTTCACTTGTATAAAAAAAAGTTCAATGTATAATGTTTTGTTCTTTGGAAACCGCTTTGACCTGGTGAGAAGCTGTATACAAATATAGTTAAATAAATAAATAGACAAATACAAGCTCCTTAGTACAAGCCCCCGGCTATGCGCCAACAGCCCTCGGGTGTAGCCCAGCTGACCACAGAGATGCCGGAACAGCAGGCAGACAGATGACAATCCTTCTGGGCGGCAGGCAGCAAGCAAAGCAGCTCCCCAAGACCACCCTAAGTTGGTGGTCCCCTCATCTTAAACTGTTGACCATGCCAGAATTAGAAGATAAATATTTAACGTAGTTGTGTCACTTCTCTGGAATGAGCCTCCTCTTTAAAGAAGTAGTTGTTTGATAGAGGATAGGGTCTTGTATAGGCGTGATTGTATAGTAGAGGTTTGGGGGAGTGGGGAAGGGATGAGAAGAATGGGTTGTACATGATATGAATAAATGTTACTATGAGGCAGATTTTGTACTGGCCGTCCAGCCCCTGTATGGCTGATCAAAATCGGAGCTTACAGAGGTAGACCCAAATCTGATCCCGCAGGGGGTAGACGTGCACACAGGTTCAGAATTGGTTCTACAGGCTGGATGTGCAGCCCAGGCCCTGATTCTGATCGGCCGCACGCCCAGCCACATACCTGGCTAACTCAGCCAGTCTCCGTAATACAGCTGTAATGCTATGGCATCTCATTGCCATGGTATCGTGGCTGCATTACAGAGCTGCGATCCCCAGCTGCCGACCCAAAATTTCCTTCCCCCGCAGCCCGACCCCCTATCTGACCTCCCATGGCCAGGGTCGGACTACAGGGAACCCCCTTCACCACTCACCTGTCTGACCCCACCATCCGCTGCCATTCCCTGTCTACTTGGCTGACCCCAGACTACAGGTCTGACCTCTGAATTGGCCCTGTACATCTGAGGTCTTGCCCCGCCCATGCCTCGCCCTCGCTCTGCCTCCAGACTGCCCCCTTGCGCCCCTAACTATAGCTCCCCATACAACACAGATGTACATATGGGAAGCCTTTGCACTGGGATGGCAAGGGGATGAATAGCGGGAATGTACGTCCCGCTGGGATATACATCTCTGCTATTCGTGGCACAGAATGACCGCTATATATATTGTACACTGTCCTGGTGGTTTCTTTGAAGAGAAGCATATAAATCAATAAATTATTATTACATGTCATTAATGCAAGAGGCTATCCAGAGAGAGCAGTGGAGGATTTTGAATATATTTAGGGAGTATTTGTATTTAATCCTCATGTGAATGGGAAGCCAATGGAGCAGCTTTAGGATCATAGTGTTGTACGAGTGGCAAGGAATACTGAGGCGTCCAAGCCTATAGCTGTTCCTGCCAACAAATAAGGTGCAAAAAAAGTGCTTGTTTCATGGCTGTAATGCTTCCAGGGGAAAGAATAAAATGCGCTTTCATTGCCACAGCTAATATTTCCTAGCCAAAGAAACCTGCATGTAAATACATACTCCAAATATATTACTGGCCCGCCGCCACATGTCTCATTATCTGAAATGACCGGCCAGGACGTGCTATTCTCAAAACATAGTCATCCCTCCTTCTGACAAACCCCTGCTGGAACGTCCAAGTATCCACTTCTATAGGTGTGAAAATAGGGGACAGCCACATTTGTGAAATGGCTTACACCTGTGGCTCACCTGGTTTAGCTGTCTACGCAGACCCATTGCCAGAACCGGTGACTGGGACATTCATCTTTCAGGATTGAGATGGAGCAATTGCTTCCCTTCACTGCTTCCACTCCACATCCTCGGACCTTTGGACACTGTGCTCTAGACATCCAGGATTCTTTCTGGACATCCCTTCTAAAATTCCTCTTCACACTGATAAGTCCCTTTGAATACTGATGCAGTAGAAGAGATGCTTTTTGTATAGAGCAAGTATAGCAGTGATATTAGTTTGGCAACAGCCAGGAATACTCAAATGCAGCAACCAAAGAGGGGGTCTTCACAGCTTCCTGTTATGATTATTTCAGTGTTTCTACACCTATGCAACATTTTAGCAATCAACATAAAGCCTCCAAATTGCTTGTAGTTAAAACACATATCTTAGTTTACCGGGTGCTAATTATCCTAAGCTCTGTTCTACACAGATGCTATTCGGAGGAAGCCGAAAAAAATTTGTAACTGCAATCCTGACAAAGTATAATTAGAAAGTGAAAAGAATGCCCACCTGTTGTCAATTAAACTCATCTTTCTTTTTTTTAACAATAATGTGATGGTCATTTATAGTAATTTTACCCTGGTGGTAATTGTCACTAATCTTTAGCATATTGGGTTAGCCTTATTCTGTATCTTCTGCAGCTGTAATTATTTCATAAAATATTCAAAGCCAGTCCATCGCCAAGTAATAACAAATGTCAAATGACACATTATGAAGATTCATGACCATTTTAACTATGAGATTTAGATAGAAGCCTATATAGTGGTCCTTGTATTACAAATTGACTATCATTTTTTAAAGCAATCTGCAATTAGAATCTGCACTGTTAAAGGGTATTTCTTCCCGTAAAATGAATAGCTATGTTGATGAGAAAATAATAGCTTTAATTATTCACATATTAGGTCATTTTCCTGTATAAGAACACGTCGATGAAGATTCAAAGTAGTTATTCATGGCAGGCAAGATTAAAAAAGCATCATACTTCAAGAGTTGCTTCTGGTCAGGATTTACTGACTTACTTTTGGTAATTAGCTTCATTGGAGCATCAGTTCTCCAATAAATAGAATTATGTAGCCATGGATATTGGTAAATGTAGGCTAGGTTCTTGATGAAGATAGATATTACCCACCTGTTCCCATAAGAAGGAGGTTGTTTGCAAGCAAGATTTAACAGTCAGTCACTATGAAGAGTTTGGCAATTTGTGATGGATTATTTTAAGCCAACCAAGTACCCCAAAGGAATTCTTCATAGTGAACTCCCCATTTCTAAACACGCAGCAGTTGGAAGTCTTTATTGAAGTTATTACAGTGCACAGATTGCAATCAGTGATTACCAGCTGCTAACACACTATCTTGTCTAAATGTGAAGTAAAATAATCTGGTATCTAAGCAAGACTGTAATGGGCATCTTAGTATCTGATAAAATCTCAGACTGACTCTTTGGTTTCATGGTTTATGATCTCACACAATCTTCCCTGCAAATTATAACTTCACGTGATATTACCTAGATAATGTGGCCACTTTGTGAGCACAGAGCAGCTGCAAGTGTGTTAACCATAGACAGTCCCATGTGGTTTCAGAGAGGCCAACTACTGCTTGTATCCCTGGCTTTCTATCACTGTAGACCATCTGCTGTGGCAACCCCACCTTTACTAAGTACAACAGAGTCAAATATTCAATAGCAACTCAACAATATGGCGTCTAACCTAGGTGTCTATATTCAGAGACTGGAAGTAATTAAAATTTGTTTCAGAATATAGGTATCTATCATAACTTTGGGGTATATTTACTAAATTCCGGTAGCGGATTCCGTGTGATATCGGAGCCGTGGCCCTATTGAAATCAATGGGGCTGTGGCTCAAATATCACATGGAGTCCGCTACCGCAGTTTAGTAAACATACCCCTTTAACTTTGGGTATTTTAAATTGAGACTCCTAAAGTTAGGCCAGGTAGAAGGACTTCTAACTTGAGGTACTTATGTTACGCACCCAGCACTGGAAGTCAACACTGAGCGCCTGACTTCGTTTTCCTAGTATGGACCCCACTCATCCCCCTTATGATTGATGAGGCACCTCAGTTTAGCAATTCAGAGCCAGTGAATTTTTAGGTCCATTTTTTATTGCCAACGAGCCTGCACAATACAAAACCGGCAAGGCCATATCTCGATAAATAGTTACCAGCCCCACTTCCCACCTCTCCCTCCCAAAAAAATCCTTTATTCTTAAATTGCAAAAGCATTCGACATTCCACTTCTAGATCTTAGGGTCAGAGTCATAAGAAAAAGATACCAAATAGCTGAAAAACACTTTCTCTTTGTGAGAGTTGTTATTACTGCCATGAGACGCTCCGTCCTTTACAGAACATCATTTGAATTTTCCAAATTTCAAACATAAGCTGCTTAGCTCCCATCCACTTAATCATTCTACAGTGTTTTGCAGTCAGACATACCTTCCAAATCAGTAACACGCTTGTTCTACTCCCAAGTGGGAGACTATCATGGAAATCAAACAAACCTCTGCAGTAGGACATTGCTGTAGCAGAGGCTTAGTGGACAGAAACTGAGAAATCCACTCCCAAAGAGATCATACAACTGGACGCAATCAAACACTGAATGTACATAGGTTCTGACTCAGCACACTTGGGACAAGCACTAGAACCTATCACTCCTTCTTTGCATCTCCAAATTGCATACATGTACACTCTATGTAAAACTTAACATACAATTCCCGCCACACCATACTTTCCACCACCTCTTTCAGAACAAACACACTCACGCAAAACTCATCTTTATCTACATCCCACTCACAAGCCTGCCTTCTATTTGCAGACTGTAAAGTCAAGATCTCCATCTTCAACATCTCTAATCAATGTTTAATAAAGCCACAATGTTGTCTCCACCTGAAAATGCTTATTCATCACAACATTATCAAAAGGCTTTCTAGCAAAGCTCACGCTCCCTCCCTCCTTTAATCTGTACTTTGTATAATGTCATTCTGGGGATACTGAAAAAAATTCCCCTCTAGGCTATATTCATTTTGAAGGGAAGAAACAACAACTCTCCCCCTTCTTCTAAAAACTGGATCACCTGAGAAAGCCCCTTCCATTCCCAACTCTAAAATTTTGGGATAGCTGACTTTGGAGAGAAATCCCTATTCCCACAAATTAATAAATAGATTCCTTATAGGGAAGGCTTCTTATGCACTGGGATCCAAGCCCATCCTGCAGAGTGAACCAAAATACACAGTAAGTTCTATAGATCAGGGACTGCCTCCCATGTGTATATGTACAGTGCTGTGTACGCCTTGTAGCGTTATACAAATGATAAGTAACACCATGTAACACCTATTCTAAAGCAGCTCCACTGGCTCCCCATACACGGGAGACTGTTGTTCAAAACATTATTACTCACTGTCAAGGCTATCAAAGGCATCACCTCCTCCTCTCTAATGAACCTCATTCAGACCGTTCCACCTAACAGATCCAGGAGAACTATATCTACAAACTCGCTAATAATCCCTAAGGCAGCAACTAAATGCTCACGAGCGACATCTAACAGGGCGTTCAGTTTCTATGCCCCTAAGTGCTGGAACACTTTACCACCTGAAATTCGGGTTATCCCTGATCTAACCTCATTCAGAAAGGCAATCAAATCCCTTTTATTCCCCCACTACTACCAGAACACCCTATCACCTTCCTGACCTCCAACCCCCATTGAACACCCAACCTGATCTAAGAATAATACTGTTATATGTACATGTAAATACTTTGTAAATTGTTTCAGTTAAATTTTCCCCATGTATTATCCAAGTTCGTTTTCCTGTTCAATGTAAAACCAAACAACTTGTTGTTCTGGTCTTTTGTTGTACTGTAAACCGCGCTGATCCCAAAGAGTGCGGTATATAAAAGCTTGTAATAAATAAATAAAATAAATAAATAAATAAGTAGTAGTAGTAGTAGTAACATATCATAATAAACAACTCACGTTATAAAGCATCAAATCTGGAAAATCCATACCCTCATCCACCACTGCCTTCTACAAAGTCTTCAACTGTAGCCTTACCTTTGGGCCTCTCCACAAAATAATATGCTTACTTCAACAAATCCACCCATGCTAACACTCTCCCACAAGATATATCTTTAAAGGGGTTATTTTAGAAGCCATATCCATGATTTCAACGTGTGAAAATGATCACACACACATGCAAATCACATCCACATTAAAAACACCCATTTTAGAAGGGCCCAATTGTACACATCTCTGCCATAATCGCATCCAAGTCAAACAGATGCATGTTGGGAGTGTGCTGTAGACATGTGTACCTCTGATTTCATGTAGAAGCTATATGCCAGTGGTAGCCATGTTTAGGTATTAAGAAGTGCTCATTTCAGTCGACACCATACAGGACATATTAAGAAGGACACATCCCTTAACCCCCCATTGTTTCTTTCCTCCTCTACTGGTGTTTTCAGTCATTGCAAAATATAAACTTTAGGAAGGCCTGCGGGATATCTAGATTTGCAAAACGGCAAAGATACACATGAGCTTTTTGAAATCCCGGCATCCACATGTGCAAAGTTTCCGGGATCCTTATATCGATATTTTCTATGTGTATATTTCTAAAATAGCATCTCCCACTGCATGTGTCTGCACCATCCCTGTGTATATCTGCACATCCTGGCTTCTTTTTACAGAAATTTACAGTAAGAGGTGGAGATAACAGACAGTAGGCCTGGAAATGCTCAGCTACCCCCCACCACAATCTGACATTCACCAGCAGAGGACACAGTCAGTCTCCACCCACGGCACCCTGCAAGGTGTTCCAGCCATACACATGCTAACTACAGACACTGTGCTAGCTAGTACATAGTGCATATTCCTGGAGAAACTGTGTGCTCCCAAAAGTGGGATATAAGCACACACACCAAGCAAGTATGTCAGTGATTGAGCCCCAGAAAAAGAAACTCATAGATATCACTTGAGAAAAACACTGTATAAGCACCATGTGGGAACCTAGTCATGCCATGGTCACTGCTCAGTCAGGGTGGGAGTGACCTCCCAGCATGACATGCTATGGCCACCCTGTCCGTGCAGGTGGTGGTTGGGCACTACAATGTCCCAGGCATTGCCCTATGCCCTGTGCAGATGCATCCTGCCCAGACCTCTGTGTCCTGGCCATACCCACAAGACCTTGCTCCTCATTATGTACATTGGCAGGCTAACACTGGAGACAGTGCAAGCATTGGGGGCTCAGTAAGGTGCAGGCAGCCACAAAACACTGGATAGACATACACACACTCCCACACCTATTTCAGCATTGTGCAAAGATAGAGGTGGTTGGCAGCCCTGGACACCACACCAATCCTGGGCACAGTGCAGGCATTGCTAAGGTGTGCAGGTGCTAGTATTGCAGCTGCTGCTCCGCGCAGGGCCCAACAGCCTGACTCTCCATGAGGCTTTGGATAATGGAGCCTGTGGGTGTGGATGTTTGTGCCCCTGCTGGCCGATGCTCTAGGGCAGAGGTTCCCAACTCTGGTCCTGGTGGGCCAAACACGATTCAGGTTTTCAGGCTGTCCCTAATGAATATGCATGAGATAAATTTGCATACAATGGGGGCACTGCATACCAATGCATCTCATGCATATTTATTAGGGTCAGCATGAAATCCTGAATGGTGTTTGGCCCTCCGGGACTGCAGTTGGGAGCCTCTGCTCTAGGGACTGCACATTTTTATGGTGCATGTGTGCTGTAGGGTAAAAGATAGGGATATGGTCTGCAGGAGCCACAGCTGGGACTTGAACCTGTGACCTTCTGCCCCTGACCACACTGACTGTGTGTACTGCCCCAAACTGTTGCCACAGAGGCAGGTCATTCCCTGGGGATACCATTACTGTTCATCAGACAGCCCTTGTCTGTTGCACTGCATGCCACCCACCTGAACAGGGCGGGGCCTTGGTGTGCTGTGGGCAGATGCCACTGCCCCCTCCACCACCAGCACCCCTCGTCTACCATCCTGACATGCCCTTATGCCAGTGGTGCTGATGGTGCGCAGTCCCAGGCCATCCAGTGTGCCGGTAGGCGGCTGACTATGGTGTGGGATCTGGGGTAGGGGTGCCTACATATACATCCACGCTTCCCCCCGGCACCGCCTGTCAATGTTATGTGCCCTTTGGGGTACCTGCTGGGTACTGTTCCCTGGGACACTGTGGGACACACACTCATGGGCATGTTTGACCTTGGTCAGTTGCTGGCTTGCTGATTTGCAGTTTCTGCATTCCTATGTGCCACCTAGGCATCTGCCTAGTCCACCCTGTGCCCCAGCTTCCCCACTGCATGTCCCGCCTGCAGCCCCCTGTACCCAATTTGCAGCCTCACTGTAGTGCCCTTTCATACTTGGGCACTATGCTGTTGCTGCACATGTATCACTACTATCACTTTTCTTGATTTCCCTGCCTTTGCTGTACATTGATGACTGAAATGGTTTCTCTCTCCTGAAAATGTGCCTCTAACGCAAAGTTTTCACTGGCGTTAATTTTCAGACTTTCATTTCACAGCATTAGTGTGCCTGGAGCCTCTCCCCGCCCACTCTCCACTCATTGACCCCTTCTCTCCGCCCTCTGGGGAGCCTTACTCCACCTTCTGTGTGCCTTAACGCCGCCGGAGACGTTATCTCGCGAAACCTCACTCTATCGCGCGATAATGTTACTTTATCATGTGATTATGTTATGTATCGTGCAGTAACATTACGTATCGTGCGCTAACTGCGCCGCTGCAACATTATCACTGTTTAGTAAACATACCCCATTGTCAGTCAGCCTCATAACAGCACTGTCCGGCCCCCAGCAGCTTCATAGTTACACATTTTTAAAGGGGGAGGGGTGGCCATTTGTGAGTATATCGTGGAGATGGGCAGAGTCGCAGAAGTACATCTTTTCAGATTACTGTGAGCGCAGGGATGTACAAAGCCACTGTCGGGGTATACCCGTCTTTGTACAATGTCGCACTGTGTACATGCCGCGTCTAGCGAGTGTATGTGGATGAGTCTGTGCAGGCAGATGCGTCTATCCCTGCATGTGCAGAATCAGGTTCTATTCTTGCCCGTTTCCATTTGGATGTGCCCGCTGCCCGGATGTTCATGTTTTCAGAATTGACCTCCATGCAAAAAGCCGGTCAACAAGTGGCACCCCTGGCATGCCCTGCCTCCCAGTTCTATCTCTGATAAAAGACCACCATTAACTCATACTCTTGCCATAAGCCCAGAATACAAAACTTGTATTCTCCTCCCCAAATGCAATACCATACCCTACCCTAATAAATACCATAAATTGTCCCAGACCACTTTGTCAAAATCTTTCTCAACGTCAAAGATCACTACCAAGGCATTTCACATTTCCTTTTGAGAAGTTTCTATCCTGGTTAAAATCTGGCACATATTAGTCATCCCATGTCTGCCCAGTACAAATTCAACCTGTTTCTGAGCAGGGCATGCAAACCGGAAGTTTACATCAGAGGGAGGGGCAGAAGCAGCACGTAATAGAGGGCAGAAACTGCAACGCAGCACCTGAGTGTTCAGGTAGGTGCTATGTCTTGGTTTGAATGCCATTGCCATCGCTGAAGGTCCTGGAAAGGGGCAGCAGTGGCACAATGGGGATGGGGCAGCAGGATGGAGTGTCCACCTAGGAGTGCTTCTAACTCTTGCACTGGCCCTGACTGAGAACCTTTTTTTGTTTGATAGAGGAGCCTATCCCAGCCACATTCCAGGAAACTACTGAACTCAGTGCCATTCTACTCAACACCAAACCACACCACCATGCTGAAAACATCACCCAACCCTGAGCCATGCATTCCATACAACACTGAGCCATGCATTTCATACAACCCTCCATCCATATGACACTGATCTTACAATCTGCAGTCCCATTCCCTCATGGTACCCCCATCCGCATCATTTTTCCCCTCCTGCTCCAACCACCTGTTCTCTTACAGTTGTCCAAGAAGAAAGTATTAGGAGTAACATGCCATCCCAGGAGACAGGAAAATCATACAAACAGAAACATCAAACAATATCTATTCTAAAGAGCTGTATATAAAAATGTCCCACTCTAACCTTCAATAAAAAGACCCAAGCCCTTCCACCAATCATCAAAACCCACCTCCACCAATTACATACCATTTTGCAGAATAACTACTATACCCCATGCACACCTAAACCTCCCCATTAAAGACACCGGTTTCTAGAAGTAATAACAGTTCAGGTCCTAAGCAATATTTCTCAACCAGGTCCCTTCAAACTAGACAAAAACCAACCCTCTGAAGACAGTAAAAAAAACCAAGAAGAGAACATGAAAGAGATGCTCACCATTCAAATCAACATTAGATTTTTGGGGCTCAGTGATCTGGACACTAGGGGGTTCATTCTACGCCACAAATAGCAAGGATTTACGTCCTGCCTGGACATACATCCCTGCTATTCATCCTCCTGCTGCTCTCGGTGTAAAGGCTCCTCATATGAATAGCGCTGTTGTATGGGGAGCCTTAGACATGGCCAGGAGGGGTCAGTCTGCAAGCAAAGCGAGGGTGGGGCATGGTTGGGCCATGAACCCGAATGTACAGGGCCAATTCTGAGTTTGTCCCTGTACATCCGGGATTGGCCATGTAGACGGGGGACTTATTCCACCTCAGAAGTGGAATAAGTCCCCCTGGACGCTGGGGGACCGCAGTGCCGAGCCAGAACAAAATGGTGAGGTGGTGCAGGGAGTACCCCGCAGCCCGACTCTGGCCATGGGAGGCCAGATCGGGGGTCGGGCTGTGGGGAAAGAGCAATTTGGGTTGATGGCCGGGGATCATGGTTACATAATGGAGCCGCAGTGCCATGGCAACGAGACACCATGGCACTGCGGCTCCATTACAGGGCCTGGCTGAGTTAGCTGGGGATCTGCTGGGCATGCAGTCCATCAGAACTGGGACCTGGTTTGCAGGTCTATTTTTCCTCAAAAGATTTGTGCCTATAGAACACTCCATTACACACAAACAATGTATCAAGGCCTTGATGCCAAAACCCAGCTCTAAAGCCCAGTGCCAAAGCTCTAGTGCAGGGTTTCCTAATGCAGGTTTAACGCAGATTTTTGCTCATTGATACTGTAAGAAAACAGCATGCAAATAAGTTCTGCACACAAAAAAAATCTGCCTTAAACAAAGAGAGCAAGCCAGACACATGCGTGTAGGGGTCTGCCGTAGCAGGACCTATGTTTGGCACTTATGCATGTGTATGCTGGAATGCTATCCAGTGCATTATAGGCTCAGACTCCCAGTACCCCAATGACCTATTCCAAACCCCCACCCCACATCCCCTCAAAAATCATTGGTAGCTCGAGGAACCCCCCCCCCCTACTCCCCTATCCCCACATAGTCATTGGTGGCTCCACTGGCCACTAGCCCCAAACTTGATCCCCTCCCAAAAAATAAACGTCACTGGCCCACTGGTCGTTAGCTCTTCCCAACCCCTGAATCTTAACCCTCAAGAAATGTTAACTAGCTATATTGCTCCCCCCAACCCTCTCCCACCTTCCCAAACACCTTCAAATGTAATGGGAGGTAGAAGTGCTGTCCACATGCTCCTGCAATCTTTCAAAATGGCAGTGCCTGACCTCATGCAGTACATCCTGGGTCATTAGACTGACTGACTCGGCACTTTGCATCCCAGGATGTGCTGCGGGGGGTGGGGGGGGGGGTGTTATCAGTCTGCCAATTAAGGCAATTTTTTGAAGGTCCTTGACTAGAACCAAACATTGCTCATGCATGGCGTCTTCTGTTCTAGTCAGCCATTTTTGGCTTCGTGAAATTTCTGAGGAAACCTAGATGGTGAAACCTGTAATAAAGGTCAAAGTATTGAAGAAGTCTTGGAACTTTGATAAAAATGAATGGCAAAGGTGTTTAAGGATTGAGCACCTTCACAGATAAATTTAATTTACTCTTTTGAAATAAATTTTGGAGACTGAGCTAGTTTAAAGGGAAATCAATTATGAAAGTCTTTATAGAGACTGAAATGGAAGAAAACCACATATTTACATATACTAGTGGGAGCAATGATGAAATTGATGTTTAGGCACATAAACGTTCTTTGTGCCGTGAAGTTGAGCTCCCACCAAAGACTTTGTTTGCGGTCTATATGATGTGAGTAGTTAAATGAGAGTCTGAGCTTAACAAAAGAACTTGTTATTGGAAAAGGGGTCTCTCTGAAAATTACTAGATTCAAATAGGTATCGATTCCTGCAAATTTGTTGGATTATCGGTTAAGAATTTTTTGCAGAAGTGTGGATATTTGTTTTGGAGCATTCAGTCTTATAAAATTAACCCAAGCATAAAAGCGCATGCAGTGGCATGAACGAGCATATTTTTCCTGTAGGCACTGTTGGTGACACGGTCTGGGCGGCATTGTGAACCATGTGCGTTGATTCTAAAATACTCTAATCTATGCGGTTAGCACTTGCTCCCAAGCAAGCGTAAGTGTCCATGACCCCAATGTAACCATGATAGCTACTGGATTAGCACTAGCATTTTATAAAAACACATAGGCACCTTCTTGCCCTCTAATCCTAGGTGCTCTGTTAAAAAACTATCCTCTGTATGCATACTTTTTAGATATTGAACACTGTATGGGAGGTACAGTTTTCCTTTAGGAAGCAGAAAAAAAAGCGCCCATATTGATATGCTACCTATTCCCTGCTAGAATCAATGTCATGTGAAAGAGACGTCGACAGATTCCTGATCCTTACATTTAGAGATGACTTTAGAAGCAAGGTTACTGCACTTTTTAAAGGTTCCACAGCTCTTAAGTGCATATTTATTAAAATGTGGTAAGTTTATGCCCTTACTGCAAATAAAAGGGGCATACCCAGCATATTCCCAGCAGTTACTGTGCTGGAAAGTTCCGTAATGTGCAGTAGCTGTATTTGTATGTAATGTGGGTGCACTTAACTCCATCCATTGAAGTGGCGTTAAGTACACCCACACTAAATGCAACATTAAGGGGTCTGTTTACTAAAGGCCGGTGTTGTGCGGTCCGCGGTACCGAGCGGGTGCCGTATAAGGAGTGGGCGTTCCGTCGTGAAGAACAGAAGCTGTGATTGACAGATGCGCTAAGGTGCGCGGCGCCCGTGTGGTTAGTGCCCTGTGACATTACGGCGTTTGATCTGTGCACATAGATCACACTGCTCACGGTTTTTGGGCTTCCACTATTGTGCTGCACATTGCTGACGGAAACGGTTTCTTTTCCCTGCACAGCACCTCTAACGCGAGTGTTTCACTGGCGGTAAATTTCTTTGCAGATTCGGGCACGCTCCTGTGCGGCGAGTCTCTCCCCTCCCACATTCCGCCCACTGACCCCGTCTCTCCGCCCCTAGGGGGCCTTCCTCCGCCCTCATTTCGCCTTGGCACGCCTCTTTCGCACATTACCGCCCCGCAAATGTGCGCGTTGTCGGCGCACGCTTGCGGGACCCGTTAATGTGCCGCGCACTCGTACGGGGCGCTTAAGAGCACTTAAATACATCTTTTAGAGCGCTCATGTGCGCCCCGTACAAGTGCGCCGTTTAGTAAACAGACCCCTAACAGTTTGCACACATTAATTACCCTATTGGTAACTGCAATGTGCAGTCAACACCTACTCATTCCCACCTGTTGCACGCTAAGAAGTTAAGATGGGATTTCATATGCCTAGAAGCACAATATAAATTATTAATAGTAGTAGTAGGAGGAGGAGGAGGATTTTTTCATCATTGGTTGCGGTAGCCCACACATCAGGGTTCAGGAAAAGGCAAGGAATGAGAGACATCCTCGCGGATCTGAGATGGATCCTTGAAAAGTCAAAAGAATACCAAAAGGATGTCTTTTATTGATTACAGCAAGGCTTTTCAATGTGTAAACCATGGGAACCTCTGGGCCACCTTAAGAACTATGGGAATGCCAGAACACCTGATAGTTCACGTGCACAACCTTTATATTGATCAAAAAGTAACAGTTTGAACGGAGCAAGGAGAAACAGAGTGGTTTAAAATCAGCAAAGGTGTACAACAAGGCTGCATACATTCCTCCTACCTGTTTAATTTATATGCAGAACAAATCATCAGAGAGGCAAGACTGTATCAAAACAACCGAGGTGTGAAAATTGGTGGAAGACTCATCAACAACCTTTGCTATGCTGATGATACCACATTACTGACTGAAAGTGAAGACAATCTGAAACATTTGCTTCTCAAGATCAAGGAACAGTCTTAAAATGGGCCTGAACTTTAACATAAGGAAGACAAAGATCCTGACAACTGGCAAAATCAGTAAGTTTACCATTGATGGAGAAGAAATTGAAATAGTTGTCAATTTTAACCTACTTGGATCAACAATCAATAAAGAAATGACAAGTAGTCAAGAAATCTGATGACGTATTGCTCTTGGCAGAATGGCTTTGAAGAACCTAGACAAGATTCTCAAGAGCAGAGATGCCTCTCTCCATATAGATTCCACTTGCTCAAGCCATGGTATTTTCAATAATGTCACGTGGTTGCGAAAGTTGGACAGTGAAAAAGATAGGAAGAAAATCAAAGCCTTTGAATTATGGTTCTTGCGAAGAATATTTTGAATTCCATGGACTACCCGAAGAATAAAACAGTTAGGACTAGAGGAGATCAAACCTAAGCATTCTTTAGAAGCTCAGATGGCAGTACTTCAAGTTTTATACTTTAAATACATCATGTTGACAGAAATCATGAGAGAAAGACATCATGCTTGGCAAGGTAGAAGGTTAATGTAAAAGAGGAAGGCCAGCAATGAGATAGATTGATACAATAACAGCAGCTATGGATGCCACTCTATCAACAATGAGCCGCCTGACTTGAGTGAACACAGTTTAGGACAACTATCCAGATGGTCATCATGAATCTCCACTGACTCGACGGCACTTAATAACAACAGCTCGCACGTTAATCATTAACTCACTTCAGTAAACATGTCCCTTAATTTAGCATTCAGTTTCTTATTTGCACTAATTCCTCTTCTCATCTGAAAGTTGTTTCAGCTAATGATGAGTTCACAGTGGCTCATAAATATTTCATTTAAGTTCCTCTGTAGTTGTCATTCTGAATAGGTGTTCATACTAAGAATGATGTAGGTTCTATGCAAAAAGAGAGCTGGATAAGATGTTACTGCCTTGAAGTTATTTCCAGGCAATTAAAGAACAAGGATCAATAAGTTCTTCCATCTTTCCCAACAGCCTGAAAACAGATTTGAAAACATATTTTGGATAGGTTAAAGAGCTCAGAAATGAGATGTCCAGGTCAGGACATGCTCAGTTCTCCCTGTTTTTAGCAAAAGGGTCTGTCAAACATAGAATCCTTTGTAAAATACATAGAAGGATGCCACCAAATGCATGGGTATTTACCGGCATACCCACCAAGAGCAGTGATTAAGAAAACAACAAAAAAAGAGCATCACAATCTAACAAACTGGCCAGGAAAACCCCCAATCTTGAGCTCCTCAGCATAATAAATAACACTTCATCCCCTGAGCCCTCAGATCTTACAGAGTTTCCCTGGTGGCTAGTGAGGGCCAGGAGAAATCCTTGGACTCCTACCTCATCGGCACCTTGGTTCAAAATGTCACTTCTGACCCCCTAGTGGTCATCTCATAGTACTACCACTAGGAGTCAAGCTGTCAGAAGTGGTGTGCCACTGTGGTTCAGGAATGGAGGTTGATATTGTTTTGCACCTGTCTCATTATTTAGATCCCAGGTCAAACAGATAGCTGTCACCTGTATGTGCCTGTGGGGCAGGCGCAAAACCCAACTGGGAAATGTTTTCAAATAGATGTGTATCCCCACCATTCTAGTTTTTGGCTACACTCAAACCACGTCTCCTTAAAGTATCTACTTGGTCTGGATCTCTATGTGTAAACAGTTGCTTTCTAAAATTGCTGCATGTGTATGTGATCTGCATGTGTAATGTTGATATTTATATGTGTAGATGCTTTCAAAATGACCTCCTTAGTGCGTTTTCATGGTAACACAGTAGATGATGGCAGGTAAAAGAAAGCCTGCCCAGCCTGCTCAGTTACTCCTTCCCACACTGCAAAGGATATATCCCAGCAGTACCCCATAGAACAGGACTCTTCTTAAGATCTTTCTCCTTATGAAAAACAGCTTTTGAGTCTTCTCCGTGTGTTTCCATACTTTTAGGCAATTGAGCATAAAAGTTCCCCCACATAATTTATACCTTTGTCTATCCACTAGGGAGACCTTTTACTAAAGTGCACTAAGCAGTTAATGTGCATTTTTGTGTGTGTCAACCACTTCCTTGGGCCCCCGGTAACTGTTGCCATGGGTGCATGACAGTCACTGCATGCTGATTCAGAATCTAACTGCCACTCACGTGTTAGGGTGCCAAACGGGCAAATGTAGAGGTGGAGAGTGGGTATGGTAAACATATTGCAGTGAGTGCAGGGGCACCTATCACGTGCTGTCAGTTGACATTAGCACAGGTGCACCTAGCACCACCTCAAGTAGTTTGGCACCCTGAGTGAGCCTGATCTCATTTGATCTAGAAAGATAAGCAGGATTGAGCCTGGTTAGTACTTGGATGGGAGACCGCCTTTGAATACCAGATGCTGTAACCTTACTGTGCAGAAGAAAGACCTGGCAATCTACTTCTGGTTGCACCTTGCCAAGAAAACTCAGGAGATAGGAGCAAGTATCCACAGGATCACCAGGAGTCAACGTTAACAACCACAATAAGTGCACTGTGGTAGGAGAGCCATGCATTATGCTATGCATTCACATGTTAATTGTCAGGAACATGCTGGTAACGCTCCTGACAGTTACAACAGATACTTTGCACTTTAGTAAAAGGACCCCAAAGATTGGTATTAATCTAAATAGCCAGCAGTATGAGCATGGCTGTTGTCCAAACAATCACCTGTCTCGTCTAACCTGGCAGACAAATCCAGTTACATGAGCACTTGTGTTTCCAGGAGAAATTCCAGTGGCTATTGCAGTGCTTTCAGCTTTTCCTTGCATTTATTTATTTAAGATATTCATAAACCGCAAACCGTAAATGATTCTAAGTGGTTAACAAAGAAACCTATGGAATAATTACAAACAGAGAGGAACCAAATCATAATGCTCTTAAAAACGAAACCATCCAGGCAGCTCCTAAAAACCTGAGAGAAATAAGCTGCTTTGGCTTTCTTGCAGAAATCTGACCTATCAGCCTAACTTCTTCAGGAAGAGCATTCCAAAGTTTAGGTCTGGCATATGATAGAATTCTTTCTAGAATTTTCTTTCCATAGCTCATTAGAAAAGAGGGACAAATGAGAAGCCCCTGGCTTTGAGATCTTAGCAATCACGTCGGATTATAAAAGGCTGGGGACTGCTCCAGAGGATGATTTAAGAACAATGTTATCACCTTAAAGCGAATAAACTAAATGACTGGCAGCCAGTGCAATGAACACAAGACAGTCATAATATCATAACGCAATGGTACACCAACGACCAGTTGAATTCGCCTCTTCCTTTAACAGTAATTGTAAGCAGATGTGGATAACTTTGCCCCAGTTTCCTTGTCTGTGGTGTCACCGTAGTCCCAATTCAATTCATGTTCATCTTGTTCTCTTTGCTTGCTTTTACCAGCACTCATGAGTCTGAACCAAGAATTCTTAAATTCTGTTTTGCTATTCAGTTGAAGATAATGCCATTAAATCTTTTTACTTTATTAGCTATTTTCTTGTCTCTTATAGCAATTAAAGGATGAAAAGGTGTGACTCTTAATCACTAATCATTCTTATTCTTGCATCCATTAATGTAATTGTTTCCTTGGAGTAGTTATCCATAGCAGCAAAGACCAAATCCTGTCCTCAAGTGTTGTAAAGTGGTCTGTCGTCAGTGAAACCAAATATTCAAAGTAGAAATGCTGTTATTTAAATCAACAATATTGTATTCAGATGTATGCCATGAATATTCATTGCAGGCTGAAAAACAGATTTGCTTATCTCCCCCTAGACTGGAGTTGGCACCACGATGAGTGACTTTGCCTCATAATTAATACTAGGGGGCTACTACTGAACATTTGTATAGCGCTACAAGACGTATGCAGCACTGCACAGACACCTGTAAAAGATGGTCCCTGCTCATCAGAGCTGACAATTTAGTCAAGACTGACAACACAGTAGCTGTAGAAATCTTAATTATTATTAGGGGGCTGATTTTCACTACGACTACTGAACATTTGTATAGTGCTACATAACGTATACAGCGCTGCACAGACACATGCAAAAGACGGTTCTGCTCATCAGAGGTTACAATCTAGTTAAGACAGATAACACAGTAGCTGTAGACACGGGATACATCTAGGGGGAAAGGTAAGGAAACACAAAGGAGGCCAGGTGAGTCAAGATCCAAAAGCCACAGCGAAGAGATGAGTTTTCAGCCTGGATATGAAAAGGGTCAGAGAAGGTGCCTGAGAAGGCAGCCAATGATATTGCATCTCGGTTAAAATTGTAACTTGAGTGGGCTTATGTTTGGGTGCTAAGTAATCATAACTAAATCTGAGATTACTTTTTCCCATCACATTTGCCAGGATGAAAATCATTTGAATTGTAAGTGTTTTGTTTAGATTTCTATTTCGCTCTTCATTCTTTAGCCTTCTTTCTTCAAAAAGCACCCAAAATGGATTATATAAACCACAAGATACACAGTAGGTAATTTTACAAGAGGCATTTTACACATAAATACTGGCATACACACACAAAAATGCCTTAATAAAATTATGAAACTAAAAAGCAGTCTAAGGGGCTTGTTTACAATGGGGGCATTGATTTCAATGGGGCCGTGGCTCCGATAACGATCGGAAACCGCTACCGCGGCTTTGTAAACAAGCCCCTAAAATACTGGAATGCTGAGAACATACAGAGCAGGAATACAGAGACAGCCATTTAAATACTTCAGGACCGAAGATGTGTTTATTATATATCTCTTGAAACAGAATCTATGGGGTATGTTTACTAAACCGTCTTAATGTTACCGGCGCTAGTTGCAGCGTTAATGTGAAGAATGCCATATAAGGTAGTGGGCGTTCTGGCTACAAGGTAGCAATAATCTGTATTGTGCGATAGAGGGCGCCTTGGCTCATTAACACCCACTGGTTATAACAATGACTGTGGTGGCAGAGGTCATGAGTTCAATCCCATGGTGGTGTTATTTAATAAGGATGTCTGAGGGATTTCCTTTTAATTTAAATCAGTGCTGCCAGTAAAAACACCCTCACAGTGCCGAAACCTAAGGAGCCCTATAAGGCGCCCCATAGGGCACATTATAAAGTGCCCTGTCCGCCAAGGCACCTTATAATGTGCCCTATAGGGTGTTTATAGGGCGCCTTATCGGCACCTTAACCCTTCCCAGGCCGAGTCCAAAACTCTCGGGATCCAAAATTCTGACTAAATATTCCTATCAAATGGTATATAATACATGACCATAGCAGAAGGAAAATCACTATTAGAACAAATTGAATAAGACGGGTACAATTTTCCTGAAATATGCAAAAATTAACCCGGCTGCAGAATGTGGATTAAAAATTTAAAGTAGGCCTTCAAAGGGTTAAGGTTACGGCACTGTGAGGTTGGTTTTGCTGGCAGCACTGATGTAAATTAAAGGAAACCCCTCAGAGAGCCCTAATAAAGAATACCACTGTGGGATAGAACCCATGACCTCTGCTTCCACAGTCATTGCAGTAACCAGTGGGCTACAGCTCTACAGCTTCTAACACAGCGCTGGCTGGCTACAGAAAGACTGCAGGTCACCACACAGTCTGCTGTGGTTACCAGGATAGGGTATACTCACCCGTACCCATGATGCACTGCACATGCAGACCAGCAGTCTACATCTGATCACAAGATGAGGTATGCACCTCCACAGCACCTCGGCCTGGTAGGGGGAACCGACCATGTGTGTTACTGGCACAGAGCAGCTACAGATCGTGACATTATGCGGTTCCTGTGCTCACCCTAAGGGTGAGGTGGGGCGCCCAGCACCAGGTCCGCAGCACCTGGCTTGGCTGAGATAGGCTATGCTGCAGGTCCCCATCAGTGTGTGACAGGTAGTCCTTGCAGACACACCTGTGTCCATCTGTATTTCCAAATCACATCTTGCCCTTGTGGACTATGATGCACCCAGAACAGTGCATAACCTGTGTGATTGCCATAGTCACATGTTATAGGAGAAGAGTGTTGTGTGGACCCAAAAGCGGATTATGTAGTACCACCCAAACTGCTCTCTCTGGGTCGGGATCTCCCACCAACAGATCCCCACTCTACATCTGAGGCAATAGAGGGGACCACCACCCCAGTCCTGCTGTGGAATAGACACCCTCCAGGGCAATCAATGCAGATCTGTACATATTTCATAGGGTACCATCAGACAGGCAGTAGGCGTTGAAAAGCTCAGCTGCTCCCACCACAATCTGACATTCACCAGCAGAGGGCACAGTCAGTCTCCACCCGCTGCACTCTGCAAGGTATTCCAGCCATACACATGCATACATTTGCATTCAATGGGGGCACTGCATAGCAATTCATCTCATGCATATTTATTAGGGACAGCATGAACTCCTGAATGGTGTTTGGCCCTCCAGGACTGCAGTTGGGAACCTTTGCTCTAGGGACTGCACATGTTTATGGTGTATGTGCGCTGTAGGGTAAAATATAGGGACATGGTCTGCGGGAGCCACAGCTGGGCCTTGAACCTGTGATTTTCTGCCCATGAACACACTGGCTGTGTGTACTGCACCAAACTGTTGCCACAGGGGCAGGTCATTCCCTGGGGATACCATTACTGTTCATCAGACAGCCCTTGTCTGTTGCACTGCATGCCACCTACCTGAACAGGGCTTGGCCTTGATGTGCTGTGGGCAGGTGCCACTGCCCCCTCCACCACCAGCACCCCTCCACCACCATGCTGACATGCCCTTATGCCAGTGGTGCTGGTGGTGCGCAGTCCCAGGCCATCCAGTGTGCTGGTAGGTGGCTGCCTATGGTGTGGGATCTGGAGTAGGGGTACCTACATAGACATCTGTGCTTCCCCCCGGCACCGCCTGTCCATGTTATGTGCCCTTTGGGGTACCTACTGGGTACTGTCCCCTGAGACTTGGTGGGACACACACTCGTGGTCATATTTGACCTTGGCCAGTTGCTGTTTTGCTGATTTTCAGTTTCTGTGTTCCTATGTGCCACCTAGGGATTTGCCTAGTCCACCCTGTGCCCCAGCTGCCCCACTGCATGTCACGCCTTGAACATCTGAAAATGTGCATACAGACATTCTAAGTATGGAGATCTCCCTGGAGCCCTTTTTAAAAAAGCTGTTTCAAAGACATCCCCAGTGCAAGGATGTCCAAGTAGGAATGGGGGTGTGGTGTAGGCATATCCAGGGCATTTGCAAGAACCTGGACATCTTCACATTTTCAGAACCCCCCTGCAAGTCCTGAGTGCAAGTCCTGAGTCGCATCAAAATATTTACCTGCTTCAGGCACAAATAGGAACTGGAGAAGCTCTCATTTTGCCCGCCAAATATCCGGAGGGTATGGAGAAGGCGGTACACTTTATTCTCTATATTTGCCATGTTGACAACAAACACAATGTGGACACTGTCACGAGTGTCCATGTCAGGACATAGATGTCCCTGGCATTTTCCAGCTGTGCTGCTCTGGACATCCCCGATTGCACTTGAAAACCCTTTCTAAAATGTAACTTGACATGCGTACGCTATTTACAGCTATTCTACAGCAGGTGTAAGTGATCATGGCTTCATTTATGTGCACTTGCGGCCATTTAAGCTAGTATTCTATAATGTCAAATCCAGCAAGAAGCATGAAAATACATGCGCATATCTAGCCACTACTTACAGAATTACCTCCATAGTGCCACTGAAAATCTATGGATAAGATCTTATATGTTTAGGAACTGATTTTGTAAAGCCTCTGTGGAAAGTGACATGCTTATGTGTGTGAATGGGCACTTCATCACACACCATGGCCGATCGCTATTCTATAAACACACATGTAAGTGTCATTGTACATAAATTCCACTGGGGCAGAGCATAGGCACAGCCTCAACTGACGTGTACATTGTAGAATACTATTACTCATATGCGTCGGTATGCTGATTTAGGTGCAGCCTATCCTAGAGCACAATGTACAAACCTTCCCACTTAAATGGACAACACACATAGCTTATACGAATTGACGACCCAATCTCTTATGCCCTATTACCTCCACATGTATATAGTTGTATCTGTTATGTACTGTCTTATGCTTTATAGACACTACATTGTTAGTTAGTTGTTATTCACACTGTTCCAGTTTAAATATACTGTTTAGTTTACTAGACTTAGCTTTGTTTAATTTTAAGATGTTCTATGTTAAATTTAAGATGTTCTATGTAAAACAAACCTCGCTTTGTTAATTTGTTGTTAATTGTACACCGCAACTGATCTCTGGAAGATGCGGTATATAAATGAGTGTTAAATAAAATAAAAATAAATAAATAAGTGGCCGCGTTTAGGTCCCAGCATGTCTGTATGCTCTTCTTTTATAAATTAAGGGAAGCTCACACTTTATAAAATAGGGTCTACATGTGCAAAACCTTCACAGGAGATTATGGAATTACCCTCTACATGGCGGCTGCTAAGATGATTGTATAAAGTTTAGAAGGACTTTTATAAAACTGCGAGACTGCATATTCTTATAAAAACACACAGTGACAAGAAAGTGCATGCTTTTATACAATGTGCATGTTCATGTGTGCCAGTATATAGCTCGGGGGGAAGCCTGGGAAGAATCAGGAATTATGTGCTTAGTTTATATAAGACGTGCTTATGCACATACCTTACATACACATTTGCAGCTTCTCCCGAACAGGTGGATGTCTGCGCAGGAGCATTCAAGTTATGATTTCTGCTGTATTTGTGAGGTTATTTTATAGTGCTGTCTTTATAGAAGATTCCCCAAAAGGTGCCTACTTTTCCTTTCAACCTAGTAACCCTTTTAATATTGGCCTGACTAGATACATTTATTTTCATGGGTAAACAATTATTTTCTCTGAGACTCTGTTGGTTTTACTATGGACCAGATTCTGGGACGTGGGTTGTGATTCCCCCTACGGCTTTCCCTGTACATCCTGTGCATCAGGATGGAAGAGCCGGTGGGGGGGGGGCAGGAGGGGCTGGGATCAGGGCGGAGCGGGGGCGGAGTGGGGGCGGACCAGCCCGGCAGGACATACAGGGATGATTCAGGTCACGACCCTGTATGTCCTGCCAGGTCCATGAGGATGCGCTACTTATTCCACCTCAACGTGGAATAAGCAGCGAAAACCCAGCGATTGGGTCTGGGGTTTCTCCCCCGAGGCAGGGTATGGGGGAGTCCCTGCCGCCCAATCCAGGCCATGGCAGGCCAGCCTTGGCATGGGTGGCGGGGTAAAGGGGGACTAAGGATGCTGGAGTCGGGGCATCTGCGGGGTGGACATCTTTGCAGACGGCAGGGGCACACCAGGCCATCCTCGGGCCTGATTCTGGCTACCGCAGGAAGGTTTGTTCCCATGGTCCAGAAACAAGTCCAAATGGACCCATCTTGTTTGGGGCCGTCTGGATGGCCCAGACATGGCCCTACCAGAATTGGGCTCCACGTGTCTATTAGTCTGTTTTATGTTCTGATGTTTACAATTTCTCACTTACCTTTATAAGTCGCCTTCATAGTCCTTGGATTTAGAGAACGGTCAAGCAAATTTTTACAAATAAATAAAAAAATGAAATGATAATTGATAATTCCAATAATGGCAGTGTTTACCAAATGGAAGCTGTATATATTGATTTACAAGGCAATAACCTAAGACACCTAGTTCGTTTTAAAGTAATGGCTATCTTTTGTGAAAAAAATAGCATGCAGATATTCCGTTATAATTGAAGAAAATTACTTGAGAGATTCTGACAGTAGAGAAAATAGGCCAATTAGTTACCCAACTCTGATATTCCTGATTCATGATTGCATCCATTTAATTCTCCTGTCACTTATGTGGGAAGGTTAAGAATAGATCAGCCTCTGCTTCCACTTGGCTAAGGCTATCTTTGTCATTAAAACATAATGTTTATTTGCCACACTTCTGTTAAAGCAACCGACTGATAAATTTATCAAACTTTCCATAAAAATGCAAACATTTTTTGAACTATTTTGGGTTTGTCAGCTATGTTCTCCTGTGTATTGCTGGAACATTTTTGCATGAATTTGCAAAATAATTGAAAACCGGAACATCTCAGTCTAGAAATGCTTATAGCTAAGGTGATAATAAGGAAAAGAAAGGAAAACAGCTTTCAGATTGGGACATTATAAATCTCATTTTGCATAGGACATCTAGGTAAGAAATGGAACATCCAAGTCAGGATGTTCCCAATTCCCTGGCTTTTTTATAAAAGGCTCGCTGAACATGGAGACATTCCTAAAATATAAATAATTCTAGGGAAATACTGTACACATGTCTGTCCCTAAAGGTGCAGAGGGAATATGCATTTTGCAAGTATTTACTCAAAAAAGAGTAGTATTACTTAGCACCTTGCCACTCATCTGTTCCAAAAACTATTTCACTATTCTGTTTTAGTCTTTTTTAACAGTGAAGCATTAGTTGAGGTTGATAAGTGACAATATTGATTTAATATCAAACAGAGAGAGCTGGTTTGAATAACCTTGTTCTGATGGTCTTTTTTCCACATGTGAAGGGGAATTTTAGAAAGGATGCCCAAGTCAAATGTGGCATGTCCAGGGCAGAACATATCGAGAAATGCCAGGGACGTCTATGTCTCTGCCCAATTTTAGTAACAGACGTCCCCAACATAGATGTCCACCAGTGGCCACATAGATGTCCCCCTTAGGAAAGTGTTGGGGGCGGGGGACATCTACTTTAGGCAAGCTAGCAGAAGGTGGTGTCCAATGGCATAGCAAAATGTAAATATGAGCTCTCATTCCCTATCAGTGTTCGTTCTCAGCTTATAATATAAAGGAGCTATAAGTGTTCCTCCTTCTTCACACCCTCTGGATATTTGTCTGACCAAGCAGGCACTTTTACTGTACCTGTTCATGAATGGAGCATGTATAACCTTGGACATGGCTCGACATGTCTAGGATGATTCTGAAATTGGGCGAGAATGGCCAAGTTCTTGGAAACACCCTGGCTACATCTATGACACGCTCTTTTTTCAACTTGGATGTCCTAGTGCTGGGGACTTCCACAGAACCAGTTTTTAAATGGTTCTGGGGATATCTCTGTGCTTTGCATGTCTCTATGACTGCTTTCAGATAACACTGGTCAACAAATTTTTACAAAAGTCATGTAACTGAAATAAAAATAGTCATTTCTTATCACGTTCAGAAACTAATGCAAAGGTAACAATACAAGTCGCAGGTTTTACCAGAAGAGAATCCGAAGTTTCCAACATTTCAGAGACATTTAATACCTCCAATCCCTTACTCACAGTCTCCGAAGAGGCTAGCGAGCTCCGGATATCAGGTAGGTAATAAGCTTTAACCAAAGGGGGACATGAATCAACAGGAACACCCAAATTCTCCACCAAGTAAGATTTAAACATTTCCTTAGGAGAAACATTAGGCATATTGGGAAAATTAATCAAACGTAAGTTGGCTAACTTAGAAAAATTCTCAAATTGTTCCATCCGAATTTTTAGTTGATTGGAATCTTTAATAAAGGATTCAGATAAAGTCTCCAACTGATGACTTTTAACGGAAACTTCATCCACCACTTGCTTCAGCGAAGAAAAATCCTGCTCCAACTTTGAAATACTTGAAGAATTAGATACGACCTGTTCTTGAGTTCCTTTAAGTTGTAGAGTAAACGCTTCACCAAGCTGATTTATCGCAATCCAAATAGATTCTAGGGTGAAATGATCCGGACACGGCAAGGAAAAAGAAGATCCAATCCCACGTTGAATGTCAGGCAACATCCCACCAGGGAACAAGGATCGAATAGGGAGAGAACCAGCGTCACCAGACGCAGCTACAACAGGGTTCGAAGACTCGTGCAGAACAGGTAAACTTTGCCCATCCGAGGAAATTCCACCCTCTAACCTGCTAGAGGCCGGCGACCCCATTGAGGTATCAAGGCTTCCCATCGTTGGAGAGGCCGACACCTCCCAACTCGGCCGAACTAACTCCAGGCAAGGCTGCTTCGAGTCCCGACGTAGATCCGGGGGCGTTGAATCACCGCTCACTGGAGACGCCGAGCTACCCAGCCCAAGACTGTCTCCCGCCGAGCCACCACTCCCCGACATAGGCTACGGCTCAACCAAACGCACCACAAAAGAATCAATCGGACCCACAACTGGCATAGAGGTTTGCACGGATGCCTGGGGCTGCAAATCACGCTTCGCCTTTCGCTTCCATCCCATCAGGAAAAATACGTCTGGAGCCCAAACGCATCAAACCGCCATCTTGGATCTCAGCTTTCGTGATTGGTTATTGCGGATTTTCTTTAAGAAAAGGAATGTGTTATTTAAGGGATATTTGGTCCGTATATTTCCTGATCTAGCTAGAGAGACCTGGCGACGTAGGAGTGAATTTTTGATCCTGCGTCCGAGGGTCCTACAGCTTGGAGGTTTGTTTTTTCTGAAATACCCGCGTAAATGTCAGGTAAAAATCCAGGGGAATTCCTATGTTTTTATGTATCCTTCTCAATTAATTTCCTTTCTCAATTCTCGTGGTTCCTAGGGGGAGCAAATGAGGGTTCTTAGTAAATGCAAATATTTCCTACTATATTACTTAATTTGTCTTTTCTTTTTTTGCCTTATTGGATCTCCCTTTTGTGGGTTGTTTGAGGGGCTCATTTGTGAATTGTTTTCCTTTTTATTCCTATTTGTATTTTTTCTGTAATGTTCCCCTTTTTCTATGCAAGTATCTTTGCTTGTAGATTTGTTTGAAATCATTAAAATATAAAAAGAAATAGTTATTTCTTATCAATTTTTATATGCTGAACATGAATATGACAGTGAAACTGCAAAGTTGGCTCCAGTTTTTTGTAATCTACAAGAATTAATGTTTACATCACGAAATGCATGTCAATAGTAAATATAATAGGCCTTCGGTTAATACCTGTAAAAAACCAAGTCATAGACTACTTCTTAGATTTTTTCGCCTGTCTCTTGTACAGCTGTTCGGGAGCTTCTCTGGGGAGTGTCCAGCAGTAGTCAGCCAGCATTGTAGTGGACCATTTTCCCTGGTATCTTTGCTCCATCGTTGCGATATCCTGGTGAAAACGTTTGCCCTGTTCATCACTAACCGTACCACAGTTGTCAGGAAAGAAATCGAGATGGGAATCAAGGAAATGGATCTTTAAAGACATATTGCAGCCAAGTTTCTGATACTGCAGTAACATGTCTTCTACTAGCTCCTTGTAGTTTTCTGCCCTAACATTCCCGAGAAAATTTGTTGACACTAGGTGAAAAGCATTCCATGCTTGTTTCGCATCACCCTGCAGCAAGTTGTTGAACCAGTCATCTTTGAAGAGCTCTCAAATCTGGGGACCCACAAAAACTCCCTCTTTAATCTTTGCTTCGCTGAGTCGAGGGAATTTTTCATGCAGGTATCGGAAAGCTGGCGAAGTGCGGTCCATGGCTTTCACGAAATTTTTCATCAAATCTAGTTTGATGTGAAGGGGTGGTAGCAGGATTTTGTGAGCCTCAACCATAGCTGGGTGCTGGATATTCTTCTCTCCAACTGTTACATTTTGTCTGCGATTCCATTCCTTGCACAAGTAGTGCCAATCCCTTGCTCGGCTATCCCACTCACATAAGAAACACATGCATTTTATATATCCCTGCCTCAGTCCCATTAAAAGAGCAACTACCTTCAAGTCACCACAGAGGTGCTAGCTGTACTTGTTATAGTTAATGGAAGTCAGTAGATGCTTTAAGTTATCGTATGTCTCTTTCATGTGGACGGCATGCGCTACTGGAATAGATGGAAGACGGTTTCCATTGTTCAAAAGCACAGCCTTCAGACTCAGTTTCAAAGAGTCTATAAATAGTCTCCAGTCTTGGGGGTCATGAATGATTTTTAAAGTATTCATGAGGCTTTCAATATCGGAACAGAATACCAGATTACTTTCCTTTCCGACTGCGTATAGTACACTGCTGACGTCAGATGGCTTCAGCAGCCATCTGGCAGTAGTATTGCATTGCATCAGAAAATGATGCAATCAACTCTGGATGATGTGTGCATTCTGGTATTATGCAATGTGATGCAATATTACATCATTCAAGACTTATTTGGGATGTTGTTGATGTCCTACTGGATAAATTTACACGGTGAAACATCAAAAATGAACTACATGCAATATCTTCAAAACGAGAGCCAATAAAATTTTTTAAATGTTATATTTGTGTTCAGCTCACCAAGATATTACAGATTAGGGCCTTTTAAAGTCAGTAACGATTTCAATGTTGACCAGTGTAACCAAAGCATGAATAACCCCCATATTTATGTCTTTTTTTTGTGATATAGCATTGGGTGCTGTTTTTTTAGTATCTAGAAGTCCTTTTGCTAGACTTAGTGGTTTTGAGGTACATTTTTTCTGAAATGCCTTTCAGTGGTGCAGTGGCGCCTTAGGGGTATGTTTACTAAACCGTCTTAACGTTGCAGTGGTGGTATTATCGCGCGATAAGTGATGTTATCATCGCGCGATATTATCGTGCGATAACGTCACTTATTGCGCGATAACGCAGTGGCGGCGTTAAGGCAACTAATGCTGTGAAATCCAGGTCTGAAGGGTGGAGTAAGGCTTCCCAGAGGGCGGAGAGAAGGGGTCAATGGGCGGAGAGTGGGAGGGGAGCGGCTCCAGGCACACTAATGCTGTGAAATCCGGGTCTGAACACTAATGCCAGTGAAACCCTCGCGTAAAGGCACATTTGCAGGAAAGAGAAACAATTTCAGTCAGCAATGTGCAGCAAAGGCAGGGAAACCCAGAAGAGTGATAGTTGTGATACATGTGCAGGGACCAAAAAGGCAAATAAACATATAAAAGGACCAGAACCACATCTAAAATCTCAATAACCAAGCTGGCCAAAGGTGATATTAATGATAAACATAAAGCAACACTACTGACAAAGCGTATAAATTAAGATATCATGTTTGGAAGGGTCTATGCTCTGTCCCCCTACAAAGTGAATGATCCCACATTGAAATAGCGCTGATCAGGGTTTCTGTCGTTTATATTGGGCAGGTTTGTTATGGCGTGCACATGTGCAGCAACAGAAGAGTGGGCACGTAGGAAACGGCAACTGTACTGATGCTGTAAATGGGATACAGGGGGCTGCAGGCAGCACATGCTGTGGTCCAGCTGGGGCACAGTGCAGGCTAGGCAGATGCCTAAGTGGCACATAGGAATGCCGAAACTGTAAAGCAGCAAGACAGCAACTGACGAGGGTCCAACATGGGCACGCGTGTGTGTCCCACAGTGTCACAAGGGAGATTACCCTGCAGGTACCCCCAAAGGCACATAACATTGGCAGGTGGTGCGGGGGGGGGGGGGGGGGAAGCACGCATGTCCATATAGGCACCCCTACCCGAGAACCCACACCATAGGCAGCTGCCTACCGGCATACTGGATGGCCTGGGACTGCGCACCACCGGCATAATGGCATGGCAGCATAGTGGCAGAGGGGTGCTGGTGGCGGAGGGGGCAGTGGCATCTGCCCACAGCAGACCATGGCCTATCCCCGTTTAGGTGGGTGCCGTGCAATGCAACAGACAGTCTGTTTGACGAACAGTCATGGTATCTCCAGGGAATAAACCATCCCTGTGGCAACAGTGTGGTGCAGTACACACAGCCAGTGTGTTCAGAAACACAAGGTGACAAGTTCAAGTCCCAGCTGTGGCTCCTGCCAACATTTTACCCAGTACTAAACCATGGTAATAAAGACGGAACCTTTATTGCAGATAAAATAAACATGCCTGAAACGCCTATATTTTACCCTACAGAGCACAGACACCATAAACCTGTGCAATCCCTAGAGCAGAGTTTCCCAACTGCAGTCCTGGAGGGTCAAACACCATTCAGGTTTCATGCTGTCCCTAATAAATAAATGCAGATGACATAATGCTGTATACCCAACTCGATATAGGCAACCCAGATTACAGCCACATTGAAGCTTGTCTCAAAGAAGCACAACAATGGCTCCAAAGTAACAGCATGAATATCAATCATAAAAAAACAGAGATAATGTTTATATCTAAAAACCCAGAATTTATACACCCTCCAACAATCACTCTAAATAACACAGCCTACAACATTAAAAAAGAGCTAGAATACCTAGGGGTCACCCTTGATACAGCACTTAACATGGAAACCCATCTGAGACTATTAAATAGAATGATCTTCTACAAACTAAGAACCTTACAGCCTTTACGCACCACTATAGAACTTCCAGACTTTAGATCAATAATACAGGCACTCATCACTCCACATTTGGACTATTGTAATGGCATCTTACAAGGTCTCCCTAAAAAAAACAACCAATATACTCCAGTTGGCCCAAAATGTAACAGCGCGAATCCTAATGAATGTACCACTCTCGGATCACATCACACCCATACTAAGAGAACTTCACTGGCTCCCCATACAAATGTGCATAAGATACAAAATAATAATTACAACATTCAAATTAATACACAATATTGCCCCATCCTACCTTGCCACACTTATTAAAACTCAACCCCCCGACAGAAAAAGACGGACACACAATTTAAATACACTACAAATTCCACCTTCTATCTGCAAAGTAAAAATGAACACCAGCAATAGAGCATTCACATACTTAGCGCCTACACAATGGAACAAACTACCTGACACACTAAGAGCTAACAAAGACCTCTTATCATTCCGGAAAAACCTTAAAACACACCTTTTTCAAGAATACTACAATCAGTCCGAAATAACATAGAGCAAAAGGTACACACAAAACAAATTTGATGAAGTTTAACACATCCATTATCATATAAAATTACAAACTACCACTAAACTAACTGTAAATCCCACATGTATGTAATTCATATACTGTACCAATTCAAATATATTGTATATAGTTTTTAACCATATGTATCACCATATGTGTTCCTTATTATGTAAATAGTTTGAGTTATGAAGTTAATGTTACCTTTTTTACACGTTCAGTGATCCACACTACTGTTTTATGTAAACTGCTAATTTTTGTTTTATGTAAACTGCTAACTTTGCAGAGTTAAATGTTTGATGTGAACCGCTGCTGATCACCGGAAGGAGCGGTATAGAAATTAGTTTAAATAAATAAATAAATAAATAAATAAAATATGCCTGTTCTGCATTAGTATGCGCCGCCCCCATTGTAAGCAAATGTATCTCATGCATATTCATTAGGGACAGCATGAAAACCTGAACAGTGTTTGGCCCACAAGGACCGGAGTTGGGAACCTCTGCCCTAGAACAGCAGCCAACAGGGGCATAAACACCCACACGCACAGGCCCCACTATACAAAGCCTCATGGAGAGTCAGGCTGTTGGGCCATGCGCGCAGTAGCATATCCCAATACTAGCACTTGCATACCTTAGCAATGCCGCCCTAAACTTGGGAATACGTTACACATTTATCAAAAGGTTGCTATGATTAATGGCAGATAACAATTCCTAAGTTAAGCACAATTTGCTGATAGAGCTGCATCATAGCAACCTTTCTGATATCTGTGGAGTGTGTTTCAGTTAATGTTTCTGACAGTGTTTACCACCCCGGGGAGGGACCCCAACAGTATTGTGTACCATAGCCATGCCTGCACTGTGCCCAGGACTGGTGTGGTGGCCAGGGCTGCCAAAAGCCTCTATATTTGCACAATGCTGGCATAGGTGTGGGAGTGTGTGTCTGTCTATCCAGTGTGTTGTGGCTGCCTACACCTTACTCAGCCCACACTGCTTGCACTGTTTCCAGTGTTAGCCTGCCAATGTGCATAATGAGGAGCAAGGTACTATGGGTATGGCCCGGACAGGGTGGCCTGGGCAGGATGTATCTGCACAGGGCATAGGGCAATGGCTGGGACATTGTAGTGCCCGGCCACCACCTGCATGGACAGGGTGGCCACAACATGTCCTGCTGGGAGGTCACTCTCACCCTGACTGAGCAGTGACCATGGCATGGCTAGGTTCCCCCATAGTGCGATATAGTACTTTTCTCAAGTGGTATTTATGTGTTCTTGTTTCTGGGACCCAGTCACTGACCTATCTGCTTGGTGTGTGTGCTCACATCCCAGTTTTGGGTGCTTGCATCTCCTCCAGAATATGCACTATGGACTAGCTAGCAGACTGTCTGCAGTTAGTATGTGTATGGCTGGAACACCCTGCAGGGTACAGCGGCTGGAAACTCACTGTGCTTGCTGCTGGAGAATGTCAGATAGTGGTGGGGGGCAGCTGAGCATTTCCAGGCCTACTGTCTGTCTGCCATTGCCTTGTGAATGCGTATAGATCTGCATTGACTGCCCTGTAGGGTGCCTGTTCCCCAGCAGGACTGGGGTTGATGGTCCCCTCTACTGTCACCATTACAGGGATGTAGAATGTGGATCTGTTGGTGGGAGATCTTGTCCCCCACCCTGAGCCCCAGAGGGCGGGTTGGGTGGTGCTACATAATCTGCCTATGGGTCCAAACACCCCCTTCACTTAAATCATGTGACCATAGCACCCACACAGGATATGCACTATTCTGGGTGCATCATAGTCCACAAGGGCTAAACATGACTGGGAAATACAGATGGACACAGGTGTATCCTAGGTGTGTCTGCAAGGACTACCTATCACACACTGGCACTGATGACAACCTGCAGCATAGCCTATCTCAGCTAAGCCAGGCGCTGAAGACCTGGTGCTGGGCGCCCCACCTCGCCCTCAGGGTGAGCACAGTACCCCCACAATGTGTTGGTCTGTAGCTACTCTGTGCCAGTAACACACACGGTCAGTTCCCCCTACCAGGCCGAGGTGCTGTGGGGGTGCATACCCCATCTTGTGATCATCTGTAGACTGCTGATCTGCATGTGCCATGCATCATGGGTACGGGTGGGTTAACCCTATCCTGGTAACCACAGCAGTTTGTGTGGTGATCTGAAGTCCTTCTGTAGCCAGCCAGGTGATTGTTAGTGGCTATAGAGATGCAGCTCACTGGTTACTTCACTGATGGTGAAGGCAGAGGTCATGGGTTTGATCCCACAATGGTGTTATTTGATAGGGCTGTCTGAGGCATTTCCTTTTTTAATTTAAATTAGTGCTGCCAGCAAAAACACCCTCACAGTGCTGTAACCTTAAGGTGCCTCATAAGGCGCCCTATAAGGTGCCTTGGCGGACAGTGCACTTTATAAAGTGCCCTCTGGAGTGCCTTATAGGGCGCCTTATGTGGCACCTTAGGTTATGGCACTGTGAGGGTGTGTTTGCTGGCAGCACTAATTTAAATTAAAAAAGAAAATGCCTCAGACAGTTCTGATTTAAAGTAAAGGGTAATGCCTCAGACAGCCTTACTCATTAAGCCCACTGGGGGATCAAACTCATAACCCCTGTTTTATCAGTCAATGTATTAGCCATTGTGCTACACATCTGTTGCTGTGCTTTCAGGTCAGCGCGCCTAATTAAGGCTAACGCATGTTAACATGCCACGGCTCCCTCTATCGCGCAATAACGGACTTTATCACGCGATAACCCGAAATGCTACCTTAAGACCGGAACGCCCACTACCTTATATGGCATTCGTCACAGTAAGACTGCAACTAACGCCGGTGACATTAAGACGGTTTAGTAAACATACCCCTTATTCTTTATTTAGAATGGAAAGGTTTGGGTTTCATAACATGAGATCTGTGGACATCGATTGAGATTACAACTCCTGAGTATAACTTGCATACTGGGGTGTGTCTTGCAATGGGCAATAGTCGGGACGACAAATTTCAAGATAAGTAATTGTTTGAATGTATATTCATGCAGTGACAATTGTCATGGGGTAGATCAGTCAGAGCCTATGGAGATAGGAAACTCTGAGCAAAACAGAGCTAACACTGACAGCTCAGATCTGCACATGGCCCAAGGTTGCTATAGGCAACGTACACAAGCTGCTTCACGAGGTGTGAGGGAACGCCCAAACAGTAAGCTAGCTCATAGCTCATTAGGGAATGAGGGGCAGCTGGGAAGGGGTGGAGCCCAAGCAAACACCAGGACATACGCAGTTAAAAATCACTTACCAGAGGGTAGTGAAGAGAGACCACCAGGGAATTCAAGAACCGTTGCTGACAGAGAGCACCGGGGAATTCAGGAGCCGTTGGTAACAGGGAGAGACTACCAGGGAAGTACAGAGCTGGTGAACCCACGAGGAACTGCTTTGGAAAGCAGTGCACAGCTGAACAGTATCCCAGGGAACCTTGCTACGGAGGGAGCAGAGGAGGTAGTCCTGGAACCAGGCTGAGGAAAGCCAAGTTGCCCAGCATCAGGTACCAAGGGGGAGAGAGCTTCTATCCTGAAGATAGTTTTATGCCAAGAGGAAAGCTGAAAGAGAAACATAGTAAAAGGCTTCCATACGGGCAAAGCTCTGCTCGGCTGAGAAACTCTGAAGAGAGAGTGCTGGAAGGTAGGCTTATTGATCCTAATAGAAGAGGAATAGAGTATAACGAATTGCCCTGCACTTATCAAGAGTTGTGTGGCTCTTCTAAAAGAAACTACAGAGAATATGGTAATTACCCATTCCACTCTAGCCGGGAGGAGGAAGGGAACTCTCTTGAGCTGTAGGGAGGAACTCGGTAACAATAACAGAAGTTTCAGTCCAAAGGAAACTTACTCTGGTGTTGAAGAAATGCAGTGTGATTCCTATGAGGAACCTGCTTATGATAATTGCATGGACTGTACGTTTACCATGTCTGATGCCATCACTTCTTTGTGCTGAAGTGCTGTAAAAAGTGTTTCTAAAGAAAACAGGAAGAAAGTTATTTGATTTGAAAGAGACTGTTTTCTTTTCCTTTTTGTCCATTGCAAAGCTGAAGTTAAGCAGAGTTTTTGTTCCAGTGTTTCTTTAATTTGGTACCAGACGAATGGTCTTTATGTTCCTTTGTTTCATTGTGCTTGAAATACAACCCCGGGAAGGGGAATAAAAAGTCCTGTCAAAAGCCTTACCACTTGACTGCAACTACATTCTTTTGCTAGTTTGTGGAACCACAACTCCCAGGGGGCACTGCAATGCCTTTCTATAACACTCCACAGCTACTGAAGAACATGCCCCAATGAATTACCCATGCTTCTGGCCTCTGGGGACCTTCACGGGTGACACAATGTATTGAATTTTTGGTGTGTTTAACTCTTCAGATATGTTTGGTCTTTTTGCACTTTATCGTGTTGGTGTGTATTGAGAAACTGGAGCGTTTAAGTCTTTGCTTGTTAGCTCTATGTAAGGGAACACTATTTGCTACCAACATTAATTTACAAAATATTTTTGTTGGAGTTTCAGTTTGAGGAACTTATCATTCTATTATTAGGACTAAATTTCTGAAAGTATGCTGCCATGTTAGTGAGCAGTCATAGTAAATAGGTGTCAATGCATAACATACTCCATAGCCCTCTTAGGCCTACTTCTGGCCTTGGGCCTTAACTGTAGTTTGACTCATTTATTGTAAGTATAAAGCAAAGAAGCTTTTCTTGGGAACTTGAAAGATATGAAAGATATATTGACAATCTACACTCACTCTCAGCTCTTTGCATTGCATTTATACATTATGGGGCCCATTCTGATCGGGCACGTCTGGCCCATCCAGACATCCAAAATCTGGATGGGTTGGATTTGTGCCTGATTCTGCACCTGGGGGAGCTATACATTCCCATGGGAGCAGAATCGGGGCACGTACAGCTCCCACCCCATCCAGCCCTCCCAATGCTCCTACATGGAGCCTCGGTGCCATAAAGTCCTGTCGCCATGGCACAAGGATGCCATGCAGGAGCCCCAATTCCCCACATCAGATCAAAACTGCTGTTTCCTGCTGCCAATGCAGTGGTTGGGTAGTGGGGAACCTCCCGCTGCCATTCTCCTGGGTTGGGGGTTCCGCCAGTGCCACTGCCCTTCCCCATGCATCCTTGCCGCCCCGGACATACAGGAATTGGCCCTATATGTCCAGGATCATGGGTCCACCTTCATCCTGCTGACACTCCTCCTCCGACCCTCCCCCTCCTGCTCCCATCCAGAGTTCCCCACACAATGTCACTGTACGTGCGCGGAGCCTGGAGTTCCAAATTTGCCGCCAATGAATAGCGGGGGATGTACGTCCATACTGGATGTACATCCCCACTATTCGCACATCGGAATGACCTCCCATGGGAGTTATGTTAGAAGCCTTACTCATAATTTATACATGTAAATACAACCACTTACAGGATACTGGGCTTGATGGACCTTGGTCTGTCCCAGTGTGGCTTGCACATAGTAACATAGTAAATGACGGCAGATAAAGACCAGTATGGTCCATCTAGTCTGCCCAGCAAGGTGGCAAGAGTAGGAACACCTGCTGCTACGTGCAGATCACCCCTAACCATGTCTTTGTTTAGGGGTGAACCCACCACTCCGTATAGGGCAACCCTGTTTGTTGAGAAATTAGATAGTTAAGTTTATTTTGATTTTATCCTGTTGCTATAGAGGGATCCACTGTGTCTGTCCCATGCCATTTTGAATTCTGTCACTGTATTTGCCCCCACCACTTCCATCAGGAGGACATTCCAAGCATCCACCACCCTTTCAGTGAAAAGGTATTTCTTGACATTGCCTTTCAATTTACCCCCTTGCAGCTTCATGTTATGTCCTCTAGTTTTACAGCTTCCCCGTCTTTGGAAGAGGTTTGTTTGTTCATTAATACTCTTTAAGTATTTAAAGGTCTGAATCATATCTCCCCTATCCCTCCTCTCCTCCAGAGTGTACCTATTTAGGTCTTCAAGTCTCTTCTCATAAGGCTTCTGACGCAGGCTCCAAATCATTCTGGTCGCCTTCCTCTGAACCGTTTCCAGTCTTTTTACATCCTTTGCGAGATATGATCTCCAAAACTAAACACAGTTATTCCAAGTGAGGCCTCACCAGTGACTTATACAGTGGCATCAGTACCTCTTCCTTTCTGCTGGTAATTCCTTTCTGCTGGAAACATCCTCCTGGCTTTTGCCACTGCCTTGTCGCACTGTTTTGCCACCTTGAGATCCTCAGAAATAATCACACCAAGGTCCTTCTCCTGGTCCGTGCACACCAACCTCTCGCCCCCTATCGTGTACATTTCCCTTGGATTTTTGCTTCCCAAGTGCATGACACTGCACTTCTTCACATTAAATCTTAACTGCCAAGCATTAGACCATTCTTCCAGCTTTTGTAGATCTTTCCTCATGTTATCCACTGGTCATTTTAGAAAAGGTTCACTTCACATTTTGATACTGATATCATGTTGAAATTAGATGGGGCATGGTCTGGGCAAGACAAAAATCAATACATGCATTCTCCATTTCATATAGGGAATGCACGTGTAAACCCACAACTATCCACATCCCCATTTACACCCTCTCCCTGATGCAAACAGGTTATTAGGAGGCTATCCCCCTTAATCCCCCCCCCCACCGAAGTTCATTCCCCTCCCCTCCAAATGGATATGAGATAAAGATAGGGTCCTCTGCAGTTAATTAGGAGCAACTACATCTCTAGGACTGCAAAATAGCCAGATATATGTGTAAGTAGCAGCAGATACATATATGTGTGTTGGGAAATGTTTGCCAGGCTTCCCCCGTCAATTTTTCCCTTGTGTACATTTGTAAAATAGCATCTCCTGCTGCAAGTGGATATCACGTCCCATGCATTCCTGCATTTCCTTCTGTCCACGACCTGTTTTTAACAATCATGCCCATTTTGAGGGGTCAAAATACGTTGGGCCTGATTTTTGAAAAGCATTTACATGGTTTACAGCCCAGTAAACCGTGTAAATGCCTTACACAGTTAGCACCATTGAATATCCCCTTTTAATTCCCCTATGTAACCCGATGCTATCCAGTTAGCATTGGGGTATGTCAGGGGGGGTTCCGGGGTGGAGCGGAGGCAGCAACAAGCAATAACTGGGCAGCAGCGATATTGCATGCTGCCTGGTTAGCAATCTGCGCTGAAAAGATAGGCGAGGAAAACCCTCACCTATCATTAAGGCTCAGGAGCTAACCGGGAAGCATGCAATATCGCTGCTGCCCAGTTGGCTTCGGTGGCTTCCAGTGTGTGCAGCGATGCCGAGATATTCAATGACGTCACCGCAGCATTTAATATCTGGGTTAGAGGTCAAGGGGAGGGCTATGCGCCGATGAGGCACATAGCCCTTTGAAAATGAGCCTAAATCAATATCGGGCTTGTTGATTTTTACACAGACCTCACACACGCACACCCTCCCTTCTGAAACTGACACCGATTTGGAGAAGATTTTACATTCAGTCCTTCCTACCACATAAACGGCCTTCCTAAAATGTGCTTTTATATACAGGAACTTTGGCCTTAATGCAAATAATGACAAAAAGGCACATCAACATTCTGAATTATTGTTTTAATTTTGATTGAGTTATTACACATTTGATAGTGTTTCTGTTTCAAGCAATAAACATCTGCTTAGTTTTAAAAGCGAAATCTTTCCAAGGCTGTTGAATCGTCTTTTCAAATATATTAAAATGAATTCAAGGCTGCAGAAATAAATGTATTTAGTTATCTTCCCTGAAGCATATGAATACAACAGAATCACTGAGCCATTTCAGTTTGTATATTGTAGTCCCATATCCCCTTCAGCTCAGTATTCTTTTATCCAGTTGGTTACTGGATTTATACCTGGTGGTTTAATAAGATTGCCAGAGGCTATGCTGTGTCGCTCCTTCAAATGATTATCAAAAGAATGTGGACATAGAAGAGCTACCAATGGGGTAAATCCTCAAAAGTATAATTGGGATTTAAGTGTGTAATAAAGGGTCACCTGAATAACTTAGCCATAGGTGCTCAATGAAGATTTTGAGTCGCCTAAATTTATTTCATTATGTGTACAAATCTATCGGCATCTAAAGAACCAGCGTCCCAAGGAGTGATTTCATGGTCCATGTTAAAGACTTACTGCTGTACCAGGATTTCCTAAACCGTCTGTGTGTAAGTTAGATGCTTTTTATAAATATTAATTGCTTTCTCTTTTCACTGTGGAAAGCTACATGAGTGTATTGAGCCATATAGTACATTTGATCTTTAAAGCCAGCTTCTAAGTGGATTTTATGTTTGAAAATCAAGTTGATTTATTCATGCTGGAAATTGTGGATGTAACTCAGCCGTTTGGTGCACTGCAGAAGACTTTACCCCATTATGAGATTCAGGGATTTTTTTGAGGGGGTACTCAGTGGTACAGAATCCCAGCACCTTTTTCACTGTCTGCTAAAATTGACCCATGGTCCTCATGCATTAATGAAAGGGCCCAACATATGAATACCGGCACCTTTTTTGCTAGGAAAAATACACAGATGAAACCGAGTCATTAAAATTATTCTACATGCTAAACAGCATCTCTTTCACTAAAGGCTTAACATGCATGCCAAGATGTCCACTAAAAGGGTTCTTTAGAAGCTCCATTTGTGAGTTGGATGTATGAAAATGGGCATTCTGACATGCAGATCACAGAGATGTTCCTGGGCCCATTTTGGAAAGCTGAGTATATAGACATCCTCGGTGTGAGCGTGCCCATGTTGCAAGGGGGTATGGTGGAGGCAAGGCCTGGGCAGATCAAAGGAATTGCACACCATGCAACTCCAGAATGGCACAAGTATATTTGACCCTGTTTGTTGAGGTGTCCACGCCTATATCTGCTCTTCATCACAAATAAGGTGCAAAAAAGTGCTGGTTTCATGGTTGCAATGCTTTCAGAGGGAAGAGCAAAATGTGCTTTCATCATCACAGTTAGTATTTCCTGGCTAAAGAAGCTTATATGTAAATACAAACTCCAAACATATTACAGACCCACTGCAGTACATCTGATCATCTGAAATGGCTGGCGGGGAAGTGCTAGTCTGGTAACATAGTCACCTCCCTTCTGAAATACCCCTGCTGCACATTCAAGTATTTGATCCTGCAACTGTGCAATTTGGGGACATCCACATATGTCAAATGGCCTACACCTGTGCACGTACCTAGTCTTGCTATCTGCATGGCGCCCATCACCAGAACCAGTTGCTGGGACGTTCATCTTTCAGGGTGGAGACAGAGCAATTTATGAAGACACTTGTACGTGACTTCCTTCACTGTTGCCACTCCACCTGATTTTCGGATGTTGTGCTCTGGACGTCTCAGATTCTTTCTAGACGTTCCTTCTCAAATCCCACTTTATGCAAATAAATAGTAAAATGTCATGGTTGAATGAGAGTGGAGGAGTAGCCTAGTGGTTAGAGCACTGGGTGTGATAACCATCAGGCTAGGGTTTGATTCCCACTAGCATGCCTTGGGCAAATCATTTAACTCTCCATTGCCTTAGAAGAAAGGCCATGCAATCTACTGCCAAGAAACTCCAGGAGCTACTGGGTTGCCAGGAGTCAGTACTGACTCAAAGGCATGTATTGCATTTGCAATATTTAGATGCATAATGAGATACAAATGATTGCATAATGAGATCACACAAGTGACACCCTTGGCTGTTTCCTAAAAAAGAGAGGGGACATCAGGTGAGCTCATGTTACTAGAAGGAAGTTTTTGCTTTCTGATGGCCAGACCTTCCTCAAATTGAATCTAGTCCTCTTTGTAGATTTTTACTTAGGGGGTCAAACGGAGCAATGAATAATGGGGATGGATGTCCTATTGGGATGTCCATCCCCACTATTCGTGCCCTTTCCCGGGCCTGACTACCTTCCCCGCGTGTTGTACGGGGAAGGTAGACAGGGGCAGGAAAGGGGCAGATCGGGGGTGGCGTTAGGGCGGGCAGTGGGTGATCATCGGCCCCCGAATGTACGGGTCCGATTCTAATGTCGGCCCTGTATGTCCGGGGCCAGTGACTTGAACGGGGAAGTTATTCCACCTCTGAGGTGGAATAACTTCCCCGATGCAGCAGGATTGGTGGGCCTGGGGCTGGGAAGGGGCTGCAGGGGGCAGAGGGCATTTCCCGCAGCCCAATCCTGACCCTGGGAGGCCAGATCGGGGGTCAGGCTGCGGGGAAAGCAATTCGGAGACTGGCAGCCGGGGATCACGGCTTTTAAATAGAGCCGCGGTGCCATGGCAACTGGATGCCATGGTGCCATGACTCCATTTAAAAGCCATGACTGAGTTAGTCGGGCAAAGCTTGTACGTGCAGGCCGGGCTGAATCGCAGTCCTGGCCTGCACGTACAAACCTGTTAGCTATTCTGATCCCGTGGGGCTAGATGTGCCCCACAGGATCAGAATCGTGACTCCCTCTGTGCGTCCAGTTCCGGTCGGGCACACAGAGCGCTTCTACGTCCTGGATGGAATCGGGCCTTTAGTGTCAGCCTTCAGGACCGTTTTCAAAATGTTTGCAAGGTTAGTAAGGGATCCTCTTCCTAAGAAACTCTCCCTCAAGTAAGGATTCTTACTTGAGGGAAAATTACTCTGAACTGAGGAAGACTTGCATTGCCCAGAGAAGGAGGAGATGGCTGAAAAATCACCAGATGATGAGCAGCCCATGCATATTGTCTATTTTCCTGCTGCATTGGTAGTAGTCACTGTTTATTTCAGATGTCCATTGCCATTAAATAGACAGATGTACCCCTAGCTCTGTTGTATAGACCCTTCTAGTTTAGGTAAGTAAGAAGCTTACTTTGCTTGTACTGTGTCAACAGTAGGAGGCACTCTGCAACCAGGTCACATGGCTCTGGATCAGGAGTACTGGATATAGGAGGCTGGATAAAGCTTAAGATCCTTTACAGCCAAAATAATCTTTTATTAATACAAACCAAAAGCTTATCTTCCTTAAAGAGATGTAGGTAAAACTGAACTAGTTAGCAGCTTCAGTCTCTAATTCACCCAGTTGGATACCAGGATCTCCTTGATAGCATAAAAGCAAATAATTCATTAAGCTTCCTCTTTATGACAGTTCAAAATTCAGTATCATTATGACCCAATATTCGAAAGGCAGCTATATGGTCTACAGACCTGTAAACCATGTAACTGCTGCTGAACGGCACTAACACCACCACCTCTCTTCTTCCCCTCTCTTCTCTCTTATACGCTTTGATGTTAACCACTTAACATCGGGGCATGTCGGCGGTGTTCCTGGGAGGAGCAGAGGTGGCAACAGTCCCTAACTGGGCAGTAGCGATATTGTATGCTGACCAGTTAGGGACTGACTGCTAAAAGGCAAGGAAAACTCTTGCTTATCTTTTAGCTGCAGGAGCTAACCAGGCAACATGCAATATCACTGCTGCCCGGTTAGCTATTGTGGCTTTGACTATCAGGGGTTAAGGGTCAGCTGGTATGGCTATGCACCGCAAAGGCACATAGCCTGCCCAAATGAATATCGGGCCCTTAGTGTCCATGGTAAAACTGCAAGTTTCCCCTTTACAGTTGTCCAATATATTTTTCCTTTGTATAGTGATATAAACTGTTCACAGACTTCCACTCACAGTGAGTAAAAGCAAATGCAGGGTATGCAAATGCAATGTGTGCCTTCGAGTCAGTCCTGACTCCTGGCGACCCAGAAGCTCCTGGGTTTTCTTGGCAGTGTCACCGGAAGTAGATTGCCAGGCCTTTCTTCCGAGGCAATGGAGGGTTAAGTGACTTGCCCAAGGCCACAAGGAGTGCTAGTGGGAATCGGTATACTTTCCCTAAAATAAGGGACAAGAAAAAGCACTGAGCACAAATGATAAACCCACTTTCTTTTCAGAGACAAACTAAAAATGCTTCATTCAAGTGCTGCCAAGCTCCTTACCTTGCTTGACAGTGTTAAAAGGTATTGCAACAACTGGCTGGAGGCAAATCCACTCCAGCTCTTGATTGCACCCTGTAAGTTGCTCTAATTAGGCTCCTATGGAGCTTGCTGCATGACTCCAATGTCTTTCAGTTCTCCAGGACCAAGCAGAAAGTCAGTCCTCACATATGGGTTACGTCGGTGCCGACGGAGCCCTCGTGCAGAGCATTTCCCCAGCTTTCAAGGAAAGCCTTTGGGAATGCAGCGCGCATGCGCGGTCCCCTTCCCGCCCAAGGGTACCATCTTGCTCAGTCTTTCTTTTTCAGCGGAGCCCAACGGACGTGAATTTGTGTCACCTGGGAAAAGTAGATTTTTTTTCTGCGATTTTCGCTTTTTTGCTTATCTGGTTTGACGCCGGTTCCCTTTCCTGCCTGGGCTTGGTACACCAGTATCGAGTCCATAATTTCTTTTTTCGGTTTTTGTCCTTTGTGACTAGCATTCGCGCCTTTTTTTGTTATTTTCACTGGCAGCCCAGTCTTTTGACCTTGCAGGGGCCCTTTTTCCCCCCGATGGCTGCCAGCGGGTTCAAAAAGTGTGATCGGTGCAAGAAACTTATGTCTCTCACCGACACACATGACTGCTGCCTCCGATGCCTCGGGCCCGACCATGACCCACTGGTCTGCGGCCCGTGTGGCAAAATGTCATTGAAGGCACTTCGGAGCCGTCAGCATCAACGTGAGAGAATTTTCTCTGAGTCCGCGTCCGGCCGGGCCCGGACTTCATCAGAGGCCTCGACATCTTGGGAGTCTGACCCCGAACGCCGTTGTGGTTCCTGTGAGAGGGGGTCTCCCTCCCGGGAGCACAAAACGAAGAAGAAGCTCATGAGGGTGGCATCAGTGGTGGCCCCTGGGTCCTCGAGGGCCAGGTTGCGTAGCCCTGACCACCGCCCCGGGCTCTCGGAGTTGGAGAGGCCGTCCAAACTACCTCGCATGGAGCCGGAGTCCCCGAGTCACGTAAGTTCTGTTGTCCTCATGGACTCTCCTCCGGGAGAGCCGACGTCGGGCCTGACGCCGTAGGGGCCCGAGTCGGGGGCTGCTGAGTCTCCTGAGCTTGGACTCAGGCTGACGGCATTGGAGAGCAGCTTGGCTGCCTTCATGGAACAGCAGCGGGTGCTGATCGTGGGTCTGACCGGTGCATCTGCCCCGACCACCGGGACCTCGATGTGTAAGTCGACCCCAGAGGCCGAGCCGATCCTTCAAGTCTTGAGTCGATCCTCGGTCAAGGTCCCCCTCAACCTCCCGAGCAGGGCCGAGGTCATGGACGCTGGTGCCCTCGGCATCGGGGCGGGTGGCACCAAGGTCCACATGGCCAGAGCTGCTCGACTCCTCCTCGGAGGAGTCGGCATGGGAGACGGAGGACAAGGAGTCTCCAGACACATTCCGGACCCGGTGCGTCCCTTCAGACTTCCCGGAGTCCGAGCCTCGAAGGTCCCCCCCCCCCCCCCCGGAGGATACCTGGTTCTCGGACTTCGTGAGGGACATGGCCAAAACGTTGGCATTCCCTGTGGATGACGAGGTGGAGCCTCGAGCCGAAGAGCTCGATGCCATCCAGTATGATTTTCCTCCGAAGGAAGCCTTTACTGTACCGGTTCCTCCGATGCTGGAACGGCTGCTCTTCCATATGTGGGAGGCGCCGGCCTCGGCACCGGTTCTTAGCAAATGGGTTGATTCCATTTATCGAGTCCGTAAGAGCCCTGGGTTCCAAAAGGCACAGTTACCGCACAATTCCATGGTTGTGGAATCAGCCATGCACCGCCTGAAGAGTCAGAAGATGCACTCCTTGGTGCTCCCCAGCCGGGAGGCCCGGAGCCTGGATGCCCTCCGTAGAAAATACTTCCAGGCCTCTATGCTATCTTGCCGTGTCCAGACTTACCAGCTGTACATGGGCATGCACTTATGGGACCTGGCAAAGGAGATTGCCGGGTTCTCAGCTGGCCTCTCCGAGGAACCCTTGCAAATGATCAAAGCCTTGTCTACAGGGATCTGAGAGTGCTCGAAGTTTATCTCTCGAGCAGCCTATGATGGCTTCGAGGCTTCGACCCGGGTAGCCGCGGCCGGCATCGGTGCACGCTGTCAAGCCTCGCTACAGTCATCGGACCTGGAGTCATGGGTGCAAGACAAGTTGGTCGATGTCCCATGCCGAGGTGACAACCTATTCGGTAAGCCCATGACTGAAAAGGCTGCAGAAATCGAGATTGAGACTCTCACCAGGACAAGGCTGTCCAGAATGACTTCTGCCCCTTCTCAAAAAAAGAAGGGCTCGGGAAAGAAGCCCTTTTTCCTGAGGAAGGGTGCTGCCTACAAATCCTACCCTCAATATCAGGCCTCTCCAGCTCCCCAACAGAGCCAGCAGGCCAAGGGGCAGGGGCATGGACATGGGCCCCGTAGGCAGAAGACCCTCAAGCCGCCAGCTCCTGCTCCTGCACAGCAGGGAGTGGGGTTTTGACTCCCACAACATAGCCTCTTCTTCGCCAGTGGGTCCACTCAGCACAGGAGGTCGGCTGACCCTTTACGCCTGCAGGTGGCCAGCCATCACAGGGGATACCTGGGTACTGAGCATAGTCCAAAAGGGCTACATGCTCCACTTCCACCAGCTACCCCCTCCTACTTTTCAGGGGAGCCTCCCAGACTCCCTCTGCACAGGAACCTCCTCCTTCAGGAGTTGGCAAGTCTTCTAAAGGAACAGGTGGTGGAACTGGTGCCTCACCACCTGGAAGGGCAAGGCTTCTACTCCAGATACTTCCTGGTACCAAAAAGGACAGGAGGCCTCCGGCCTATTCTAGACTTGCGAAACCTAAACAAGATTCTGGAGAGGGAAAAGTTTAAGATGCTTACCCTTGGGATACTGCTGCCTTACCTCCAGCAGGGAGACTGGCTATGCTCCTTAGACCTAAAGGATGCTTATACTCACATCCTCATTCATCCAGACCACAGACAATATCTCAGATTTGTGGTGGGAGGAAACCATTTTCAGTGCAGGGTACTTCCCTTTGGCCTAACCTTTGCCCCCAGGGTTTTCACCAAATGCCTGGCGGTGGTGGCGGCTTATCTCAGGAATCAGGGAATTTTCGTCGTCCCATACCTGGACGACTGGCTCATCAGAGGCCAGTCTCTCCAGGAGGCCCGACAAGCCACTCTTCACACTGTCTCTCTTCTTCAGCATCTGGGCTTTGTCATAAACTACGCAAAGTCCACTTTGCTCCCCTCTCAGAACCTAGAGTTTATAGGGGCAAGATTAGACACCCTTCAGGAAAGAGCCTAATTGCCTGAGGACAGGGCCCACAGACTGATGGACCTCGCCAAGCAGTTCCAAAGCAGTTCTCATGTTTCTGCCAGGCACTACCTGCGGTTCCTAGGCTACATGGCATCCACTGTGCATGTGACTCCCAACGCCCGCCTGCACATGTGGGCTGCTCAATGGTGTCTCAGAGTTCGGTGGACGCAGACCACAGGCGACCTCCAAGACAGAGTGTCCAAACCACTTCTGGACTCCTTACAGTGGTGGCTACATCTCCCAAACCTTCTCAGGGGGGTACCTTTTCAAGCTCCAGCACACACAAGGGTGCTGACGACCGATGCTTCCTCAAAAGACTGGGGTGCACATTGCCAGGGCATGTGCACTCAAGGCCTGTGGTCTCCTCGGGAAGCCACGCAGCAAATCAATCTTTTGGAGCTGCGAGCAATCTGCTTAGCTCTGCAAACATTTTTTCATGCCCTATCTCACCAGTCTGTCCTAGTTCAGACGGACAATCAAGTGGCAATGTTCTATGTGAGCAAACAAGGGGGCACGGGGTCCAGGCTCCTTTGTCAGGAGGCCCTTTGCTCCTTTGCAGTCAAACAAGGCATGTTTCTCAAAGCAGTTTATCTACCTGGTCAGGAAAATTTCCTAGCAGACAAGCTAAGCAGGATTCTCCAGCCTCACGAATGGCAGTTGAATCCATTGATGGTACAGCAGATCTTCCTCTGCTGGGGACTTCCATCCATCAATCAATCTCTTTGCAAGTCCACAGAATCGTCAGCTGCCCAGGTTCTGCTCCAGACAGCTGCATCCCCTGTGGATAGCAGCAGATGCTTTTCTGATTTCTTGGTCTACGGGCCTCCTCTATGCGTTTCCTCCCATGCCCCTGGTGACCCGAACTCTGTTCAAAATTCTCCAGGACAAGGCCTCGGTGATTCTGGTAGCTCCCAGATGGCCGAGACAGCCATGGTTTCCACTTCTGCTGCAGTTGGAGGTGGAAACTCCGTTCCCTCTGGGTTTGCAACACAAACTCCTGTCTCAGAAGCAAGGTTCCCTTCTGCACCCCAAACTCAGGTCCCTCAATTTGATGGTCTGGCTGCTGAAAGGATAGTGCTAGCTCCCTTACGTCCACCTAAGGAGGTTGAGGAGGTGGTCTGGGCCTCTAGGAGGCAGTCCACCAGAAAATCCTATGCCCTCAAGTGGCGTAGGTTTACGGTATGGTGTGCTCAGCACAATGAAGATCCTTTCTCTTGCCCTGTGCCAGTAGTTCTGCAGTATCTACTTCACCTGTCAGACCTAGGCCTTAAGTCTAACTCTGTTCGGGTCCACCTCAGCGCTTTGTCAGTGCACCACTCCTCGGTGGAAGGACAGCCTCTGTCGGTTCACCCCTTGGTGTCCCGATTTCTCAGAGGTCTGCTTCTACTCAAGCCTCTGGTTCATCCACTGGCGACTGAGTGGGATTTGAACGTGGTCTTGCAGCAACTTACTCGCCCACTGTTTGAGCCGATGGCTACTTTCCATTTGCACTTCCTCTCTTGGAAAGCGCTCTCTTCCTGGTGGCTCTTACCTCGGCCAGACGTGTGAGTGAACTATAAGCTCTGGTTTCTGATAGGCTATACACACGGTTCTATAAGAACAGGGTGGTCCTACGGACCCATCCCAAGTTCCTTCCAAAAGTGGTCTCCTCTTTCCACCTCAACCAGGAGGTGGTTCTTCCGACCTGTTTTCCCAGGCCGCATACCAGCCGGGCTGAAACAGTCTTGCATACCCTGGACTGTAAGAGGGCATTGTCTTTTTACATAGAACGTACACGGGGGCATCGAAGGGCTACTCAGCTCTTCGTCTCCTTTGACCCTAATAAGATGGGGTTACCTGTCTCCAAGCGTACATTGTGCACGTGGGTAGAAGATTGTATCGCCTGGGCGTATAAGGCAGCTGACCTCCCCTTGCAGGGTTGAGTCACGGCCCACCGTGTCAGGGCGAAAACCGCATCAGTAGCTCATCTCCGTTCTGTTATGTTGGCAGACATCTGCCAGGCCGCAACTTGGTCTTGAAGCCAGACTTTTGCAGCCCATTACTGCCTGGAGAGAGAGTCCCGAAGGGACAATGCTTTCAGATAGGTGGTACTCCATAATCTCTTTGAGGTTTAGGCAACTCCTACCCGCCGGCCCTTGTGTTGGGCTACCGTACGGGGGCGTTCTCAGAGGAGATTCTTATCACGAATGCTGAGGCTCTTGAGAGGGAGCCATTTTTTCAGCTTAGGGTTCCCGGTAGCCTAGAGCTGGGGAGTCCCATATGTGAGGACTGACTTCCTGCTTGGTCCTGGAGAAAGAGTAGTTACTCACCTGTAACAGATGTTCTCCAGGAGCAGCAGGAATCAGTCCTCACTACCCTCCCTCCTCCCCTGGAGTTGCAGTCATATACTTCATTTTGATTTTTTGCTGTCTTTTAGCTATGTCATCAGACTGAGCAAGATGGCACCCTTGGGCGGGAAGGGGACCGTGCATGCACGCTGCATTTCCAAAGGCTTTCCTTAAAAGCTGGGGAAATGCTCCGCACGAGGGCTTCGTCGGCGCCGACGTCACCCATATGTGAGGACTGATTCCTGCTGCTCCTGGAGAACACCTGTTACAGTTGAGTAACTACTCTTTACTCTCCTCAAACAACAAACATGTTTCAACAAAAGGTAAGTAGAAAAATCAATCTTTTTTTATAGTTTCACAGTTCCTTTACTGTTAGAGCCTCTTTGCTGTTAGAAACAGCAAAGGAGACAGACTCCTCCCTCTTCAAAGCTGTCATTCGCTTAGCCTAAACCTCCCCACAGCTGCCTTCAAACAAACAAATGAACTTCAAATGTTTCCTTTCTTTTCCAGTCTTAAAACTTGGCATACCTCCTACTCAAGGAGCAGCCCATAGGCTCAGACCCGTAGGAGAGTTGAGTCCATTGAGGTTTGCTCAATTTCAATCTTTTCTGGCTCCAAAGTTTGTTCCTTTGCCACAGGAACCCCTGGCTATGTTGCTTCTGGGGAAGTTAGCTCTGTAAAGGCTTTCCAAGGGAACTCCTCCCCACTCCCCCTTCTCTCCCTTATATCTGGGTCAAACTGGTTGTGCAAAGGAGCAGTTTCAGACTGGGAACTTTGGGCCTTAAAGAGACATTGCCTTCTTTCCCGAGCCTATCTGGCTCTCCCTACTCTTCCACTGAGGTTTTTTATGTATGGTTTTGTATGGGGACTTTCCTCTAAGTAGGGTGCTGTATCCCACCGAGAGTATGGTTCCCATGATACGTGAGAGTCAGAAGTGCTGATATATATTTGCCAAGAGTGAGGTGATGCTGCTCCTTGTCTGGGTTATGCAGCTTAGCATAAGATCATACCTTTTCAAAGATACCATTAAAGCCACTAATCTCGCCAACAGGGAGCATTAAACTTGCAGCTCTGGATCTCTGCTAGTCTTTTATTATTCACATCAGCTAGGAAGTAGGCTCCAGAGTATTTTCTCTTTAAAGGTGAAGGATGTTTGATCTTTTTGGCTTTGGCATGTCCATAGGTACAGGAAGATGGACAACAGAGAAGCAGCAAGCAATAAAAGAAAAGAGCAAGCCGTAAGGACTCAGCAACTTGCTCACTTTCACCTTTTCTAGCTCTTCAATTGTTTTTTTAATTTGTTGTTCTTGTTTAGATGCTGAGTAACAAAAAAAATGGTGATTCAATTGGACAGTTGGCATAAGAAGGCCTCAGTTCCTTCAGCTTGCCCCTACATATATACCACATGGAATATCAACCAGGCCACTGCTGGTAGAATTCCCTTATCATGCCCTCTACTAGCTTCATGGGGTGAGAAGGAAGATAGCTGGGTAATAATGCTGCAGTAGCCATCTTTTCCCCTAGAGTCAGATTGGGGTCCTAGGTGCTGTAGCCAAGTTGTGGCCTAAATATCGGACTGGTCTTGAAATTATTCATATGATCAAGTTTCCTATTATTACGCACATCTGTAATACCAACCTCCTTCCATTCAAGATGAAATTATTTCCTATGAGAAACTGCATAACTCTATTCTGGGTTAAATAAATTTGCTAAGAAGCAATTTCATTCTGATGAGGAAAGTACACTTTCCTAAATTCCAACAGCTTCTGTTGTGGTAGGCGATGGCCTATATAGATGTGAAAGGCCTGTCAGATAGGCCTGGATTCTAACCCCCACCTTCCTGTTGTTAGAGTAAAGAATTAAAAGTAAGAAAAATCAGTTTATGACAAAGCTTGCACAATACTTCCATACTAAATGGATACTGTTGCATTCCTCGAGCTAGATATGACCTTGCAGTAGAAGTGTAGTCATAACATAGAACTGTGCCTTTGTTAGACTAGTTTGAGAAGGGTGAACAGGGAGCAATAGCCCAGTGAGGGTCCTCGATTGGATAGGTGCAGGAGGCATTGGGACCAATAGAAAGTCTGCCTGTATCAAGCTGTGAAGCTTGTATATAAGGAAGTTGTTCCTGTTCGCCATTGCTCAGTCCTTTTGAAGCTTGACTTACTGGGCATGTGCACAATAAATGGCTTGGATCCTTGAACCAACTCCTGGTATTATTTATTGCCTGCTTATCAGCTGCTACATATTCTTGGTGCATTGGCTGGGAAAGTGTGAGCAGGGGATGGTATGCAAGTAAATATACCACGACTTCTCGCCTCAAAAGGTTTTGTCCGGCCTGGAGCCGCCCCTGGCTGATTGCAGGAGAGCCTTGGCGCCACCCATCCTCTTGTATCGGGGAGGGCTCCTCCTTGCCTCCGCAGGTTACTGGTTCTGGCTGTTCAACACCTCGAACCCGAGGGGGGTCCGGGATCCAACCCATGATCCGGTGGGTAGAACTGTTCTGCTAATCAGTCAGTCTGGAATAAGCGCTTGAGAGTCTGATCACCTCTCTCGGGGCGGTCCTAGTAAGTCTCAGGAAGTCTTAAAGGTATAAGCAGAGACTGAACCCACCCAACCCCCCAGTCTGTCAGTCCGTCAGTCAGTCTTTTGGGAACGTCCGGATTTTATTCTGTCTTGAATGTCTGTGTGTGTGCATGAGAGGCCTTGCATACAGACCAAGCGAGGTGCTGCCTCCTGACTAGTGCAGGTCGCGAGAAAGGAGAAAGTGTTTGGTGTCTGTTGTTTTTACCGATTAAGGAAAAGTATTAAAGAATCAACTCAGGAGTCTTTTACAAAGGCAGCTGTCTCACTGAGCGTGAGTCTCTCTCTTGAAAGTAGAGAGCGAAGGGGGCGTGTCTTTCACACAGCCTGGAGATAAAGACAGGAATGTATCCTTTACTTAACGCTTTGAAGGTTTCAATTATTCTACGCTCTGCAGCTGGGTTAATTTGTGCTTATTTCAGGAAAATTGTACCTGTTTTATTCAATATGTTTTAATAGTGATGTTCCTTCTGCTATGGTCATGTATTATATATCATATATTGATAGGAATGTTATTAACCCCGTTCGAGTTCCTCAATGCATTTATGGGCTTAGCCTTGTCTTGTGTTTTTTATGTTCCAGTCGTTAGCAAACACTGTTCAAAAAGAAATGATAGAGAACTTAATGAGACTGCTTTTGTTTCCCCTTTGACCTACGAAGTGGAGGTTAAGACCCCTGATAGGACTATGAAGCATCCCGAGCCAGTAACTACAAAAATGCTTGGAATTTTGTCTCTGATATATTTGGTTTTGACTGCATATATTTTTATATATTATAGCAAGCACCGCATAGAGGACATAATTATTGCTCAAAAATTACGGGAACAACAAAACAAGCTGTAACTGTATTTTTAGGATTTATTTAGTGTTTACAGCCGCTTTGTCTAGTGATTTACGGCTGCTTTGAGAGCCAGGAGAGAGACCTACTGTTTATCTTGTTAAGATAATGCCTGTCTTTCCCGAACTGTAAGATGTGTACTGTGTTTTGAAAGGGTCTTTTAAAGTCTCAGTTTCAGAAGTACAGTCTTAGTTTAAAGCCTTTAAACAGGTTCAGACAGTTGTTCTTTAGAATGAGCACACACATCCATTATGCTTAGTCCACAGAGAAATGCAGCCCGCCCCCTCTGTCTGTAGACAAGTACATCATCATGTGGGGGAAGGGGCAGATTCTGTTGAAGTGTATGACTAGGAATTTTACTGTGTTCATTTGCAAAAACGTTCCCTGATCAGTTTCCCTATGTTAAATGTTTGTGAAGGGAAAAAGAAAAAGTGTCCATTTACACTACAAGCGGGCATTCATTTGCCATTTCAGGGTCACTCACAGCCAGCGCCCGAGAACCCAGCCAGCTGACCAGCAGAGGAAGGTGGAAGGGGTCGTGAAAATGATTAGTCCCCTCTGGGTGCAAATCAGTGCGCTCATTGCAGAGAAGAAGGACACTAAAGAAGTGCATGCCCATATCTTGACTCCACCCCCAGGAGGGGAGGAGGGAGTACTTGATTTCAGAGTCATGGAAGAATAAACCGAGCACAGTGTTCCAGCAAGAGAGGGAAGAAGCTATTGAGGGAGTGGCAGTTGCAACAGGTTCTGACATGGATGAAGACTAGGCCAGACCGGACTCCAAGTTCACCCCAGGAGCCTATGGTTAGTCTGAAAATAGGGGACCAATATATGGACTTTATGGGGGATACAGGAGCAAAATACTAAAGCCAGTAGCCCCTTTGTTTTCTCAATGCATCACCATTGTCAGAGCTACTGGGCCACTAAACCTTTCCCGCAGAACCGCATGTGTGAACTAGGAAGACAGAAAATAGCGCACCAGTTCCTGTATATGCCTGAATGCCCTATTCCACTTTTGGGCCGAGATATGCTTGCTAAGCTCCAGGCACAGATACCCTTTGCTGAAGGGGGAGAAATGGATTGATGGTGCTGACTGTTCCCCGAGAAGAAGAGTAGCGGTTCTATAGTACGTCTCCAGTCAAGACAGTTAGCTCCTGAATACCCACCAACCTCTCAGCTCCACCTGAAGTATGGGCAGAAGATATCCACCTGGCCTAGCGAAGAACATAGCCCCTGTTATCATCACCCTCAAGCCAGGAGCGGAACCAGTGCATGTGAAGCAGTATCCTCTTCCCCGACCAGCCATTGAAGGTATCCACTGCCATTTAATGAAACTGCTGAAGTATGGACTTCTCAAGGAGTGCCAGTCACCTTGGAACACCCCCCTTCTCCCAGTCAAGAAACCTGGGACAGGGGATTACCGCCCAGTACAAGAGGTTACTCATTTCACTGTCCTGAACTGGAAAGAGGCCTTCTTCTGTATTTATTTATTTAACTGTATTTCTATACCGCCTTATCATACAATCAAGGCGGTGTAAACAACAAAACAGACAAAATTAGTGAGAGTGATAGATATACAGTGAAAGAAGTTAATAGATTTGTAAGTAAAAGTATAAATTATTAAAATGTAATGAAGTATATACATTAATCATTAAAACATAGCACATTAATCATTACAGCACAACGTGAGCTAAACTACAAAGTTATATACATTAAAAATATCATGGGACAATGTAAAGTACTTAATAGGTTTTGAAGGGGTGAGTACGTAGATCAAACGATTAAGTGATAGGACCATAATATTTGATGAAAAACAATGTTTTCAGCTGCTTACGGAAGTCTTTAAGGTCCGTTGATGATCTCAAGTCATCTGGGAGTGAATTCCAAATTATTGGGGCAGCCAGGGAGAGTGCTCTCTCTGTTGTATCCTTTCGCGACGTTCTGAAGTTACTTGAAGAGTTGACTCTATGGGAAGTATACACCTAGCCCCTACCAGTCAACTTGTGTTTGCTTTTGAATGGCAAGACCCCACAACAGGAAGGCGGGGTCAACGCACCTGGACTTGATTACCCCAAGAACTCAAGGATTCACCCACTCTTTTCAGTGCTGCTTTAAATCAGGATCTTTCAAGCTACTATGTGAACCCAAGACACAGGGTTCTTCTTCAGTATGTGAATGACCACCAACTCCAAACAGTGAATGTCTACAAGCCACCAGTGAACTCTTGCACCTTTCAATGAGGCTGGATACAAAGTCTCAAGAGCCAAAGCGCGATTATGTCAAACAAGTTAAATATCTGGGATTCCAGTTGTCCAGCGGAATTTGACGCCTGGGACCAGAACACAAAGAAGCTGTATGCAGTATTCCCACTCCAGCCACCAGGAGGCAAGTGAGAGCCTTCTTGGGTGCTGCAGGGTACTGTCGTATATGGATCCCCCATTTTGCGCTGCTAGCAAAACCCTTGTATCAAGCCATCAAAGGAATGGAAAAGTCTCCATTGGAATGGGGACTTGAATGGGATGCAGCTTTTCGATCTTTGAAAAACCGCTCTGATGTGATGTTAGCACCAGCTCTGGGTCTACCAGATGTCCAGAATACCTTTCAGTCCAGGAGTCACAAGGAACTGTTCTAGGAGTGTTGACTCAATCGCTTGGATCTGGGCAACGGCCAGTAGCCTATCTGTCAAAACAATTGGATGTAGTTGCAAAAGGCTGGCCCCCTTGTTTGAGAGCTGTTGCAGCTACAGCCCTCCTAGTGAGCAAAGCTGACAAGCTCAGCCTGGGACAAAATCTTCAAGTTACTGTACTGCACTTTGTTCTGACCCTCATGGAACACAAAGGAAGTTTTTGGCTCACGCATTCACGGATGTTGTAGTATCCAAGTATGTTGTACAATTGATGGTCAGTCAAGCTCTGAATCCTGCTGCGTTGTTACCAGTTGGTCTTGACCCCCCCTGATCATGACTGTCTAGAAACTATGGACACTGTATTCTCAAGTTGCCTGGATTTGACTGCTGTTCCTTTGCTGAATGGACTTTCTTTGTAGATGGAAGCAGTCCTATCATCATTAATGGACATTGTTGTGCCGGATATGCAGTGGTGACCCTTGATCTGGTAGTTGAGTCCACAGCTCTGGCCCTCAGTTATCTAACCTTTGCCAAGACGTTCACCTGAAGTATGTGATGCAGCGGACCAGCAGGGCATAGAAGAAAATGTTTTAAACTTGAAAAAAGACGTGCACAAGCTGCAGTATTTGCAGGAGCCTGATAGGGGGAGCAAGAGGGACCTCTGGAAGACCGAGGATCCACGCCCTACAGGGTGTAACCTGAAACCAGCCAGCCTCCAATCCAGGAGGACAGGAACTCCTTTTAAAGGAAGTCAGGAAGACTGGAAGAGGAGGAGGAGCAGGGAGAACAGGAGGAGCAGGGAGTACAGGAGGAGCAGGAGGAGAAGTAGGAGCAGTGAGAGCTCTGGAAGAAGTGTTGTGCCGAGCAGAAGTGACTGGATAGGCAGAAGTAGCCTTAAAGCCAGAAGCAGCAGAGAAGGCCGCAGAGAAGCTGTAGAACCTTCAGAAGCCGAAGGAGAGGCAGGAACTGCAGAAGCTACAGACACTGCTGGAGTGCAGGAAAGAGGTACAAGCCAAAGGAACCTGAATGGACAGAGACTACAGAAGGGTCCAAGAGATTCAGGTACGCAAAAGCTGCATTGTGATTGCTGTGGGCAGAACCCAAGCCATATTGCTGGAGCAAGGCAGAATCTCCTAGGAGTAGGCCACAAGCCTCATCCTCAGGAAAGAAGCAAGAGTTACAAGGTAAACCATATTGTATTGGAAACAGCCTATGGAAAGGGCAAGAGACAGAAGCTCCCTGTACATGTCCCACTGCTCAAAAGAAAAAAGGTATGAAAAGTTTTTATTGAATAAGAAACTTTTAATTAAGCCAGGTTTGCAGGAAGTGCATGTAAACCCTTGGAAGAAAGAAAGAGATTCACACTGTAAAAATGCTCATGGCCGACGCCCCACGCTAAACTCCAAACACTGGGAGGTCATACAGCATTTGGTTGAGAAACCTAACTATAGCTGGCCGGGAACTTTTGACTTTGTCTCAGATACTTTGCTGGAGGAACCGATGCAAGTGGAAGAGGTAGAATCCCTTTCAGAGGAAGACATGGATTGCAGCTATTGCATCACGGGAAGCGTAGAATGCTTGTGTAACCAGTGAGCACTAAAACCGGTGTAAATAGGAATGCCTGCTTTTGTAACCTTTCTGTGAAAAGAACAGTTTTTGTTTTGAATCTGAGTTGTGATTTTTATAACCTGATGTAAGGAGATTTCTGTTGGTGTTTGAAGCCGATTCTTTGAACCTTTGTGCAAACCAGGGGAAATAAAGCCTTATTTTTCCCTACACTCGATGACCTTTTGTTCTCTGGGTATTTTTGGTAATACAGGATGCTACCGAGGCTATACAACCTTGGGCCCTAGAAAGAGAAACATACCAAACCCAACTTTACTTTTATTTATGTCCGACCTGCCTTGGCCACCTTTAACCACCAGGGCGGCGTTGTGACATAAAAATGGCGTAGTTTTTTGGATGCTGGATCAGAGCCTTCAAACTACCAGAAAAAGAAAAAGAAAAATCCTGAATTTAAAAGGAAAAACTCAGATGGTTCTGCTGAAAAACCTGGAGTAAAAACAAGACCCGGAGCGGATCACTTGAAAAACCCGGAGTGGAAGAACAAAGACCCGGAGTGGAACAGGTGGAATCCGGAGCGGCTTGTGAAACTCCTGGAAGCAGAAAATCCTGTTGCCGGTTTTCGGAGTGGTGAGCTGCAGAATGCAACAGCATCGGATGTTCCCGAGCTGAATTCAACACTTACCTCAGGTAAAAAGTAATTAACCCGGGGCAGTGTTGGATGTTAAGGGAAGTTTGAAAAAAAATAAAAAATAAAAAATAAAAATAAATAAAAAAAACTAGTGTTGTGAGAGCCACACTTGGTTTTCGTTTTTCTTCTGTTTGTCTCTCTATACAGGTTCACCATGGAGCCAAAGGAGCTCTGTGCATGGATGGCGCATCAGTTCGACAAGCAAGCCAAATTCGCCCAGGCGAACCAAGCACAAGCTCTGCGAGCCATGCAGGAACAGCAACTGCCGGTATTGCAAACTATGGAAAACTGGTTAGCATTACAACGGGAGGTGATGGCAAAGGCGAGCACTGAAAAGCTGCAGGCAGCCGGACCAACTAACCCAGCGAGTGGACAATGGACATGCCACGATCTGATCGTGGGGAAGCTAAGTCCCAATGATAATATTGATGACTTTTTAGATTCGTTCACTAGGATTGCAGGTTCATCAAACTGGCCGCCTGAACAGTGGGCCATTCGACTCGCAGCGTCCCTTACAGGGGAGGCCCTTGCTGCATACAGGTCGATGCCCCCAGCCCTAGCTAACGGCTATGAGGAAGTAGTCAACGCCATAAGGGATCGGTTAGGCCTTACACCATTATCTTACAATAAAATGTTTAGAGCCACCACCCTTAGAGCCGATGAAACCCCAAAAGCCTTAGGCCATAGAATACGGGGTCTGGCGAATAAATGGCTACAGCCAGAAAAGAAAAATGTAACCACATTAATGGACGCGATAGTACTTGAGCAGTACATGTCCGCAGTGCCAAATAGGGTACAGAATTTCTTGATTTTGCAAAATTGCTGTACAACGACAGATGCAATAGCTCTCACGGAGCGCTATTTAGAGGCCAAGAGAGTCACCCAACCCAGGGTAGGGACTCCCCGACTGACACTGGGTATGGAGGCCCAAAGAGTGGAAAGCCCCTCATAGTCCCCATATGGTGTTGTGAAAAGTAATAAGCCTCTAGCAAAAGAGAATGTGAAGAAATGATTTGCATGTGGGAAAAAGGGTCATCTGAAAAGTGACTGTTACTCACGTACTGCTCTGGTAGGGGAAGCCCCGAGAACAGTACGGGAGGGTTTCATATTAAATGTACAGATTCATGGGGTAGATGTAAAAGCACTCCTGGACTCAGGAGCTGACCAAACCATGATTTCGAAGAGGTTATGGTCTGTGATCAGAGATCAGGGATGGTCAGTTCCGGAGTGTCCAGAGGGTAATGTCAAGATAAAGTGTGTCCATGGAGCCGCTACCCGCTACCCTGTCTATAAGCTGTGGGTGAAGGGATTGGGCATTGAAAAGGAGATGTTAGTGGCAGTCGTACCTAGGCTACCACAAGAATTGGTATTAGGCTGCGACTGGATAGGTGCAGGGGGCATTGGGACCAATAGAAAGTCTGCCTGTATCAAACTGTGAAGCTTGTATATAAGGAAGTTGTTCCTGTTCGCCATTGCTCAGTCCTTTTGAAGCTTGACTTACTGGGCATGTGCACAATAAATGGCTTGGATCCTTGAACCGACTCCTGGTATTACTTATTGCCTGCTTATCAGCTGCTACACTGTGATTGGTATAAAAATTAGCAAGAACACCTGATAAACTTACTACACTCAGTTTGAGCCTAGTACAACCCAATTCTATAAAAATGAGATGTTAATCTAGTCCTGGTTTTTTAAATCTATGCCAATGCAGTCGTACCCTCATTGGATACTTCTGTTGTGGAAGCGAAAACTCATAACAAAAACTTTTTTAAGTACATTCATAGCAAAAAGCCTGTGAGAGAGTCAGTTGGACCATTAGATGATAGAGATAAGGGGGCGCTAAGAGAGGACAAGGCTATAGTGGAGAGACCAGGGCCGGATTTACCTATACGCCAACTACACCGTGGCGTAGGGCCCACAGCTGGCAAGGGCCCACAAAAATTGAACAAATTGTTCCCTTTTTTAAATTAAATAAAAAAAAAACCGCTGGCTGCTGCCGTGGCAGCATGGACTGTCCCGCGGGGCCCCCTTGAGCCGATGGGGGGGGCTGGGACTGGAAATGGGCTGGGGGGGTTAAGACTGGAGTTGGGCTGACACGAAGAAACCAGAAGAAAGTGGCTGGAGCAATTGCAGCTGAAAAAAATGCACAAAAGGTAGAAACATCTCTTTATTTTGAATTTATTAATTGGAATATGTCAGCTCTGGTAAATGTGCATCATTAACGTCTGCACTTTGTTTAGTACAAGAGCAAATTAATGTATAGTTTTATTTCTACAGTGTTGTACATTCCAAGTTTGGCTTTTGGGATTCCCAGTTTAATTATGACATCAGGGCCAACAGCGCGCAGCTGATCCAGCGTGCTCGTTTTTATCTTTTCTGGGGGCCCACAATTTTTGTTGGCGTAGGGCCTCACTCAAGGTAAATCCGGCCCTGGGAGAGACTGAATGAATTCTTTGCTTCGGTTTTTACTAAATAAGACATAGGGAAGTTACTCATGCCAGAAATGATATTTAAAGGTGATGTTTCAAAGAAATTGAAACAAATCTCAATAAACCCGGAAGATGTTTTACAGAAATTTGATAAACTAGGCAGTAGTAAATCACCTGGACCAGACAGTACACATCCCAGAGTGCTGAAAGAACTAAAAAATTAGAATACAAACCTACTATTAATAATCTGTGAACTGTTATTCTGTAAATCTGTTGTACCTGAAAACTGGAGAGTAGCCAACATAACACCAATTTTTAAAATAGGTTCCAGGGGTGATCCTGGAAACTACAGACCGGTGAGTCTGATGCCAGTACAGGAAAAAATGGCAGAAACCATCATAAAGAACAAAATTACTGAACATGTAGATAGTCATGGTTTAATGGGACAAACCCAACATGGAATTAGCCAAGGAAAGTCCAGTCTCAATAATCTGCTATATTTTTATGAAGATGTGAATAAACAGCAAGATTAAGGTAAGACAGTTGATACAGTGTATCTGGAGTTTTCTGAAAGTCTTTGACAAAGTCCCTCATGAGAAACTCTTGAGGAAATTAAAAAGTTGTGGGATAAGAGGTAGTGTACTATTGTGTTATTGGGAACTGGTTAAAAGATAGAAAACAGAAAATAGAGCTAAATGGTCAATTTTCTCAGTTGAGAAAGGTGAATAGTGGAATACCCAGTGATCTGAGCTGAACCCACTGCTTTTTGACATATTCATAAATGACTGGGAAATGGGAAGAATGAGTGAGGTGATCAAATTTGCAGATGGCATAAAATTATTCAAAGATGTTAAAACACAAGAGGATTGTGAAAAATTGCAAGAGGACCTCGAGAAACTGGGAGATGTGGAGCCTGATTCCAGAAGGGGCACTTCCGGGCCATCCATAAAGCCCCATGAAGGACCGGCCCATTTGGACCCGATTCTGAAACACGGGGGCAAAATGTTCCTGCAGTATTCAGAATCAGGCCCGAGGACGGCCCAGTGTGCCCCTGCGGCCACCGAGAGATGTCCACACAGAGACTCCTAGCCAGTCCACCACATCCCTGTCTCCATTCACCCCACTGCCCAACCCCCGATGGGACCAGCCAGGGCCTGGATTGGGTGACGGGGACCCACCTTGTGCTGCCTGCTGCTCCATTGGGGGGGCTGCAGGGATCCTCTGGGCAAGGTTGGAGGGACGTCCCACATTTATTCCACCTCAGTGGTGGAAAAAGCAGGGTGTCCCACTGGTGACCCTCAGCATACAGGGCTGTGAGCAGAATCGGTCCTGTATGTCTGGGGGTCAGTCCCACCCATGCCCTCCCACTCTCTGCCCTGTCATGCTCCCATCCCCACAGCATGCACAGCCGCTCTGTGCGTGCAGTGGCGGATGGAGGCAGAATACCAACAAGGTGGATAGCGGGGCTGCACATCTTGGCGGGACGTGCAGCCCCGATATCCACCTCATAGAATCGAGCCCTGGGTGTTTAAATGGCAGATGGAATTTAATGTGGACAAGTGCAAAGTTATACACTTACAGTATGGAAGAACAATTCCAATTACACGCAAGGTTCCACATTAGGAATCACTACCCAGGAAAAAGATCTAGGTATCATTGTGGATAAAGCGTAGTTACTCACCTGTAACAGGTGATCTCTGGAAACAGCAGAAATCAGTCTTCACATATGCGTATCATTGGTACCGAAGGAACCCGCATGGGAATGCTCCCAGTGTACAATAGGAAAGCTTTTGGGAACACTCCATTGCACCTGCGCTTCTGCCTTACTGTCTTCCCAAGTCTTCTCCTCAGTTGAGTTTGTAGCTGAGCGATAGAGGAAAAAAGAATACCCCACAAATCCTAGGGGAGGAGAGTGGTTTGTGAAGACTGATTCCTGCTGCTCCTGGAGATTACCTGTTTCAGGTGAGTAACTATGCTATCTCCAGGAACAAGGAGGAATGCAGTCTTCACACATGGGACTGACTAGCTCCCAGGCACCAGATGGCAAAATAATTTTGAGGCTACAGAATGGAGCTAAGAGGGCATGTACACAATTGACCATAGCGGACTCGAGTGCAGTGAGCAAAAGCATGTTGAAAGGAATCTGGTGCCAAAGAAAGTGGTAGTAGGAGTTGTGACTAAGTTGTAAAAAGATGCTGAAGGACAGCCTGGCCAAAGACAGTATCCCGACGGGAGATCTTGTCAAGGCAGCAGTGAGCAGCAAAGGTGTAACAGAGGACCAAGTAGCTGCCCAACAGATCTCCTGTATGGAGACTCACATTGTTAGTGGTGACGTGAGAGAGTCCCGCTTGAGAATAGGCAAAAGAAATGCAATTCATAATCCAATTAGAGAGGGTGCATTTTAACACCAAAAGACCTAAGTGGCTTAGGTCAAAGATGAACTAATGTGAGGATTTCCTGAAAGCCTTGGTCCTGTCCAAGTAGTAAGCAAGAGCATGCTTACAGACAAAGATATGTAGGGCTGCCTCAGCTCTGGAGGCATATGGCTGAGGAAAGACCGGTAGTATTATAGCTTGATTGAGATGAAAAGTTCAAACAACCTTTGGAAGGAGATGTGGATGCATACAGAGAACCACCTTGTTGTGGTAGAATCGAGTGTAGGGGGGATCCACCATCAAAGCTTGCAGTTTACTGATGCTGCAAGCTGAGGTGAGAGCAATGAGAAAGATGACCTTCCAGAATAAGAGTTTCAGAGAAATGGTAGCCAGAGGCTCAAACTGTGCTTTTAGAAGGGTTAATATACTGCAGGTACACCAGATATTGAACCATTGCCATTTGAAGACATAAGAATGTCTGGAAGACGGCTTGCGAGATGCCAGCAAGATGTCCATGACTGGTGGAGGAACATCAAAGTTATCAAAGATGATGCCTTCAGTAGCCACACTATGAGATGGAGGACTGATGGCCTAAAAAAGCGACCTATGTTTACCTGTTTAACTCTGGTCAATAATCTATAGATCTCTATCATATCTTCCCTCAGCCGTCTCTTCCCCAGGTTAATAAGCCCCAACCTTTTTAGCCTCTCCACAAAGGGGTATTCTGCCATCCGCAGAACCATCTGTGATGTTTGTCATGATCCCATAGTGACAGTGGCAGCACACAATCCTGCTACTGCTGCGGCTTTCCTACAGGAGCTCTTCAGATCAACCAACAGTAAGGATTTAAGGGTTTGTTTTATTATATTAAATTGTTAGCTCTCTGACTGGGAGCTCTTAAAAGGGTTTTTTGTACATTTTTAAAGCAAGGTTACTTTCTTTTTGGTGCTTTAGTGGGACTTTCCTTGAGAACAGTAGGTGGTTGAACTCCAGTAAACTCTTCAGCTTTGGGAACTGCTAACACCTAATCAGGAGTTAGTGGGCCTGATTACCTGAGAGCAGCTGAGGGCCTGCATATTTTTATTTACACTTTATATACATATACACAACATTTGCGATCAATGCAATTGTAACATTTCAAACGCCACCCTTTGGCTCATCCGTACCATTACACAAATGATTTCCAACGTTAATTATTCTCCTAAAACATTTTCTATATCCCCACCCCCCCGTCCCCCCCACCCCCCCTTCCCATCCTACCGTCTCAGTTCCCACACCTCTATCTACCTGTCACCCATGTGCTATATGCCCCCCATATTCTAGTAAACCTCTGGGTGCAATTATTTTTTTCCGCCATTAACTTGCTCAACAAGTAAGCCTGATCTAGCGAGGCATCAAATTCCCCCAAAGTCGGCACCCTCTTTTGCCTCCAGTGCCGTGCCAGCAATAATCGAAAGACAATACACCCCAAAGTGACCCACATACTCTCCGCCTGATTTAGGTTTCCCGGCTTAACCCCTAGCAGGGCTGTGGCGGGTTGTGGCTCTACCGTTTTCCTCAGTATCCTACTGAACTGTCCGAAGACCTCCCCCAACCATTCCACCACTATTGGACAAGACCACCAAATATGCAGATAGGTGCCCTTCTCCCCGCACTCCCTCCAGCACCCGTCTGTCTGACTCTGGTACATGGTCTGTAATTTCTCAGGTGTCAAATGCCATCGGTACAGCAATTTATAGTTATTTTCCATAAAATGGGCTGCCAGCAGACCTTTAGCTCTATTCTGGAAGATATGATCCCATTGGGCCTCCTCCCAACACATTCCCAAATCTCGCTCCCATTGCCTCTGAAAGCTCCCCTTAGGGCCCTCATTCTCCATCATATTATAAAACATAGTCAGAATCTTTTTCGTTTGCCCCATCAGAAAAACCTTCTCAATGGCCACTGGGTCTTTCTGTATATGAGGTAAAATCTTATGCCTCAAATAATGGCACAACTGATGATATTGGTACAAATTTACGAGGTCCAACCCATATTGTTGCCTCTGAACCTGGAACTCCTTGACTTTTAAACCATTCAGGAGCTGACCAATATGAGTTATCCCCTTCATAGTCCATTTCTTAAATTCACTATTCCCCACCGCTGGCGGAAACTCAGGGTTATCTATAATAGGTATCAATCTAGAGACTCCATCTGGTCCCAACCACCTTCATTTCCATTTGTTCCATAAGCACCATGTCCTGTACACATAAGGGTTACTATCCCGTCCTCCCCTCCCTCCAGAACCTCTTCAGCTTCCAAACGCACCCACTCTTTCCCCCCTCTTTCCCCCACTCCACTACCGCACTAAGTTGCGCTGCCTCCATATATCTATGCAAATCTGGTACCGCCATTCCCCCTTTTTTCTTACTCTTAGTGAGGGTCGACCAGGCAATTCTATTTTTCTTCCCTCCCCCAATAAATTTCATAATAGCCCCCTGCATTCTGGCCAGAAAAGCCTTATCCACCTCCACCGGCAGAGCCCTAAACAAATACACCCACTGGGGTAACACCATCATTTTGATGGCCGCTACCCCCCCCCCCCCAACTAAGAGAGTTTTTTGCTCTCCCAGAGTTCCAATTCTCTTCTCATTTTCCGTTCCGTAACCCCGAAGTTCACTCTCCCCAGGTCCCATTCGTTGGACATTAAATATATTCCCAAATATTTTACACTCTGTTTAGCCCATTTAAAGGGGAATTTGCTCTGCAGGTCGTGTTTCAGGCCTGCCTCTATGGACAGATTAAGGATCTCAGATTTTGTAGCATTTATTCGAAATCCCGAATATGTCCCATATTCTTGCAAAAGGTTATATACCGCCCCCAGGGAGCCTTCGGGGTCTGTCAGTATAAACAATAAATCATCTGCGAACAGTGACACTTTACTCTCCATCCCCCCCACCCATACCCCGTTCACCGCCTCACTTTCGCGCACTCGTTGAGCCAAAGGCTCCATAGAAAGTACGAAGAGTAGCGGCGAGAGCGAGCAGCCCTGCCTGGTTCCCCTCTCCAGTTCAAATGCCTCCATATATTCTCCATTGATGCTGATTTGCGCCATGGGCTTTGAATAAATAGCCCTAATCCAGTTAAGGTATGCCCACCCCAACCCCAGGCGTTCTAAAACCTGGAACAGATAGGGCCAAGACACACGATCGAACGCCTTTTCAGCATCTATAGTTATTAAGAGCATCGGGGCCCCGCTCTTCTTCCCCTTCCAAATCGCATTCAGCACCTTCCTGATATTATCTGTGGTTTGTCTGCCCGGAACAAAGCCCCCCTGATTCTCATGCACCAGGCGCGGCATATAGGGTAACAGTCTGTTCGCCAGTATTTTAGTAAATATTTTAAAATCCATCCCCAATAGGGAGATGGGTCTATAGAAGCCACACAAATTTGGGTCTTTCCCCTCTTTTGGTAGCACTGTAATCCCAGCCATACGCATGGACTCCGGGATTCCCTCCCCTTCCTTAAAGGAGTTATACAATCTAGTCAAGGGTCCACTCAACACCTCTTTAAAAGTTTTATAAAATTTATTGGTGAAACCATCCATCCCCAGAGCTTTATGGGATGGTAAAGCCTTAATCACAGCCCCCACCTCCACCTCAGTAATGTGCCTGGAAAGCAACTCTGTCTCTTCCCCCGTCAGTTTCGGTAACTGGGTTTGCAAATACCCTTCAATAGCTGTCCTTGGGCAGGTGTCCTCCGCCATGTACAGCTGTTTTAAAGAATTGTACAAACTGAGCCTTAATCTGTTCCCCCGTTCGTACTTCTCGCCCCCCTGCATCCCGAATTTTAGTGATCAGATTCCTTCTCTGATGTTGTTTCAACTGATACGCTAGCCATTTAGTAGGTTTGTTCCCTAATTCAAAGAATTGCTGCTTAAATTGATCTTGAGCAAATTTAATCTCTGCAATTTCTATTTCCCCCAGCTCTCTTCTTGCGTCTCTTAACTCTCTGAGCTGTACCTCCCCCAACTCCTTTGTCTGTTGGAGCCGTTCCAGACCCCGGATTGTACCCCGCAGGGTCTCTGTGGCGCTCTTTAATTTTTTTCACATGTGTTCCAATGGAAATCAAAGCCCCCCTTACCACCACCTTCAAACATTCCCACAGAGTACCAATTGAACAGTTGTCCCGATCATTAAACTCTAGGTACTCTATGATAGCTTGTTTTACTTTTTGAGTGATCTCTGGATTATCCAAGAGGGCCTCATTTAACATCCATCTCTTCCTCTTCGGTCCCGTGTCCCCCACCACCCAATCTATCCAAACCGGGGAGTGATCTGTCCAAATCCGCTCCCCAATTTCACAATGCTCCACAGCTGTCATCATGGATTTTGACACCCATATCATATCAAGTCTGGAGAAGGACTGGTGCACCGAGGAGTAGAAGGTAAATTCTCTCTCTCGGCCCCGCAGTTCCCTCCACGTGTCCTGGATCCCCAAATTTGCACCCATAAGTTTCAACATCCGTCTACTTCTCATGCTGCCCTCACTATGCCCTGAGGAATTATCCAATTGGGAGTTAAGGGTCAGGTTAAAATCGCCCCCCATGATTACCTGTCCTTCCGCAAATTTTTCCACACAGGAGGTTAACCCTTCAAAGAATCCCCCCTGTGCGGTATTCGGGCCATATACATTTACTAAAGTAAACCATTGCTCTTGCATTTTTAATTTAAGCAATAAAAACCTCCCTCCTTTATCCCGATATACCTCACTATCAGTATACCGGACCCTCTCACTTATCAAGATTCCCACCCCTGCCTTCTTCAGCTCTACTCTATTGGATGCAAACCACCTCCCAGGGTACTTCCCATGTGCCACCCTCCACTCATCCGCTCTGCGCAAATGCGTCTCTTGTAATAAGACAATATCCCCTTTAAGCCTATGCAATTCTTTGTACATTCGTTGTCTCTTTATTGGGGAATTCAACCCCCGTACATTCAGTGTCAATACTCTCAACTTATCCATTAGTTATGATCATCAAGACCCTTGTAGAGATGTGCTGCTCGGTAGGATATCCCTCCCCCCATCCCACCTCCTCCCCCTCCCCCTCCCCCTCCCCCCAGCCCCCTCCCCCCTCTCCCCTTCTCCCCTAAACCTTCCTCCATCATCCCCTCCAAATATGTAAGGCATGACCCACCAGACTCCCGAAGCAGCCCGCACTTTCACACTCAGATCCTGCAAATAGCACTTCTTCCATACATCAATAGCATTCCCCTGCACTCTTCTCACACACCACTCAGCCCCACTCAACCCCACTCAACATAGTCCGTAAAAGAGGCAGTCCTGTGTATCATCTTCTCTCTCCCATTGGGCCCGGAGTCTTCTTCTGCCGCTGCAATAGCTTCTCCCCCATGGATGCTCGCCTCCATCTGTTCTCGTCATCTTGTCACTTCCCTAAGTGGCTGCCGGAACTGCCAGGACCCTCCAACCATCCTGCCCGCCGCATCACCTCCGTAGCTTCCTCCACTGTGCGGATGTAAGAGGAGACTACTTTCAGGCTGAATGATAGTCCAAAGGGGAAAGTCCATTTATACTTAATGTTCTCCTCCCTCAGCCTCTTCGTTAGGCCCGCCATCTCTCTCCTCTTCCTCATAGTGATCGCCGACAAGTCTGCATAAATCTCCACTTTGTGGTTTTCCCACTGCACCTCTGTAAGTTTCCTCGCAGCTGACACCACCGCATTTTTTGTAGCATACTCATGAAAACAGGCAACAATGTCCCGCGTCCGCCCATCCGTCTTTGGGCCCAACGCACGATGTGCCCGGTCTATCCGCCAACACATGGCTGCACCAGCATCACCAGCTTGATCCATTATCTGGCGGCCCAACTGCTCCACTATTGTCACACAATCCTCTTTATCCTTAGATTCCGGTATCCCTCGGATCCTGATATTAGATCTGCGGGATCTATTTTCAAGGTCTTCCAGTTTAGACCACAGTTCGTCCTGCTCCCCCAGCATCCCCTCCACCTTGTCTTGCAGGCTTTTGATGGTATCATCGTGCTCCTCCATTTTGGTCTCCACCTCCACTAATCTCTGGCCCACCTCCTTCACTTCAGCTTTCAACTCCTCTATCCAGTTCTGTGCTTCCGATTTAAAGTGGGCCAGATCTTGCCTAATGGCCGTGAACCAGCCCTGCAATTCTCCTTTTAGGCTTGCAATTTCGCTTTCTCGGGGGGTTTCACTTCCAGCCACCACACTTGCCTCCTCCGTGTGCACTGCACATGTCGACGCCATCTTGCCCTTCCCCGCGGCACTCCCGTTCACATTCTTATAAGCAAACGATTTTAAGTCCGCAGTGCTTTTCCGCGCCGCTGCCATATCCACTCTCTCTGTGCCTCCTCCGGTCCCAATAGCAGCAGTTCGATGCTCCCGGGGGCAACTATTAGGGGCTATTAAGCAGGTTTTTCACTTCAATCGACGGAGCTCCGTGCTTTTGCTGCCGTCTAGTCCTGTGACGTCATTTCCTCCCACCAACAGTAAGGATTTAAGGGTTTGTTTTATTATATTAAATTGTTAGCTTTCTGACTGGGAGCTCTTAAAAGGGTTGTTTGTACATTTTTAAAGCAAGGTTACTTTCTTTTTGGTGCTTTAGTGGGATTTTCCTTGAGCACAGTAGGTGGTTGAACTCCAGTAACCTCTTCAGCTTTGGGAACTGCTAACGCCTAATCAGGTTTCGTGTGTGATTGGGTTTTTTGATTATCATGGGGTTCGGTATAAATTGCGCGATGTTACTTCTTGTGATTCAGCCTTTGTTGTCTATGCCATCCGCTGTCTGTGCCAGCTTCTTTATATTGGTAGCACTTGCCGGCCTTTTCGTAAGAGATTGCTGGAGCACAAGAGCAGGCTCCGGTGTGCAGTTCGAGAGGCGCCTCTCGTATCCCATTTTGCTGAGTTGCACCATACGTTTTCTGAGGTGGAGTGCTTTTGTATAGAGCAGATTTCTCAGGGGCGCAATGGGAAGAGTAGGGAGCAAACTCTTTTAGTGTGTGAGCAGAGTTGGATTTTTCGGCTCAACACTGTAGCCCCGGATGGCTTGAATCTCCGAATTGATTGGTCGGTGTGTCTTTGATCTGGGTTGGGTATTTGGTTTGTATGGTGGCTGAATGGTTTTTTTGAGATTAGCTGATGTATGGCTGGGTCTGATGTCACTGGGTTCCCTTTAAATTGCGATGAGTGTATGGAGTGCGCATGGGCGGCGTTTTTCTGCTCGGCGCGGTTAAAGGTTAGCTGGCAGGTAGGCACTTCTAGTTGTGGTCTTTTAATTTCTTTAAATTCGTTTTAGATGTGTTTTGTAGTATAATAAAGATTATGTGTAACTTGGATGCATGTTTATGTTTTTATAGATTCCCCTGAAGCAGCGGGTAGTCCCGCGAAACGTTTGAATGGGCTCTTTCGTGTGATAACGTCGGGGAAGTGGTTGGCGTGTTTTGTTTTCCCTACCTGGCTGTTAAGTTAAGTACTGTTTTTGTTTTCACTGAAGAAGCTAGGTATGGGTTTCGCCACCCACCGGCCACCGGGTCATTGATGTTATCGGGCTTGATATTGGTGTATACTGCCTGATCTTGGGTTGGGCTGTTTTTTCACCTTATGCCCTCGTATGCTGAGACTCGGTGGGCCTTTGTAATTTTCAAGTGACAAGCAAGTGTTAAGCAAGCGGAAACACATGGGTGTATGATGGAGTGATTTCTTTGTTTTATGATAGTTTTTCACTCTGAGAATTTGACCAATTATATTTAGGGAAATAATACAGCAGTGGCTACCATCCTCCCCCCAAGATATATCTGTGGCAGGCAGTGATGGGGACCCTGAATGGGCAGCTGGTGTGCCCCTGCCCCTCCATCTGGACTTTTTGCCCAAGCACCCGCCAAACCCACATGTTTAACATGCTGGGACTGCAACCACCACCACTAACAGTGCATGGGCATGTCTGCATGGTGGGGTGTTGGTGGTGGCCTAGAAAGTGGTACCAGCCTGCAGCAGACAGAAGCCTTGTCCTGGTCATATGCTGTTGCGGGGCCGCCCCGTCTACGCATTACTCATGTTGGGGTGAGCCCGGGCAAAGATTTTGCTAGGTAGTCCAGGGAATGTAAATCCACTCCGCGTAGTTGAGAGAAGTGGCTTTACAGATTCCACTACCTAGGAGCACTCATTAATGAGACCAGGTGGAGGGAAATAAAGGCTTTTATTCCCTGGTTAATGCAAAGGTTCAACATAAGATATAATCCATGAAACAGAAAAGTCCTTTGTGTCAAAAAGTACCAGTATTTACAATGGGTTGCTTAACTGTCGCTTCACAGTTAAGGCAGGTTTCACAAGTAGAATTCAATACACGAAACAGCAATTACATTTCATTCATTCCTCTTCATTATATAGAGCATACAGATTCTGGAGCTGAGGCAGTGCACCAATCACATTCCATGAGTTCTGGCATAGGTGAGGGAACAGTGTTTGGATAATCAATCTCCATGGACTCTCCTTCACTATACTCAGTTGAGGAGTATTCACTGTCCCTGTCTAACTCAGCCTTGTAAGTTAAAACTCTGGAGTCTGGCTTCCTATAGCCAGGGGTTCTCAATGTTGCAGGAAGTTTACTGAACCAATCTGGTTTCTTTTCCCTTACATAAGGAGCGTGGGTTTTAGCAAAGCCTTTAGGAGCACAACAGTTACAGTCATTGGTTAATGTTTCATACCTGGGTTTAGCTGAGTTGGAATGCACAGTGTTTTCTCTTCCAGCCACTCTCCCTTGGTAGCTGAGCCTCTCCCTGCCTGCTTTGGACACAGCTGGGCTTCTAGGCAGTTGAGTAAAACTTGGCCTGGATTCTCCTCTCTCTCTGGGTAAAAACTCCAGCCGATCATAAAAGTGCTTTCCTCTCTGACATGGTAAAACTTGGCAATAATCCTTTAGAGATTGTAAGCTTTTCTCAGAACCCTTCCCCCTGGTTCTTAGCTTCTGTCTCTCTGTTCTGGATTCAGGCAGACTGTGAGAACAGGGCGTGGCAAACACTCTCACCTTAGAGCTGGCTCTGTCAAACTTCCCTATTGCAGCAGGGTCAGTTTGGGCCTTCTGGCTCCCAACCTTGTGAAGTCTGTTCCCAGTCAGATTCTTCTCAGTCCTCTCCTGATGCCTCTCAGCTTTCTCTTGCTCCTTTCCTCTGTGCCTCTCAGCTCTCTCTGTCTCCTTCTCCTCCTTCTCTTCTTCTGTTCTAGAAGCATTCTGCCCTGACTTATAAAGCAGAGTGCTTGAGCTGACTTCCGGGTTTCTTCCCAGGTGCAAGTCCTCAGAGTTCCTAGGCTCATTAACTCCCGAATGTCTGTTCCTGCTCCCTCTAGCTGTGCCTGGGGGTACTTGCACACCTAGTTCCTAAAGAAACTGGATTTCTTTTCAACCACTCATCTTTATTGACACCCACCTCATGACAATGCGCAATGTGCATTGCAGTATGTGCCAAAGGTCAGCTGAAGGGGAGCATGTCAGCAATAGGAGCTGTTATCCCCATAAGGCAGCACTGTGGTGCAGCACACACAGTTGGTGTGTATATATATGTGGCGGGTCACAGGTTCAGGTTCCTGCTGGGGTTTCTATATTGCATATTCCTGTGGACAAGGTTTAGCTGGCAGTGTAAGTACAGCTCCAGCATATACAACCCCCAAGGAGATGGCCAGTAAGGGTTGAAACACCCACCAGCAGCACTGACAGGCTCCACTATCCACAGTTGGTTGTTGGCTAATAGCACACGGTAAAATAGCCCATGCAAACAGAGCACACGTTATCAGTCTTTGAGCTGACATTGAGACAGGAGTGTCAAGCAGGAATGCCAATCATCTCCACTTTTGCTCAGTGCGCCAATTAGACTGTATGCATGTGCATGCTTGCATGCATGTGCATGTGTGTATGTGTATGGCTCCCCTTTGTCCTGTGGCTTTCTGCACTGCACTTTGGCTCACATCAGTCAAGTTTTCCCCAGGCTGTTTGGAAAATGTGAATAAGGCGAGGCAGAGGATTGTGGGTATTGCCTGAAACAGCGCAGATTGGCCTGGGTGTGTCTGCCACAATGGTAGGGTCACTGGCTGAGATGCCAGTGTGCCCATCCGCCACCTGTATTGTCTGGTTGGCCACTGTATGACATACTGAGATGGCTCTCTCATTATGACCAAAAAACGACCATGACATAGCTATGTATCCACATAGAGCTATTATAATGTCTGGATCCAGTGATGTGGGTGCATTCTCTGTGTGGGGTTGCCCATCACTGTGCAAATAGTTGGGTGTTTGTGATCACACTACGTGCATGCTGTAGTTGGTTTGTGTGTAACTGACACAGCCCAGTGAAGGGCAGTAGGGGCATCTTACTGCCTGTGCTGTAGTCAATTGTCAGTTCTCAATGTTTAGGGCAACAGTGCTTCATACACTGGGGTCTTGGCAGGACAGTAGCCATAGCTCCACACCAGCCTATACACCCCCACTGCAGTGGCTGTCCATAGCAGCAGTATATTAACACTATCCACTAGCTTACACTGTTATCAGTGGGTAAGTGTCCAACATGGGCATAATACAGGGCCAAGCTGCTGCTGTCACCATTGCCTACAGGAACCAAGAAGAAAAGCTTGATACACTGCAGACAATATCTGCCACACACTAGCAGTGATGTGGACCGGCAGCAGAGACCACCTCTAACATGTATATATTCCTGATCACTTGTTGATGTTTACTGATCATGTAATTATCTAATAGTTCTCTTTACACATGTAACTTCCACTTTGTTCAGTGTAACTCAGTTGTTTTATGTAAACCACTATGATTTATCGATATAGCGGTATAAAAAACACTAAAATAAATAAATAAAAATAAAACAGCACAGGTTCAGTGGACCAGGTGCTGGGCACCCCTCCTCACCCTTAGGATGACAGCTGAAACCACTCTGCAGCATGACTTGCTGTTGTTATATGCATGTAGCACACACAGCCAGTGCGTCTTAGTGAGCTGATATGCTGGAACAGTGCCTTCTCCATTAAATTTTCAGTAGCAGACCGCTGTTTTGCATGTGCAGTGCCGCATTGGTAATGGAGGGTCCAACCTATACCTGCATAGACAGCAAATAGTTTGATCAGAGATCTGCAGGCTGTGTAGAGCTCTATGGAGGTGTAGCCTACTGGTTGATACAATGTTTCCATGGTCAAAGGTCCAGAGTTTGATTTTCAGTGGTTCATTTTGTGCCTCGGTGCGCTTTCCCACCTCTCATAGTCCTAGCTCTGCTGTGACCTGCAGACAATCATTATTCTACATTTCTATGCATTATGGCGAGACGTTGGGTAGCCCAACATAGCATTCCCCATCATGGACATCTGTGACCATGGTTTAGTGGCTCTGCCACGGCACATTGCAGTGGGTCAGTGATGCATATGCAGCAGATGTCTGGGTCAACTGGTATGGATGCGTTTCTGTTTTGCCATCATTGTGACCTCCCAGCTTTAAGTAAAGAGGATATATCTCGTACATTCAGGCACCTAACACTCGTTGCATAGCCATTCCCTGCACTGTTCTGCCATCATTACTTGCTCCACATGGGGCAAATGGGTTCAACTTGTCCCTTTCTATCATGCCACTCTGTTTGGTGTATTGTCTTGCAGTTGCACAGGCTGAGGCACCAGTCCCACCCGCACAAATCGTGTTTCATGTACCCCATGGCACTGCTATTTTTGGTTCACACACAGGCTTTTGGCCTGTATGATCTCATATATCCACTCACCACATAAATTGTAAATTCTCTGCTTGGAAGATCCATGACACAGCCTTGCACCTACCATCTGACCGTCAGGGAGATTCATGGTGGGGCAGCTTACTGGCAGTCCCACCATGGCCATCAGGGGTCATTTGCAGCAGTTAGCCATATCATGCACACCTCTCCTGTGACTACTCCACATGAGCACTCATGGACAATCCCCCCTTTGCTGCCCACATCAGGAACATTCTGCCTCCACCCAGACACTATCCTGGCCTATGGCATGCCACATACTGACAGTACATCTGGATACATGTCCACACCTCACAGACACTATAACTTATGGCACGGTGTATGGTGTATGCTTTCAGGAGCATCTAGGACTGTACACCTGTCACAGCGCCTCCCACTGCTGCATCTCCTCTGCTGACTCTGCTGCCACAACCACCCACTCATGACACTGCCAACACCCACTACCAGCATCACTAGGCAGCCACCTATCTCGCCTAGTCAACAGCACAGGCCTGCTGTATGGTCAAACATGCTCATCACACACACTTCCACATAGCCAGGCATCCATACCTTGTCCAGTGACTTCCCTGCACCCCTTTCAATGTTTTAGAGGCTTTCCTGCATTAGGGTGCATGCAAGACACCGTAACACAGCATGTCTTTTTACCACCCGCTAAGTGTCCTCTATCACCCCTTCATGTCCTGTTACCGCCCGCTAAGTGTCCTCTATCACCCCTTCATGTCCTGTTACTGCCTGCTAAGTGTCTACTAGCACCCCTTAACGCAGCAAGTCCTGTTACCACCCGTTAAGTGTCCACCAGCACCCCTTAAAGCTGGAATGCCTTTGACACGCCCAGCACACTTAGCACACGGAACCCTTTATCGCTGCTGTTACCGCATGGAAAAGACTGTTCCTTTACTGCCATTTAGTAAACATACCCCTAAGATGTGATAAGGCGCCTTAGCACATCTTATCTCTTTTTAAGGCATCTTAGCACATCTTAAGGCTCCTTGAGGTGCCTTATTTCCTGTCATGGCGCCTTAGCACATCCTAAGATGCCTTGTCTCTCTTTAGGACATTTTGTCAGCTTACCGCACTTGGTCCTGTTAACTCACGTTAAATGACCCAAGGCAACCTAATGCTGGCACGCCCCCTACCCGCCCACTGCCTTATATGGCTTCAGGCACTTTAACACTGCCCTTACCGCCAATGATTTTACCGCGGTTTAGTAAACATACCCCTTAATCTGTTTAGGAATTCACCTTTTTACTGCACCTCTGTGCTGGGGATAAAGTTCAGAGACTGTTGAGAGATTTACTCTTGGATTGCTGCATTGCTGTGCAGAAGATAATCCAGTGATTGGGAACTTACCTTGTTGATTGCTGCACTCCTGTGTGGAGAATAAACCCAAGAGGAGGGGGAAGGAGGAGCTGTCTCTCCCAGTGCAGGAACAGTGTGATGACTGGAGCTTGCTGGAGCTGCCTGGAATCTGAGGACTGGACTAGAGGCAACCAAGTCATTACCAGCCTGAAAGAGGGAGGTATGTGCATGGTGCAGATCCTCCTTGTACGGATCAGGAACTGAAAGTGCTGCAGGCTCGTGACAGTAAATGCAGAGACTTTTGTTGCTTTAAACACTGCCTTTGGGACTCTACACACAGAGAGTTAATTCTTGAACTGTGTCATTTGGAGCTGTGTCTGAAAAACATTCTGAGAGTGAAACACTGATATTCCCAGCCTTACTAAACACGGGAAGCCCTTTTGGCATAACAGTGATCGGTGTGCTTTATTAAAATAATTACAGAACTAAACCTGTGTGTTGGACTTACAGTACTGAGACAGCCGGTTCAAAGTGTGGCCAGCCTACCGGCATATCTTGGACTTCAGTCTATTGTGCATCTGGAACATTAGAACACCCCTGGTAGTGGCAGCAGTAATTTTTTAAAGGCACATTAATGAACCGAATGCACGATAACGAATTCACACCCCTAATAAATATTTTTCCTTTTGTTCTGCGGACTGACTTATTATGAAGCAAAAGATCTAATTTTCACAAGCTGATTTTTGCAGTGTGAGAGTTTGTCAGAAAATGTCAGTAAAAATATTATAATACAAAAGAAATCAGTATACAGTAATTGTTTTACATTATTTATGCTTCATAGGAACTCCACGCTTTGAAGAAACTGTCTTGCTAATGCCCCCTCATGAATTTTCATAAATGCAAAGCATTGGGATTGGTCACAATGAATAGTGATCTAAGCTTCTGTTGCTCTTACCGTAGATATACAGCATCTTTTGGAAGACGTGACTGTTTTCATACATATGCGAGGATATTTTTTCCCAGTTAAAGGTGAGCTGAAGGAAAATGGGACCCAGGGGGACAATGCATTACTCCAGTTTTACACATCTAAACATTCTTGACTTATTTTTTAACTACCTGCTGTAACTACATGACAGACAAAGAACTCCACAAATGCCCAGCCAAGGGACAAATAAGATAAATCACTCATTTGTTGTATCAATACAGATCAATATAAATCACTCTCACCATTTTTCAATCAATTTTGCAAGTACTTGTATCTAACTAAGAGTCCCTGGGGTATTTGCCTGGAGCACCTCTCTGAAAGAAGTGTCAGATTACAGTGATATGAATACAGACACACAGATATGAAATGCCTTAAACCTCTTTTAAAATTTTAATTGTCCTGACACAGTGGTTTATACCGTTTGGTTATAGGAACCATTTTTATTGATTGGTTTTCATTGGACTTGACATTTTACTATTATTTTCTTTTCTTACTTTCATGAGAGCATAGAGTATAAAATGAGTCATGTTTTTTGAATTAAAAAATAATTCCACATTTCACAGTCTTTGGTTTGAAAGAAAGTTTTGGTTTTTACTCTCTTTCATATACTCTTTATATAATTCATGTTGTTTGCTAAAGTTTTGGAAGATTTTCAGCGAGTAATTTAGGTTGAACATAATTGGAATTAATTATTTTCCATGACGTTTTTACTTTCAGATATTTTAAAAATATGTAAAAGCAACGTAAAAGCAAATGAAGCTTAAACTTTGTTTAGCTCCACTTATTACCTCTATCTCATAGCTTCTTGGAAAAACTCTTCTAATACCAACATTTCCAGACATGCCTTATACACATCTGGCTGGAGAGACTGGCTGATCTGAAGGTTTTATCTGTATAGATTAACTCATGAAGATGGACAAATTTTAGGTGTGGATCAAACCCACAAAGAAGTAACCTGTGTGAATAGATTACTCTTAGAACAAACTGAGAATATAAATGTGCACCAAATGAAAGGGAGGTATTTTAAGGGCAACAAACCTTTTTTCTTAGGACATTAAGAAAATGTAAAAGGAAAAGGAGGCCAGTATGGTTCTCAAAAGAAGTAGCTGAAAAGGTGCAGAGAAAGACGGTGGCCTTCATAAAACACAGAAAGAGGAAGACAAGAGATATTTAGAAAAGCTTAGAGAAGCTAGGAAAGTAGGAAAGCAAAGCTATAAATGGAAGAAAAAATAGCCAATGCGGTAAAATTGGGGTCAAAACATTTTTCAGATATGTTAGTGAAACGAGGAAGTGCAAAAGTGGTATTGTCAGACGGAAGGGTGAAAGGAAGAAATATATATATTAGCTGATGAGGAGAAAGCAGAATCGCTTAACAAATATTTCTGTTCTGTGCTCACAGATGAAGTCCTCCGGACTTTCAATTCCACCAATTGTGAGACACTACAATCCTGAATTTACCTATTATCCCTTAGTACTCATCATCATTTGTCTGTACTTTTTCTCTTAAAACTGAAAGCCGCTATTGATCAGCTGCCATCATTTAACTACAGTTCCTTTATTATGAAAGTCTTAAAAACTTGAGAGCTTTTATTCTTATCTCGTCACTTTAGAATATTATTTAAAAATATCCTCAGTTCTTTTATTCTATAATTATTAGTCTAACGCTATCTTCTTACCAACACCATTCAATTGTATGGACCACACTACTGTGTTTCGAAGCAAAATCTTCTGCATCAGGGTGATAGTATTGTATTCAAACTTTTAACACCAAAACAATTACTTTACTGGTGTGTAGACACTCTTTCCTTTTCAATCTTCCGGTTCTTCTGATCAATATCAAACTACTCCTCTTGCAGCTCTATTCTTGCAAAAGCAATCTGTAGTATACTTCACATCTTGTGCAGTTCCGGTGTTTTTAACTATTACAGGGATAGCTCAGCTCCTTCTTTTAAATGGCAGCAGCGTTTTTACAAAGATCACATGTCAGCAAACCACTCCCTCTGTGATACTCCAAACAAATAAATGTATATCTTTCAAGCTGACTATTCAAACCTCCCGGTAATACCGTATTCAATGAATATATCCAAAAGTTAAGGCGTTGTTGACGATTACCCCCTCTCCATTCTTTAGGGACCTCATCATAATATGCCATCGAAGATCTGTAAAACATGTGCTTTCTGTTCACAATGATCAACCAGCAATGCTCCCACTACTTTTCTATTTAATCTTGAACGATGATCTCGCAATTGATGGGTTATTGTTCTAGTCGTGCATCCAACATAACTTAATCAACATGGACACTCAATAATATATATTACCCAACTTTCTCCCTCAATGGTTGTATCATAAAATTCACATTCATTGCATGGGAAATGACCAAACAATGTCCCTCCTCCCTCTGCCTGATGTTGCCATATAGCTGATCGGTACAGATGTTGATTCAAGGCATTCAACTCATAACACTTCCTAGACAAGACCTCTTCACTGCTCAACTCTGACATATCTGACCTAGACACATTTATCGGCTCATGGAACCAGATAATAAATGGTGCTGCAACATTCAATGAAAGACAAACTACAAAACACCTAAAATCCACACACCCTCCATGGTTCTCCAAGAACCTTGACCAGATCATAAGAGACCTCAGATACTTAGAAAGAAAATGGTAAAGGTCACAATATAATACTGTCAAGACACAGCTTTGCAACAACTAAAAGGAATACAACAACCTATGCAACAAAGCCCAAAAGGAATACATCACAAGCATACTTATGAAATCACTGAACCGTTCTAGAGAACTATCCTCGATTGTGTCCAAATGACCAATGATCCCAACCTAATTGACACAGCAAACGCAGAAATGCAAGTTGATCCTCAAGTTATGGCTAACTTACGCTATAACAAACAATGCACAACAAAGCTACAATACTATGAACCAACACGGCAAAAGAACAGCACAGACAAAATCCACCTATGGCACAACTTCAACCTAATAAATAAAAGAGAAATACTAGATATCATCAGCAACATCAATACCACAACTTCACCTCTGGACCCCTGTCCTGTAACATGGCTAAAAAACCTATGCAATCAGTTTGCACAGACATTCTAAAGATAGTCAACACCTCTCTCAAGCAAGGATACCTATCTCCAGCTCTCAAACAAGCCTCAATATGCCCTACTCTAAAAAAGGCCTCATTAGATGCAACACAGCCCAGTTCTTACAGACCAATTGTGAACATCCCATTTCTGGCCAAAATAATTGAAAAAGCCATACAACAGCAGCTGCAAGACCATGTTGATACAAACGCTCCACTAGACCCACAACAACATGGCTTCTGCCCTCATCATGGCACTGACACACGGTTAACGGAACTCTTCAACAGACTCATCATCGGCCTAGATAAGCCTTGACAAGGATTCGTGCTCTTGTTCCTTGACATCAGCACAGCGTTTGACTCAGTTTCACATCACATTATGCTAAATAGACTCAGCAGCATTGGTCTAACAGACGGCACACTAAAATTGTTCACATCTTACCTCTCAGACAGAACCATGCAAGTAAAGATTGGTTCCACCAACTCAAAACCCTTTAAATTAACACAAGGTATCCCACAAGGATCAGCCCTCTCTGGATTATTATTCAACTTATATATTCAACCCATCAGTAATCTACTAAGAAATTGGAACATGCACTTTCAGCTCTATGCAGATGACATCATGTTCTATATGCCGTTCAATACCACCGACCCAGATTTCACAATTGTATCTGATGTCTTCATTGCTGTGACAAACCTCCTTGCAGACATAAACCTCACAGTAAAAATAAAAGTAAAAGAGAAGCTCTACTTGTATTTAGAGATCAGGATTTTAAGCCACCAAAAAAGATAATAACACAAAATGTGGAACTATCAAGAAAAAAAGAAATCAAGTATCTAGGTATAACCATTGACAGCAGTCTCAACATGTCTGCACATATCAAAATTGTAGCAAAAACAGCATACTGGAAGCTAAAGCTCCCCAAGTCCTTACAACACTTGCTACAGAATACTGACTTCAGATCTGTATTGCAAGCCATCATTACACCCCACCTGGACTACGGAAGCATTATCTATCAAGGTCTTCCAAAACATGCACTATACCCGCTAAAGCTAGTTCAAAATACTGCTGCTAGAATTCTAACAGGTAGTGCAAACCGACAGCACACAACACCAATCCTGCAAAGTCTACATTGGCTTCCATTCTCACAACAGACAAAATACAAAGCCATCACCACTACATTCAAAATCCTTCACAATCTCTCAATTCCCTGCCTCACCGATCAGATCACAACAGCATACACAACGAGACTAGGAAGAACTGCAATTCAGAACCTCCTGAACATTCCCTTACTCAAGACGAAAACCACACAACAGATAAGTAACAGAGCTTTCTCACTCTATGCTCCCTTAGTTTGGAACTCCTTACGAGAAGCCATCAGCGCAGCACAATTCATCACAGATCTAAAAAAACTACTGAAAACACACCTCTTCAGAGACTCGATGACAATACCTAACTAGAACAGTAACATACTATCCCGATTGGTTAAACAGATCAGTCTTACATTTTTCCCTATCTGAAATATGAAGTTTACTTCCCCGTGCACCTAATCCACTGTTAATACTAATTCATTCCCTTCCTCATAGTTAACCCCATATTTATCTCCAAGTTATTTCCCCCTGTTTATTGTAAAACAGATCTATTGAGATTGTTATGTTGTTCTTTGTAAACCACTTTGGACAAAGATGGTATAGAAAACTGTTAAATAAATAAAATATCTAGATATGAATGATGCCCTTTACGCATGTTCTTAGCTACCTTGACAGCTAAAGTATCTGAGAGAACATCCTTCTGCCTCTTTAGTTCCTTTGGGCGGCATTTTCAAAGGCATTTACACAGGTAACTGCCCTAGTTACCCATGTAAATGCCATATCTGGGATTTTCGAAGGGCATCTAAATGGGTAGTGCCCTTTGAAAATTCTGGATAAGTCCCTAACGCGCCAAGATGCTATGCGGTTAGCATTGGGGGCATGTTAGGGACATTCTGGAGCAGAGCGGGGGCAGAGGAGAAGGCTAACCGGGTAACACAGATTTTCAATGCTACCCGCTTAGTCCTCTAGGCCTTAAAATAGGTGAGGTTTTTCCTCGCCTATCTTTCAGGTGCAGGGGCTAAGCAGGTAGCATCGAAAATTGGTGCTACCCAGCTAGCTCCTATGGCTTCCGGGTTGTGCAGCGAGACCCGGATTTTCAATGCTGGGGCCGCATATGACCCCGGCATTGAAAATCCGGGTTAGATGGATGGCAGGCAGGCTATGCACCGACATGGTGCATAGCACCGCCCTGATGAAAATCAGGCCTTTGTTCTTAGGGATGCCATCTACCAAAGCGCATGCCAAGAAGCCACCATGCTCTCTAAACTATTCCTAAAAAACACTCCTTTTTCCCCCCACATTTACACAAAACACTCAATATTGATATCAACATCAGTACAAATCTCTGTTTTTCAGGGGTCACTTTCCTACAGTACTTATGCTATGCTGCACAGCTTTCCATGAAAATGCAATCATAATAAAAGTTTTAGTATCACAAAATCTGGTTGTAACTCAGCTACTAAGTTGTGCTAAAAAAAACCTGCTAAAAATTTTGAGGGTGCTGCAGAGCATTTCGTAGAATACTGCTTGATGCCTGTTAGAATAGAAATGGATCCCAGATATAGACAAACCCAGACATTGAAGAATTTAAGGTTGTAAACCCCCCGCCCCCAAGAATAACGAATGCTAAAATCAAATACATCAGCCCACGAATTCGCACATGAAGTTTGAGAATATAGTAGGGCCCTTTAAATATTATTTATGACACATTTTGAAATGTGAGCTTTTCTTATATTTGAGTAAGGATGAGGATTATAATAAGTGGCGTTACCTTCAACATTGCAACACATACACGTACTCGCGCTTTGCCATTAGGTAACCCAATGCAATGGAATGCACTGTCTCTTGTATTACACAAGGAAAAGGATTTCTTGCAGTTCTAAAAGAAACTTAAAACACATTTCTTTTGACTTGCTTTTATTTAAATTTGAGCTGATTATTTTGTATGTTTCAATGTATGTTTATGTTGTTTTGTATGTTTATTAATTATGTATATTTTTATTTATTTATTTATTTATCTATTTCTTCTATACCGCCCCTTCCAGAGATCAGGGGCGGTTTACATGGAACAAGTAAACAAATTTGTATACTAATGTATACATTACATGGAACAGAGATTCTTTTAACTTTATACAGATAATAGTTATTAACAGAGATTTATAACATTGTAACTTTATACAAATAACTGTGCATTAATTGTCATAACTATTTACATTTTATATACATTAATAAGTTTCTGTATCGTAGTGTTGATCAGAGTTTTTCTACCTTTTTATAGGTAGTCAGAGTTTTCTACCTTTCATATGTTTGTGTGTGTGCTGAGGAATTTATGTCTTGAAGGACTACCAAAAGGGACTACTAAAGCTGGAGAAAGATCTGCACTTGTAAGTATCTTCTGGGAAATACTCTTGGGGAAAAGGGAATTCTTTGGGTTAAAGCTGATAAATGTGTGTATTTTAGAATTCAGGGTTTTTGCAGTCAATCAGATCTTAGTACTACCAGATGGCTTTTTATTTGAATCAAATCAGAGTATAGCTTAGCATGCAAAGTAAAATAGAGTAAATAGTCTTTGAGTCGAAAGAAAGAAATTGGTTTCTAGAGAGCTTTATATTGAAATCAAATCAAAATATAGCTTAGCATACGAAGTAGTGTAACAAGAAAAAAAATGATTGGTTTTTTTTTTTACCTGGAGGTGGTCCAGGCTGGAGATGGCAGCCAGAGGGTTCTTTTTCCCTCCCCTCAAATATGGAGAGGAGAGGAGGACTGCCGTGTTTTTTTTTTAATTAAAGAAAAAAAATTGTCTTGGGGCTCCAGGGCTGCTTGTAAGCAGCAGCATTGTTTATTTAAAAAAAAATGGTTTGGGGAGCCATGGATGGCTGCAGGGAAGGCCTCCGTAAAGCCACGATTGTAGTGGCTGATGTCAGAGTCTGGCCTGTGGTCCTGGGAGGGTTGCTGGAGGAGGTGAGGGCTTTGATCAGAGAGCCGTGAATGGCCGCAGTTGTCCCTGATCAAGGCCAGACAGACAGGGGCTTTCCTCCCACAGCCTCGCTGTATTCACATAGTGCAACTAGCTTCTCAAGCAGCGGGAAAGTCCTTCCTAACTGCTTGAGAACTGCTGCAATTACTGGGACATATGGCATCCACAGTTCATGTAGTTCCCTATGCTCACCTCCACATGCGAGCAGCCCAGTGGACCCTATCCACACAGTGGACACAGGCCACAGGACGTCTGTCGGACAACATATCAAACTCACAGTGACTGATCTTGTCCCTACAATGGTGGCAATCACTGGAGAATCTTTTAATGGGGTCTCCTTTCCAACAACCCCCATTCCAGGCCACCCTAACAACAGATGCATCACAGGTGGGATGGGGAGCACACCTGCACCATCTCTCCACCCAGGGTACCTGGACTCCACAGGAGGCTTGTCTTCACATAAACCTCCTAGAACTCAGAGCAATCTATCTAGCTCTTCAAGTATTCCATACCCAGCTCAGCTACAAAACAGTCCTAGTCCAAATGGACAATCAAGTAGCCATGTTCTACGTGAACAAGCAGGGGGGAACAGGCTCTCTGTCATTATGCAACAAAGCTTTATGACTATGGGCCCTCGCCAGAGAGCATCAAATTCACCTTCTCTTGGTATATCTTCCAGGCATTCAAAACCTTTGGGCAGACAAACTCAGCCGAGTACTGCTGCCTCACGCATGGTCTCTCCACCTAGACCAGGTGACAAAGATATTTCAAATGTGGGGAACCCCAGACATAGACCTCTTTGCAAGTCCACTGAATGCCAAACTTCCCCGGTTCTGTTCCAGAATGCCGGCTCACAATTGTCATCCAAACAAATGTAATTATGGTCTCTTTTCCGAGTGGTTACTTCTAACAGTGCAAACACAATTCAACCCACTCAATATTCACCAGATAGGAATTCAAAGTTTATATTATAGTTTTATTAAGACAGTATTGTGAATTCCAGAAGATCTCAGACAAATAGAAGCACTTTAACTTGGACTAAATAAAGTCCTCATATCGTGCTTATTGGCATCAATGACCTTCATCGTGAATTGACTGCTGTTATTAACCTTTCTCCAGTGAGGGGAACTCCACTCTATTCCAGTTCTTAATCTTTGAAATCAAGTACTCTACTTCCCATACTGCAGTAGTTTACATTCGCATATTTTCTTCTAATACAACATAAGAAACTTCCATCCGTGTACTTAGCTTTTCTTTTCTTCTTTGAGTACACTCTCACATGTTTCTACAGATCCCAAAGCCTGATTTAAGATGCCTCTGCGTTTAACTGAGGTTCGTTTCTTCAGGGGATAACCAATTTCCACTTTTGTCAGGCAAGGGACGCCTTCCTCCTTCACTGGGGTCAGGACTTCCTCTATAACTTCCCACCCATTCCCCTCATCCCCAAAACACAGAGACAGAGGTCGTATGATCCTCATAGCGCCACGGTGGCCACGACAGATGTGGTATCCCCTGCTTCTACATCTCTCTCAAGTTGCACCTCTGGAGTTAGGGTGTGATCCAGACCTTCTCTCCCAAGAGAATGGGTTGCTATGGCACCCAAATCCCCAGTCCCTACATTTCAGGGCCTGGTTGCTGAAAGCCTAGACCTGCAGGATCTTAACTTTTCCCAACAGGTAAAGGATATCCTTCAGGCTTCTAGAAAACCTTCCACAAGACGTTCTTATGCCTTTAAGTGGAAACGTTTTACTATATGGTGTTCTCAAAAGGGCATAAACCTCCTTGTGATACCTTTGGAATCGGCACTAGAATACCTACTTCATTTATCAAATTCTAGTCTAAAAACAAATTCAGTAAGAGTCCATCTTAGTGCAATTGCAGCTTCCTATAAGCACCTAAATGGACAGCCAATTTCCTCTCATCCACTCATAGCAAGATTCATGAGAGGTCTTCTATTAACAAAGCCTCCCATCAAACCACCATTGGAGGCATTGGATTTAAATCTAGTTCTCGGACAGCTCATGAAACCGCCCTTTGAACCTTTAGCCACTACAACCCTAAAGTTTTTATCCTGGAAGGTCGTCTTCCTAATTGTAATCACCTCCACATGTCGCATTAGTGAATTGCAAGCTTTAGTGGCTGATTCCCCTTATACAAGGTTTCACCATGATAAGGTTGTTCTCAGAACTCATACACATTTTATGCCAAAGGTGGTTGCGCCTTTTCATTTAAATCAATCAATTTATTTTCCTGTATTCTTTCCGAGGCCTCATGCCTCTAATGCAGAAAGGAACCTTCATACTTTGGCCTGCAAAAGAGCCTTGGCTTTTTACCTACAAAGAACACAGCAACATAGAAAGTCTTCTCAACTTTTTGTTGCTTTGATTCTGGTCATTTGGGACTTCCAGTCTCCCAAAGAACTCTATCTAAATGGATTGCACAATGCATATCCTTTACTTATGAGAGTAAGAGTCTTCCTCTTCAAGGCCATGTCACAGCGCATAATGTGAGAGCCATGGCAGCCTCTATGGGTAACCTTCACTCTGTGTCTATCGATGACATCTGTCGAGCAGCCACCTGGGCTTCGGTGCACACCTTCAGAGCCCACTACTGCCTAGATAAAGCCTCCCATCGGGATGCCTTCTTTGACCAGGCTGTTCTTCAACATCTCTTTCAGACTTAATTCAACTCCTACCCACCAACCCTGGTAGGATGCCAGAGATCCATGGGAGGAAGCATGGCCCACTTCACTATAGGTGTCAGCTTCCTGGGGCCTTCTCCCCTGCATCTTCAGCTAGGGAGTCCCCATATGTGAAGACTACATTCCTGCTTGTTCCTGGAGATAGTGTAGTTACTCACCTGTAACAGGTGATCTCCGGGAACAGCAGGAATTTAGTCTTCACAACCCACCCACCTCCATTAGGAGTTGTCTCTCTATCTCTCTGTCTCTTTCCTCTCTCCCTCTATCCTTTCACTCAGCTACAAACTTAACTGAAGAGGGACAGTTGGAAAGGCGGGAAGGCAGCGTGCATGTCCTGAGGGATGCTCCCAAAAGCGTTCCTATTGGTCGCTGGGGAGCATTCTAGTGCAGGCTCCGTCGGTACCGACGATACCCATATGTGAAGACAAAATTCCTGCAGTTCCCGGAGATAGAAACATAGAAACATAGAAATATGATGACAGAAAAAGACCACATGGCCTATCTAGTCTGTCCTTCCATATCAACAACTACAACAGTCCCCTTTTTACCTTTAGAGATCCTCTGTGTTGGTCCCATGCTTTTTTGAATTCAGTTGCTGTCCTCATCTCTACCACCTCCACTGGGAGACTATTCCATGAATCCACTACTCTTTCCATAAAGAAATATTTTCGCATATCACTCTATCAATCTATCACTCTATCAATCTATCTCCCTTCACCCTCATCCCATGTCCCCTCATAGCAGAACTTGCTTTCAATTGAAAGAGGCTCTCTCCCTGAACATTTATGCCACGGAGGTATTTAACATCTCAATCATATTACCTCTATCCCGCCTTTCCTCTAAGGTGTACATATTAAGATCCTTCAGTCTGTCCTCATATGCTTTATAATGAAGACCACTAATCATTTTAGTAGCCACCCTCTGCACTGACTCCATCCTGTTCACATCCTTTTGAAGGTGCGGTCTCCAGAACTGCACACTATACTCCAAATGAGGTCGCACCAAAGACTTATAGAGAGGCATTATCACCTCCTTTTTTCTGCTAGCCATTCCTCTCCGTATGCACCCAAGCATCCTTCTAGCTTTTGCCGTCACCTTGTCTACCTGTTTAGCTACTTTAAGATCATCAGACACAACCACGCCTAGGTCCTGCTCTTCTTTAGTGGACAAAAGTACTTCACCCCCTATACTATATTGCTCCCTTGGATTGCTACAGCCCAAATACATGACCTTACATTTTTTAACATTAAATCCCAGCTGCCAAATTCTAGACCATTCTTCAAGCTTAGCTAGATCCCTCCTCATGTTATCTACACCTTCCTGGGTGTCTACTCTATTGCAGATTTTGGTATCATCCGCAAAGAGGCAAACCTTACACGACAGCCCTTCCGCTATATCACTAACAAAGATGTTAAAAAGAATCGGACCAAGGACAGATCCCTGGGGCACACCACTGGTAACATCCTTCTCCTCAGAGTGAGCTCCATTTATCTATACTCTTTGTTGTCTCCCACCCAACCAATTTCTAACCCAAGCAGTAACTTTAGGGTCCATCCCTAGGGTGCTCAGTTTGTTTATAAGTCGCCTGTGAAGAACAGTGTCAAAGGCTTTACTGAAATCTAAATATACCACATCTAGAGTTCTCCCTCAGTCCAACTCCCTGGTCACCCAGTCAAAGAAATCAATCAGATTTGTCTGACAAGATCTGCCTCTGGTGAATCCATGCTGCCTTGGATCCTGTAAACCGCTGGACTCCAGAAACCTCACTATTTTCTCTTTCAGCAGCGTTTCCAATAATTTACTCACCACCGAAGTTAAACTAACCGGCCTGTAGTTTTCAACCACATCCTTACTTCCGCTTTTGTGTAAAGGCACCACATGAGCCTCTCTCCAGTCCTTTGGCACCACTCCCGACTCCAATGAGGCATTGAATAGGTCAGTCAGTGGAGTTGCTAGAACGTCCTCAAGTTCCCTCAGTATTCTAGGGTGTATCCCATCCGGTCCCATCGCTTTGTCTACATTAAGCTGAGCTAGTTTCTCACGAACACAGTCTTCTGAAAATTGTTCAAGATGCCCCCTCGCTTCTGTTCCTATTTGTGGGTGTTACAGGTGAGTAACTATGCTTTTGAGCCGCAAGGACGTTGAGGCCTTTAGGCAAGGTCTGGAGTCAGGAGAAGGTGCTGGGCAGACCTTGGGGAATTAAGGGGGCTTGCAAATGCCCCAATTGTTGCAGGAAGCCTTGGAATTTGGGCTGTTGAGAGCCCCACTAATGTAAAGTTGGAGGGCCCAGAGACTTTTTCTGTTACTGGGCAACCTAGTTATGAGGGGAGGGTGGAAGATATGCTGAGCGCTAGGGTGGAAGGTGCACGGGGCCAATAAGCCCTGTGATTCTGGCAGGGGCCTTTTGAATCGGTCTTCTGAGATGGGGGAAGCCCAGTCAGAGCCTGTTAGTATGAAAGCCTGGTGAGTGGTGACCTAATTTTAAAAATAAATACATTTAATTTATAAATAAGGGAGGTGTGTAATGAGTCAGAAGGCTCAAAATAACTGAAATGGGACCATAACTCAGCCCGAGAAACTTACAGGCAGCCAACAGGTCTGCCTTGATTAGCTGTAATGGTGGCATTATCTTAAAGGGTTAGAACCCCTAAAACCGTGGTCTTTAAGCTACACTCAAAGATTTAAATGTAAAAGTTTTAAGGTCAGGATTAGAAAATTGGAGGTCTGGAAAGCTAGGAAACATGTTTCTTTTCAGTTTTTGGCAGCTAAAATTCAAAACGGAACTCATTAAAGCTGGGGGTGGGGGCTACCTCCTATGCAAAAAGTGCATTTATATAAAAATAAAAAGTTTTAAATACCTGGGAAGTGTCCTGGAGTGCTGGGGATCATGGAAAAGTGTTTTTTTATGGCATTTTAACGTGTTTAACAATGGCAATTTAAAGAGGTACATTTACAGAAATAAAATGAGTTTTAAAACAAATCAAAGTTCCTAAAACATGCTTGAGTTATATAAAGCTACTTTCTGTAGAAATTACATTGAAAAATGATATTGAAGTTGTAAAAATATTTGTTTTTAATGTATAAAAGTATCAGGATGAAAGGAGGGGGTGGAGTAATCTCAAATGGATACATTTGGTTACAAGTCTTAGCTGTTACTGCTCATTCCCTGTGAGACAGATCAAGCAGGCAGCTTGTCTCAGACTTGAGAGGGAGATTTGACAACCCAGAAAATTATTATGAGACTCTGTAAACAGATATGGCGGATTATTTTAGAATGAAAGGAAATTGGGGATTTTTATTGAAATAGAATGGTGTTATTTAATGACATAGGTAAGTGTAGGGGTACGATTTTTCCCATTTAGAATGTAAGTGATGATGATTGTTTGAGTTCAGTTGGCAGTTGGATGTGAAGGAGAGCTGATGTGTATTGTGAGGGGCAAATAAAGAGGCCTCTTAGATTGAGTTTTATTGATAGAAAGGGAGAGTTGAGCCTGAATGAGAGAGGAGGTTGTTTAGGGTTTTGGGGATTTTTTTCTTAGGTTTAAGCCAGGTTTTGGTCAGGGTCAGATAGAAACCTGTGGAGCCTGTCTGGCCTATCCAGATGCCCAGAATCTGAGCAGTCTGGATTTACACCTGTTTCTGATCCCGCGAGGGCAATATGTCCCGCGGGATCAGAATCAGGCGCAACTGGCCTGAACAGGCAGGATCTGCCTGATTATGGGCCCTTGGATGCCCCATACCCTCCCTGTCCAATCCAGCCACGGATTCTGCATGGTGCCCGGTGCCATGGCATCCCATTACCATGGTACCAGGATGCCATGCAGAATGCCACGCTCACCCCCGAACACAAATTAGACTTCTTTCCCTGCCGCTCAACCCCCGAATGGGCCTGCCAAGGCTGCGGTCGGGCTGTGGGGAATCTCCTGTGCCCTTCCTACCTTTCAGGGTGGTCCACTGACACGAATTGCCGCTCTCAGGGGGACTTATTCCACCTCCACTATGAAATAAGATCCCCGTCTATCTCCCCAACCCCGGACGTACAGGGCCATCACCAGAATCGGCTCTGTACATCCAGGGCCATAGGGCTGCCCGTACACTGCCCACTCTCCTCCCTGTCACCGCCCCATCCTGCCCCTGTCCAGAGCTTTCCACAAGCAGCCCTGAATGTGTGGGGAACTCTGGACCTGGAATCGGGTCCCAGCAGCTACAGGGGTTTGGATGTCCACCCCGGACTTCCTACTCCTCTAGTCACCACTCTGCATGCCGCCCTTAGAGAATAGTTTAAAGTGATAATGTTGGTGGAGGAAATGTTTTAAGAGGCAGGTATTAAAGAAGGAGGAGAATTTTTTTTTTATTTTTTTTTACCCTGTTTTTTTGGGTTGTCTTGGCAAAACAGTTGGCTTCACGATAGGGAAATAAAAAAATAAGGGAGGTAAGAAAGGGTGAGGGAAATACCTATAATGAGGTTTTCCTCCAAAGCCTGATATTATTAGAGAGGGTTTATTTTTTTCCTTTTTTAGTGCTCCTTAAGGAATGGTCCGTTTTGAAGTAATTATAAACAAAGGAAGGGACAGAAGTGGATAACTTAGAGATAGGAAGGGTAACAGAGAGTGAGAGAGAGAGGGAGAAACCTACTGTGTGAAGGGGACGGGTGAGGAATAAGTCTGTGCCTGAAATCGGAATGAATGAAGGAGGCTTGTAGTTGTGTGGTGTGTCATATATGGGGAGATTTCATGTGACAGAAATGAGAAAGAGAAAAATATTTTTAATGCCATGGCAAGCTTGCCCTAGCTGTCCTCTATTTTTCTCCCATAAAAGGGGAGGGTGAGAGTTATAGAGAAATGTAGAGGGAAGGGGAGATAGGAGAAAAGCCGCAGAAGAAAAAGAAGAAAAGAAGCAACAACTCTCAAGTGCCTGAAGACCGGCTGATGTTGAAGTTCCAGTTCCTGAGGAAAGACTGAAGACTGGGCTCCAAGATCTGATTGGTACGTAACTCTTACCTGAATAGCTATTTGAGCTCAAATACATAACACTCTTTCACTCATAAGGGAAGTTTGCTTTATGATCATTTAAAGGGAAAGAAACATTATAAATGGCTCAGCGTTTAAATGGAATACTTACCGGGCTGATTGCATTTTAGATTTTATAGTAAACATATACACACAGGAGGTCATTCTGAACCACCAATAGCGGGGATGGATGTCCCAACGGGATGTCCCCACTATTCATGCCATCTTCAGACCCTGACTAACTTCCCCACTGGTTGTGCGAGGAAGTTAGTCGGGGGCGGGGAAAGGGCAGCCTGGGGGTGGAGAGTGGGTGGGCAGTGGGTGGTCGCCGGCCCTGAACATACAGGGCTGATTCTATTGTTGGCCTTGTACGTCCAGGGCCGGCAAAATGGCTCCGGATGTTATTCCAGCTCCGAGGTGGAATAACTCCCCTGAACGTTTTCTTTTTATGTTCATGGCATGGAAGGGGCTGGTGGGGCCAGGGGACATTCTCCGCAGCCTGACCCTGGCCTTCGGAGGCTGGACTGGGGGTCGGGCTGCAGGGAATGTACTGTTTTGGTTGGCAACTGGCATTGTGGCTTTTAAATGGAGCTGCAGTGCAATGGCAACATGACGCATGGCACTGCGGCTCCATTTAAGTGCCATGACTGAGTTAGCCGGGTGCAGTCCTGCATGTGCAGGCCAGACAGAATCACTGTCCCAGTCTGCACATGCAGGACTGTTCTCAATTCTGTTCCCACGGTGCTTGACGTGCCCTGCGGGATCAGAATCGTGATCCCCTCTGTGCGTCCAAACCAGGTGCACAGAGGGGATCTACGTCTGGGACAGAATTGGGCCAAATTGAATGGAAAAAGTGAAAGCTTACTGATTTGATGTATGTGTACTTTTGGGAATTGAAAAACATTATTTGTAAGAAACTCCAACCTGCTTACATATTTACCTTTATATATATAAATATTATCTGGTCTGAATGCATTTTCCAATTAGTAACATCTAATTGTTCCAAAGTCTGATTCCAAATTTAATAAAGAAGTATTTTTTCCCTTTGTGTTCTCTTTTAAAAAGGGAATGTATTGTGTTGTGCTGTTGCTTTTTCCTTGGAAATAAGCTAATTAACATCACCATCAGCTTATCTGTTACCATTATAAGGGCGAAAGCTTATCTTCCAGGGCGAAAGCTTATCTTCCAGGAAAATGGTTACAGTTGAATAGAGTACATAGTCTCTGAGAAATATTTGTTTCTAGACACCTTTACAAAGAGGCCTTCCAGTTAGGAGGCAAACAATTTGTGAAATTGTCTTAAATAGGTGTTAAAGCCAAGCAACAGATCAACGGGGCAATTTGAAAGGCCCCCTATATTAAACCAAGGGCTGTGTGAATCACCCAAGAAATTGTTAAGACATTACCATAGAAGTACAGGTCAGGATATTATATAGCAAGCCAGCTTTTATTGTCTTGGTATGATTGGTATCTCAGAGACCTGGTAAAAGGAAGACAACCAATGGGACACTGTGATACCTGGGTACAAACTATATCACAATGATAGAGTAGATCAAACTGGTGGAGAAATTGCACTCTATGTTAGAGAAAGTATTGAGTAACACAGGATTAAAGTTTTGCAGGAAATAAAATACACTGTAGAATCTCTATGGATAGTAATTCCATATAAAAAGGGGAAGGCAATGGCAGTGGGGGTGTACTACCGACTGCCTGGCCAGAATGAACAAATGGATGATGAAATGCTAAAAGAACTCAGAGAAGCTAACAAATGTAACAACATAGAAATAATAATGGGTGTTTTTAATTACCCTGGTATCGACCGGGTCAGTGTCACAACAGAACATGCTAGCAAGATAAAGTTTCTAGATGAAATAAATGACTGCTTCTTGGACTGACAAGAGGGGAAACTATTTTGGATCTAGTCCAAACAAAGGATCTGGTGCAAGGGATTGTTGGGGCCACTTGGCAATAGTGATCATAGCATGATCACATTTGATTTAATAAAGGGAGACTATGATAAAATAAGGAAAATAGTTAAGAAAAAACTAAAAGGAGCAACTGCAAAGGTTAAAGATTTACATCAAGAATACATATTGTTTAAAGATACTATCTTGGAAGCCAAGACCAGCTGTATTGCATGCTTTAAGAAAAGTGTAAGGAAGGCCAAAAATCTGCCTGCATGATTTAAAAGTGAGGCCAGAAAGGCTGTTGCAGCCAAAAAAACATCTTTCAAGAAATGGAAAAAGAAGCCAAATGACGAAAACTGGTAACAATATAAGCATTGGTAAGTTAGATGCAAGGCATTAATAAAGGCAGGCAAAGCGAAAATTTGAGAGAAAGCTTCCCATGGAAGCAAAAACACATGATTAAAACTTTTTCAAGTACATTCATAGCAAAACCCTGTGAGAGTCAGTTGGAAAATTAGATGATAGAGGGGTAAAAGGGGCACTAAGAGGGGCCAAGGCCATTGTGGAGAGACTGAATAAATTCTTTGCTTCAATCTTTACTGAAGAAGATGTAGGGAAGTTTCCCATGCCTGAAATGGTATTTAAAGGTGATGTATCAGAAGAATTGGAAGAAATATCGATAAACCAGGAAGATGTATTAGAACTATTTGATAAATTGAAGAGTAGCAAATCACCTGGACCGGATGGTATACATACGAGGGTGTTGAAAGAACTGAAATATGAGATTGAAGACCAACTATTAGTAAACTTTGAACTATCATTAAAATCATCTGTAGTACCTGAAGATTGGTGAATGGCCAATGTAATGCCAGTTTTTAAAAAGGGTTCCGGGTGATCCAGGAAACTACAGACCAGTGAGCCTGATGTCAGTACCAGGCAAAATGGTAGAAACCATTATAAATAATAAACTTACAGAACATGTAGATAGTCATGGCTTAATGGGAGAAAGCTAACATGAATTTAGCCAAGGAAGGTCTTGTCTTACTAATCAGTTATATTTTTTGAAGGTATGAATAAACAGGTAGACCAGGGTGAGCCAGTTGATAAAGTGCATCTGAATTTTCAGAAAGGCTTTGACAAGGTCCTTCATGAGAGATTCTTGGCAAAATTAAAAAGTCATGGTATTGGAGGCAGTGTAGTACTGTGGATCAGGGACTGATTAAAAGACAGAAAGCAGAGGGTAGGTCTAAATGGCCAGTTTTCTCAATGGAGAAAGATGAATAGTTTGTCTTTATCTGCCATCATATACTATGTTACTATAGAGTACTCCAGAGATCTGTGCTGGGTCCACTGCTTTTTAACATATTCATAAATGAACTGGAAATGGGAATAACAAGTGAGGTGATGAAATTTGCAGATGACACAAAATTAGTTAGCGTGGTTAAAACATAATAGGATTGTGAAAAATTGCTAGAGGACCTTGATAAATTGGAAGGCTGGGCATTCAAATGCCATATGAAATATAATGTGGACAAGTGCAAAGCTTTGCACCTAGGAAAGAATAACCCAAGCTATGTAACACGATGCATGGTTCCAGATTAGGAACCAGCACCCAGGAAAAAGATTTAGGCGTCATCGTAGATAACATGTGGAAATCCTCCACCCAGTGTGCAGCGGTGGCCAAGAAAGCAAATAGAATGCTAGGAATCATAAGCAGGTGAATGGAGAATAAAAAAAGGATATTATAATGCCTCTGTATCATTCCATAGTCTGACCGCACTTTGAAACTGCTAGGTACATATGACCTAGATTGGCCACTGTTGGAAACAGAATACTGGGCTTGATGGACCTTGGTCTGACCCAGTATGGCATATCTTATGTTCTTATGTTCTTAATATTGTGTGCAATTCTGGTAGCCTTATCTCAAAAAAGAATAGTGGAATTAGAAAAGGTACAGAGAAGAGTTACCAAAATGGTAAAAGGGATGGAAGGATACCCCTATGAGGAAAAACTTAAAAGGTTAGGACTCTTCAACCTGGAAAAGAGACAACTGAAGGGGTATATGATAGAGGTATTTAAATTAATGAATGGAGTGGAAAGGGTAAACCTAGGTCAATTGTTTACACCATCAAAAAGTAGAAAGACTAGAGAACACGCAATGAAGCTTCAGTGTAACCCATTTAAGACTAATAAGAAAAAATATTTTTTCACTGAACATGCAATCAAACTTTGGTATTCGTTACCGCAGGATGTAGGGTTTATGGTTTATTTAAACACTTGATTATACTGTCTTTCTTGACAATCAAAGCAGTTTACAATAAACATCAGAAATACAAGAAATAGAAATTGAAAAAAAAACCGCTAAAAATTTAATAGGATAGAAAGTAAGAAAGACGGAGGAGGGAATTAAGAGGGGGGTGGGAATCCTAAATAGACCCAATCTTAAGATCAAACGTCAGCTGGAAAAGATGAATTTTGAGGGCAACTTTAAATTTTGAAAAGAAAGATTCCATACATAGTAAGGAAGGGAGAGAATTCCAGAGGTGAGGAGCTAGAAAAAAGAATGCAGCATGATGGGTACTTTCAAGATAAGCCTGAGATGGGGGAGGAATGAATAAATAGTTAGTATGCATTGAATGTAGGACTCGAGATGGAGTATGGGGGATAAGGTGAGAATGAAGATACTCTGGGGAAACAAAGTGCATGATCTTATGAGTTAGAGTAAGTAGTTTGTATTGAGAATGGTATGCAATAGGGAGTCAGTGGGATTTGATGAGTAAAGGAGTAACATGGTCAAATCTTGAGGCATGGTGTAATAGTCATATGGAAATGCTTTGAATGGACTGTAGTTAATGAAGCTGATACTTCGGAAGACCAAGTAAATGGTGTTGCAGTAATCTAATTTTGAGATTACCAAAGATAGAAGCAATGTAACTAAAGATGATGAAGGGAGAACAGAACAAATGGAACGAATCTGGAGCAGTGTAAAGAAACAGCATTTCACTAAGGAGTTGATATGAGAATGAAAGTTAATTGCAGGATCTAAGGTGACACCATGATATCTCAGGGAAGACACTAAAGGGATAGGGAAGGAATGGATGGTAGGTGATAGACCTGGGGAAGAGAAGGAACCCGACAGCCATAGAGCATATGATTTTGCAGGATTAAGTATTAAGCGATGAGCATGAAGCCAGGAAAAAAACGAGTCCAGACAAGAGTTCAAAATAGTAAGATCAGGTGACACTGCAGAAGTGTGAAACAGCAGCAGGATGTCATCTGCATAGAAATTGTGAAGATACCCTGCTGCTGAATCAGAAGAGCAAGGGGAGCAAGAAAACATTGAAAAGAAGAGGTGCCAATACCAAGCCTTGAGGTATGCCACAAGACAGGGGAAAGAGAGAAGAGGTGGATCCCTGAAATGTGACAGAATAAGAGTGATCAGAAAGGAATGAATGAAACCATTGCAGCACAGTATCATCAAGTCCAGCATTTACAAGACGAGAAAGGAGAAGGGAGTGATCAACCAAATCAAATACACTAGAAAGATCCAATGATATAGCCAGAGAATTGTTACCCTTTTCTCAGGAAACATTAACTTCGTTAAGAACAGAAAGAAGAATAGTATTGGTACAATGACCCCATCTAAATCCAGATTGCTGAGGATGAAGATGATTGGATTTTTCTAGATGATTAGAGAGCTGAAGGAAGACCAACTTTTCTAAGATTTTAGAGAGGAATGGAAGATTAGAGACCAGATGAAAGTTGGCATTAATGGAAGGATCAAGACTAAGATTTTTCAACAAGGGCAGAACAACTTCTGATTTCCAGCAGTGAGGAAATGTACTGGAGGAAAGGCTAGAGTTAAATAGAGTCAACATAAAAGGAAGAAGGGTCAAGGAAGGTTCTAAAATCCAAGCTGATAGAATAGGGTTCTGCAGAGATGTCATTTTTATGAAAGAGGAAAGAACTTTGGAAAGGAATGCCATGGTGACAGGATTAAAATGTGTTCAGCTATCGGAAAAGGAGTGATTATGAGAGAAGGCTTATCCTCATAAGGAGTGATTATGAGAGAAGGCTTATCCTCATCTGACGGAGATCTTTGGGAAGAGAGAGGGATTAGTTAAGGGGAATTGAATAAAACCCCTCCAAAGTATCTGAATCTTATCTGAGAAATACTGAGCAAGTTGTTCAGCAGTAAGAGAAGACAGAGAAGGAGGTGTCTTAGAAGAAGAAGAGGAGAAAAGATGAGAAACAATAGAAAACAGATGCTTTGGTCTTTTTAGAGTTGTCAAAATTAAATGCCCATAATAATTTTGCTTAACGGTTAAAATAGCATGACGGTAGTTGGTATGTGCCTCCTAAAAGGTAGCATGGGAAGAAGCAGTCCTAAAGAAGCAGTCCTATGACACTGACATTGGAGCTCTGTATGGCATAACTGACACCACAGTAGACAAAATCCTGCATAGAACCAGGATTGAAACTGGAGCCTAACGGGGTAGGAATTTGCTGAGGGTGAAGCTAGATCGTTCAAGGCCTTCTTAAGAACAGAATTCCAAGTAACAGCCTGATAATCAATTGAGATCAAATCAAAATCATCTGGAAAGACCTGATCAGCAGATAGAAAAACTTGTAAAAGTGCCTTGGAGAAATGACACCTGGGAGGTAAGGGCAGATTCAAACCCTGACTGCAATGTAGAGATCATAAGCCTGAGGGATGAGAAAGAGAGAAGAGAACAGAGAGGTGATCTGTCCAAAGATGGGGAACACTCATCAAACAAGAGAGAGAAGCCAGAGAAGAGGATGAGGTCAAGAGGAGATCGAGAGTATGGCCAGCTAAATGAGTCAGAAATGGAACATGCTGAACCAAGCTGAGGTCAGAAAGATGCTCCAAAAAATATTTATCTTTTGGACAAGAGGGATGATCCATATGAACATTGAAGTCTCCAAAAATCAAGAGATCAGGATAAGTAGTGGTAAGATCAGCTAAGGCCTCAAGAAGAGATTCCCAGAGTTCCAAGGATAGGGAAGGTGGCACATTCAACAATATGTGGCATGGATGAAGCGAGGGAAATTGCACTAGAAGTGACTCGGGATAAAATGAAGGACCCAAAGATATCTTCTGGAGATTCAGAGAGTTGCGGTAGATAATGGCCACACTACTCCCAGATCTTGAGGAGTGAGAGTTAGAGAGGGCAGAATAACTGGGGGGGCAGGCAGTAATACAGCATCAGCTCCTCACTCTCTCTGAGCCATGTTTCAGATAGAAACATCAAATCCAGAGAATAGAACACCAGCAATTAGAGTAGTCTTTATTTATTTATTTATTTAATTGTATTTATATCCCGCTTTTCACCGGGTCAAAGCGGTGTTACATATAAGGGTGGGGAAAATTAAGTATCAGGGTGGGGCCATCACCAGGTGGGCAACGTTGATGATTTCGACATAAAACAGACTTTAGACATGGACAGTATAGTGCAGTTGTCGCTCAGAGGTTCATGAGGGGTGAGTTCAGGGGTTGGTGCGTTTTTTGGTGGGTGTTGTCTTGAAGTATTCTTGGAATAGGATGGTTTTTAGCTGTTTTCTGAATGATAGGAGATCGTTATTGTTTCTGAGGTGGCTCGGTAGAGAGTTCCATAGAGAGGGTGCATATAGTTCAAAGGCTCGGTTGCATGTCCGTTGAGAGCATTTGGTTCTTTTGTGAGGGATGGTGAGGTAGTTGCTGGAAGCCTGTCTGGTTGTTTTGCAGTGGGCTGGATGGGTCAGCAGGGTGCAAAGCTGGGTGTTTGGTGCTTGGTAGATGGCTTTGTGGGTGAGTAGAATGGATTTGTATTTAGTTCTTGCTTCGAAGGGAAGTATGTGTAGGTCTCTTAGAATTGGGGTAATGTGGTCGCTTTTCTTTGCTCACTGAATGATTCTTGCTGTGGTGTTCAATGCAATGTGGTCTGTGTGGCTGGTAGTCCATGGTAGATTATGTTGCAGTAATCCAGATGTGGGAGTGTCATAGCTTGCATCACCGTCCTGAAGTCCTGAGGTTCGAGGAGAGGTCTGAGGCGTTGCACTGTTTTTGCTTTATGGAATATATTTCCTGTGGTTTTGGTAATTTGTTGCTTGAGGGTTAGCGCTTGGTCAATGATAATGCCTAGATATCTTATTTGTGGCTGTATTTGGATGCATGTGGTTCCTATGTTGAGGTATGTAGGTGGTGTGAAATCTGGGTCTTTTGTTACTATGAGGGCTTCAGTTTTCTTTATGTTTATGGATAAGTTGTTTTCTTGTAGCCAGTGGGACACTTCAGAGAAGCATGCTGAAAGATGTATATTTGTTGGGTTTGTGGTTGTAATTGGGGCGTAGAGCATGATATCGTCAGCATATATATGGAAGTTGATGTTGTGGGTACGTATGACTGAACAGAGTGGTTGTAGGTAGATGTTGAAGAGCATGGCTGATAGCGTGGATCCTTGAGGTACTCCTTGGTGTTGCTGGAAGGGGGGCGAGGTCGAGGTGCTGGTACGGATCAGTTGTTGTCTATTGGTTAGGTAGGATTTAAACCATTGAAGTGCGGTGTCTTTGATCCCAATTGACTGCAATCTTCGTATGAAGATGTTGTAGGAGAAGGTGTCGAAGGCTGATGATATATCAAGGAAGATCATGGCATATCCAGTGTTTTTCTTGGGTTCCTATGATGAGGGTGTTCATCAGTGTGGTCATGAGGGTTTCAACACCATGTAGTGGGCAGAAGCCGTGTTGTTGAGGGTCTAGTATGTTGTTGATGTCTAGGTGTTCTTGAAGCTGCTGCTGGACTATCTTCTTGATTATCTTGGCGGTGAATGGTAGGTTTGCTATCGGTCTGTAGGATGCAAGGTCTAGGGGATCTACGTTTTGTTTTTTTAGGGATGGTCGAATGATTGTAGTTTTGAGGATGTATGGCATGCGACCTTGGGAGAAGGATTCATTGACAATATGGGCTAGTGGTGTGCTCAGGTCTTCTTTGGATTTCTTTATCCAGTCGGTGGGGCAGGGGTCCAGCAGAGAGGTGGTGGTGTTTAGGCGGGAGATGGTGGATGATATTTCTTCTGCAGTGGTTTCTTTGAAGGTGGTCCAGTCACTATGTATGGTGGGGTGGTGGTTTGTTGTAGTTGTCTTGGAGTTCGGATGTGGTCTTTTAGTCTTAGCTTTAACCAAGTGACAGTTTAGAAGTGCTCCCTTAAGAGACAACGAGGAGTCAAAGAATTGAAACAATGAAGAAATTACCAAAGTGGACTGACAAGAAACCAATAAATGGTGGAAATGAATTTGAATGAATAATAATGGAAAAGGGTGATGATCCCAATGAACAGCAATAGGGAAAGTCATAAGAATAAGTATACAAAGAACCAAACCCAGAAATTGTAGAGACGAAGCTGCAATGGGCTGGCGCACAAGGATTGGGACCGTTTTCATGAAGTTGCAGGAGATGCTCAAGGAGCATTTGATTGACAGGTGGGACTAGGAGAATTCTGTGAGAAGAGCACAAAGAGAAAATTTAATGGGGAACCAGCAGTATTACTAGACAGCCACAAAGAATAGCATAGATAGAGAAACTGCAGTATGAAAAGCCACTATGCTGCAAATCAAACCACCAAGGGCAGATCAAGACTAAGTAGGATACAGCTTAACGTTTTCTCTTAGGTAGCATTCACTATTGTGGTGTTGATCCATGTCCAAGGGAGACCTTCACAGCTATCAATGACAGTTTTTGGTTTCTAAAAAGCAAATCTCCAACAGAGCTCCTCCCTTTTTTAGAGGCAGACCCACACCTAATGGCCACACCCAAGGGCCCTTGGGCATAGCCCTTAGGTGCAAGCCCGCCAGGTGTGGGTACACCGAAGAGCACTGCCTTTAAAGTTCTGTAAAGGTGGTGACTGGCCCAACAGGCAGGTGGATGGCTCACAGTGAAGCACTAATCAAAATGATGACAGCTGATGCTATTTGAAAGTCCTCTAGCACCAATCAGAATGATGACAGCTGATGCCACATGAAAGTCATCTCCCAGTGCTGCCGTTTAAAGTTCCATAAAGGCCCAACAGGCTTCTGTAAAGGTGGTGACTGGCCCAACAGGCAAGGGGATGGCTCACACTGAAGCACCAATCAGAATAATGCCAGCTGATGCTGTTTGAAAGTCCTCTAGCACCAATCAGAAACCCCTCCCTGCCCCCAACACCAAGACCAATCGGGCAGCCTGCTACAACTTTAAACCCAAGCTCCGGATCAGCACAGAAACATCATGACAGCAGCACCCAGGCTCCCGATTCAGCATCTGCGAGAGGAACAGGCAGGGAAGCCCCTCCCCACCCCCAACACCAAGACCAATCAGGCAGCCTGCTACAACTTTAAACCCAACCACCGGATCAGCACAGAAACATTTTGGCTGCAGCCCTCAGGCTTCCTATTCAGCGTCAGCAAGAGGAACGGGCAGGGAAGCCCCCTCTGTCCCCAACACCAAGACCAATCAGGCAGCTTGCTACAACTTTAAACCCAAGTGCCGGATCAGGCACGCCCACGCCTGGTGGTCCTGCATCTGAGGGCTTTGCCAGAGGGCACTTTGGCATGGCCCTTTGGCGCACATGGAATGGACCACAAGAAACTACTAAGACACTAATATTAGACATTACTGTAGTTAGCTCAACTGAGATACTACTGTTTTCTCATAGGATACCAATCTGATATTGCTTAAAGTCTCTAGATAACCTGCAGATTCCTTTATGCCTGTTACAGCATAGCATCATCTTCATATGCTACACTGTATCTTATGCTATCCATTCTTGACTACATTGTATCATATCATTCAATCATCTTGGAAACACTGTTGCCAAGTCATTCAACTTAAACTATATGGCAATAGCTGAAGTACCTACTTTATTGAAAAGTAAATATGTAGCTAACCATTATATGAACAAACACATTGTTAACATTATTAGAACACAGCAGAGATGTACCCTCATACTACTGTAAGCTTAATTCTCCAGGACCAAGCAGGAAATCAATCCTCACATATGGGTGACGTCGGCGCTGACAGAGCCCTCATGCGGAGCATTTCCCTAGCTTTCAAAGAAAGCCTTTGGGAATGCAGCGCACATGCACGGTCCCCTTCCGACCCGAGGGTGCCATCTTGCTCAGTCTTTCTTTTTCCATGAAGCCCAATGGACGTAGTTTGTGTCATCCGGGAAAAGTAGATTTTTTTTCTGACATTTTTCACGTTTCTTTATCCAGTTCGACGCCGGTTCCCCTCCCCCCTCGGCTCGGTACACCGGTATCAAGTCCGGAATTTCTTTTTCGTTTTTTGTCCTTTGTGACTAGTGTTCGCGCTTTTTCTGTTATTTTCACTGGCAGCCCTGTCTTTTGACCTTGCAGGGGCCCTTTTTCCCCCGATGGCTGCCAGCGAGTTCAAAAAATGTGATTGGTGCAAGAAACGTATGCCTCTCACCGACACACACAACTGCTGCCTCTGATGCCTTGGGCCCGACCATGACCCGCTGGTCTTTGGCCCATGTGGCAAGATGTCATCGAAGGCACTTCGGAACCGTCAGCATCAACGTGAAAGAATTTTCTCGGAGTCTGCGTCCAGACGGGCCCGGACTTCGTCAGAGGCCTCGACATCTCGGGAGTCTGACCCCGAGCACCGTCATGGGTCCTCTGAGAGGGGGTCTCCCGCTCAGGAGCACAAAAGGAAGAAGAAGCTCGTGAGGGCAGCGTCAGTGGAGGCACCTGGATCCTCTAGGGCCAGGTCACGAAGCCCTGACCACCGTCCCGGGCTCTCGGAATCGGAGCAGCTGACCAAACTATCTCGCCTGGAGCCAGTGTCACTGAGTCAGGTAACTTTGGTTGTCCTCATTGACTCTCCTCCGGGAGAACTGATGTCAGGACCGACGCCGTCGGGGCCCGAGTCGGGGGCTGCAGAGTCCCCTGGGCTTGGTCTCAGGTTGATGGCCCTGGAGAGCAGCCTGGCTGCCTTCATGGAGCAGCAGCGGGTACTGATCACCGGTTTGACCAGTGCATCTGCCCCGACCACCGGGACCTTGATGTCTAAGTTGACCCCAGAGGCCGATCCGATCCTCGAGTCAATCAAGTCTCGAGTCGATCCTCGGCCGAGGACTCCCTCGACCTCCCATGCGGGGCCGAGGTCATCGACACCGGTACCTTTGGCATTGGGGCGGGTGGCATCGAGGCCCACATGGCCAGAGCCACTCAACTCTTCCTTGGAGGAGTCAGCATGGGAGACGGAGGACGAGGAGTCTCCCGACACCTTCCGGACCCGGTGCATCCCGTCAGTCCGAGTCTCAGAGAAGATCTCCCCCTGAGAATACCCGGTTCTTGTATTTCATCAGGGAAATGGTTAAGGCTTTGGCATTCCCAGCGGATGCCGAGGAGGAGCCTCGAGCCGAGGAGCTCGATGCCCTCCAGTATGATTTTCCTCCGAAGGAAGCCTTTACTGTACCGGTTCCTCCGATGCTGGAACGACTACTTTTCCGAATGTGGGAAGCACCGGCCTCGGTGCCGGTTCTTAGCAAGTGGGTCGATTCTATCTATCGAGTTCGCAAGAGCCCTGGGTTCCAAAAGGCGCAGCTGCCGCACAACTCCATGGTTGTGGAATCGCCCATGCACAGGCTGAAAAGCCAAAAGATGCATTCTTTGGTGCCTCCAGGCCGGGAGGCCCGGAACCTGGATGCCCTCGGTAGAAAGTGCTTTCAGGGCTCGATGCTGTCTTGCCGTGTCCAGACTTACCAACTGTACATGGGCATGTACTTACGGGACCTGGCAAAGGAGATTGCCAGGTTCTCGGCTGGCCTCTCCGAGGAACCCTTGCAGAGATTCAAAGCCTTGTCTACAGGGATCCGAGAGTGCTCGAAGTTTATTTCTTGAGCAGCCTATGATGGCTTTGAGGCTTCGGCCCGGGTAGCCGCGGCCGGCATCGGTGCACGTCATCAGGCCTGGCTACAGTCGTTGGACCTGGAGTCATGGGTGCAGGATAAGTTGGTCGCTGTCTCGTGCCGAGGTGACAACCTGTTCGGCAAACCCATGACTGAGAAGGCTGCAGAAATCGAGACCGAGACTCTCACCAGGACATGGCTGTCCAGAAAGACTTCTGCCCCTTCTCACAAAATGAAGGGCTCGGGGAAGAAGCCCTTTTTCCCGAGGAAGGGTACTGCCTACAAAACCTACCCTCAATATCAGGCCTCTCCAGCTCCCCAACAGGGTCAGCAGGTCAAAGGGCAGGGACATGGGCCTCATAGGCAGAAAACCCCCAAGTCTCCAGCCCAGGCTCCTGCACATCAGGGAGGGGGTTTTTGACTCCCAGGGCATAGCCTCTCCTCCGCCGGTGGCCCCATTCAGCACAGGAGGTCGGCTGACCCTGTACGCCTACAGGTGGCCAGCCATCACAGGAGATGCCTGGGTGCTGAGCATAGTCCAGAAGGGCTATCTGCTCCATTTCCATCAGTTACCTCCCTCCTACTATCCTGGGGAGCCTCCAAGACTCCCTCTACACAGGAACCTCCTCCTTCAGGAGTTGGCAAGTCTTCTAAAGGAACAGGCGGTGGAACCAGTGCCACACCACCTGAAAGGGCAAGGCTTCTACACCAGGTACTTCCTAGTACCAAAGAGAACAGGAGGCCTAAGACCTATCCTAGACTTGCAAAATCTGAGTTTCTGGAGAGGGAAAAGTTCAAGATGCTTACCCTTGGGATACTGCTGCCCTACCTCCAGCAGGGAGACTGGCTATGCTCCTTAGACCTAAAGGATGCTTATACTCACATCCTCATCCATCCAGACCACAGACAATATCTCAGATTTGTGGTGGGAGGAAACCACTTTCAGTACAGAGTGCTTCCTTTTGGCCTGACCTCTGCCCCCAGGGTTTTCACCAAATGCCTGGCGGTTGTGGTGGCTTTTCTCAGAAATCAGGGGATTTTGGGGGCAGAGCCTGGAACGGAGCTGCATGGACAGCTAGAGCGTGTGCTCCAGAGGGAGTAGCAGTGATTCCTGTGTCTGCGCCAGTACATTGGGCCATTGAGAGTTCCCTGGGCTGTGTAAGAGTTCGGCGATGTTGAATTCTAAGCCGGTTCGTTTGGATTTTGCCTCAGGGCAGAGTGGGAGCGTCAAGCGTTCCAAAACAGAGCCTCCATCTCCTCAGAAAATGGCGGCGGTGAAAGAGCAGCCTGAAGTCCTGCAAGAGTTGTTACAGGAGATACGGGCGGTCAAGGATATTGTGTTTCCCAACAGTGATTCTCTGGCAAACATGAAGGAGGACATCGGGCAGTTGAAAAGTGGAGTGGAAAGCCTAACTATTCGGCAGGATACGACTGACCAAAGGCTTGAGGTGCATGAGGAAAGACTGAAGGAAATGGACAAGCATACCAGACAGCTTGACCGGTTGCAAATGGAGCTGGAGGATATGAACAACAGGGCCCGAAGGAATAATGTTCGGGTAGTTGGTGTACTGGAAGGCGCTGAGGGGAAGGACATGTTTGCCTTTCTGCAAAGGTTTGTTTCCTCTATTCTAAAACTCTCCTTTGAGGCTCCATTTGAGCTAGAAAGAGTGCATCGAGTCCCTGCACATGTATCACTTCACAATAAAAGACCGCGGCCGATCATTTTCAAGGTCCTGCGTCATCAGCACGCTGTCAAGATTTTGGAGACAGCGCGTGCCAAATCGCCTCTAGAATTTGAGGGCCACACTATTCTGTTTTTCCCGGATTTTGCAAAAAGCACGGTGGATAAAAGGAAAAGATTTCTGGCGTTGCGGCCATGGTTGCAACGGCTGCAAGCAAGGTTTGGTTTGCTTCAACCCGCTCGAATGAGAGTCACCTTGCACAATTCCACTAAAACCTTTGATAAGCCGGAAGATCTGCTTGCCTTTTTGGAGGATAAAGAGGCAGAGCTTATGAGTTGAACTTGGATGGCCTACTTTTTGGCATGCTTGTTAATGTGTAGGAATTGCCAAGGGGCCGGGGGTGACAGTGATGCTCCCTCAGTTTAGAGGGGTTGCTCCCTCATGGCCCACTACTTTATTTTATTGGCTCTGATGTTAATTTTTTTTTTTTTGATGTTCCAGGTGCAGACTATGAGCAAATGCTTGATTTATCTCCCTCTGTGTACGTTCTGTTGCTCCATGATGGGCTCACCCGTTCTTTTTTTTGTTGTTATCCCCCTCCCCCCTGGGTGGCCCAAGGGTATTTGTGGTAGTTCTATGATCGTTGGCTATCAATCATGTTATTTGTGTATAAGGCGGTTCGTCCTGACCACCAAGGTCTTGTTTGGGCAAAAGGAATCATGCTTGTTGGGAATAAGGCCCCAATATCCTGGATAGATTAGTAAGTATTTCAGTGTTGGCAAGATGGCTACATTAAGAATTCATTCGCTAAATGTGAATGGTGTCAATAATCCCATTAAAAGGAAAAAAATTGTTTTATACGGGAAACAGGTCAGTAGCGACATTTTCATGCTACAGGAAACACATTTAAATGAGCGTGAGTCGTTGAAACTGAATATAAGACCCTTTACTTTGTTGGCCTTTTCCCTGGCGAGAAAGAAGCATAACGGTGTGGCTATTTTAGCTCGTAGGTCTCTCCCTTTGACGGTGGTACAAACGAGAGCAGACCAAGAGGGGAGGTGGGTTAGAGCCCGAGTTAAGCTGGGAGCCATGAAGGTAACTCTGGTGAATGTCTATGCCCCTAATGGCGATTCTACCGATTTTTTCTCAAATTTTGTAGAGGAATTATATTCTGATGTTGCGGCTCCTATGGTCATAGGGGGAGGTTTTAATCTAGTCCTGGATGCTTTAATTGATAGGAAACCCCCTAGGTCCGCAGGAACTGGCAAAGCTCAGAAGATCTTTAAGGCTTTCATAAATGAAGCTGGGTTGATTGATGTTTGGAGGTGGCTGCACCCTGTAGATCAAACATTTACTTTTTATTCTCCTCCACATGGGACCCTATCTCGCATAGACTTTTTTCTGGTCTCTAAATCACTGATGCCTAACTTGATTGCAGCAGAGATTTTGCCATCCCATGTTTCTGATCACTCAGCTCTGTGTTTGGAATTGAAGGACCTGAAGCTGGATCCAGCTCCAGGACGGTGGTTTTTTGATAGGTCAATGTTGGCGGATGTGGACTTTCAACTGAAGCTGAAAGCTGCTATTACAGAGTATTTTGATTTTAATCCCCCGCAGGTGGCTAAGGGCTGGGCTAGATGGGAAGGTTTTAAAGCCTATGTAAGAGCTGAAATAACTAGTTTTTGTATAGGACAAGCACGGCGGCGTAAGGAGAAGCTCCGGGTGTTAGAGTCGCAAATAATGGCAGGGGAACGTCTTTTGGCGAGTCGTTCGGACCCCTGTATATTGCTTCGTTTGCAGCGGTTGAGATTCCAGTACAATCAGATCTTCTCCTCGGAGGCTGTCCGGCTTGTCCGTTCGCAGGCCGGAACTTATTATAGGGAAAGCAACAGGGCGGGCCGGTTGTTAGCTAACACACTGAAAGCTCGTAAAGAGGCGGCACGGATAGCTGCTCTCAGGGACGGCCGTAACTCTGAGGTGGTCATGAAGGACGGTGAGATTGTCAAGGTTTTTAGATCCTTTTATAAACAACTTTATACCTCTGAAACAAAGTGCCCGTGTGAGGCGTTTGAGAATTTAATGGATGGGGTTCAAAGGCCAATAGTGGATTCTGATATGCAGGCAGCGCTCGACAGCCCAATTTCTTTGGAAGAAATTGGTAGGGCGATTGAATCGTTGGCTATAGGGAAGGCGGTAGGCCCTGACGGTTTTCCCACAGAATTCTTTAAGACCTTCTCCAAAGAACTGGGCCCTTTCTTGCAACGTACTATCAGGCGCTATTGGAGGAATGCCCACGGGTGGGCTCCTTCGCTTCAGCTAACATTATTGTGTTGGAGAAAGCAGGGCGTGATCCTTTAGAGGCAGGTAATTATCGTCCCATTTCTCTGCTAAATTCAGATTATAAAATTTATGCCACTATCCTGGCAAAGCGCCTGGCTGATGTGATCCCCTCTTTGATTCATCCGGATCAATGTGGTTTTGTTGGGGGCTGTTCAATGGCGGACAATGCCAGACTATTTTGTCATGTTCTAGCTGCGGCGGATGCCATTGATAGGCCCTTAGTGGGGCTCTCTCTGGACGCTGAAAAAGCATTTGATCGCTTGGAATGGACATTTATTTTTCCCACGTTGCGATGGTTTGGTTTTGGGGAGCACTTTGTCAATTTGGTGAAGGTACTGTATGCCCGGCCAGCTGCTTGTCTATCCGTTAATGGTGTGCAATCTCAGGAGTTCGTATTGGAGCGGGGGACTCGTCAAGGTTGCCCGCTTTCACCACTGCTCTTTAATTTAGTGTTGGAACCCCTTGTTTTGATGATTAGGCAGAACCTCCTTATTCAGGGGAAGTGAGGTTAAATTATCAGCGTATGCTGATGACCTGCTGTTGTTTACGAACCCAGAGTCGGTGCCCCATATACTCTCGCAAATAGACAGTTATGCGGCTCTTTCGGGTTATAAGATAAACTGGTCAAAGTCTGTTGCGTTTCCTTTGAATAATCGGGTATTTAAGGCAGACATGTCACAATTCCCTTTTATTTGGGAGGCGAAAATGGTTAAGTATTTAGGAGTGTTTTATTGTAGTCCCTTGGAGGAGACGGCTCGCTTTAATGTGGAGCATTTAGTTTCTACTGTGGAATCTATGTTATCTAAGTGGTCACCTTTGCTGTTATCATGGTGGGGTCGTCTGGAGACCATTAAAATGACCATTGCCCCTAAAATTAATTATATACTGGAGATGTTGCCGTTTTATCTTCCGGATTGGGTGTATAAGCGGGTGGAGAGGGTGCTTGTGCGTTTTTTGTGGAACAACAAGCCTTCTCGTATTGCATTGGTAAAATTGAAGGCTGCCAAAGCAGACGGAGGTGTGAATTTTCCCAACTTTCACTTGTATCACAGTGTCTTCTTGATGAAGCAAGGGAGTATGTGGCTCGGGAAAGTGTCTGAGCTTAGTCCTAGGTGGTTGGATCTTGAAGCTAAGGTAGCTGCCCCCTTTCCATTATATTTAGCTCCTGAGATGCTCTTTAGCCCATCTAGTGGTAGACCTCAAATGATGAGGGACACTCAAAGGGCGTTTCAGGATCTTATCCACTCAGGGCAGCTGGAGGAGAAGTATTCTCTGGGCCTCCCGTTGTGGTTCAATCCCCTTTTTAAGATTCATGGGAAAGTAGTCGCATGGAAACAGTGGTATAGCAGAGGAGTCTGGACTTTAAATCACTTAGTTGATGAGGGCCAGTGGAAGGCTTTTGATAGGCTTCAGTTGGAGTTTAACATTCCTGGCTCGCTATTTTTTCAATGGGCCCAATTACGCCACTGTATAGTGCGTTCTTTGGGGGAGGTGAAGCTTTTACGCATTGAAGGGGGCCTGGAGGCTTTGATTAAACAAGTACAAGGGGTACAGGGCAAAGCCTCCCTTTTGTATAAAATATTGGGCCGGAAGCAATGTTCGAAAATGGAGTGGGTACAGCGTGCATGGGAGCAAGATACTGGTATTGTTATTTCCTCACAGAGCTGGGTGAAGTTTTGGGGCTCTCAGATTAGAATATCTCAATCGGCATTTGTTCTTTTTTGCCCAGAGGGCCCATCTTACCCCTGTGCGGGTAGCCAAGTGGGATAGTTCTGGGAGTGACAAGTGCTGGCTATGCCAGCGTACTGCAGGGACTCTTAAACATATGGTTTATGACTGCCTGATGCTTCAATCCTTTTGGATGCAGGTGTGGGAGAGGATTCAGGGGGTTTTGTGATTTAGAGCCCCTCTTTCTTGGGAGATTCTTGTTTTTCGATCTGTAATGTCAATCCCCTCGTTGAATAAGCATGATTCCTTTCTTTTGGATTTTATGTTGGGGATTGCCCTTCGTTGCAGACTACGATATTGGAAGGTGACTACTGATCTTCATTGGAAAATGTGGTGGAATCAGGTGTGTTTATATTGTAAATATGAGATGGTTCCTCGCAAAGGGTCACGACTAAAGTCTCCCTCTTCGAGGAAATGGCAATCCCTTCTAGATTTTGGTAACGAGGCTCGGTGCTTAGGAGTTGATGTTGCTTTTTAATACACTCTTCCTTGTTAATCGGGGAGGGGGGTGTTCACGTAATTTGCTTTATATAGGACTACGGAAGATGCTGTGGGATGTGGGTCTGGGCTGGGGGGGTGGATGGGGTGGGTGGGAGGTCTGTTGTGTTGTGCTGGGGGTTGTATTGGCTTATATTGATGGTTTTTTCTTTGTTTGTTGAAAAGTTAAATAAAGCATTTAAAAAAAAAGAAATCAGGGGATTTTTGTCTTCCCGTACCTGGACGACTGGCTAATCAGGGGCCAGTCATTCCAGGAGGCCCAATAGGCCACTCTTCACACTGTCTCTCTTCTTCAGCATCTGGACTTTCTCATAAACTACGCAAAGTCCACTTTGCTCCCCTCTCAGTACCTAGAGTTTATAGGGGCCAGGTTGGACACCCTTCAGGCAAGAGCTTACTTGCCCGAGGAGAGGGCCCACAGACTTATGGATATGGTCAACCAGATCCAATGCAATACTCATGTTTCCGCCAGGCATTTCCTGTGTCTCCTGGGCCACATGGCATCCACTGTACATGTGACCCTGAATGCCCGTCTGCACATGCGGACGGCTCAATGGTGCCTCAGCGATCAGTGGACACAAGCCACCGGTGACCTCTGAGAGAGAGTAAAGGTGTCCAGACAGCTTCTGAACTCCTTGCAGTGGTGGCTACATCCACCAAACCTTCTCAGGAGTGTACCTTTTCAGGCTCCAGCACACACAAGGGTGCTGACAATGGATGCTTCCTTAAGAGGCTGGGGTGCATATTGCTAGGGCTCATGCGCCCAAGGTCTGTGGTCCCCTCAGGAGACCACACAACAAATCAACCTTTTAGAGCTGCGAGCAATCCGCTTAGCTCTGCAAACGTTCTGTCATGCCCTCTCTCAACAGTCTGTCCTAGTTCAGACGGACAATCAGGTGGCAATGTTCTACATGAACAAGCAAGGGGGCACAGGGTCCAGGCTCCTATGTGAGGAGGCACTGACCCTTTGCTCTTTTGCGGTCAGGTAGGGTATGTTTCTCAAAGCAGTCTACCTACCTGGTCAAGAAAACTTCCTAGCAGACAAGCTAAGTAGGATTCTCCAGCCTCACGAATGGCAGTTGAATCCATTGGTAGTCCATCAGATCTTCCTCTGCTGGGGACTTCCATCCATCGATCTCTTTGCAAGTCCTCTATACCATCAGCTACCCAGGTTTTGCTCCAGACAGCTGCATCCCCTGAGGATTGCAGCGGATGCTTTTCTGATCTCTTGGTCTATGGGCCTCCTGTATGCGTTTCCTCCCATGCCTCTGGTGGCCCGAACTCTGTTCAAGATCCTTCGGGACAAGGCCTCGGTGATTCTGGAAGCCCTCAGATGGCCGAGGAAGCCTTGGTTTACACTTCTTCTGCAGTTGGCGGTGGAAGCTCCGTTCCCTCTGGGGCTGCAACACAATCTCCTTTCTCAAAAGCAGGGTTCCCTTCTGCACCCCAACCTCAGGTCCCTCAATTTGATGGCCTGGCTGCTGAAAGGGAAGTGTTAGCTCCCTTATTTCTACCTAAGGAGGTTGAAGAGGTGGTACTGGCCTCTAGAAGGCAGTCCACCAGAAAGTCCTATGCCCTCAAGTTGTGTAGGTTTACGGTGTGGTGTGCTCAGTGCAAGGAAGATCCTTTCTCTTGTCTTGTGCTGGTAGTACTGCAGTATCTACTTCACCTTTCAGACCTAGGCCTTAAGTCTAACTCTGTTCGGGTCCACCTCAGTGCTCTGTCAGTGCACCACTCACTGGTGGAAGGACAGTCTGTCGGTTCACCCCTTGGTGTCCATATTTCTCAGAGGTCTACTTCTACTCAAGCCTCCGGTTCGTCCACCAGCGACTGAGTGGGATTTGAATGTGGTCTTGCAGCAACTTACTCGCCCACCGTTTGAGCCGATGGCTACTTGCCATTTGCGCTTCCTCTCTTGGAAAGCGCTCTTCCTGATGGCTCTTACATCGGCCAGATGTGTGAGTGAACTACAAGCTCTGATTTCTGATAGACCGTACACGCGGTTCTATAGGAACAGGGTGGTCCTATGGACCCATCCCAAGTTCCTCCCAAAAGTGGTCTCCTCTTTCTACCTCAATCAGGAGGTGTTTCTTCTGACCTTTTTTCCCAGGCCGCATGCCAGCCAGGCTGAAACAGTCTTGCATACCCTGGACTGTAAGAGGGCGTTGTCCTTTTACATAGAACGTACACGGGAGCATCGAAGGGCTGCTCAGCTCTTCGTCTCATTTGACCCTAATAGGATGGGTTACCTGTCTCCAAGTGTACGTTGTCCACTTGGGTAGCAGATTGCATCGCCTGGGCATACAGGGCAGCCGACCTCCCCTTGCAAGGTCGGGTCAAGGCCCACCATGTCAGGGCGAAAGCCGTGTCAGTAGCTCATCTCCACTCTGTTCCATTGGCAGACACCTGCCGGGCCGCAACTTGGTCTTCAAGCCAGACTTTTGCAGCCCATTACTGCCTGGAGAGAGAGTCCCGGCAGGACAGTGTTTTCGGCCAGGCAGTACTCCGTAATCTCTTTGAGGTTTAGGCAACTCCTACCCTCCGGCCCTTGTGTTGGGCTACCGTACGGAGTGCGTTCTCAGTGAAAATTCTTGTCACAGATGCCGTGGCTCTCAAGAGGGAGCCATATTTTCAGCTTTGGGTTCACGGTAGCCTAGAGCTGGGGAGTCCCATATGTGAGGACTGACTTCCTGCTTGGTCCTAGAGAAAGAATAGTTACTCACCTGTAACAGGTGTTCTCCAGTAGCAGAAGGAATCAGTCCTCATGACACTCCCTCCTCTCCTGGAGTTGCAGTCATATCCTTCATTTTGATTTTTGCTGTCTTTTAGCTATGTCATCAGACTGAGCAAGATGGCATCCATGGGCGGGAAGGGGACCGCGCATGTGCACTACATTCCCAAAGGCTTTCTTTGAAAGCTGGGGAAATGCTCCGCACGAGGGCTCCATCAGCGCCGACGTCACCCATATGTGAGGACAGATTCCTGCTGCTCCTGGAGAACACCTGTTACAGGTGAGTAACTACGCTTACTCTGCACACTGTTTCTATCTTACTTAACTCTCAAACTTAATTCCCAACTACCTACCCATGTCACTAACCAGCCCATACCAGTAATACATTTATCATCATATAAACTGACCTACAGAGCCCATAACAACAAAAACTCCTGCAGATTAATCCATATCATTCCTACAGTATAAGCTCTAGCAAACCATATAAACAGCAAAACAATAATGAACACATAGTCCTAAAATACTCATATATAAATGCAAGATCCATAAAGAAGAAAATACCAATCATTTTAGACCATCTACAAGATACCAATCCAGATATAATTTTTATAACTGAAACCTGGCTCACGGAGTAGACAATGTTCTCTTGAATCAACTGACATCTATAATGCAACGCTAACACTCTCCAACACAGTAGAAGCCATAGATCAACTGATCATTGAGAATAAATATATAGCATTTTACCTTCTCTATAGACCACCAACTGCCAATCCCAATGGCCTTACTCATATCCTAGAAATTGTCTGTACCATGGCTTGCAAGAAAAAGGCAATCCTATTGGGTGACTTTAACCTAACCTCTCTGCAACAGGCTCAAACAGCATCAATTCTAAATACTATGGAAGATCTACACTTTACACAAATAATAAAGGACTCCACCCACTACAAAGTACTACTACTACTACTAATGAGCATTTGTATAGTGCTACAAGATGTATGCAGTGCTGGAATATACTCAACCTTATCTTCCTCCCACCAGATATCGATATGCAGTGCAATAGCTTTCCACAAATAAATCCTGTCCCATGGTTGGACCATCATCTTGTTGAATTCTACATGATCCTGCATGTACAGAACATGCCCGACTAACTCAGTCAGGACTTTACAATGGAGCCACATCGCCATGGCACTGTATGCTACATTGTAAAGCTGCTGGTTGCAGAGCTGGTTGCAGCCGCTGGTTGCAGAGCTGGTTTCTCCGCAGTCTGACCCTCGATCTGGCCTCCAAAGGCCAGGGTCAGGCTGCGGGGAATGTCCTTGGCCCCTCCCCCGGCTCCATCTGTGCCCTGGGCCCCATCAAACCATGTTGTCCAGGAAAGTTATTCCACCTTGGAGGTGGAATAGCTTCTCCATACAAGTCGCTGGCCCCCGGACATGCAGGGCTGACATTAGAATCGGCTCTGTACATCCAGGGCCAGCAACTGCCCACCACCTGCCCTAACTCCGCCCTCGATCCACCCTAACTCCGCCCCCATCTAACTTCCCCAAACAACCAATGGGGAAGTTAGATGCTGATGGGGGGGAGAGGGGGGGAGCCACTAATAGTGGGATTGGACATCCCATTGGGATGTCCATCCCAGCTATTCATGGGACAGAATAACCCCATAAGTAACAAAGAGCTAAGAATGTAAACATGAAATGCTTAAGAAGACACACCCGAAACTCATAATTGCATATGAATACTATAAATAAGTTTCAAAAGAGTTATATACTAATCTTATGTATATCAGTGATTGTATTTATGTGTTACCTGTAATTGTTTAAAACGTTATAATGTAATACAGTTGTTCCAAATGTAAACCACTCTGATTACATGATAGGGCGATATAAAAGACACACAAATGAATAAATAAATAAATAGATAAATAGGACCCGGGAAATCCACTGCTTGCTCTAAGGCACGCATTGCAGAACCCGTGTGCCTATTTTGTAAACCTGTGACCTGGATTGGCTGCTGTTGGCAACAGTACATTGGGCTTGATGGACCTTGGTCTGACCCAGTATGGTATATCTTATGTTCTTATGTAAACTGCCGGTAAGCCGATTAAAAATATACAGTAATAAATGAAAATAAATTATTTTGATTGATTTATTTTTAAACATTGCTGATCTTTAGGGTAGCTACAACGAATATGCATGGGATACATTTACATGCACTGTCTTTATTATATGCAAATCTCTCTCATCCATACTCATTTTGGATATCCTGGTTACCAGATTGGCTACTTATGTCCCGGTGACTGGATTGAGAACCACTGGGTTAGACATTGCTAACTATGCAATAATTCACATATTAGACCCTTAGAATCTTCCTTCTTTACTACTGTCTCTTCAGCCTTATAACATTCATTCCTCCTTCTCATATGTACAAAATAAATCTTTCCATGATCTATTTGTCCCTTTTTCTTCTTCTCTAAACATCTAAGCAAAGCAGCCTGTAATTTTCTGTGATACGCTGTGATTCACCTTTGGACCCTCTAGAGCAGTGATGGCTAACCTTTTTGAGCCCGAGTGCCCAAACTGCCGCACAAAACCAAAGAATTTCCTCAAAGTGCCAGCACGTCAATTAAACCTTAACAACAATATTTTAGAGCCTTATAATGATGTTCCAGATCACCCATTTTGGGCAAGGATACTGGGGCGTTACAAATTACACAACACTTGTCTTTCACCATGATGAAGAAGTAGTCCATTTCCCATTCATCATGAAAGTGGTAGGTTTTGCTCTTCTTTGGAACCCAGCTCCCGCGCGGGTCCTATAATCTCGCGACGAGAGGACGGCGCACGAGCTCTAGCGTGCAGCTTCTCGGTGAGAGGCGCGCAGAAGCTCCGACCGGAAGGGGAAGCGCGGGGCCGGGCTGGGGCCTTTCTCCTAGCACAGGGGTCTGCAACCTTTAAGACATAAAGAGCCACTTGGACCCGTTTCCGAAGGGAAAAAAAAAACTGGGAGCCGCAAAACCATTGCGACATTTAAAACAAATCTAACACTGCATATATTGTTTCTTACAGTGTACCATCATAATCACAATCACAATCATAGCCTGAGGTAAATATGAGGGCCCAAATGTAATCCACATTATAAATATTATTATATTATTGTCACTTTTCTTTTAATATTTTTTTGACCCCCTTCAGAACTACTTTTCATAGAAAACGTTAAATTTACTTACCGTATTTTCCGGCGTATAAGACGACTGGGCGTATAAGACGACCCCCTACTTTTCCTGTTAAAATATAGGTGTTTGGCCTATACTCGCCGTATAAGACTACCCCTCTTCCAGCGCACACCAAAAAAAATACGCCGGAAAATACGGTTAATTAATCACAACAAGTAACAATATTTGATTTCAAAATTATGATGATTTTGTAGTCAAATCACTAATATGAAATAAAATTATTTTTTCTACCTTTGTTGTCTGACCAATTTATTCTCTGATCATGCTGGTCCCGATCTGAGGCTTCTGCTTTCCTGTCTTCTCTTAGCTCTGTTTCTGTGGTCTATGGTCCATCTGCCATTTCTTATCTCTTCTTTCGTTTTCTTCACTTCTTTCCATCAGCCTATTTCCAGTCCCAGTAACCCTCCCCAGTATCAGCCCCTTTCCAGTCCTCACTCCCAGTACCTTCCAATGTCAACTTGCATTCCCATGATTGCCACTGGTGTCCATTCCCTTCCAGTCCCCCTCCTTCCCCACTGACCAGTCCCTTCTAGTACAAATACCATGGCAGCCCCTCTCAGATCCACTCCCTTCCAGTTCCATTCTCCCATCCCCTCGCATCAGCCCATTTGTAGCCTTAGCCCCCAGTTTTCTTCCAGGGCCAGCAGCTCTATCCTCCCCTCCCCACAATCAGCCCATTCTCAGTCAAAGCCCCCCAATCAGCTCACTTCCAGTGCTAATCCCCCCTCAACCCCATTACCAGTGCTAGCCTCCCCTAATCAGCCCAATACCACCAGTCCTACCCCCCCCCATCACCAGTCCTATCCCCCATCAGCCCATTTCCAGTCCTAACCTCACCGATCAGCTCATTTCCAATGCTAGCCCCCCATCAGTCCATTATCAGTCATACCCCCCTATCAGCCCATTACCAGTCCCAACCCCCCCCCCTTGATCAGTCCATTCCCAGTCCTAGCCTTCAACCCATTACCAGTCCTAGTCCCCTCCCATCTGCCTATTACCAGTGCTAGCTCCCCCATCAGCCCATTATAATCCTAAGCCGCAATGTCTCTCGCCTCTCTCCAGCATTTATCCCGTCTGTCCAGTATGTCCCTGTCTCTCCCCTTTGTGCATGCCAGCCCCCCACCCTCCATGTCAGCCCCCGTCCTTCCATCTGTCCATGTCAGCTCCCTCCCTCCCTCCCTGTCCGCCCCACTGTCCATGTCAGCCTCCCTCCATGTCAGTCCCCCCTCTGTCCATGTCAGCCCCCTCCCTCCATCTATCCCTCCTTCCATGTAAGCCCCCCTCCTTCCATCCATCCATATCAGCTCCCTCCCTCCATGTAAGCCCCCCTCCTTCCATCCATCCATATCAGCTCCCTCCCTCCATGTAAGCCCCCCTCCTTCCATCCATCCATATCAGCTCCCTCCCTCCATGTAAGCCCCCCTCCCCCCCATGTCGATGGTAGCCCCCCCCTCTCCCCATGTCGACCCCCCCCTCTCCCCATGTCGACCCCCCCCCTCTCCCCATGTCGATGGTAGCCCCCCCCCTCTCCCCATGTCTTCCTCCCTTCGTCTGCAGCCGCGGCTCCCTGCCTGTTAGGGAACCGCGGCTGTGCTTGTAAAATCGTTGCGGAGCCCTTCCTTTCTTGACGGGCTCCGTGCAGCATTGTCCCGCCTCTAAAGGAAGTTGTACTTACAACTTCCTTTAGAGGCGGGACAATGCTGCACGGAGCCCGTCAAGACAGGAAGGGCTCCGCAACGATTTTACAAGCACAGCCGCGGTTCCCTAACAGGCAGGGAGCCGCGGCTGCAGACGAAGGGAGGCAGACACCTGTTTTAGCGGACCTTCCCGCGTGCCAGCTGCAAGGCCTTCGCGTGCCACAGCTGGCACGCGTGCCATAGGTTCGCCATCGCTGCTCTAGAGCAATGCTTTCCAAACATTTATCCCATGTGATCCCGTTTTAGCAACTGAAAATTCACGTCACCCCAGATGATGATGAAATCAAAATAGCAGATCTCCAGCCTCCTTCCTCTCCTTCCCTCCACACATGTAAAGCAGAAAGCAGGAGTCAGCACAGTGTCCTTTGTTTAAGTGTGCAGTTTTTGCTTACAGACGCTTGTACTCAGCATGGATTTCCAGGCTAACAGCAAAAGCTTACCCAGGAGAGGGCATAGGCCTATGAACATTCACTGGCTCACAGGCCACATGCTGACTGGTGACTGCCACTACTTGGCACAGGTCACAGTGAAAGTCCACAGAAAAGGGGAAATGACCATGTTTCTATGACCCCATCCACTGATGATATGACCCCATTTTTTGGAACCACTGCTCTAGAATTGAGTTTTTCACAAGTTGCTCTGCGTAAGCACTGCTTCTTCACATGTAGTTTCCTATCTCCAATTAAACAGTTGTGAACCAAATTCAGTCTTTTCTTTTCCAAATCCTGTTGCTGATTGTGGTAAAGTAACATTAATCATTCTATTCTTCTCTCCTCCTTATCCTCACTCAGAATTAAAGTTCAGCTCTTCAACAGATCCCAGTCATATCCATCCGCTTGTTCCTTTCATTTAATGCAATAAAATACAACAACCTCTCATCTTTTTTTGGTTGATGTCCCTCGGGATTCTATCTATGTTCTGCTTTGGTTCTTATAGTATCATTCGACTTTTCTTATCTACAATATATGCAGGTGTTATTCAGATCTTTATGACTGATCCCTCATTCTATCTTTAGAAAGTATCAACTGTCTCATAATTGTATCTGCCTGGATGTGTGACTATTACTTGAAGCACAATACAGAGCAAGTTATTTATGCTTGCAACAAATGGAATATTGGAAAGAATTCTGTCAGAGCAAATGAGGTCTGTCTGCCCATCCATCTGCTTGTCCGTCTGTCGGTAAAATAATTCTTCACAACAGGGGATGCAAATTTACCAAATTTGGCATGCTGGAAGAAAATATTAATATCTCATCTAAGGGGCCTTTTTACTAAAGTGTGCTATGCAGTTAGCGTGGGTTACAGCATGTGCTAACCTTGATACCACAGAGCCAGCACAGTTAGGGCAGTCCGATTTCCATGCTTACTGTGCTTCATGCATTGAGGTGATAAGTAGATAGGTTAGTGGCGGAGAGTGGGCAGGGTGAATCCCTTGAAGTTGGCACGCTTGCGCTAACTGCAAACTTTACAATTAGCATGGGTGCAATTACTGCCACCTCAATAGGTGGAGGTAAGTGCACCCGAGGTAATTTTGTCACATGTTAAGGCACAGTGCAGTGTGTTAAACTGATAGGAACATGCCCCTAACAGTTAATGTCGTGGTTTTGCACCTAACGCACCATCACTTTTTTAGTGTTATTGGTGCGTTAGGTGAAAATCCACAATGCACTTGAGTAAAAGGATCCCTATGCGTGAAAACAAGAAATATAGAATCAGCATTTTCTGAGCACTGTAATCCAAACAAGTGGGGAAAGCATACAGAGCATGGCTCATGGAATTTCTTCCAACATCTTTGTGTGTGTGTATGTGTGTGTGTGCGTGTGCGCACGCACATGAGCTTGTGGAGGCCTCTCTGTTTTGTATGTTTATTATTTTTTTGTGTATGTATATCTATTTTGTTTTTTTCTGTGTGTATATGCAATATTTGTGGGTTGCTATGTCTGTGCATATTTGTATGAACATGCATGTCTTTGTGACTAATCAGAGAAAAATATTTGTCACTCAACGCGTAATCAAAATCTGGAATTTGTTACCAGAGGATGCAGTAAAAACTGTTAGTGTAGCTTGGTTTAAAAAAGGTTTAGACAAGTTCCTGGAGGAAAGGTCCATAAAACATTATTAAAGAGGACCAGGGAAATCGATTGCTTGCCCCAGGACAAGCATTGTAGAACCTGTGTGCCTTTTGGGAACCTACCAGGTACTTGTGACTTGAATTGGCCACTGTTGGAAACAGGATACTGGGCTTGATGGACCGTGGTCTTACCCAGTATGTCATTTCTTATGTTATGTTATGTTAGGTTATGTTGGATCAAACCTTCTAGATCACTTCTCTGGGTTGCAGAGAGCTGGTCTCCAATCAGAACTTGAGCTAGATCTGATGGGGCTGAAATTTCCTGGCCCAAAATCATCTCCATGTATGTACCACCATAGTCATCACTGGGGTCCACTTTTTCAATAGATTAATATGGCTCTCTTCCATTTATCTGGATGATCAAACTTGTAGTTAGCAGGCTCCTCTTTTTCTTCAATTTCATAGGGCCCCTGCCATTTACAGAGTAACTTGCTCTCGGATGAGGGCAGCAAGACTAAACTTTTGTCTCCCAATTGGAAGGTGTAGTGCATGGCTGCCCGATTGTAGCCCCTGGCCAGCTCGGCTTGGACTTTTTCCAGAATGAGTTTGGCCACCTCTCTGGCTTTCCTCAGCCAATCTTGCATTTGTATAATGTTCTCCACCAAATTATGCCTGGCACAGAGTTCTTCTTCCCAGGTTTTTCTTACCACATCTAATATGCCTCTTGGCCTTCTTCTGAAGAACAACTCAAAAGGTGAAAACTCCATGGAACATTGAGGTACTGCATGGATGGCAAACATCAAATAGGGTAGGAAAATGTTCCAATTCTTCACATTCTCCTGTATGAACTTCTTTAACATCTGTTTCAGACTTTTATTGAATTGCTCAATGAGGCCATCCATCTGTGGTTGATATACTTATGATCGCAGTATCTTGACATTCATCAAAGCACACACTTGCTTCATCACCTTGGATACCTTGATCTGTGAGGATCTCATTGGGTATTCCCACATGCAAGAAAACTTCCCAGAGGGCATTCACAATCGTAGTAGTCTTCATATTCCTTATAGCAATGGCCTCCTGGTAGCAGGTAGCGTAGTCTAGTATGACTAAAATAAACTTGTTACCTTGGGCGGTTTGCTCCAAGGGACCTACCAAGTCCATGGCCAGTCTTTCAAATGGGGTTTCAATAATAAGCATAGCACTAGAGGGGCAGGATGGACTCTAGTGGCATTATGAAGTTGGCAGATAAGGCATGACTGAGAATATAACTGCACCTGCTTTTGGCCCTGGGCCAGAAAAATTGGGCTAAAACACACTCTAGTGTTTTCTGCACCCCAGTTGTTTTCCTAATAAATAGCTATGAGGCAATGATAACACCTGCTGATGATAGGGCCAGGGAACTATCAGTTGTTCTACCTCTTCCCCCTCTAGGACCCCCTCTGCCACTCTGTACAATAAAGCCCTCATTCACGATTGCGGGTTGCAGGGCTGTACGTCCTGCCAGGACATGCAGCCCTGCAAGCCACCTAAACCCTAGTCCCACACCAACTCTCCCTATAAACTCATATACAGATCTCCCACTTCACACAATGAAACCCTTTCCAATACAATAGAGATAATATCAGCGACCACAACCAAAAAATACCAAATAATCATGGGAGACCTAAACCTAGCCTCTATACCATCGTTTCAGGCTAACACCTTTCTGGAAGCCATGGAACAACTAGGCTATAAACAAATAATACATGATGCCACACATGACAAGGGAAACATCCTTGATCTAGTTTTCATACCCAATGAACAGCGTAAACAACTAGATAACATAACAGATTTGAGAATCACACAAGTCCCTTGGTCGGACCACCATCTGATAAAATTCACTTCCTACTTGCCAATAAAACCGTCACACCACCAAAGTAATAACACAACACAAGCACGAAGGAGATTCCAAAAGTACAACAAAGAGCAACTAATAGGATCCATCAAAATGCACATGAACACCGAACAGACTGAACTAGAAACTCTTATAACCCATTGGAACAAAGCGATAGAACCAGTAGCTGAAAGAAAGACTGAAACACCAAATATAACCAGAAAGATGACAAAATCCAAATCGAAACCTTGGTACACATCAACGTTGAACAGGATGAAGAAAGACCTCAAGAAACTAGAAAAGAAATGGAGAAAAGCGAAAACACAAGAACTCAAAACGGAATACCTTTCAACCCTTGCAAAGTACAAAATCGAAGTCAACAAGGCTAAGAAATCTTATCATACCAACATTCTGAACAAAGCTCTCAACAGGCCTAGAGAGTTCTTTGATCTAGTTAAAACCCTTACTAAAGCAACCCATGAGGATACCACAAATACGTTGATCAAAGCCCAAACCCTAGCGGGCCATTATGTCAACAAATTGAACCCTACAGTTCAAATGCTTTACACCCCAAATCAAAACCTGCCTGGCCCCATTCAACAATCAACAATAACAAGCAAGAATGGAATGGAATGGAATGGAATGCTTTCCAGAAACTTAAAGACGAACAAACAATAAGCATAATCACAGCACTAAACACTACCACTTCTCCACTTGACCCCTGCCCAGCAGCCTGGATCAAAGCAACCAAACAAGAACTTGCTCATTACATCACCCACATTGTCAACCAATCACTTCAACAGGGTATAATGCCATCACAGCTTAAAAAATCCATAATAAGACCAATTCTAAAAAACAACTCACTCAACAAGGAAGACCCAACATCATACCGCCCGATCTCTAGTATAGCATTGCTAGCGAAGATTATCGAAAAAGCAGTCCTACTACAGTTGCAAGATCATTTAGACACATGGAAAGCCCTGGATGACCATCAATACGGTTTCCGACAGCATCATGGTGTAGAAACCTTGCTCTTGGTACTATTAGACACTCTGCTCAAAGGTCTAGAGGACAGAAAGAAGATGTTCGTCCTGATTTTTATAGACATAACGGCAGCTTTTGATACTGTCCACCACAAAACACTCATAGAACGACTGGCTTCGATCGGGATTTCAGGAACCCCTCTACGCTGGTTTAGCTCTTACATAACCGACAGAATGCAGCAGGTTCATTACAATAACGAAAAAGCACAACCTTTCCCACAAACCCAAGGAATACCACAAGGATCTGCACTATCCGCCCTACTCTTTAACTTATACCTAAAACCTGTCTGTACGATCTTCCAGGAGCACAAAATCAACTACCACATCCATGCGGATGACGTGATGCTATATACTCAAGTAGATGTAAATAACCTGTAACACGGAAGATCTGCCCTCTGCCTCAGAAGCACAGAAATCTGCTGTTTGCAGTTTAGATTCTGACAGGCAGGCAAGTCACAAGGTTCCCAGTTACCATAGGCAACGTAAACAAACTCAAACACGAGGTCTGCAGTCATGCCTAGCTAGTAAGCATTCCCCAGCTGCTGATGAAAACGGCTTTCACCTGTGCAAGGAAACGCCCAAGAAGCTGTATAAAAAATGTTCAGTGCAGTCAGAGTTAGACTGGCAAGACACGAGAGACTTGCAGGATTGCAGAAGCACAAGGAAATGGCTAGAGTCAAGGGACTCAGAAGAAAGCTCAGAATATTCAGGAAATACAGACACAGAGTCAGAACTGCCTGGAACTTCTAGCAGGAAGCCACAAAGGAATTCACAGAAAGAAACATGGAGAGTTTCACACGGAGAGGTCAGCTGTAAGAAGCACTTACCTCTGACGCAGCTTGAATTTCCTAAGCACCGGGCTGTGCTGAATGAATGGGAGGCAGTGGAAGGCAAACCGTATGTATCTGAAAAGCATGGCAGCTTAAAACAGTTACAAACCCTAGAGAGGGAAAGAAATGCTATTGAAGATGTGTGTATGTCTGACCCTGAAGAGTGTGCCAGTGAAACCCTGCAAAAGATTTCCAAGAGAGAAATCCTCACATAATAGAAGAGAACAGTGTTATGGTTTACAGCCAAATGTAAAAGGCAGGAAGTTTAAGAGTTTTAAGGATAAGGCTTACTCAGAGAAAGGTGTTTCTCCTTCATGTTATTACAAGTTATATGACAGCTATTTGCCCTGCTGTGAAGAAGGCCGTTGTATTATATAGGACGTACCATCTGTCCTATAAAGACGCGCCTTTCAGAACATGCCTCACGGCTACGGACAAAGGTACCTTCTGCACCCATGGTTGAACATTGTATACAACATCAACATACCTTTGGGTCACTTCAGTGGCGTGTTTTGGATCATGTCCCGAATGATCCAAGGGGAGGTGACCGTGAACAACGTTTGCAGACACTGGAACAGCGATGGATATTCTTACTTGATACAGTTAGCCCTAAAGGCTTGAATGCACAAATTGACTGGTATACGATCATCTGATTCATCTTTTTGATTTTTATTGTGATCACCAATCTTGTTTAGGGGGTTTCCCTTGTCAGTGGGATCCCCCTATCGGATGAGTGGCTCACATTCTTGATTGGATGATGGCTGATTTCCGTCAGGAGTGACGTCAGACGCCGGACCATGTTATGTAAGGCATTTCCTCTATCCTATTTTCACTGAAGCTTTGGATTTGCTGCGATGAGATTGACCTGAAGCAGGGTTGAAGATTTTGTCAAACCCGAAACGTGACACGTCGCCATTTCTGATTTTTGGCGGCTTAAATCAACAAAGCTAAGTATAGTGTTCATACTTTCAAATATTGAAATGATTAAAAAGGAGAGGCCTCAGTGGTGTACAGACTAGTTCTGTTCACTTTGTTGGCAGCTCCAACAAAAAATTAGTGGGGAATCTTCCTTAATCATATCGGAATCTTTTTTGAACTGTGGTTTATTTTGATTCTGATTGATTTTTTTTTTGACTCAGGAAACAATAGAGGAAGTACCCATTCACCAACAGGGTACAGGGTTCTATTCCACCTATTTTCTTATTCCAAAGAAAACAGGAGGACACAGACCCATTCTGGACCTCAGAGAATTGAACAAATATCTGTTCCGAGAAAAGTTCAAAATGATTTCTCTGGGAACTCTTCTGCCATACCTTCAAAATCAGGATTGGCTTTGCTCTCTACATCTAAAGGATACATGTACTCATATTCTGATCCATCCAGATCACAGGAAATTCTTATGATTCCTTTTCAAAGGAAAACACCTCCAATACAGGGTTCTTCCTTTTGGTCTGGTTTCGGCACCAAGAGTATTCACGAAATGCATGGCAGTAGTAGCTGCATTTTGGCGAACCCTAGGGATATTTGTCTTCCCTTACTTGGACAACTGGCTCATTCGAGCCCCCACAATTCCAGAGGCCATCTCTGCACTGTCTCGCACAATGCAAATTCTCCATTACTTGGGATTGGTCATTTCTCCAGGACCAAGCAGGAAGTCAGTCTTCACATATGGGTGACGTTGGCGCCGACGGAGCCCCCATGCGGAGCATTTCCCCAGCTTTCAAAGAAAGCCTTTGGGACTGCAGCACGCATGCACGGTCCCCTTCTCACCCAAGGGTGCCATCTTGCTCAGTCTTCTTTTTTCCGGGGAGCCCGACGGACGTGTTTCGTGTTCACCTGAGAAAAAAGTTGATTTTGGTAATGGAACTGTTTTTTCTTCGGTTCGACGCTGGTTTCCTTTTCCCGCCTGGGCCCGGTACACTGGTATCGAGCCCGCACTTCTTTTTCGTTTTTTGTCCTTCGTGACTAGCGTTCGCGCCATTTTTCTATTATCACTGGCAGCCCTGTCTTTTGACCTCGCAGGGGCCCTTTTTCCCCCGATGGCTGCCAGAAACGTGTGTGCTGGAGGGTGGAGTGGTGGTCTCTGTAGGGCTTGAGTCAACTGAGCCAGGGAACTCCTCTGTAATTCCCCTTGTGCCTACATAAGATTTTGTAGCTGCTGCTGATATTGTTGCTGTTGCTGCTGACCTTCTGCCAGAATCTGGAGGAGCCGCTCCATCTTGGCTTGTCACTGTTCTCTTTCAATATCACAACAGCTTCCTCCTCTGCAGCTGAGTTAACCCTGCAGTATTTGAGGTCCTACAAATTTTTAGTGGCCTCTAGTGGCCAAAACTCTTTGTACCATGTCATATAAGAAAAAGGTAATCCTACTGGGTGACTTTAACCTAACCTAACTGCAACAGGCACAAACAGCATCATTTTTAATTGCTATGGAAGATCTATACTTTAGATAAATAATAAAGGACTGCACCCATAACAAAGGGAATATACTCAACTTTATATTCGTTCCACAAGACATTTATATGCCGTCTAATAACCACCCACAAATAATTCCTGTCCCATTGGCGGACCATCATCTAATTAAATTCTCCATTAAGGCAGAACATTACCATGACCAGTCATCTAAACATCTGACAAAAAATTACCCAGAATTTAGATTCTTTGAAAAAGATTAATTCACAAAAGAACTACTAGCATGCATTGACACAAACACAAATGATATTGAGGAACTACTAAGAAATTGGAACACCAGCATTTCCAAGATTTCATCTAGACCTCAACCACAACACAATAATAGACAGAATACCTCAAAACAAGACACACGAATGCTAAAAAGACAACTGAGAAAACTAGAATGCATCTGGCAATCAGCAAAAACAACAGAAAATAGAGAAAAATACATAGTAGCACTATCAAAATACCGTCAACACATACAGAACACAAAGATAGGATACCAAATTAATTTCCTTATGAAATCCCTAAACAAACCGAGGGAACTATTCGCTATAGTAAAATCACTAACTAATCAACCAAAAGACATCACTGAGTCACAAGCCATCTCCCCGCAGGCTTTAGTAGACCATTATATGATGAAACTAAACTCCCCAAATGACTCCACATTCAAAAGTACAATCGCCATCGGGCGCGAGAAGATTGCACCGCCGACAGCTCCCCGATCGGGTCAGAGCCCAGGAGATAGAACACAGGACTCCTCCCAGCTCCAGAGCCCTAAACCAATCATCTATCTGCCTCCACATTCAAAAGTACAAGTGCCTGAAGGCGCGCTGGCGCCTGACGGGCCCGCGCCTGAGGGCCTCACCAGAGGGCCCTTTGGCGTGGCTCTTAGGCAAAGAAAATAGGTGAAAGGAGACTGCATCCACATCAAATCGTATGTAACAAATGATACACGGCAATTTAACCTGTAACTTTCAGACTCTGCAAACCGCACCACACAATCACTAGTATTTACATGTATGATTGCTTGTAACCCAAGTCTTTCAGCCTTTAGTCCCCATATCTTCAGAAATGAAAAAGCTCCAGGCTACCCTTCTCCTCCTCTTCATAGTTTCCCTTTTAGGAAAACCACCTAAAGCTACATTTATATGGAACAACGCAATTCCAATTATATACAAACCCAGACAACCACTTGCACCTCAATCATGGTACCCAAACCCCAAGAGGAGACCACGCCACCTCATTCATATACTAACAATCTAAACTTCACTAGCACCTTCACTACCGGAACAACAAACTGGAAATATCAAGTGTTCCTTAATAAATGCATGCTCTATTCGCAACAAAATACATACCATAGCAGATTACATCCAAAGTAGAAATCATGTGTATAACCGAATCATGGCTGACAGATGCAGATGATGAACTTCTAAACCAACTCACTCCAGCAACCATGGACTTTCACCACTACCCCAGAGCATGAGGCAGAGGGGGAGGAACCCTCATCCTCTCCAACAAGCAATTGAGTCTGAAGGTCACCAATAGCTTATCAATGCCCAAGCTAAACTCCTTAACACTGAAAAACAAGGACATAGTGATAAGCCTCATATATAGAGCTCCAACCTCTGACTCTGATGATCTCTCATACATAACAGAATTGGCTCCAATAAGGGTAAACAACTAATAATGCAAGGCGATTTCAACTTGAACTCCTTATCCCCAGTACAAGCCTCATCATTCCACAAGGCCTTAACCTATATGGACTTCACACAAATCATTGATACTCAAACACACGATAATGGAAACACTCTCGACTTAGTGTTCATACACTCCATCCTCCTCCCTCACATCAACTACCAAGTATCCCCAGTACCCTGGTCTGATCACCACATGATTGCACTTAACCTACCTGTCAATCCAACCCAGATCAGACATAACTACTCAAACTATCCAAAGAATTCAACAAAGACACTCTTCTCAATCAAATTCTCACAAAGCTAGACATCAAATCTACAGACCTCTCTGCACTTACTTTGAACAGGAATGACGCCATCTCTCCAGCCGCTCTTGCTCCACCCAAGAATAACAGATCTAGTAGAAAAAACAAAGCCCCATGGTATTCCTCTGATATAAGACAAGCTAAACTGACCTTGTGAAAACTGGAATTAAAATGGAGAAGAACCAAGGAGCAAACAGATCGCCTGGAGTACAGAACAAAGCAATATGAATACAAGAAGATGATCTTGGAACACAAAAAGCAATACCATACAAACATCATAATGAAATCACTAAACCACCCTAGAAAACTTTTTTCAATAGTCAAGGACCTGACTAAAACTCCTCATAACGCTGTTGCAGATACCCTAACCCCCGAAATATACGCAAGCTACCTACAAAACAAACTCACACGCCCACTTAATGCATCAAACTTGCCCTCTTCGTCAACATCACCTGCAGCAAGAGAATCACCAAGGATATGGACAAAGTTTTACTTGATCTCTGAAGAATACTGCAATAACCTACTAAAAGCCCTGAACACTACAACGTCACCCCTTGACCCTTGCCCCACCGTCTGGATAAAAGCAATCTCTCAAGAACTAGCACCAATGCTCTGCAGAATAGTAAACCTTTCCCTCGCACAAGGATTTATACCACCTCAGCTCAAAATCTCATCCATAAGACCACTCTTAAAGAACACAGCATCCGACCCAAGCTCACCAGACTCATATCGTCCAATATCCAGCATACCACTCCTATCCAAAATAATTGAAAAGACCATTGAGCGTCAACTCCATGACCACACAGACACAAACTTCCCACTCGATCCACAGCAACACGGATTCCGAGAATCCCACAGAGTCGAAACCTTATTCACATCCCTGACGAACACAATCCTCAAAGGGATCAAGAACATCAAACATGGATTCATACTCATTTTCATTGATATAGCAGCGGCATTCGACTCAATAATACATCCCACACTCCTAGACAGGCTGTCAGAGATTGGAATAAGTGACACCCCACTGTCCTGATTCTGCTCCTACTTATCCGACAGAACAACAGAAGTGAAGATTAAGACCAGCAAAGCAAGACCTTTCTCGTTACATCAAGGACTACCTCAAGGCTCAGCACTATCTGCCTTACTCTTCAACATCTACATACAGCCTATCTGCAAAATCATACAGAACCACTCCATACACTACCACCTCTACGCAGATGACTTAATGATATACTCATCAATTGACACCACGAATCCAGACTTCTCTCCCATCTCCTCATGCATGATAGAAATAACTGAATGTCTGGCACAACACAACTTATTAATCAACTACAATAAATCTGAAGTCCTTGAAATCACCAGAAACACCACATTCAACCCTCCAAATAACCTACAAATCGGAAATCATTCAATTCCAATCAAAAAAGAGGTGAGATATCTGGGTGTACTTCTAGACTAGAGACTCGACCTCCAATCTCATGTCAACAAAACTACCTCTAAAGTCTACTACAAGATAAAGATTCTGCAGAACGTACGACCAATACTAGAAGCAAAACACTTCTGATCTGTTTGCCAGGCAATAATCACTCCGCTGCTGGATTACAGTAACATAATATTCCAGGGTCTACCCAAAGCTACAACTCACATACTGCAGCTTGCACAAAACACAGCTGCTAGGCTAATTATAGGAACAAAGAAGCACGATCATATCACCCCCGCCTTAAAAGAACTCCACTGGCTTCCCATCAGCTCAAGAATAAAATATAAAGCCATAATGATGACATTCAAGATAATAAATAACCGCTCCACCGAATGCTTAAATGAAGTAATCAAAAGAGTTCCAGATACACGATCGAGGAGGAAAATCCACCAGAACACACTCTCAACTACCACCATACTGTCCACCTCTTCACAACGACTACTTCACAGGGTATTTAAATTCTATTCACCGTCACTATGGAACTCACTCCCGCACCAGCTAAGAGCTACTTCAGATATCGCTGACTTCAAAAAACATCTAAAGACATACCTATTCACTGAGCACTACAACGGCTTATGAAGTACGCACTACGGCTCTTAAATCTCCGCAACAAGATGATGACAAAACTAAGAACCAAACTACTGTATATAGTTGAAATGTTGTAACCAGTTAGATGTATATATTTCTTTAAACTGTTCCATGTATTACATGTTCTGTTTCAATGTAAACCGCTTTGATATAACTGAAAAGCGGTATATAAAAAAAATGTTAAATAAATAAATAATACTGAACAGCATGCTCCTCTAGATAACCACCAATATGGCTTTAGGCCATTCCACAGTGTAGAAATGCTATTGCTGGTATTATTCAATAATATCATAAAAGGAATAGACAATGCTAATCAGGCATTCATATTAATATTTCTTAATATATATCAGCGACCTTTGATTCAGTAAACCATAACTTACTAATTCAAAGACTACAACAAATTGGTTTATATGGCACTATCCTAAAATGGTTCACATCATATTTAACAGATCGGTCACAACAAATTAGAATTGACCAGCAATGTTCTAACACCTATATCCAAACTAAAGGTCTCTCGCAAGGTTCAGCCCTATCTGCGCAACTGTTCAACATATATATCCAGCCTCTATGTCAAATAATAAAAAACTTCCAAGCAGGATATGGCATCTATGCTGATATTATGCTATACCCCCCATTTAACACATCTGGGCCCATACTGGAAGCCATTGTAGCATGCTTCAATGAAATAGCTCAATGGCTGAAATCTCACGGTCTTGATATAAACTATAAAAAAACAGATGTACTCTTCATAACTAGAAACCAAAACTTCTCACCACCCACTACCATTGACGTGAATGAAGCTGCGCTTGAAGTTAAAGACGAGGTGAAATATCTGGGAGTTACAACTGACAAAACCCTCAGTTTTAAATCTGAAATTAAACTCACCACAAGGACCATATATAACAAAATTAGAATGTTACAGCACCTGAAACCTCTACTGAAAAGTAACAGATTTAGAACAGTACTATAGGCCATGATATTCCCACACATAGACTACTGTAATAGTCTCCTACAATTACCTATGCAAACACTACACAGCCTTCAAATAGCCCAACATATGGCTGCCCGCATTATCTACAATTCACGCCAAACAGAACACATAACACCAATACTATATGTGTTCCACTGGTTACCAGTCCATAGTAGAATTAAAAACAAAATAATAATGACCACTTTCAAAATTATCAGAAATATAGCTCCCTCAGCTCTATCACATTTCATCAGGACAATGCCTAATGATCGCCAATGTAGAGGACTAATGATAAATACATTAGCAATCCCAGCTGACTACTGCAAACCCAAACAACACACTAGTAATAGGACTTTTGAATACTTATCCCCGTCCTTATGGAACATATTGCCAGATAGGCTTAGAGCTATAACTGATTTAGCTATCTTCCGGACCAAACTCAAAACATTTCTTTTCATAGAGCACTATGGTGAAAGAAGAAAATATAATCACTGACCCAACATAAAAGCCAGAAACCCAATTAATTGTCACAAATTTTATCCTTCTCTCCCCCCCCCCCCCCAATTCTACTCTAAGTAACAAAGCGCTGATAGTGAAAACATAAATGGATTTAAAAATGTACACCTGAAGTCATTATTTCATCTGAGAATTGTAAATAAGTTATCAAAAGAGTTATAAACAATTCATGTATATGTATCAGTGATTGTAATATATCAGTGATTGTAATTGTTTAATGTTAGAATATAATATTGTTGTTTATAATGTAAACCATCCTGATTATACGATAGGGCGGTATAAAAGACAAACAAATAAATAAATAAAACAAAACTTGCCTGTCCGGCACTATCTAAACCTTCTTAACACTAGAAGCCTCAGATACATCAATTGACGCAAATGCATCTTTGAAGTTGTATACCAGCGCCACTGCTAGAACCATGTCAGTTATGTTCCATGACTTTGTTAGCGAGGTCAAGATGTTCAAATATGTGCATCGAAAATTAATGACAGATGCGCCACCTAGCGGGAAAATGAATTTATACCTAGAAGCCCCAAAGCACGTCAATTGACGCAACCAAGAAAATTGAGTGGTTTTCACAAGTTTTCTTACAACGACTAACATAAAAATAGTGTTAACTAAATTTAAAAATAACTCCAAATTCAAAAGTAACTGCAAAGTCCATGTCAGTTAACAAATGAACAGGATAAGCATGTACGGTTTGCAATTGTACATTTAGGGGCTTGTTTACAAAGCCGCGGTAGCGGTTCGCGGTCGTTATCGGAGCCGTGGCCCCATTGAAATCAATGGGGTCGCGGCTCCGATAACGATCGCGAACCGCTACCGCAGCTTTGTAAACAAGCCCCTTAGAGTCTATGCAGACACTGTCCGCAAACTGGACGCTTGCATTTATCGCACAGCGTGACAGTGCGATTTCGTTTGCAGTTGGCCTTGACTGCACACATTACTCACTTTGCCAGTTTGTTTGTCACAACAGTGGCTGGTATTGACTCGGAGTACGAACGTCGAGCAGCACAAGTTTGTTGCAGCTGCTCCGACAGTGTGTGAAGAAACTGTCTCCTTGGCATGGTGACACCGGTTTGCTTGCAGAAAATAATCCAGGCATTGATGGCTGCCAAGTCGAGAATATTGAAGAAAACGGCTAGTGTCCATCTACGACATGCAGATTTGGTGGACCTTTGATGGCACATTGAGTCCAGCATGTCGACACCGCATTTATTCTTGTTGTAGTACAACACACTTTCAGGCTTCAGCTTGCCGCTGGTTTCACATTTTGCACCTTTGTGCAAAGTCGACAAAACGGCAACAGTCTTCTTCTGTTTCATCTGGTACTGTTCTACAGTCATTGATCCATTGGTGTAGAACTTGGATTGGTACAGTTCGAGCTTTGTAAGTGATGGTAGTTCTCTGTGATTCAGACGAATTGTCCCAACCAACGAAGTGCGCTTCTCCAATAGTTTCTCAGCGAGGTCACGGCTCGTAAAAAAATTAATCGACCGTAACGTTGTATCGTCGCTGATAATATGGCTGCATTAGAGTCATGACCACATGCGTTCCTAAACTGCCAACTCTTTCATCATCTTTCCCAGTATATGGTTTCACATTCAAACAGTATTTGGACTGCATTTCTGCCAAGATCCAGAACTTTATTCCAAATTTATCTGGCTTATTTGGCATGTATTGCGTGAATTCGCATCTGCTTTTCGTTGGGAATAGTTGTTCATCTACAGTAAGTGATTCTTCTGGTACGTAACTCTTTTGACTGTTATCAACAAATCTGGATAACACCCATGTCATTAGGCCAAATTTGTCACACTTCACTCTTTCCTGCCGTGAAGCTCTGACATCAAATCGCATGAATTTCTTTACTTCTTTGTATCTGTTTCGTGACATTGTTTGCCTAAATGCTGCACAGCCATAAGTTTCGGACATCAAATCAATTGGAAAGTTTTTGGCATTCATGAAACCTCTTAGATATGCCAGTCCCAGAAATGCTTCTATTTCATCTTTGGCTACATCCCATGATGGGTCTGATAAACGGGCATACTCCACAGTGCAGCTCCTGATGTGACTCACAAAACCGGGGTCAACAATCAATCTAAATGCATCCACTGGTGTTTCAACATTACGACAATATGCAGTAATTTGAAGTTACTTATTTGTTTAATACGTGCAGTATGTGACATCATTACATGATGTCATCGTGTGTTTATTGGTTTGTAATTTCGGAGTAAAACTGGAAAAAGTGATTGATTTAAAACCAAAATTTACTCTGTTACATAGGTATGTACAATGTCGTGGCTTTCGAACATGCCCTAGAACAGGCCGACACTTCAGAACTTTTAGCATATCACTTCCTCCCTGAAATTTTATTCATTTTTTTTATACAATTCTATGTACAGAATGCCGAGACCTTGTAAGAAGACAGCAGTGCCTAGATGTGCTGGTGCAAAATCAGTTGATCTGTTGCCAGCTGCGGCTACCGCTTCGATGCAGAAAACGAGAGAACCGCGTACGCAGCGCATGACAGCAGCACAAGCACTTGCCAAGCTGCAAGATATTTTGGAAATTGACAGTGGCTCTGATTCGACTGAATCAGATTCAAACGTTGACCTACATGTTACAGGTTGTGCAGGCGTAGAGGATTTGACTGGTTCAGACTACAGCAGAAACACTGATGAAAGTGATGATGATGGTCCTTATCCAATAATCGCTGAAAACAAGAGCAGGACGACAGGGTCAACAGTGGTAGCAAAAGATGGGACTGAATGGAAGAGGAATGGCTAGCAGAAAAAGGAGGTGATAGTACCTCTGTATAAGTCTTTGGTGCGACCTCATTTGGAGTATAGTGTGCAATTCTGGAGACCACACCTTCAAAAGGATGTGAACAGGATGGAGTCGGTGCAGAGGGTGGCTACTAAAATGGTTAGTGGTCTTCATTATAAAGCATATGAGGACAGACTTAAGGATCTTAATATGTACACCTTAGAGGAAAAGCGGGATAGAGGTGATATGATTGAGATGTTTAAATACCTCTGTGGCATAAATGTTCAGGGAGAGAGCCTCTTTCAATTGAAAGCAAGTTCTGCTATGAGGGGACATGGGCTGAGGGTGAAGGGAGATAGATTCAGGAATGATATGCGGAAATATTTCTTTTCGGAAAGAGTAGTGGATCCATGGAATAGTCTCCCAGTGGAGGTGGTAGAGATGAGGACAGTAACTGAATTCAAAAAAGCATGGGACAAACACAGAGGATCTCTAAAGGTAAAAAGTGGACTGTTATAGTTGTTGATATGGAAGGACAGACTAGATAGGCCATGTGGTCTTTTTCTGTCATCATATTTCTATGTTTCTATCATGTCACAAGGTGAAAGCAGTGGTAGATTGCAGGCCCAAAATGTATTCACTGCTAAAAGTGGGATTAATTCACATCTAAACGCATTCGTCGTGATAATGCGTCAATTGATGCACTTTGGGGTTTCTAGGTAAAATGCCTTTTGGGGCTTCTAGTGTTAAAGCTTCCTAAATAGGGTAAGGCTAACCCTCTTAGCCCACATGAACAAAAATCCCTGACCTGCTGTAGAGGCCCAGGCCTAGAGGAACATAGATTTGCCTTCAGTCATGTAGAAGAGAAAAATCCCACCACTGCCACCATATGTGGTAGTGTGGCATGTGGTGTGAAGGGGTTTTCTGTTAAAACACTAAACAGACCTCAGTTCAGGGAAAACATGTTTTTATTCAGACCCAGTTTATTAAACCTTCACAAAGCTGGTCTCCTGGCTCTTCCTCCAGCCCAGTTAAAGTTTCTTTCTTGCCCAGTGAAAGTTCCTACCTTTGTACGGCTTGCCTTGAGAAAACTCTTGGCTCTATGGGCCTCTCTCTCCCTCCTGAAGCCTACTGGGTTTTTAACATCTTCCTGTGAGCCATGCTTTCTCAGCCCTGAAGTCTGGGCTGCAAGCTCTCTTAAAAGGGCCTGTTGATAATTCCTCAGCAAAGGGATGGGAAATACTCTAAGACCCCATCACAATATGTTTGTTCTATATGTTTCTGTGATCAGGAAAGGAGATAAGAGGGGAGGACTGTTTGACAGGTACAACTGCATAATTGCTATGTTACTATGAATCCTGTGTTAGTTGGGATTGCTTTTCCTAGAGAAATGCATTGTGGCTTTTTTTGTGAGGAGGGGACCATTTCTCTTCCATCTCCCATCACATCACATGCAGAAACTAAACTTATACAGCACAGGAACTTCTCCCTTTCTGTGACTAGAGCAGCATTCCAGTGCTCCTCCCCACAGCTTTCTCATAGGCTGGACCCTACGCACAGTCTGTGATTACAGCAGCATTCCAGTGCTCCGCCCCCACAGCTTTCCCACTGGCTAGATCAGGGGTCTGCAACCTTTAAGACATAAAGAGCCACTTGGACCCGTTTCCGAAGGGAAAAAAAAACCTGGGAGCCGCAAAACCATTGCGACATTTAAAACAAATCTAACACTGCATATATTGTTTCTTACCTTAATGCTATATACGACCCCCTACTTTTTCCTGTTAAAATATAGGTGTTTGGCCTATACTCGCCGTATAAGACTACCCCTCTTCCTTCGCACACCAAAAAAAATACGCCAGAAAATATCACAACAACAAGTAACAATATTTGATTTCAAAATTATGATGATTTTGTAGTCAAATCACTAATATGAAATAAAATTATTTTTTCTACCTTTGTTGTCTGACCAATTTATTCTTTGATCATGCTGGTCCCGATCTGAGGCTTCTGCTTTCCTGTCTTCTCTTAGCTCTCTTTCTGTGGTCTATGGTCCATCTGCCATTTCTTATCTCTTCTTTCGTTTTCTTCACTTCTTTCCATCAGCCTATTTCCAGTCCCAGTAACCCTCCCCAATATCAGCCCCTTTCCAGTCCTCACTCCCAGTACCTTCCAATGTCAACTTGCATTCCCATGATTGCCACTGGTGTCCATTTCCTTCCAATCCCCCTCCTTCCCCACTGACCAGTCCCTTCTAGTACAAATACCATGGCAGCCTTAGCCCCCAGTTATCTTCCAGGGCCAGCAGCTCTATCCTCCCTTCCCCACAATCAGCCCATGCCCATTCAAAGCCCCCCAATCAGCTCGCTTCCAGTGCTAATCCCCCCTCAACCCCATTACCAGTGCTAGCCTCCCCTAATCAGCCCAATACCAGTCCTACCCCCTATCAGCTCATTACCAGTCCTAGCCTCCCCTAATCAGCTCATTTCCAGTGCTAGTCCTCTCAACCCCATTACCAGTGCTCCATCCCTCCATGTCAGCCCCCTCCATGTCAGATCAGCTCCCTCCCTCCATGTCAGCCCCCTCCATCCCTCCATGTCAGCCCCCTCCCTCCATCCATATCAGCTCCCTCCCTCCATGTCAGCCCCCTCCATCCCTCCATGTCAGCCCCCCTCCCTCCATCCATATCAGCTCCCTCCCTCCCTCCATGTCAGCCCCCCTCCCTCCATCCATATCAGCTCCCTCCCTCCATGTCAGCCCCTCCTCCCGCCATCCATCCATGTCACCCCCCCTCCCTCCATCCATGTCAGCCCCCCTCCCTCCATCCATATCAGCTCCATCCGTCCTTGTCAGCCCCCCTCCCTCCATCCATCCATATAAGCTCCCTCCCTCCATGTCAGCCCCCTCCATCCCTCCATGTCAGCCCCCCTCCCTCCCTCCATCCATATCAGCCCCCCTCCCTCCATCCATATCAGCTCCCTCCCTCCATGTCAGCCCCCGCCATCCCTCCATGTCAGCACCCCTCCCTCCATCCATATCAGCTCCCTCCCTCCATGTCAGCCCCTCCTCCCTCCATCCATCCATGTCAGCCCCCCTCCCACCATCCATGTCAGCCCCCCTCCCTCCATGTCAGCCCCCCTCCCTCCATCCATATCAGCTCCCTCCCTCCATGTCAGCCCCCCCTCCCTCCATCCATCCATATCAGCTCCCTCCCTCCATGTCAGCCCCCCTCCATCCATGTCAGCCCCTCCATCCCTCCATGTCAGCCCCCCTCCCTCCATCCATATCTGCTCCCTCCCTCCATGTCAGCTCCCCTCCCTTCTTCTGCAGCCGCGGCTCCCTGCCTCTTACGGAACCGCGGCTGTGCTTTTAAAATCATCTCGGAGCCCTTCCTGTCTTGAAGGGCTCCGTGCAGCATTGTCCCGCCTCCAAACTTCCTTTAGAGGCGGGACAATGCTGCACGGAGCCCGTCAAGACAGGAAGGGCTCCGAGATGATTTTAAAAGCACAGCCGCGGTTCCCTAAGAGGCAGGGAGCCGCGGCTGCAGAAGAAGGGAGGGAGCTTACAACACTATTGCCTGTCACCGGGCGGGCAGTGTGCTCCGGAGCCGCGGCAAAGGTGAGAAAGAGCCGCATGCGGCTCCGGAGCCGCGGGTTGCCGACCCCTGGGCTAGATCATCCTACCCATAGTCCCTGCTGTTAGTTACATTGGAAGCAGGCAGGGCAGGCTCACTGGCATGGGGGGGGGGGGGGACTGTAGATAGAGGTTTTAAATAATGAAAATGTCCTGACATTAGCCTTCCTTCTAGCTTCAAGACCTTAATGTAAAAATCAGTAGAAGCATGAAAAAAGCCAGTGTTGTCAATCCTACCCTCCTGAGTGCTGAGCACATCAGACAGAACCCCTCCCCCAAAAAAACCACCTTTGGACTGTAGGTATGTTCTTAATTTGCCAGTTCCTTAATCTAGCCCTGGCTATGGCAACAGATACAAGCTGACAGTACACATAGCAGACAATAAGAAAGCAATATAATTCAATCAGTAGCTTTTGCAGTTGAAATAATAGCAAATAAAATGAAATATATGCTGTGTATGAATAATTAAAATGCATAGCTAGGGAATTTTTTTAAACCGTGGGGTTTTTTTGTGTGTGTTTGTATGTGTGTGTGTGCATATTTTTATCTCTTGTATGTTCTGTTTATGTTTTGCATCTGTTATGGGGTAGCAGAGTGGTGGGGCATTTTGTGGAGGACATACCTTTGGAGGTTGATGACATACCTTTGGAGGTTGGTATGGGGAGGTAGTTTTGAGGTGTGGGTAGTTAGTAGGATTCTGGGGCAGTTTTTGGAGGGTGGGGCATTTGCATGGGGTATTTTTCGAGTGGAGCAGTCACGGGATATTTTTGGTGGTTGGTGCAGTTGTGGAGGAGTAGTTTTGGGGAGTAAATGCAGTTTGTGAAATGGTGGGACATGCAGGCGCATATGGTGAGGTGGGGCAGTTATGCGTATTTTTTTGGGATAGGGCAGTTTGAGGGTGGTATGGCAGTTGTGAGGGAGTGCTTATTTAGAGGTGGGGCAATGTGAAGTTTGGTAGGGCAGTTTGGGGGTTGGGGCAGTTTTGGGAGATAGCTTTAGGAGATGGGGCAGTTGGCAGGGTGGTGGAGCAGTTTTGGTAGATACATTTAATGGATGGTGCAGCGGTAGGGAGGTTTGTGGGATGTGAGCGAGTATTTTTGGGGGGTGAGACAGTTTTCAAGGTGATGAGGCAGTTGTGGGAGGTTGTTTATTGGGGTGGGGCAGTTGTGGCTGTGAAGTTTATGGGCTGGTGCAGTTTACAGGATGGCAAGGCAGTTGCAGGAGGTTGTTTTTCTGCTGGCAGTAATTAGGGGGTTGGTAGGGAAGTTGCAAGGGAGTATTTTTTTGGGAGTGGGGGCATTTTCTGATGATTGGAGCATTTTGCAGGGGAAGGTTGGGAGTGTAAATAGGGAGAGGGAGTTTGAAAAGAGCAATTCCCCAGCTGCTATATTATTGTATATGTGTTTCTATGCTACAGAGACTGCAATGCCTCCCATAGAAATACATTGGGCTATATTTTTTTTTTTGGTGGGGGGCTTATTTCTCTGGAACCCCTAGTCCAATCTGACCCATTTTCGAACATGATGCATCTTTTTATGTGTCTTTTTACCAGTTTTTCCCACACATCAAGTTTCATCCTGTTCTGTTAAATTTTTGAAGAGTTATTTTGCCCCCAGACAGACAGGAAGACATTCTCAACTGCTTTATACGTATAATCCTTTCCAACTTCTATTCGCTTGGAAAGAATAAAAAGAATCAGTGTTGCTTTGTATGAGAAGCGGTTGAACGCTGAGGAATGCTGACCAACTCTCCACTTCAAAAGTATCACCCCCAGGCAAGACAGGCTGAAAAAGATGGAAAATAACTGACGGCAGCCAGGAAAAGCTGGCAACAGATGGCAACAAAAGGCACCTTCAAAGTAACCTCCCTCACATCTAAAGCTCTGCAAAATCATCCTATGTAATTGACAGTTGATAAATGTTTTAAACTGCACCAGAGAAGTGTAGTCATGTGCTCCCACACACTCACTTCACATCCCTTATAACCAACACCCAGAGAACCCCACACATCCCATACACTTTAGCAGGAGTGAAGTTCATTACTGTCATGGTAGTCACAAAACTAACCCAGCTGGAGAAATTGCTCCCATACACTGATAAACACGCAAACTCCGCAGTCATTTACCATGCACACTTGCGAAGCACACACTCACATACTCCACACATAGCTGACCCCTACATCCACAATAAAGTCTCTCATAGCCCCCTTGCCCTCCACATACACTCCACACCCTTCCCATTCACACTTCTACATGCACACACATTTGCACACACCCCATCTTTTAGCTATAGTACAACCCTTATACAATCCTAAACCACCCCTCATATACTTCAAACAAAAAGATGTGCATCTTTATATGCTCCTCTCCCCCCACATTGCTCTATACTTCATATACCCTTACAAATGCACCCGAACTTCCATAAACAGATGCCCCTTTACTTTCGTGAACACTTGCACACACATTCGCATACACTTCAACCCCACCTCACATCCCCAACACAAACATAGTCACGTTTACACAAATCGACAATCCATATGATAGAGGTCTATAAATTCATGAATGGAGAAGAATGGGTAAATGTAGATCGGTTGTTTATGCCATCAAAAAGTAGAGGACACACAATGAAGCTACAATGCAACCCATTTAAGACTAATAAAAGAAAATATTTTTTCACTCTGCGCATAATCAAACTCTGGAATTCGTTACCAGAGGATGTAGTAAAAGCTGTAAGTGTAGCTGGGTTTAAAAAAGGTTTGGACAAGTTCCTGGAGGAAAGGTCCATAAACCATTATTAAAGAGGACCCAAGAAATCCACTGCTTGCCCCAGGACAAGCATTATGGAACCTGTGTGCCTCTTTGGGAACCCGCTAGGTACTTGTGGCCTGAATTGGCCACTGTTGAAAAGAGGATACTGGGTTTGATGGACCTTGGTCTGACCCAGTAAGGCATTTCTTATGTTCTTATGTTCCATCACATGCACCATCTCACATCCCATGCACATAGGGAAACCCAAGCATGCCATATAAATTCTCATATATCCATTCCATGCCTATCATAGATAGTCTCCTCACCTGCACTCCCCCACGTCTATCTCCCCACATGTAAGCATGCATCCATACCCTCAAACAGGTACTCCTATGCACAGAATACCTCAAACCCATCTAACATACATACAACCATTCACCTACCCACAGAAAAACAGCCACCGCCCAAAACCACCCAACAAACAATCCTTGCTACCCACAAGCACACAACCATAGCCAAAAGGCACCTTCCCAAATCTCCATACACTCACAACCAATACACAATTTCTCCCACCTATACAACCCTCTATCCATTCAAAAGCATACTCCACAGCTATCCTGTCCACATATACACACTACAATAAGTTATATACCCCATAAACACACACACATACTTATTACCCCAAAGACAACACACATCTCCAATCATATATCTCTACTGGCCAGTCCTCACTCACATATACACAGCCCCACACATTCATACACAGAATTCCCTAAACAAGCAACCTCACCCTACATGCCCACATCCCACTTATTACCCTCCACCCCATACCTACATGTAATACAAATTATCAGAGAAGCAGGACTGTATGAAGACAACCGAGCTGTGAAGATTGGTGGAAGACTCATCAACAACTTTGATGATACCACATTACTGGCTAAAAATGAAGATGATCTGAAACATTTGCTTCTCAATATCAATGAACATAGTTTTAAAATGGGCCTGCACCTTAACGTAAAGAAGACAAAGATCCTGACAAGTGGCAACATCAATAAAATTCATCATTGGAAAAGAAATTAAAACAGCTGACAACTTTAGCCTACTTGGATCAACATTCAATAAAGAAACGACAAGCTGTCAAGAAATCAAACGACGCATTGCTCTTGGCATAATAGCTATGAAGGACCTATACAAGATTCTCAAGAGCAGAGATGTCTCTTTCCATACAAAGATTCAACTTGTTCAAGCTATGGTAGTTTCAATAACATCATATGGATGCGAAAGTTGAACAGTGAAAAAGATAGACAGGAAGAAAATTGATGCCTTTAAATTATGGTGCTGGCGACAAATACTGTGTATATCATGGATTTCCTAACCAGTCAGTACTAGAATAGATCAAACCTAAGCTTTCTTTAGAAGCTCAGATGACAAGACTTCGACTTTCATACTTTGGACACATCATGCGAAGAGAGAGATTGTTAGAGAAAGATGTCATGTTTTTCAAGTTAGAAGGTCAACACAAAAGAGGAAGGCCAGCAATAAGATGGATCAATACAACAACAACAGCTATGGGTGCCACTTTGTTAACAATGAGCTGCCTGACTGAAGACCAAACACAGTTTAGGACAACAATCTAGAGGGTCGCCATAAGTCGACACTGACTCGACAGCACATAACAATAACAACGGCACATATAGATATTAATTGAGAGATTCCCGGCAGAGTATTTCTTAAAACATTTGGGCAGACTGTGAGCAAGAACACTACAGTTATTAGCAGATTTTACACATGGTTTATAACAGGTGCAAAGTATACAATAGTGGTTCCCAAACGAGTCCTGAAGGGATCCCTAGTCTCTTCAGCTTTTGGGATATTTACAATCAATTTGCACGAGATAGATCTGTATGCAAATAGAGGCAGTGCATGCCTATTCATTGAGGATATCCTAAAAAACTGGCCTGCTGGGAGTCCACCAGGGCACATTTGTGATACATTTGCCTATACTATAAAGTGTGCATGGGAACTTCAAAATGAAATCCCCCACATACTTTGCAGGTATACCCCCCATGCCATTTTCCTGGTCCACCCCCTTTGCAGCATATAAAAGTAATTGGTATTTTTACCTGCGGGGGGAGGGGCGGGCATTTTCATGCACAGAATGACTTTACCTGAGTACGTGCTTGGAACCTGAATAAAATCATCCTGACAGTGTCTGAAGCCTGAATATTGTTGGGAGGTAAATGGTTGCAGTGGATTCCTAGCCCCTATTATTTGCAGCCCACTCTTCCCCTTTTCAATAAGCACATTAAACATATCTCCACGTCTTCCAGACAGCAGGGCATGATTATACCTCCTGCCTGCTAGATAACCAATATACAAAATTAATCATCAAAAGGATTACTCAGTGTTAATTACATAGGATTATTTTGCCCACTCAAGCTAATGCATTAAAGTATTTAATGTTTGGTAAACTGCTTTACTAAATGCTCCTTTGACTTTTATTGGTAATAAACATTAAGCATTTATGGCCTGTGAAAGCCGTTTCCTATGCTAGTCTGTGCTGTTACTATTTACTGTTTGTTAATGAAACCCCATTAATGTCTTCTAAACAGCAAGTTGTTTTTGTTCTACTCTTTAACTTTTATTATATACTGTGCAAGTTAGTGGCATTCAGGTGAGCAAATATTTACTAATGATCTATCCATTTGTGGACTTCCACAATGGTCTTCCCATTAGACTTGGTAGTTCTTAGAAGGTTCTGGTCCTTATTTATAAGGATTCAGAATGTGAAGATGTTTTCTAATTGCACATGGTTCTAATTTAGTCAAATTTTTTTGACATAAAAATATGATTTGTTTAAAATGACCAATAAACAAGTTAAATCTACTATAGCTATTCAATTTATTTGTACATTTTCATATGGTTTTAGAGGAACTTGCAATGCAATGTGTACTTTTGAGTCAGCGCTGACACCTGGCGACCCAGCAGCACCTGGGTTTTCATGGCAGTGTGACCGGAAGTAGATTGCCAGGCCTTTCTTCCAAGGCAATTGAAGGTTACTAGCTATCAAACGCCATATCCAATATGAAGAGTGATTCACGGTCAAAGCCAGGAATTCCATTAGCTAAAGGAGCTTGATCACGGATAATTGGTAGAAAGGGGAGGTAAATGATGATTTAATGAGTGGAGGATGCTGAACTGCTCTACTGGAAAAGAAAGTGGATAAGAGAGTTAAGGGTGAGCATAAATGTGAGAGGAAACACAGAATGCGAATGAGCAAAAGGGTGAGTTCTAGGATAGAGCATATTTTAAATAGATTTTGGAGGATGGAAATTGCCTATTTGTGATATTGGTGACATGAACGTAAAATGAATAACATTTAAATGTATGATATACTTTCTTAGGTATGCATGGTATATTCTACATTTGCTCTTTGCAATATGGTAAAATATAGCTTTTTGTGGATGAAAAATGATGTCTGTGTGCATCCAGATTTTGCTGCAAATTGATACACTTTTTCTGCATTCACTTCAGATAAAGAACCAACAAGTAGTCAAAGGATGGCAAAGCAGCATTTGTTGTAAAGCATATGGAACATTGGTAGATGGCTAAAAATTTTACAGTGAACAAATTATTCTCTCCAATACATGGGCCTCAATGAATAAAGCAGAATGATATAATACTGTCCTAAGTTTCAGCACACAATGTTCTAAACTAAAGAACCCTTTTATTCTTGATGAAGTAACTAATAGCATTGAAATTAACACGTCATTAAAAAATGTGCATTGGTCCTACAAATGGATCCAAGATGGAGGCAGAGTAGGACGCTGAAGCGGGTGTGCTGAGCTGATTTGCTGTATTGGCCTTACCGATGGGGAAAAAGAGGAAACAGCGATCCCTAAAGTGACTTGGTGCAGTCTTCTGTAGCCGGGTTCTGTCTCCCGTCGGCGTCTCCCATGACTTCCGCTGATCTGCTGGTTTTCCCAGCAGACCTGAGCGATGGGGTGGAATTGAGCCCCGTTCAAGTGCTCCCGCCACAGCCTGGAAGTTGCTTCGAGGAGGGGCAGTGTGAGGTAGCGTTTCCGGGTCGGGAGGTTCCCGGTGTTGTGGAGGGCTCTCCATCGAAGCTGACAATGGTGGTGACTGCAGCGGGTAGTAGAGCCTTGGTTCTTTCTCCCGGGGGGGGGGGGGGGGTATAGTCTAAGTGAGGAGCAATTGAAGACCAGCTCTCTTAACACCTCGGTTGTCCAGGTTTTTGGCTGTTTGGAAAGACCTGAGCTAGTGACATTGGATAGCTTATGGGAAACAATATCTTCACTCCAACAGGCTCTTCTTCCTATTGAGATTTTTGAATTTCCCTTGATCCTCATTGCTGGAACCTGTGGACTTGGTCCGTAAGTACTTTACAGATGTCCTGCGAATGCCTACTGAATCATTGCCCCCCATAGTGATGGCACAGTATGTGGTGATATCTTCTTCTGTGCCAGGCATGGAGTCGGCCTCTGGAGATGCTACAGGACCTGTCCAGTTGGATCTTTCGGAGTTTTTAGAAAGCTCCTTGGAGTTGGTGACCAGCTGAGCCACCCTGTTGATGTGCTTTGCATTTGAATCCGACCGGAACTCTATTCTTAGGTTATATTTCTGAAATATGTCCGTTTCTCAGTTTATGGGGTCCAAAATTTCTTTTTTTTCCTGATTTGGCTAGAGATATCCAGAAGAGGCGGAGAGATTTTCTGGCCTTGCGTCAGAGAGTCATCGCTCTGGGTGCGCAATTTAGATTAAAGCATCCTTGTAAATGTGCTGTGTTGTATCAGTCTAAGCAATTTCTGTTTTTTGAACCCCAGCAACTTGCGCAATTTCTTCAGAGTAGGGAAACTGAGGGGCGGGTTTGAGTTTCCTGTACCGGCTGCCATGTATGCCAGCTATGCTCTTACGATTTCTTAATTTCCAGGGATATGGTGGATTTTCCTCATGTAACTCTTTGCTTTTTTCTAATTGGGTCCTTATTGTGGTTTTGTAGTTTGTGGGCTAAACCAAGTTGATATAATTTCCTTAAGATTTTTTCTTCTTTTTTCTTCTTTTTTAATTCTTTTTCTGTGATTCGTATTCAGATTTGTTTTCTGGATAATTTTGTTAAAATTTATAAATACAATTTTTTTAAAAAATGTGCATTGACAGAAAAAAGTGCCCACTGCCATGGGAATTTGCTACATTGTGAGTAAAATGTTTCCCTTACTGACAGTGTATGAGCAGGGCTTGCCTCACATGTTTATATGTATTTATCAGTTTTTTTATACCGCTTTATCATTTCTGTCAAAGCAGTTTACTTTGTAACTTAAACTTGTAAAGTACATTAAACAGAAACATTGATAACTTGGATTTTTCTGAGGCAATGGAGGGTTAAGTAACTTGCCCAAAGCCATAGGGAGTACTAGTGGGAGTTGAACACTAGTCTCTTAATTTCCAAGCCAGTAGGCTCTAACCAGTAGGCTACTCCTCCACTCCACATGTGGATAGGAAAGGAGGCATCTAAGAAAATACTGGACTAACTCCTGCCCCCCCCCAACCCCCACTTGTAAAATTCCCTGATAGCCCATTTGGGACATAGGACCCCAGCTCCCCAGAATCAGCTAAACCCTTGACTCTCCCTAGTTCCCCCAGATCCTTCTGTGCCTCCACAGTCCCCCTCAGGCATAGCTGTCTCAACACTTCAGTTTATGGTAGCTCTCGTTTGGGTAATCTGAGCTAGGGCACCCCTGGCCTGGGCACTCTGTCAGAGAGGCCCTCAACCAGAGAGCCTCCAAAGCTCCTCCAACCAATATTTGTTACCTAGTCTGGGGAGACACACTGCAGTGTCCCTCTCTTTATACTGCCATCTTGACCCTAGAGTGCATTGGGATACATTACTAGCAGACAGTCTTCCAACTAAGGAAGTACTTCACTTATTTAGGAAGTATTACTTATTTGGCAGCCTGACTTCTAGGGTATGTCCCAATGTAGCACCAGAGGTCAGATGCTGCCATTTTCTACAACTTATGCTGTTTATATATTGGTTTGCCCCTGTATAAAGGTATATGTTGGACGGACTATTCGAAAAGTAAAACTTTGTTTACAGGAGCATGCCTCACGAATACGAAATGCAGTAAGTTCGGCCCCTGTAGTTCAACATTGTATGGATTTTAATCATTCATTTTCAGATTTTCAATGGCGAATCATAGATCATGTCCCTGAAAATCCTAGAGGAGGGGATAGAGAGCAACGTCTTCAATGGCTGGAACAGAGCTGGATTTTTCGGATTGGCTCTTTAGAACCGAAGGGGCTAAACTTAGAATTGGATTGGATGAGTCTATTATGAGGTCACAGTAGTGGGCTGACAGAGGATTTAAGAACTTTTCGCTGTTCCTTTTGAATTTGATCAGCAAGTGCGATTGAAACAACGGGAGTGCCCAGTCTGAATGGGAGATGAACTGCATTATTTCTCTCTATAATGAACTGAAAGAACAAGAGATTTTCGGAGAAAAGGCAGAAAACTGAAACTCCAAAGGCTGGATACATTAATCAGATGAGTACAAGAGATAGCAGATTTTTAAGCGTTGAGACAGGGCCGGAAAAGAGAGTGTGGCTCTAAACGCAGTGCTGTGTTCGTTAAGATCTGCGGTGTGGAACTTTAAATGGGATTGTGACTGTGATGTAGCATTATATTTGATTGCGATTACCTCACAGCATTTTATACGGTGGTTAGATTACCATAAAAGTGATTAAAAGGGAAGTTACGCTTCGGGAGGGAGTAATCTCTCATGGCAAAAACCTCCGACAAAAAATAGAACAAATAAAAATATAGAGAAGTATCGGTCACTTTAGATTCACTCAATAGGTAGGGTGTGGATGTAGATTAGAGTGAAGGGTTAGAGTTAATTTAGTTTATTTTGGAAAATGGCAGCATTGGAGGCAGGAGTAAGTGGGCATCACTCCTGCCTCTTGACTTAGAGGTGGGTCAGGGAATCATGGTATCTACTTGAATCATTAGGGATTTTTTGTGAGGTCAGTGGAAGAAGCTGGGAGGTACAAAGGGGTCACGTGGGACACCAGGAAGACTTTTGGGGGTAGGAGACAAGATGTCCAGGGGCCTACCAGGACTACCTTTTTTTTTTGGTGGGATCAGGGCGAGAGGCAGGTGGGAGGGGTCTTGTGGCCCACTTGGGCCAAGAGGGACATTGAGTCATCTGAGATGACGTGCACACTTCATGTCAGATGATCCTTTTCCTCCCGTGCTGCAGCTTGTAGCTGGAGTAAACACTTAGCCCTTCAAGAAAGGTTTATAAAAAATGCACTAAATTTTAGCACAGACTTTTACATCAGGAGCAATTTAGTATTCACTATTTTGCATGCCACTGCTTCACCCTATGGTACAGTAATTTTACTGTTGTTTTTCCCATGCTAAAAATTCTTCCAGCATCAGGAGCAAGATTAGTATGGGAAACCTTTGAGTAAACCACTGTGCTAAAGTATAGTGCAGCTTACTGCATCGAGGCCGTAGTGAGGTGTTTCTGATTATGCATGATCTGAGAAAAAAAGTTGGAGCCAACCCTTATTCTAGGGTCCTGGCCGTTTACTTCTGCACCATTGGGCTCTCAGCTCAACTAGAACCAGGGCTGAGTTCCTGGCACCAACAGTCTTCATTCACAATCCTTGAGGGATTTTTTTTACTCTATTTTATATCCGCTTCCAATTCACCCTGTCCTCAGCCAGAAGTGATGCTTCAGAGCTTCTCCTAGAACCATGAATAGCCTCTGTAACTGCAAAGTGTGAAGATACTTTCACCACATGTATTTTGTAGTTAATTTTCAGAGATAAACAATCCAGGTCTGTGGAACAGGGACTGTCTTTAATATCTGACGTGCTGAGGATATCTGGTAGTACTAAATAATTACTGACTTATATAGGCCCTCTGATAGCACAGGGTAGGGAGGAAGGGATTTTGCTCACACCTTTTTCAGGAGTAGCTTAAAGTGAGCTACATTCAGGTACTGTAAGTGTTTTCCCTATCTCTTCAAGAGCTTACAATCTAAAGTAATGGAGGGTTAAGTGGCTTGACCAGGATCACAAGAAACAGCAACATTCAAACTGGGTTTTACTGGTTTTCAGCTCACTGCTCTAACCATTAGGCTGCTCTTCCAGTCTGCTCAAATGAGGCCATAGCATTTCACATTGTGACCCCTCCTCATTGGTTGGGATATTTTAATGTAAAATGTAACTCTTCCAAGATTGTTATAATTTTTGATGTAAACCGCTTTGGACAAAGGTGGTATAGAAAAACTGTTAAATAAATAAATAAAGTGGAGGACCATGGTTGAGGCGAGGTGAGACTGCTGCCATTTTCAAGATGTTGCTGCCAGGGAAGGAACAGTGAGAGTCACTCTTGCTCATTTTTGAATTTTCAGCTTTGGGGTAAGCCTTGGGGTGGTAAGAGGGAGGCGGGGCATTGGGGAGCCACATAAAGCCTCAAAGGTGCCTACTTTTGGGTTTTCAAGGAATGGGGCTTCCTGGGAAATGCTTAGCAGCAGGGGGTGCTTTTTCTCCCCATTTTTAGACCTCATCTTTCCAGAGGCCACTGGCCCACCAGAGTCTTGAGACTCCTATTGTAAGGGAAATCTGACACGGGTCCAGTGGCCCATTTAGGACTAGCTGTCTCTATGTGAAAAAGGGATCTAGTGGACTCATGAAAAAAAGAACCACATTTCATTGAAATATAGGTATTTCCTGTTGAAAAGTGAGCTCATGAAACCTTTTCCACTTGCCCATATTTGTGAATTACAACATTAATGAGCTGCTTAACTTGGGTTTGTATCACAGCAACTCATTAATGATGGATTTAAATAACATTCACAGATCGAGGGCTCCACATGAAAGTTTATTACAAATTTGGCCATTTATGCAATATTTTATTTGGAACTTATTTACTAAGCCTTGATAATGTTTTATAGTTGACATATGTTAACTGCAAATGAAAACATGTAGCAGCTGCAAAACCACCATGGTCCTGCAGGGGGCATTTCTAACATGGAGAGAAGTGGTGCTGATGTTTATGCATGTGGTTGCATTGTAACACATATTAATGACAAAGTCGATAACGTGGAAAACAGATAATTGTTCTTCTCATATTGTGCTTAACTGATCCATATTATCTGCAGTTTTAGCAGTTAATGTGCATTAAGATAAATCTACATTAACTGCATTTCCCCACCCTTTCTCTGCCCTCTACTATGCATTAGCATGAAATTGCACATTATTTATTATTTATTTGATTTTATATACCGCACTGTTTCAAAATCAGCGCGGTTTACAGAGAACACGTATCAATGCTTTACATAGAACAGGCTTTACATCGAACAGGTATCAAAGAATAGAACAATAGCATCAGGTACTGCGCTATAAACAATAAACATTTTACATTGAACAGGGGTGTCAACTTGGGTAGAAATAGGGCAAACTATCTACAGGCTGGTTAGTGGACCGTGAAAAGTATTAAAATAACACAAGGCATCCCTCAAGGTTCAGCCCTCTCTGGATTATTATTCAATTTATACATTCAGCCTATCTGTAATCTACTAAGAAGATGGAACATGTATTTTCATCTCTATGCAGATGATATTGTAGTGGAGGAGTAGCCTAGTGGTTAGAACACTGGCTTGGTAACCAAGCAACCAGGGTTCAATTCCCACTAGCACTCCTTGTGGCCTTGGGCAAGTTACTTAACCCTCCATTGCCTCAGAAGAAAGGCCTGGCAACAGGGCCGGATTTGCCTATACGCCACATATGCCGTGGCGTAGGGCCCACCGGAAGGCTTTAGAGGGAGCCGGGGAAGTCCGCATGAGGCCCCAGCTCCCTCTGTACAGCCGCCAGTGTGAAGAGCCTTTTCCTTCACGCTGGCGGCTGTTTCTGTTTCCCAGCATTCGCGGCTTCACAGAAACAGCCGCCAGCGTGAAGGAAAAGGCTCTTCACGCTGGCGGCTGTACAGAGGGAGCCGGGGCCTCGCGCAGGCTTCCCCGGCTCCCTCTGAAGCCCCTCAAACAGCCGCGATGCACGGGGGGGGCCCAGGACTGCACGGGGGGGCCCAGGACTGCACTGGGGGGCCCAGGACGGCACGGGGGCACGGGGGGGGGGGCCCCGGATGGAACGGGGGGGGGCCCAGGATGGCACGGGGGGGGGCCCAGGACGGCATAGGGGGGGACACGGGGGGGCCCAGGACTGCACGGGGGGGGGGGGCCAGGACTACACGGGGGGGGCCCAGGACTGCACGGGGACACGGGGGGGCCCACAATTTTTCTTGGCGTAGGGCCTCACTCTAGCTAAATCCGGCCCTGCCTGGCAATCTGCTTCCAGTGACACTGCCAAGAAAACCCAGGAGCTTCTGGGTCACCAGGAGTCAGGGCTGACTCGAAGGCACACATTGCATTGCATTTTGCAGATGATATCATGTTTTACATGCCATTCAATACCACCAACCCTTACTTTACAATCATATCTGACGTCTTCACTGCATAACAAACTTCCTTGCAGACATAAACCTCACAGTCAACAAAAACAAAACAGAAGCCCTACTCATATTCAGAGATCAAGAATTCAAGCCACCAAAAAAGATATAACACAAGCATTGGAAATAGCTATAAAGAATGAAATCAAGTACCTAGGCATAACCATTGACAGCAACCTCAACATGTGTGCACACATTAAAAACATAGCAAGAGTAGCCTATTGGAAGCTGAAGCTCCTCAAGCCCCTTCGATATCTGTTACAGTACAATGATTTCAGATCCGTAGTGTAAGCCATTAGCACACCGCACCTGGACCATGGAAACATTATCTATCAAGGATTACCCAAACATGCACTATGCCCACTTCAATTAGTGCAAAATACTGCTACCAGAATATTAACAGTCAGTGCCACCAGACAACAATTAACAGCAATCCTAAAAAGTCTATACTGGTTTCCAATCTCCCAAAGGGCAAAACACAAAGTCATCACCACAACATTCAAAATCCTCCACAACCTCTCAGCTCCCTGTCTCTCTGATCAGCTCACATTAGCACTCTCAACAAGACCAAGAAGAGTTTCCAACCAAAAACTCCTGACCATCCCACCACTCTAGATTAAGACCACAAAATAAACAAGTAACAGGGCATTCTCTTTGTATGCCCCCACAATTTGGAACTCCATGACTGAAGCAATCAGAACTGCACAATCAACCAAAGACCTAAAAAAACTACTGAAAACACACCTCTTCAAGGAACACTATGGACCAGATGACAATATCTAACTATAGCCACTACATATTATCATGAATTGACAACCCTAGCCTCCCTCCTCATTTAGCCTCCTTTTCAAAATGTTCTTCCCCTACCCCATTCCCTGTCCATCAATAAGCTATTCCACCTACCTTCTGTTTTTGTTGTTGCTAACCGCTATTGCTCTCCAATAGGCTGTTAGTGTAGCTGGGTTTAAAAAAGGTTTGGACAAGTTCCTGGAGGAAAGGTCCATAAACCATTATTAAGAAGGGACCCAGGATATCAATGCTTGAACCAATACAAGCATTGTGGAACCTGTGTCCCTTGGGGAAACTGCTAGGTACGTATGACCTAGATTGGCCACTGTTGGAAACAGAATACTGGGCTTGATGGACCTTGGTCTGACCCAGTATGGCATATCTTATGTTCTTATGTAAGTTACTTCTCTCTGTTCATTGTAGAGCAATTCCACCAAGATTGTTATATTGTTCGATGTAAACCGCTTTGGAGGAAAGTGGTATAGAAAAAGGTGTTAAATAAATAGATAAGTGCTACATGTCTATACATGCCTATTTATTTATTTATTTATTTTATTTATTTATTTAACAACTATTTCTATACCGCTCTTTCACAAGTATCAAGTGCGGTTTACAATGTTATCAAGTCAAGAATTCATGTACTCAACATTATAAAACAGCAGTCTAAGTGACAGGAAATGCATGACAAATCTAGTTGTGATCAGTAACACCAATCCTAGGGCTGGTGTAAATGCCTGTGCCTGGATTTTTAAGGAAGGCATGGAAGTTATAGTATTTTATTGCTTACATGTGTAGATTTGCACTCTGCCACTGCTCCGTTCCTGTGCACGCTCACAGTGAAAGTCCATGTTATTGGCCTGATGCATATTCTTATAGAATAGCAACTGGTTAAGGTATGTGCACAAAGGCCCCCCTACAGGCATCACTGAAAATATATGATTTATGTGCGTTGATGATGTATAACCTTATAAGGCTCCTTCCAAAATTGCTTGCTAATTTTATAATAGGGTGCTTAGGTTTGGGGATGGAAAAGGTGCCTATTTTTATGCCTATTTTATAAAGACACATAGGTGCCTATAATGCTAATTTTAGATAGATCATGAAGAGGGGAACTGAGAAGCCCAGGTCAGGATGTACGCGATCCCATTTGTATTTTCCAAAGGCTTGACCGAATGTGGAGCTCTCTGTAAAATACCTAGATGGATGTCATAGAAACATAGAAATATAACGGCAGAAAAAGACCACATGGCCTATCTAGTCTGCCCTTCCATATCCCCTTTTTTCCTTTAGAGATCTTCTGTGTTTGCTTCATGCTCTCTTGAATTTCCTCGTCTCTACTACCTCCACTGGGAGACTGTTCCACGCAACTATCATTCTTTCCATAAAGAAATATTTCCACATATTATTTCTGAGCAGTGGTGGGATTCGAACCATCAAGGAAGTGGTTCAGTCCCAGCACCCCCCCCCCCCCCATGTGTGTGCCTGCTGGGTTGCTGCTCCTCACATGGAGGCATTGCAGTGGCCGTACACATGGGCTGCTGCCCTCCGCCAAGGGTACGCAATTCCCTGGTGGCCCAGCGGCCTGATCCCCCACATGACAATGTTCTGACAGCATAGAAGGCTTCTCCCAATGCCGCCGTCCCCTGATACCGTCAAACATTGTCAGGTGGAGGGGGGGGATTCCCACCAGTGCAGAGCCAGTGCTGCAATGCTGTGTTCAGCCCGGTTCAGTGAACACAAGCTGCGGGAGGAACCAGTTTGCGCAAAGCAGACCAAACGGCAGAACCCCGTCACTGCTCCTGAGTCTATCCCCTTTCATCCTAATCCTATGCCCCCTCATAGCAGAACTTGCTTTCAATAGAAAGAGGCTCTCCTCTTGTACATTTATGCCATGGAGGTATTTAAATGTCTCTATCATATTTTCTCTGTCCCGCCTTTCCTCTAATGTATACATATTAAGATCATGATTGTTTGCAAGTATGTCCAGAGGGAACAGTGATTTTAAAAAGCTGCACATGGTTAAAAAGAGTGTCCTGCCTTCATCCAATTGCGTGTGGAGGCAGCTTTTTTAAATTACATCTCTTGACATCTATGTATCCCCTCACCTCTGATCCTCTGTCCCATCAGACAAGACTCACCTGTGCAAGTCCAGACCCCTCAGAGCCTCACCAAACCAGGTCAGCACGCTCCCAAACCAGATTAGCACTCCTTCGAACCCTCTAAGCACTCAAGCACTTCCCAAACCTCCCCTGAAACTGTCAGAGTCCCCATCCTCTCATGCTAGGCAAGACCCCCTGACCCTCAATCCCACCCCTGGCACTCCCAGTGGTCTACTGGGAGCATGAGCGATCCCCAGTCGCTCCTGCTATGTCAGGTTCTGAATTTAAAATTGCACCTTTGATCCCTAGAGGTAGTCTCCGAGTACTACTGCTAGGAGTCAAGCTGCCAAATAAGGGTATGTGCTCCCTATTTGGAAACTTTACCCTAGCGGATGTTTCATGTTCACGTATAAATGTTAGAGAGCATTTTACATGCATAAATGAGCTCATATAAAATTAGATCATGTCTAAAAGTGCCCATGGTGCGAGTACTTGCATAGCAAGCATGCTGAGGGCAGAGTGTGGGTGGGCAGTGTGTGGGCAAAGTCGTAATGTATATGTAATGTCCATGCCTTGAATGTAGACATTACTGCTGCCCAATTTGCAGTAGTATTGCACCTATTCATCTTTACAAAATAGATGCCTTCCTGCTCACTTAAGCAAGATGCTCTGTTATAAAATTACCCCCCAAATGGTAAAAATCTTGCTGTGCAGGGCACCCCACTATATTATTAAAGGGCATACTGCAATTTAAAGCAGAATAGTTCTCCAAATGAGGTGAAGCCTCCTTATTTATGTTTTAAAAGTACAGCATGCTAGCAATAACCAATGAAATTGAAGGTTTTAAATCTTTCAGTATGAGATGCCATCATATTGCCATAAAAAACCTCAACAGATTGATTATGTAAGTGCACATAAAGTGCATTATCTATAGTCTTTTGAGACAGGTTTATGACACCTAAAAAAATAAGCCAAACATAACATCTTTGCATCAGTTTGCGTCCTTTCAGAACCAGCAGATATTTGCATAGGAAATATGGCCCCATACAACTGCCTCTTCTGGCTGTAAAAATGTGCAAAATTATATTTTCTTTGTGCACCATATGTAGGACTCATTCATTAGTAAACCCTAGATGTGTCTTTTAATCCTGTTTATATTGCAGGCTATAAGCTGGAAGCAATGGGAAAAGGTGCTCATATAATAAAAATGATAATTACAATAATAACAGTAAAAGTCAGGCAAAATGGAGTATGCTATCAATTCCATAATGCCACTCACTTTCTGTGAATGTTAATTGTATGCCGTTCTGGATGTTTCAATGCACTTTGCAGTATTTTGATTGATTGGTCATTTCACAAGCCCAAAGAGCACCACTATGATATACCATAGGGGGGACTGGAATGCTTAAGAATGGGAATTAAAAAACAGTGAAACCCCAAACTAAAATAAGGCGACAGGCACACAGTTATTTTATTGTTTGTGTCTTCCTCTCTCTTTATAGATACTGTTTATCTCTCTAAAATTAGTAGAGATGTACATGGAACATTTTCACTTTCTGTCATTATGTGATCATTTTAGAAGCTCTATTCATGCTTTGGATGTCTGAAAACAGGCATACAGCCGTCCAAAGCATGGAGACATCCTCCGAACTATTTTAGAAAGCGGTTCTAAGGATGTTCCTGGCCCGAGGTACTTGTGGCCTGGATTGGCTGCTGATGGGAACAGGATATTGGGCTTGATGGACTCTTGGTCTCACTCAGTATGGCATATCTTATGTTCTTATGTAGGCACATCCAGGCCACCCCATGCACTTGGACGTCCTCACCTGATTTCAGAAACACCCTGCACGTCCCAAGCCCCGTCCAAGTTTATGCCTGCTCCAGGGCACAAATAGGCAATGGCAAAGCTCTCCTTCTGTCATCAAAACACCCAGTCTAGGGCATAGAGAAGAAGGTAGTCCAATACCCCCTATAGTTTTACTGATGATACTGAAAACTGCAGGGAAACTAGAATACTTGCTTTCAGTTTGGCACGCTGATGCACATCAGTGCATGCAAAACACGTTGCATCCAGCACAGGACAGACTCCCCTGGCCCTGGATTTTCTAGCGGGGACATCTATGTGACTGCCAGTGTGGCCGTCCATTTCCGGGACTACAAAGAGCTGAAAATGATGCATTTTTTGAATGTTTTGTCTTGGATGCCCCAGATTTCATCTGGACGTCTTTTCTAAAATGACACTTCATGTGATGTCTGCATCATTTTCAGCTCTTTGTAGTTTGGAGTTTTTGTATGTTTAAAAAACCTTTCTGGGTTCAGAGTATCTCTCCTGATTGTCCGCTTATCCTTTGAGTTAATTCCACTGGGAAACATGAAGCCATTTTGCTGTATACAGATTAAGGCGTGGGGGTAGACTCAATGAAATGTTTTGTAAAGGAGGGCGTCTGAAATGACACAAAAGACATATCAACATTTTGTCATGTTGTTTATATCATTTCTGATGCAAAACAACATGGCAAATACTAATATTTTCAAGTCAATTATAAACAAAAACACACCCTGCTCTGAGTTCTACTCTTAGTAGGGGTTGAAACAGAGCATAAAAAACTAAATGCAATTAAATTAAATCCCTCCTCTCATTAAGGAAACCAACAGATGCACAATAAGTGGGAAAGATGGCCTAGTTCAAAGATATAGGTGTTACTAACAATTGCAATGAAGAATGTGCATCCAAAATCTGCCTGCTCGTCTAGATCACTTATTACCCATATCACGGTTGCCAGTGCAAGACAGTCTTTGGGGCTATTCACCTAACTTACTGATCATATACAGTATTGCTATAGCGCAGGCCTGCTGTCAAACTGCACCATCCTAATCAGTTGTTGTCGATTCACCCAGGTTGAACTTTGTGGATCCCCTCAGGCTGTATATTACAAACTGTGGTAAATGCAGGTTGTAAAAGTACCACCCAGTCACAACCTAATTAGTGTTGAAGCTAAAGTGTATTAGCTTAAATGACTGTGGCTCCAAGCTATGTCACATTCTATGATAGCAGTGCTCATGGAACAAAGAACTGTTCTCACATGGGGGGGGGGGGGCATTAGGCAAGACTAGGCAGCTGTCTCAAGCAACAGTGTCTGCGGGGAAGAAAAGAGCATCAGCAGTTAAAGCAGAAGAATAGATTCTGAGAGCCACAGGCACGTGCCCAAAGAGCCATCAGCACATGTTATGTACCTGCAGGAAGAGCAGGCATACATGTAAATATTAACCTTTGCTTTGCATGTACAAGTATGATGTCCAATTGTGCATTTTTACGATTGTTGTTGAAGGGGTGGTGTGTATCATGATTTATCAGCTTAATTATCAAAATCACAGTGGGGGGGGGGAATACAAATAAAGGTTTGCCTTAGGCACCCCATATCTTGCACTAGCCCTGGAGTTGGCCCTGTTTGCTACTTAATAGCAAGGGCAATTTGCCTAGCAATCAGTGCTGGAGAGCTGAGAAATTGCACCCCCTAAAAGCATCCTTGGCTGTTTCCACTGAATCTTGGAAGGCGATCAGGAAGATATCACTTTCCATGTTAGAAAGATAAGAACATAACAAAATGCCATATTGTGTCAAACCAAAGACCCATATAGCCCAATATCCTGTCTTTGTTGTCCTGTTTCTAATAGCAGCCAATCCAGATCAAAAGAACCTAGCAGGATCTCTAGGAAGTTCCAGTCCTTCTTGTCCATATCCAGGGATAGATGCAAAAGAAGACAAGCAACGGAGAATGACCATAGCTGGGACTTTCCAAGAAGCTTGAGTTTTATTAAGGAATCTTAGATAGTCCCAGCCATGGTCATTCTCCATTGCTTGTCTTCTTTTGCATCTATCCATTGTTTATATATGGAGAGATCCTTCCCTTATTTCTTTCATACCCAGGGATAATCAGCGTCTTTCACAAGCCTACCTGGCTAATAATAGTTTCCTTATCGTTCCTCCAGTCCAGTCCTGAACCTGTGGGTAGTGTCACCTCACCAGCAGCTTGGAGACTGAGCATGTCACAGTTCTGACATCAGGGCGTATATACTGGTGGCACCTCCCACCAGAGACAGTATCTCAGTCGCCAAGCATCTGGGAAACCCTCTAAATGCTCTCCAGGGGCGGCAGAGTGGGCAGAGTTGCCAGGTGCTTTCTCCCCCGAGTTTGTTCTACTTCTGAACAAAGATTTTTGTCTGAAGCAGTGGTCTGGGGAGCTGGAGAGCATGCACAGGCCCAGCTTAAAGCGGGCAGAGCTGGAGGTGTTTTCAGAAGGTAAGGTGCTGGGGGAACCGAGTCCTAGTAGAAGGCAGATAAAGGAGGACCCTTGGGGAGAAAGGGGTTCTCTTCCTTCTGAGGAAGAAGAAGAGGAAGAGTGTGCGCTGCTGCGAGAGGAAGGAGAGGAGGTGATGGAGCTGGAGGAGGGAGAGTATCCTGAAGCAGATGAGTCATGTATAGTGTGGGTCTTCAGGAAGGAGGAACTGTCGGTGCTGATTGCACATTCTTTGAAGGTCCTCAGTGTAGGAGTGGAGGAGTAGTAGCCTAGTGGTTAGAGCAACTGCCTAGTACCCAGAAGATCAAGGGTTCAATTCTCACTGGCACTCCTTGTGACTTTGGGCAAGTCACTTTACTCTCCATTGCCTTGGAAGAAAAGGCTGGCAATCTACTTCCAGTGATACATGCCAAGAAAACCCAGAGGTAGCTGGGTCACTATGAGTCAACACTGACTTGATGGCACTAAAAAAAAAAATATGGATAAGGAAGCTCCCTCAGAGGAAGAGCCATTGGAGGATCCACTCATTCAGGACTACACAGAAGGCTTTTCCCATTCATAGGATCATCAGGCAGATGATTCAGGAGGAATGGGATGTGCCAGAGGCCATTTTGAAGGGCACGAGGCTGTACCCACTCATGGAGCAGGACAGAGACCTGCTGTGTGCCCCAAAGGTGGATGCCGCAGTGTCAGCAGTTATGAAGAAGAATATCATTCCAGTAGAAGACAGTTCGGCGCTAAAGGATGTTCAGGGCAGGAAGGTGGAAGCCCTTTTAAAGCAGGCATTTGACATTAATGCACTGTCCCTGCAAATGGCGATTTGTAGGGCCTTTGTGGCATGAGCATGCTTAAGATGGATGCAAAGTATGATTGAGATCTGCAAGGAACAACTTCCTGATGAGGCGGCCAAGGTGGAGGCTGAGGCCGCATACCAGGCAGACGCTTTTTATGATTTGATTTGCAGTGGATCCAAGAGTACGGCGGCCATGGTAGCAGAGAACTGGCTGAGGAATTGGGTGGTGGACGGTTCATCAAAGGTGCAGTTGAGCAAGTTGCCATTCTGAGGAAAACAACTGTTTTGGAGAGGACCTCGAGAAGCTGGTGAAGGACATGGGAGGATTGAAAGGGGGTCATCTACCGGAAGATAAGCCAAGGCCCATTAGAATAAGTGGTCCACAGCGAGGCCAGGCAGCGAACCTCTGTCGGTTTATGGCAGTTTGTTTTGCTCCATATCAGAAAGGCGGGTTCCCGGCTAGAGGGCAGTCCTTTCATGGTTTCAGAAGAGCAGGAAGGGGCTTCTTCTTGCCTGCTCCTGCAGCCCCCAAGAAGTCGCAATGAAATGAGGACTGCCCATGCAGGGGGGGTACCCGTGGGAGGTCAGCTGCGGGACTTTTACCCTGTGTGGGCACAGGTCACTTCCGATCAATGGGTCCTGGAGATCATCTGAGAGGGGTATGCCTTGGAGTTCCAATGTCCTCTCTCGGAGGCCATCGTCCTTTAACTGTGCAAGGCTCCTCAGAAATGAAGGGCGGTGAATGAAACATTGGAAAGGCTACTGCAGTTTTGAGCGGTCAAGCCAGTGCTGGAGGACCAATGCAGTTACGGTTGTTACTCAATCTATTTTGTGATACCCAAGAAAGAAGGCTCCTTCCGGCCCATTCTGGACCTCAAGCACATAAACTGATGTCTAAGGGTGCTCAGTTCCATATGGAGATGCTTTGTTCAGTGATTATAGTGGTCAGGAAAGGAGAGTTCTTGACTTCTCTTGACCTGACAGAAGCCTATCTATATATTCCCATTTAGGCAGAACACCAATGGTTCTTAAGGTTTGCGGTACCCATGAGCCATTTCCAGTTTCAGGCATTGCCCTTTGGATTGGCAACCACACCCCATACATTTACAAAGATAATAGTAGTGGTGGCGACGGGCTCTGATGCAAAAAGGAATTCTGGTGCATCCCTATCTTGACGATTGGCTCATCTGGGCAAAGTCAGAGGCCAAAAGCAGGCGAGTCACGTCAGAGGTGATCAAGTACTTGCAGGAGCTCAGTTGGGTGATAAATGTTGCAAAGAGCCACCTGCATCCCTCTCAGGACTTGGTGTATCTGGGAGTGTGATTTCAGACAGAGAATGGACGTGTTTCTTTACCGGAGAGCAGAGGGCTAACTTTGCAATTACAGATTAGCAGATTTGCAGCATAGCAAGACCAACAGCGTAGCACTATCTGCAAGTGCTAGGCTTGATGGCGGCGACAATCGATCTGGTGCAGTGGGCAAGGGCACACATACGTCCGCAGCAACACAGTCTGCTGAGGAGGTGGTCAGCTCAGAATCAAGCTCTGTTACTTCTGCTGTTGTGTCCAGACGAGGTTCGATGCTCGCTGCGCTGGTGGCTCGTCAGCGACAACCTGAAAGGGGGCATGTCCCTGAAAACTCCTGCCTGGATTATAGTAATGACGGATGCCAGTCTGACAGGTTGGGGAGCTCATTGCAAGAGACAGATTGCGCAGGGGCTTTGGTCTGAGCTGGAAGCTCCTTGGTCGATAAACTGCCTCAAGTTGAGGGTGGTGTTCCTAGCACTGCAGCATTTCTGCACTTGACTCCATGAGGAGGCAGTACAAGTGTTCTCGGACAATGCAACAACAGTGGCATATATCAACTGTCTGGGGGGCATGGGGAGTGCTAGCCTTGAGAAAGAGGTGGCTCCGTTGCTAGAGTGGGTGGAGGAGCATCTCCAAGCTCTCTCGGCGGCGCATGTTTTGGGAAAGGAAAATGTGACAGTCGATTATCTCATCAGAGTGCACATCGATTTGGGAGAATGGTCACTCAACATGCAGGTGTTTCTGCAGCTGGTCAGGTGGTGGGGTCAGCCAATTATGGACCTCATGGTGACACTGGATTCAGCAAAAGCTCCCCGGTTTTTCAGCAGAAGAAGGGAGAAAATGGCAGAAGGTCTCGATGCCTTAGCGCAGGAGTGGGCTAAGGACGGGCTGCTGTACATTTTTCCACCTTGGGCCCCGATAGGTTGAGTGGTTCAAAGGATAGAAGCCCATCCAGGCCTGGTGGTACTCATAGTGCCTGATTGGCCTTGACGCCTGTGGTACTCTGATTTGATCCGCTTGCAGGTGGACCGTCCAAGGAGGCTGCCAGTGAGGGCAGATCTGCTGTCGCAGGGTCCTATTCTGATGCTGCAGGTAGATCAATTCTCGCTTACGGCTTGGTTATTGAGTGGGAATGCTTGCGGCAAAGAGGGTTCTTGACCCCTGCTGATTTCAATGCTGCTGAGAGCTAGAAGATGCTCAATGTCGCTGGCTTACTTGCGAGTATGGAGAGTGTTTGAGAATTGATGTGCATGAGCCCACTGTTTGCCATTGTCGGCTTCAGTGCCGGAGGTGTTGGCCTTCTTGCAGGCTGGATTTGAGAAAGGCTTGACGTGTAGCACCCTCAGGGTTCAGGTGGCGGCACTTTCGTGTTACCGTGGAAGAGTCAAAGGACATTCGCTAGCGGCTCACCCAGACGTTGTTCGGTTTCTCAGAATGGTGAAGCAGGAGCGTCTGCCTTTTTAGACCAGTGGTGCCTTCCTGGGAACTCAATCTGCTGCTATCGGTGCTGACGGAACCACTCTTTGAGCCCTTATGGGAGTGTTCGATAAAAGATCTCACCATAAAGATGGTGTTCCTGGTGGCAATATGCTCGGCGAGGAGGATTTCAGAGTTGCAGGCCTTATCCTGTCAGGAACCTTTTCTGGTGTTGGACAATGAGAAGGTGGTTCTCCGACCGGTCCCTTCCTTCTTGCTGAAAGTTCTGTCAGTGTTCCATTTGAACAGGCAGTGACGCTGCTGGTGTTCTCAAGGGCAGGTGATAAAGACAAAGACCCTCTGCTCCACTGTCTGGATGTCAAACGAGCGTTGCACCATTACCTTAAGAGGATGGAGTCCTTTCAGAGATCCGATCAGCTGTTTGTATTGTATGGTGGTGTGCGTAAAGGACAAGTGGCTTCTAAGGCCACCATTTCTCAGTGGGTGTGAGAGGCAATTTCCTCAGCATATATGCTACGAAATAAGCAGGTGCCTGGGGAGTTGCAGGCGTATTTGACTCATGTGCAGGTGGCTTCATGGTTGGAGTCACATTTGGTGCCGCTGGTGGATATTTGTAGGGCGGCAACCTGGTTGTCCCTGCATACCTTTGAGACGCACTATAGACTCGATGTTCAGGCAGCGGGAGATGCGTGTTTTGGAGCGGCAGATCTTAAAGCCGGTCTAGCAAGTCCCTCCCAGGAGTAGTACTGCTATGGTATGTCCTGCAGGTCTGGGACTGAACTGGAGGAAGGTGAAATTAGGTCTTACCTACTAATTGACATTCCTTGAGTGAGTCCAGTCCAGTCCCGGCTCCCACCCTCTGTTTTGGGGGGTAGCTCCAGCTAGCAAAGATGTCAATGTGTATAGGAGCCGGAACTCACAAAGGGATGGCGGGGCATGTACCCTCTGGTACAGCATTCAACCTAGTCAGGAGCATTTCCTTGCTTCTAGTGGAGGTAAATCTAATGTGGTAAGTGATTTTGCTCTCTCTCTCATGGGACGGTGGTGTTCTCCTAGTGGGGGAGGGGTATGGTAGTATATAGTTTAATGCAAAAATAATAAAAAGTAGTTGCTAGTCGTTGTTGCTTTCGTGAGTTTGCATTGTCAATAGGATACTGGCTCTGGTGGGAGGTGCCACCGGTATATACACCCTGATGTCAGAACTGTGACACACTCAGTCTCCAAGATGCTGGTGAGGTGACACTATCCACAGGTCCGGGACTGGACTGGACTCACTTAAGGAACGTCAATTAGCAGATAAGACCTAATTTCATCTTATGGACTTTTCCTCTAGAAACTTATCTAAATGTTTTTTCACCTAAGCTATGTGAACTGTTTTCACCATATCCTCTGGCAACAAATTTCAGAATTTAACTGTTTGCTGAGTGAAAAAAATACATTCTCCAATTTGTTATGAAAATGCCACTTATTAGTTTTATAGAGTGTCCCCTAGTACTACGTTTATTTGAATGGGTAAACAACTGTTCCATATTGGACCATACTGGTCTTTATCTGCCGTCATTTACTATGTTACTATGTTACTATGTTACCCATTCCACCACACATATGATTTAATAGATCTCTATCACGTCTCCTTTCAGTTGTCTCTTCTCCAGACTGAAGCTGCTGAGCCTTTTCTCATGAGGAAGCTATTTTATCCCCTTTGTCATTGTGGTTGTCCTTCTTATTTTTAGCTCTATTATATCCTTTTTGAGATGTGGCAACCATACCTGCACTCAATACATTTAGAGGCCGATTCTGTATTGGTCATCCAGCCCCTGTATGGCTGATCAAAATCGGAGCGTACAGAGATAGATCCAATTCTGATCCTGTGGGCATGTCTAGCCCCTGTGGGATCAGAATCGGGTCTGCCGGCCTGGACGTGCAGGCTGTGCCCCAATTCTGATAGGTTGCACATCCTGCCAATCCCCATCTAGCACAGCCAGGCTCCTGAATGAAGCCACAGTACCATGGAGTCCTTTCGTTTTAGGAGCCGCAATTCCCAGCTGCCAGAGAAAACATCCTTTCCCCATAGCCCGACCCCTGATGCGGGGATCCCTCTGCACCCCTCACCTTTTTGCCTGGCACCGCAGTCCCCGATGTCTTGGGGGGTGGGCTTATTTCATCTCCGAGGAGGAATAAGTCCCCCATCTCTGTGGCCAACCCTGGACGTAGAGGGCCGACCTTAGAGTCGGCCCTGTATGTTCGGGTTACTCTCTGCCCACCACCCACTGCCCTCCGCCCGCCCTTACTCTGCCTCTGTCCCGCCCCCTCCCTTCTACGAACAGAGCTCCCCGTACAAATCACCTGTTCATAAGGGGAACTCTGTCCAGCTATTTAGCGGGTCTGGACATCTGGATCAGACGTTCAGACCCGCTAAAGAGTTCAGGATGACCCCCAAAGTGTTGTTGCATAATGGATCTACTGTATAGAGAGACATTCTGATATCTTCTGTTTTATTTTACTGTCTTTTCCTAGCAATTCCTAACTTTCTATATGTTTTTTTGACCACTGTCTTGCAGTAAGGTAAAGATTTCAACATATTATCCATAATGACCCAAAGATCCTTATGTCTTGGGTAGTGATGCATAATACAAACACAGCATCATGTACCTCTGGTATGGATTGTTTGCAGTTGTCCACAAGATGCTCAACAAGTCTTACAAAGCTCTCTTTCAATTTCTCACAATCAGCTTGTGATTGAACTACTTTGAATAATTTCGTGCCATCGGCAATTTTGATCACATATTTATTTATTTAACCTTATTTGTCACTCATCACTCCTTTTTCCAGATGATTTATAAACAAGTATATTAAAAAGAACCAGTCTCAGTACAGATCCCTGGAGTACTCCACTATTAACCTTTCATCATTTCTCTGTTTCTTATCTTTTAGCTAGTTACCGATCCACAGTAGAAATCACTTCCTATCCTATGCAGACCACCATGTAGCAATGAACATGCATTTGTCAAAGTAAATCTGTGCCTCATTGTTAAAGTGAATGGGCAAGAGCTGAAAAAAAGATTAAATATTGTTTTTTTTCTCTTCCATGGACGCAGACTCTCTCTCATAAGCTAGTGGTACAGATCAAGTGCCCTTATATTACATACAATAGCACTGTAGTATGAAGGAGGCATGTAGATCAATCAATCCATTGATTTGATTGACTACATGCCCCCACTACCTCTCCAGTGCTTCCATAGATACCCTGTATCCTTGTCTCCTCCAGTATGACCCATCTACTCTTTTTATTTTCTAGATACTTACAACATCAGATATTCCTACCTCTGAATGCATCTGTAGGTTCTCAATTCACAAACAGTAAAGCTGCATACACACAAAACAAAGTGACAGTCTTAATTTAATATGATAGAAAGTAAAATCATCTTATTTTATGATCTGCTTTCTCTCCTTGTTTAAATTATGCTTTTTTATGGTGTTGGCGGCGATGATATTATTTTGTGAATATCCTTAAGTCTTTCATTTCAGATACCTGTTGCAGTGTGGTTTCTGACTTTGATTTCCCATCGCCGCAGATATAAAAAAAGAGTCTGGCATCAAAAAAACGATACAACTGCATACCCTTCCTTCATCTTTGCACACTTCTTCTTTTAGTTCATGTCAGTATAAGTGAATGATTGATGGCCTCATCTGCTTATCAAAGGACTCCTACGCTCTGTCATTAACATCAATTTTAAAGTTTCAAAATCGTGCCAGAATAGAATTGCTGTGGTGCAGATTAATCAAAGGTACGGTATTGCCTAGACATTCCATTTCGTAGTGGTCTCTCATTTTATATTACATACAGTAATGGATAGATTAAAATTTGTATAGCACAGCAGATGTTGAAGTTCAATTTATTTGTTATTGGGACATGCGTGCATTTGAACGTGTCCTCTTTTTCTTTTCTTATTTTAGAATTCAGAAGCTGTATAGCAGCAGGTTTCCCATTTACCATGGACTCTCAGGTGAACATGTTACTTGAATACATTTTAAATCGAATATGTTTCATGGATGTGAATCTTTTCATTGTTACAGAGAATGGTGGTATAATTAGAGCATAAAATATTATGGAATTCAAAGAAAATGACACTATGCCATTTAAAATAATACAGAAACACCACCAAAATGTCATTTTTTTCCATTTCAAATCCACTACCACAAAATGCAACTCCTTAGGTTTTGTTTATGGTTTTAGCATGTGTTGAAACGATTTTGTACATGTTAAGATGATAAAATGCACATTAAAACATTTTAATATGCATCAACTCTTTTTGTTGTTGTTGTTGTTAAGTGTCGTCAAATCAGTGTCAACTCATGGCGACCGTCTGGATAATTGTCCTAAATTGTGTTCAGTCTGCAGTCCGGCTGCTCAATGTTGACAGACTGGCACCCGTAGTCGCTGTTATTGTATTGATCCATCTTATTGCTGGCCTTCCTCTTTTGCATTGACCTTCTATATCGCCAAGTATGATTTTTTTTAACATTTCTTATATACCGCCTTTCATGATAGCAAGGCTGTTTACATTGAACAAACTGAAATTACAAGGATGTCTTTCTCTAAAGATCTCTCTCTTTGCATGATGTGTCCAAAGTATGAAAGTCGAAGTCTTGTCATCTGAGCTTTGCCACCCACCCACTACCTGAACCTTGAGGGTTTCAGTAGGAGGTGGCCTTTGGTGCCCTTCAGGGTTGAGATTGTAGTTGTGTGTGCTCAAGTAGTTAAGGCAGGCAAAGAAATTTCTTTTGTGAGGTTTATTTCCCGCTTTGCAGTTGAAGTGCAAACAGACGCAAAAGAAGTTTTAAGGCACAAAACAAGAGTAAGAAACCAAACTTATACAAGGCTTGCACTGCTGGGCTAAATGTCCATTAACTTCAGGATTCACATTCATTTGTCATGTGACTTCTCATTAACTGAAACAAACTCTGGCATAACAGTAAAGCTCTTGATATCCAGACAATTATGCTTTTAACTTATTCACTTCTCATAAGCTTCTCAGCATGACAATCAGCAAGGTAACATCTTGTTATATTTCTTCATATAACCTTTTGAAGCATTTAATTAATCTCCTTCTCAATAATACATGTTGAGCAATCCATTGCACAGTCTTGTTCTGTGGACGGCAGAGAATAATCTAGAGGCATCTCCTCTTCACAGCTGTTTGTAGCCTGTGCTGAATTATAGGGAGAAACTGCCCTGCTCTCAAGGAGTTCCCTGAGGAAAATACCAGCTTAGCCCAGGAAAGACGCAGGCTGAATTACTTCTCAAAGTCTTTGAGAAGTAATTCAGCCTGCGTCTTTCCTGGGCTAAGCTGGTATTTTCCTTCACCTTCAGGTAAATGTTTGTTTAAGATCTTTATCTCATGATCATTAGGAATGCTGCTTTTGTTAGGACAACAGTTCAGCATGTTAGAAGAATCCTTCCCCCACTTATCTCTGAACGTAAGTACTGGGTTTAAAACTTCAGCTGAGTCTGGAGAGTTTCTTAACAGGATTTTAAAAGTAGAACCGTCAGGTTTCTCTCGGCTCACTTCTCTGCAATAAGACTCATCAGCTTTCTTTCTACTAGCTTCTAAGCTATAGGCTTCAGCTGGCTTATGAGAGTATCTTGGGCTGCTTAAATACTCTTCAGGCTGCCCCCAACTGCCACCATATTGTCTGACTTTATTCTGGCTTTTAAAGTTAGCCTTCAATCTTTCTGGCTTTTCACTGTTATAGCTGCTAGCTGCTTCAACTCCCCTTTGTACCTTGTGCTGAGGCTTTCTCCAGGAGAATTCTTTGTCCCTCTGCTTTCTGCTCCTAGGTCCTGCTTGGTTCTCTGGAAGCCTGGGTTGTATCCTTGGGTCTCTCAGTGCTCTTGAATCCTCCTGCTCCCAGAGGTTTCTCACTGCCCCTGAGTCTCCCAGGTATTTGCTCTGTGAGTCCAAACTGCTTCTCTGTGGATCACAGCTGCCTAGTTGCTCTCTCTCCAACTCTTCCTGTTCCTCTTGTCCTTCAAACTCTCCTTCTCTTACTTGTGCCCTTGCTTCTAACTCTAACTGTTTCTGACTGCTTAACAAGCTCCCCATGTGTTGCACTGCCCACCTCCTGCTTGGGCGTGCCCAATCAGGGACTTGGCTTCTCTCCTCCCCTAAGGTGAGGTGTTGTTCCTGATTAGCAACGTGTTTTTTCCTCTCTGAAGTGAAAATCCTGCATTCTCTTGCAGTACCGGTTTTCTCCACCAGATCTCTGTCTGTTTCCATAGCTTCATGAGAGGCTTCTACGTCACAGATCCCCCCCCCCCCTTAAGATATCACGGGCTGGCTTAGTCTTGACGGCACAGCACGTGATACAATCTATGGGTTCTGTGCTAGTGAGCTTCTGTTGAGGCTGTTGTCCCGGAGAGGTTATTGTGGCTATTTGGGCTAATGCTACTCTATCATGCCATGGTTTTAACACGTTGACATGGTAAACTTGCCTGCGACCCTTTCTATTTTCAACTAAGTATGAAACAGGTCCTACCGGTTGTACTACCCGACAAAGGCCTTTCCAATGGCTCTCAAATTTCGGTTCTGTCCCAGCCACCATTACAATAACTTTCTCTCCTACCATCAGTTGACGTTGTTTTGTGTTCCTATCATAATAGGATTTTTGTTTGGCCTGACTACGCTTCAAATTGTCCACTGCAACTTGTGAGGTCCGGCGTAGCCGCTTCTTTAGATCCCTTAGGAACTCGGGCACCTCTACTTCCCTTGCATCCGGTTCTACCCATTGTTCTCTTAAAATGTCAAGAATGCCGCAGGGAGACCTGCCGTACAGTAGTTCATACGGTGCTGTTCCTAATGAGGGCTGTTTTCTTTCTCTGCACGCATAGAGAACAAAGGGAAGCATTGTATCCCAGTTGTCCATTTCCCCCTCCAAACTCCGGCGTAGCATTCTTTTGAGAGTCTGGTTTTGTCTCTCGACTAAACCGTTTGTTTGGGGATGATATGCTGCCGTCTTAATGTGGTGAATGCCGAAGGCATCCCACACTTGTCCTAAGTACTTCGACATGAAGTTGCTCCCCCTGTCAGTGAGAACTTCCCTGGGGAAACCTACTTCACAAAATAACTTGATAAGTTCATTTGCTATTACCTTCGCAGATATAGTGCGTAGTGGCATGGCCCACGGGAACCTTGTAGCGTGGTCTACCACCACTACGATATATCGGAAACCTTGGGAAGTTTTAATCAGAGGTCCGACAATGTCTACACCTATCCTCTGGATTGGGTCCTTAATCACAGGTGATGGTATCATGGGGACATCCCTGGGATGAGCGGCTGAAACTCTTTGGCATGTGGGGCAAGCCTCACAGAACTTGGTCGTCTCTTTAAAAATACCCGGCCAATAAAATCGGGTTAAGATTTGATCGAGGGTCCCCTGAATGCCTTTATGCCCCCCAACGGGATGGTCGTGTGCCAACCGTAGCACTATATTTTTAAAGGTGGTTGGCACCACCAACTGTTTTCTGCTATCCCCGTGAAGGGATCTTTACTCTCCCTATAGAGTATTCCTGCAGTTAGGAGAAACCTAGGCAATGTATCCCTGGTACTCTGGGCCCACTTGAATGCCTGTGTGAGAGCGGGGTCTGCTTGCTGCTCGTTTGGGAACGTGGGAAACTTGTTCATTAGCTCCTCTGGTACCCATGGCAGCTCTTGCCCTGCCTGTACTTTAGACTTATTCTTAGAGCGAGTCTGTTTCTCCTTACGTTTCTCAGATTTTGCCTTTTTGACTTTAGTGTCTGGAGTATTTATTAATGCTTCATCAAAGGGGAGAACCTCTCCGAGATCCTCTGAGGTTTCTTCCTTACTTTCTAAGGCTGAGGACTGGGCTCTTGTGGAGACCATTGCGCCTTTCACTTGCAATTCTCGTTCCATCTCTCTATAGAACTACGGCCAATCCCTGCCTTGAATTACTGTATGGGGAAGACCCGGGACAACTGCTAAGGGAATAGTCCTTCATGCACCTAACCCTGTTATTTGGAGCTTATATACTGGGTAGGTGGAAGTTCCTCCGTGAACGCATCTTATTTTAACTGAGCTTACAGGCTGAATTACTTCTCCACCTTGCATGGCCTCTATTCTCTGCCAAAACTCTTCAGAGAGCACGCTTAACTCAGCTCCGGAATCTAGCAAAGCTTGAGTGGTAATTCCCTGTACTTCAACTGACAGTAGAAATCCTTGTCTATCTTTCATAGAGCTATCCGCTATCAAGGCAGTTTTAACAAAACAATGTTTTTGCAAATGTCCCTCTTGCCCACATTTATAACATCTTGGCTTACTCACAGAACTTTTCCACAATGGCATACACATTTTTATAGGGTCCTCCTGCACCCTCCGTGTCCTTTCTGATCCGCGGCTGCCTGACTCCTGGGAAGTAGTGCCACCTCTCTGGGCAGTTAGCTCTGCCTCTATGTACCTTTCAGAGAGTGCAACAGCTTCCTGGGGAGTTTTGCAGTTTTGCAAGATCAGGAAAGTGTGGATTCCATTGGGTAGAGCATTCATGTATTGTTCTAGTACCAAGTCATCAAGAATTGACTCCACAGATTTCTGGAGTTAACCATTTGTCAATTAAGCTGTGTATCCTATGATACAAGGACTTAGGGGTCTCACTAGGCCTCAGTTTTACACTTCTCAAGCGAGTGTGGTAAACCAAAGGAGTGAGCCCTAATCTCTCCCTTATCGCTTTCTTTAATTCGTCATAGCTTCCGGTCAGTGCAGCGGGCATGGCACGGTAAGCGGCCAGCGCTTCCCCAGTAAGGGATGCTGCTAATCTTATTGCCCAGTGTCCCTTAGGCCAGGCGCTAAGGTGAGCAACTCTCTCGAAGCTTTCTAGAAAGCCATCTACATCGTCTTTATCTGATAGTTGACCAAAGTTAAACAGTGTTCCTGTGTGTAGACTAACAGGGTGTACAGAGTCTGTTAGAGTGGAACCTGTTGTAGATGCTGGTGGTACAGTTGTCTGCTTCCTCTCTTTTAACCATTCCTCCATCAAGGCCAGCAGAGGCTGCTGTTGTTCACGGAAACTTGCGTTGGCTCTTTCCTGTGCCTCCAAGGAAAGGTCTCTCTGACGCTCCAGCTGCGTCGCCATCCACTGAAATATATCCTTGGCCTCCATCGACATCTTGGAACCCTGGAATAGAAAAAAAATACAGACCCAAGTGCGATATCACAGTACACTTGTCTTTCTGTGTTTCTTTTTTCTCCCCTAGTCACCACTAGGACACACCCTTACCCTGGTATCCTGGTTACCCGGGGTGAATACCCTTTATCTGGCTCAGGTGGTTTTCATGCACATCAGCAACAGAAGATCCTATAGCCTCCTGCAGTCCCCTTCCTCGTCTGGTCTCGGCTGCTCCTCAGCTGGGCTCCTTTGGAAAGTCGGCTTCTGCAGCTCCTGATGTGGCTACTTCTTGCGCCTGCGCAGTATCCTCAATACTACGCCACTTTGCCACCCACCTACTACCTGAACCTTGAGGGTTTCAGTAGGAGGTGGCCTTTGGTGCCCTTCAGGGTTGAGATTGTAGTTGTGTGTGCTCAAGTAGTTAAGGCAGGCAAAGAAATTTCTTTTGTGAGGTTTATTTCCCGCTTTGCAGTTCAAGTGCAAACAGATGCAAAAGAAGTTTTAAGGCACCAAACAAGAGTAAGAAACCAAACTTATACAAGGCTTGCACTGCTGGGCTAAATGTCCATTAATTTTAGGATTCACATTCATTTGTCATGTGACTTCTCATTAACTGAAACAAACTCTGGCATAACAGTAAAGCTCTTGATATCCAGACAATTATGCTTTTAACTTATTCACTTCTCATAAGCTTCTCAGCATGACAATCAGCAAGGTAACTTCTTGTTATATTTCTTCATATAACCTTTTGAAGCATTTAATTAATCTCCTTCTCAATAATACATGTTGAGCAATCCATTGCACAGTCTTGTTCTGTGGACAGCAGAGAAGAATCTAGAGGCATCTCCTCTTCACAGCTGTTTGTAGCCTGTGCTGAATTATAGGGAGAAACTGCCCTGCTCTCAAGGAGTTCCCTGAAGTCTTTGAGAAGTAATTCAGCCTGTGTCTTTCCTGGGCTAAGCTGGTATTTTCCTTCACCTTCAGGTAAATGTTTGTTTAAGATCTTTATCTCATGATAATTAGGAATGCTGCTTTTGTTAGGACAACAGTTCAGCGTGTTAGAAGAATCCTTCCCCCACTTATCTCTGAACATAAGTGCTGGGTTTAAAACTTCAACTGAGTCTGGAGAGTTTCTTAACAGGGTTTTAAAAGTAGAACTGTCAGGTTTCTCTGGGCTCACTTCTCTGCAATAAGACTCATCAGCTTTCTTTCTACTAGCTTCTAAGCTATAGGCTTCAGCTGGCTTATGAGAGTATCTTGGGCTGCTTAAATACTCTTCAGGCTGCCCCCAACTGCCACCATATTGTCTGACTTTATTCTGGCTTTTAAAGTTAGCCTTCAATCTTTCTGGCTTTCCACTGTTATAGCTGCTAGCTGCTTCAACTCCCCTTTGTACCTTGTGCTGAGGCTTTCTCCAGGAGAATTCTTTGTCCCTCTGCTTTCTGCTCCAAGATCCTGCTTGGTTCTATGGAAGCCTGGGTTGTATCCCTGGGTCTCTCAGTGCTCTTGAATCCTTCTGCTCCCAGAGGTCTCTCACTGCTCCTGAGTCTCTCAGGTATTTGCTCCGTGAGTTCAAACTGCTTCTCTGTGGATCACAGGTGCCTAGTTGCTCTCTCTCCAACTCTTCCTGTTCCTCTTTTCCTTCGAACTCTCCTTCTCTTACTCGTGCCCCTGCTTCTAACTCGAACTGTTTCTGACTGCTTAACAAGCTCCCCGTGTGTTGCACTGCCCGCCTCCTGCTTGGGCATGCCCAATCAGGGACTTGGCTTCTCTCCTCCCCTAAGGTGAGGTGTGGTTCCTGATTAGCAACGTGTTTTTTCCTCTCTGACGAGAAAATCCTGCATTCTCTTGCAGTACCGGTTTTCTCCACCAGATCTCTGTCTGTTTCCATAGCTTCATGAGAGGCTTCTACGTCACAGCTTCTAAAGAAAGGTTTGATCTCCTCTAGTACTGACTACTTTGTTCTTTGGGCAGTCCATGGTATACACAGTATTCATCACCAGCACCATAATTCAAAGGCATCAATCTTCTGGTCTATCTTTTTCACTGTCCAACTTTTGCATACATATGACGTTATTGAAAATGTCATGGCTTGAACAAGTTGAATCTTTGTATGCAGAGAGACATCTCTCCACTTGAGAATCTTGTCTAGGTCCTTCATAGCCATTCTGCCAAGAACAATGCATCGTCGGATTTCTTGACTGCTTGTTGCTTCTTTATTGATAGTTGATCCAAGTAGGTTAAAGTTATTCACTATTTCGATTTCTTCGCCATCACTAATGAACTTATTGATTTTGCCAGTTGTCATGATCTTTGTCTTCTTTACATTAATGTGCAGGCCCATATTAAGACTATGTTCCTTGATGTTGAAAAGCAAATGTTTCAGATTGTCTTCACTTTCAGTCAGTAATGTGGTATCATCAGCATAGCGAAGGTTGTTAATGAGTCTTCCACCAATCCTCACACCTCTATTGTCTTCATAAAGTCCTTCTCTGATGATTTGTTCTGCATATAAATTAAACTGGTAGGGGGAAAGTATGCAGCCTTGTCGTACACCTTTGCTTATTTTAAACCATTCTGTTTCTCCTTGTTTCCTTTCGAACTGTCGCTTCTTGTACAGATTGTGCAAGAGAACGATCAGGTGTTCTGGTATACCCATGCTTCTTAATGTGGCCCAGAGTTTCTCATGGTTTACATAGTCAAAAGCCTTGCTGTAGTCAATAAAACACACATAGATATCCTTTTGGTATTCTTTTGTCTTTTCAAGCATCCATCTCACGTCCTCAATGATGTCTCTCATTCCTCGCCCTTTCCTGAACCCTGCTTGCACTTAAGGCAGTTCTCGTTCCAGGTATGGTTGTAGTCACTGCCGAATAATTTTGAGTAGAATCTTGGTGGCATTTGGGATCAGAGCGATTATACGATAATTTCCACAGTCAGTTGGATCACCTTTCTTTACTATTGGTATAAACACAGATCTTTTCCAGGCAGTTGGCCAGATCTTTTCCAGGCAGTTGGCCATGATTTCCTGGCAGAGTCTTGTAAGTATGGTAACAGCTGCATCAGATACCTGTAACTCATTTTAACAATTGCTAAATCATTTCAGCTTTCAATAAAAGGACAAAAAGAAATGAAAGAATAAACAGAGAAATGAAAAGAAACAAAATGAAACAATGGGCCCAGTATTCAATCCAAGGCGGTAAACGTTTTTAAAGCTCCTGGGCACCATGGGTAAAACTGAAACTGGATATTGTATGCTAAATACTCATTACCTGTTTCAGTGCTGACTGGTGCAGCTCTCTAGCTTTTGACTTGATCTACCTTTTGCAGGCAATTATCCAGTTAGTGGACTGAAATTCACTGCTAACCAGATAAGTGCTGGGACTGCCTTGCCCCGCCCACAGATTGCCCCGGCACTGTCTGAACCGAGGGGCTATTCAGCCGCACTGTCTGGTTAGTGCCACTGAATGTCCAGTTAAGAGATCCTGCTAACCAAAGAAACCCCTTTGAATATCAGGCCCAATTGCTCTTTCATGCACATCCCTGTTGTAACATACGATGGATTATTTTTTGTAGTTGGCCATCTGTATGATAGTGCTGGGGAGGAGTCTGCTGTCTTGATACATGTCGGTACCAATGACATAGGAAAATGTGGTAGGGAGGTTCTGGAGGCTAAATTTAGGCTTTTAGGTAGGAAGTTGAAATCCAGAACTTCCAGGGTAGCGTTCTTCGAAATGCTTCCTGTTCCACGCGCAGGACCCAAAAGGTAGGCAGAGCTCCGGAGTCTCAATGAATGGATGAAACGATGGTGCAAGGACAAGGGTTTTGGATTTGTTAGGAACTGGGGAACATTCTGGGGAAAGGAGGGGTTCTTCCGAAGGGATGGGCTTTACCTTAACTGGGATGGAACCAGGCTGCTGGCATTAAGCTTTTAAAAAGGAGATAGAGCAGCTTTTAAACTAGATAATAGGGGAGAGCCGACAGTTGCCCAAGAGTGCATGATTCGGAACAATGTATCCTTGAAGGATACTACCAAAAAATGAAGTTAGGGCACATCAGCAGAGAGGGTCCAATAAAGACAAAGGTAGCCCAAATGCCCTTGAGAGTAGACAGAGCTTAAAGATTCCAAATTACCCTTGCCGACCAATAACCAGATTAATATGAATAAAATACAGTCTCTAAAATGCATGTATACAAATGCTAGAAGTCTAAAAAATAAGATGGGAGAGTTAGAACATATAGCACTAAATGAGAAGTTAGATATGATACACCCAGGAAGGTGTAGATAACATGAAGAGGGATCTAGCTAACCTTGTAGAATGGTCTAGAATTTGGCAGCTGGGATTTAATGTTAAAAAATGCAAGGTCATGCATTTGGGCTGCAGTAATCCAAGGGAGCAATATCGTATAGAGGGTGAAGTATTTTTTTCCACTAAATAAGAACGGGACCTAGGCGTGGTTGTGTCTGATGATCTTAAAGTAGCTGAACAGGTAGAAAAGGTGACAGCCAAAGCTAGAAGGATGCTTGGGTGCATACGGAGAGGAATGGCTAGCAGAAAAAAGGAGGTGAAAGTGCTTCTGTATAAGTCTTTGGTGCGATCTCATTTGGAGTATAGTGTGCAATTCTGGAGACCACACCTTCAAAAGGATATAAACAGGATGGCTACTAAAATGGTTAGTGGTTTTCATTATAAAGCATATGAGGACAGACTTAAGGATCTTAATATGTACACCTTAGAGGAAAGGCGGGATAGAGGTGATATGATTGAGATGTTTAAATACCTCCATGGCTTAAATGCACAGGGGGAGAGCCTCTTTCGATTGAAAGCAAGTTCTGCTATGAGGGGACATGGGATGAGGGTGAAAGGGGATAGATTCAGGAGTGATATGCAGAAATATTTCTTTACAGAAAGAGTGGTGGATCCGCGGAATAGTCTCCCAGTGAAGGTGGTAGAGATGAGGACAGCATCTGAATTCAAAAAAGCATGTGACAAACACAGAGGATCTCTAAAGGAAAAAAGGGGACTGTTGTAGTTGTTGATATGGAAGGACAGACTAGATAGGCCATGTGGTCTTTTTCTGTCATCATTTTTCTATGCTTCTATGATTGGTATCTCAGAGAGATGGTGTAAGGAGGACAGTCAGTGGGACACTATGATACCTGGGTACAAACTATATCATAATGATAGAGCTGATCAAATTGGTGGAACGGTTGCGCTCTGTGTTAGAGAGGGCATTGAGTCACAAAGGATTAAAGTTTTACAGGAAACAAATTTTTCTGTAGAATCTCTATGGATTGAAATTCCATGTCAAAAGGGGAAGGCGATGGCAGTGGGGTTATACTATCGACTGCCTGGCCAGAATGAACAAATGGATGATGAAATGCTCAAAGAAATCAGGGAAGCTAACAAAAGTTGCAGAACAGTAATAATAATGGGTGATTTCAATTACCCCAGTATTGACTGGGTCAGTTTCACGGTAGGACATGCTAGGGAAATAAAGTTTCTAGATGAAATAAATGACTGCTTCTTGGAGCAGCTGGTTCATGAACCGACCAGAGGGGAAGCCATTTTGGACTTAGTCCTTAGTGGAACACCAGATCTGGTGCAAGAGCTAAGGGTGTTGGGGCCACTTGGCAATAGTGATCATAGCATAATCGCGTTTGATTTAATTAATGGAGGAGGGATCGTAAGGAAATCCACAGTACTACCTTTTAACTTTCGAAAGGGAGTCTAAGATAAAGTGAGGAAAATAGTTAAGAAAAAACTAAAAGGAGCAGTTGACTTACATCAAGCTTAGGTGTTGTTTAAAAATACTATCTTGGAAGCCCAGACCAGCTGTATTCCATGCTTTAAGAAAAGTGGAAGGAAGTCCAAAAAAGCTTCCAGCATGGTTTAATGGTGAGGTCAGAGAGGCTGTTGTTGCCAAAAAAGCATCTTTCAGGAAATGGAACAAAGAGCCAAATGACGAAAATTGGAAACAGCACAAGCACTGGCAAGTTAAATCAAGGCATTGATAAGGCAGACAAAGAGAGAATTTGAGAAGAAACTTGCTGTGGAAGCAAAAACACATAATAAAGACTTTTTCAAGTACATTCATAGCAAAAAAACTGTTGGACCATTAGATGATAGAGGGGTAAAAGGGGCAGTAAGAGGGGACAAGGCTATACCGGAGAGACTAAATGAATTCTTTGCTTTGGTCTTTACTGAAGAACATGTAGGGATGTTACCCATGACTGAAGTGGTATTTAAAGGTGATACTGTGGAAGAATTGAAAGAAATATGGATACACCGGGAAGATGTGTTACAACTATATGATAAACTGAAGAGTAGCAAATCATCTGGACCAGATGGTATGCATCCAAGGGTGTTGAAAGAACTGAAATATGAGAACATAAGAACATAAGATTGCAGACCTGCTATTAGTAATCTGTGAATTATCATTAAAATCATCTTCAATATCTGAAGATTGGAGGATCGCCAATGTAACGCCAATTTTTAAAAAGGCTTCCATGAGTGATCTGGGAAACTACAGACTGGTGAGCCTGACGTCAGCACCAGGAAAAATGGTAGAAACCATAATAAAGAGGAAAATTACTCAACATGTAGATAGTCATGGTTTAATGGGAGACAGCCAACATGGCTTTAGACAAAGAAGTTCTTGTCTTTCTAATCTGTTATGTTATGTGTTTTTGAAGGTGTGAATAAACTGGTAGACAAAGGTGAGTCGTTTGATAAAGTGTATCTGGACATTCAGAAAGCCTTTGACAAGGTCCCTCATCAGAGACTTTTGGCAAAACTAAAAAGTCATGGGATAGGAGGTGATACACTAGTGTGGATCAGGAACTGGTTAAAAGATAGAAAGCAGAGGGTAGGGCTAAATGGCCAATTTTCCCAATGGAATAAGGTTAATAGTGGAGTACCCCAGGGATCTGTGCTGGGTCCTCTGCTTTTTAACATATTCATAAATGACCTGGAAAAGGGAATTATAACGAGTGAGGTTATCAAATTTGCAGATGACATAAAACTATTTAAAGTTGTTAAAACCCAAGAGGATGGTGGAAAATTGCAAGAGGATCTTGATAAACTGCAAGAATAAACATCCAAGTGGCAGATAAAATTTAATGTGGACAAGTGCAAAGTTATGCACCTAGGAAAGAACAGCCCAAACTATGGTTACACGATGCAAGGTTCCACATTGGGAACCACCACCCAGGAAAAAGATTTAGGCGTCATCGTGGATAAAGTGTTAAAATCCTCCACGCAGTGTGCAGCGGCAGCCAAGAGAGCAAATAGAATGCTACTTATCATAAGGAAAAGAATGGAAAATAAAACAAAGGATATTATAATGCCTCAGTATCGTTCCATGGTGTGACTGCACCTTGAATATTGTGTGCAATTCTGGTCGCCGTATCTTAAAAAGGATATAGCATAGGGGCGGAGTCTGCCGCGGTAGAAGATGGTCGCATAGAATGCACGCTCCCTCCCAACACTGTAGAATCCGGTAATTAAAATTAGTTAGGAGCAACCTAAACGCTCCTCGGCCCTGGTAGCACCCGAAGCGTAATGTCGTCGCTAAAACCGGCTAAACTAGAATTCCAGCCGTCGACGGGGCAGCCGAACAAACGGGCGAAACCAGACCTCACCTCCCCAGAGAAAATGGCGCCGGGCAGAACAACAGCGGAAGGGATGACAGAGATCCTGCAAGAACTCCGTGCCGTGAAGGATCTAATTACTGCCAACTCGGGAGCGCTAGCCACGATGCAGGAAGATCTACGAGAGGTCAAGGATCGTTTAAGCAACATGACCCTGCGTATGGGGGAACTCGAAGCCGATGTCAAACAGCAGGCCCTAATCGTAGGCCAAATAGATCCACTTGCTAAGAGGGTATCGGTGTTGGAACAGCAGATGGAAGATCACTCTAACAGGAGCAGGCGAAGTAACATCAGAATAGTAGGGGTCCCTGAAGGCCGGGAAGGATCTGACCCCATCAGATTTCTGGAGAAATTAATACCAGAAATATTGGGAATTACATTTGAGAGGTCGCTGGAGTTGGAGCGTGCCCACCGAGTACCCTCCCATCGCTCTACACAAAATCAGAGGCCGCGACCATTTGTTGTAAAAGTCCTGCGTTATCAGCATGTTTTACGAGTAATGGAAGCGGCGCGGCAGAAACAGAATTTACAGCTTGATGGGCAGCGTATCTCCTTTTACCCGGACCTAAGTCAGCGGACAGCCCAACGCCGAAAAGATCTCCTCGCCTGTCGTCCCCTTCTACAACAAGCACAAGCACGATTTGGACTGCTATATCCGGCCAATATGCGGGTGACTCTGGATAATAACACTTACACCTTTACGGAGGGTCCCTCGCTCCGAGCCTTTCTTCAGGATCGAGCCAAGATGGAAGTATGAGTCAGCGGCCTTACAGCATCAGGCAAGAATAATGTTGCTGCAACTCCGACATCTGAAGCTCAAGGGAAACAGCGTAAGAACTTTAGATGGAGAGTGGGCTTGTTGTTAGTGCGAAGCTTGATCATTTCCCGGTTCATTTTTCTCTGTAATTATCTCCTGTTTAAGTGTTTCGTTTAAAATGCATAATTTAAGCTGACAGTTAGGCTGCACAGGCTGCGTGAAACTCTATATCAGGCCTTATAGCCAGGAAGCTGGGTAAAATGTATCACAGACAGATGCTATCTGTACTTTAGCTGCCAGTTCGTCTAAATCATAAGTTAAATGCTGATGTTTGTTCATTGGTGTTGGGAGGAAGCCAGGAGGGCCAGACGGGCGGTTGAGATTTTGCCATGCAAGTGGATGTAGATTATGGCTTATTGCAGCTAGGTTATATGTATGCTAATGTTAATACCCTATGTGTCTTATCCCCGGGGTGGCTGCCCACGAACAATATTCACCTATCCTTTGCAACAACTGGGAATGGCTAATGATCAATTGAGAGTGTTATCCCTAAATGTTAAGGGTATTTCTAGCCCTGCTAAGAGGAAGAAAATCCTATTATACTGCAAACAACAGAAGGCGGATGTGATATATCTGCAAGAAACCCATTTATCACATGTAGAGTCTTACAAAGTAGCAGATAAGATATATCAGAACGTTCTTTCGGCACCTGCTCTTAAAAAGAAAGGAGGGGTCATTATACTGATCCGGAAATCCCTTCCAGTGGAAGTAAAAGAGACCAAGGTTGACCCGGATGGTCGTTGGGCAAAGCTGCAAGCTACGCTGCAGGGGGTCCTGTACACCTTTATGACGGTTTATGGGCCAAATACTGATGACCCGCAGTTTTTTACTCAAGTCACCCAAGAACTCATGGATTCCGGCTCCAATAATATCATCCTGGGGGGAGACTTTAATCTCATACCAGATCCTCTCCTGGACAGAACGCCCTATAAGCCTCAGCACAAGCCCCGTTCCGCTCAGGAGCTGCGTAATTTGACTACTATACTAGGGTTAGTGGACCCCTGGAGGCTACTTTCACCCAATGGCAAGGAATATTCTTTTTACTCTCTTCCTCACAACTCGCAGACCCGAATAGACTACTATCTCACTTCCAAGACATTGTTACCTGGAATTACCACTGCAGCTATATTACCCAGAACGGTCTCTGACCATTCAGCGATCCTTTTGGTCCTTCGAATTGACTTAGGAAAGAAAGTCTCAAGGCGATTTTTTTTTGAGAAGCACTGGCTGATGGATGCCGAATTTTGCACCTCCATGAAGGCTGCCATAGCGGAGTATTTTGATATCAATCATTTTGGTGCTACCCCTACATGGGCATGGTGGGAGGCTTTCAAAGCCTATGTGCGAGGACGGATGACCGCTTATAAGCTCCGCAAACACAGGGAAGGAACTTTAAGGAAGAAACAACTGGAAACTGAAATCCAAGCAGGTGAGCGGATCCTGGCCCGCTGGGCAGATCCAACTATTCTTCTACGGCTACAAAAGCTCCGCTATCAATACAATGCTCTCCTGCAGGCAGAAGTTGGTGAACTCATCAGAACACAGCAAGGGAAATATTATCATGATAGTAACAGATCGAGCACACTCCTCGCAAACCTGCTAAAGATGAAACGAGCGGCGTCCCGGATCACGGGCTTGAAAGATTCAGCCGGGGATTTGAAAGTTTCTGATGATGAGATCATAGCGATATGTGAAACCTTCTATTCTAAGCTTTACCAGTCGGAAGTAGCGTTTGATGAGGCGGCATTCTCCAGCTTTGTCTCCTCTATGGATGGTCCCCAACTCACGGAAGCTCAACAACAGTTTTTATCCGCAGAACTCACCTCCAAGGAGCTCCGCACAGCTTTGAAGCAAATGGCCAAAGGGAAAGCTAGTGGTCCAGACGGGCTGCCAGTGGAATATTACGAGGCCTTTGCAGAACAGCTCATTCCTGAGTTACTTCTGTACTATACTGGAATCAAAGAGGAAAACCCCGCGGTTGGGGCGTTGTCAGAAGCTACAATTGTCATACATCCTAAACCCGGCAGAGACCCGGATAAAGTTGAGAACTACCGACCGATTTCCTTACTCAATGCTGATTATAAAATCTATGCTAAAGCCTTGGCTAATCGTCTGTCCAAAGTCATGGGCTCTCTCATACATCCGGACCAATGTGGGTTTATGACCGGGAGATCTACAGCCGATAATGGCCGCCTGTTAGCGCATGTTTTGCGGCGTGCACAACAGATAGAAGTGCCAATAGTGGGCTTAGCGCTTGACGCTGAAAAAGCGTTTGACAGGGTCGAATTCTCCTACCTGTTTCAGACCATGCGATGGATGGGAGTACCGGATAGTTTCCTGAAGGATATTCAACTACTATACATAAAACCAGTAGCTCGGGTGGTAGCTAACCACGTGGCCTCCCGTGAATTCTTACTCTCTAGGGGCACTAGGCAGGGCTGTCCCTTGTCGCCCCTCCTGTTCAATTTGGCCCTAGAACCTTTGCTCCTTAAAATCCGCCAAGCCCCTGACATAAAAGGAATCCCGCTGGAAGGATATCAATGTAAATTGTCTGCCTACGCTGACGATCTACTTTTATTTCTTGAAGAGACTTCATTAGCAACGGTCTTAGGCACTATTGAGGAATATGCTCGTATATCAGGATATAAGTTGAACCTCAACAAGACAACCAGCTTGCCATTGACGCCTACGGTCTCACGGATAAACCTACAGAGGTATCCCTTCCAGGTGGAACAATCCTCGTTCAAATATTTGGGAGTGAAATATGGTATTACGCTGGCGGACACGATCTCTCTCAATGTGATCCGATGCAACGAGATCCTACAGGAATGTATACATAAATGGACTCCACTACACTTGACCTGGTGGGGCCGTCTAGAAACTATTAAAATGGTGATTGTTCCCAGGATCACCTACATCTTGAGCATGCTTCCGATGTTCTTTGACAAGACATTCTATCGCACCCTAGAAAAACAGCTGCTGGCCTTCCTCTGGGCGAAGAAAACCCCACGTATTGCAGCCTGGAAATTAAAGCTTCCCAAAAAACAAGGGGGGGTCCACTTTCCAGATTTCTATTGGTATCACGTGGCAGCTATGGCCAAGCAGGGTTCATGGTGGGCAGAGGAGGCGGGAGCGCCGGGTGCCCCTAGCTGGCTTGAAGTTGAAGCTACTACTAGCAACCCTCTGCCATTATCGCAACGTATCGGGGCCACAGCTCTCCCGTCCCCTACACAAGAGCGTAGGGTAATCCTTTATGCCACTCAACAGGCCTTCAGTGTGTTACTACCACTTTTAGAGGGCGAGCAAACCTTTACGGATGCCACACCGCTATGGCTTAACCAACGCTTTAAAATTGCAGGGACCTGCTTCATGTGGCCCAAGTGGATACGACAAGGAATACACTGTTTGGGACATCTAGTCAGAGAATGAAGATATAAATCCTTTAATGAGCTACAACTGAAATTCCACCTTCCCAACCAATGTTTCTTCCAATGGGGACAGTTGAGACACTGCCTAAGTAAGGCCGGGGTGATCCCATTACTGTTGGTCCCGGGACGTTCCCCACAGTCTCGGATTCAAGACCTACGGTCGGGTGCAGGGCAAATCTCAAAGGCAGTACAGCTCCTGCGATCGGCAGTGGGAAGTTGCCCCAGAGGCACACAATTGGTTTGGGAAACTGAAGCGGGACCCCTGTTGACCTCGGAAGATTGGGGATCTTTCTGGGGCTCCCAGATACGAATATCGCGTTCGGCGTCCCTGACCCAGACGCTGTTCTTTCTTGCTCACCGAGCTTACCTGACTCCGGTTAAGATATCCAAATGGCAAGCGCAGAAAGATGATCGTTGTTGGTCCTGTGGCACAGCGCCGGGGACCTTCTCACATATGCTCTACTATTGCCCACACTTAACGGCCTACTGGAAGGGAGTGTGGCAGCGAGTGCAGCGACTGTTGGGGATAACCACACCCCTATCCTTTCAGATAGTCATATATAAATCCATAACAGATGTGACGGGTCTACAAAAACGCCATCATGCACTGTTAAGCTTGCTCCTGAGTTTAGCATTAAAAGCAGTCCTGAGCCACTGGAAGTCTTTTGATACATTGAACGCTGAATACTGGTGGAATATAGTGTGTTACCATCGCTCATGTGAAAAGGCGTATGTCCAACAAAACCCTTCTTTTCGCCGATTACTCGACAAATGGGACACCCTAGACAGTAAAGAGGATACGTGAACAGTTGATTATTCCAATGAAGAGGTTGCTTGTGGCCAGCCCCCCACCCCTTCCTTCCCTCCCCTTCCATTTCCCATCTCATTAGAAGGTTTGGGAGTCCCCTGTAATTAGGAGACGTAGGATTGTCTGTATTAGCCATGATTCCTGAAATTCCTGTGTGAACTTGTTATTGTGTTTTGGTGTATCACGCAAAAACTGAATAAAAATTTATTTAAAAAAAAAAAAAAAAAAGGATATAGCATTATTAGAAAAGGTTCAGAGAAGAGCCACCAAAATGGTAAAGCGGATAGAAGGATACTCCTATGAAGAGAGGCTAAAAAGCTTAGGGCTCTTCAGCCTGGAAAAGAGACAGCTGAGGGGAGATAGGATAGAAGTCTATAAATTAATGAATGGAGTGGAACAGGTAAACGTAGATCGTTCATTTACGTCATCGAAATATAAAAAGACTAGGGGTCATGCAATGAAGCTAAAGGGTAAACTATTTAAGACTAATAAGAGAAAATACTTTTTCGCTCAATGTGTAATCAAACTCTGGAATTCGTTACCGGAGGATGTAGTAAAAGCTGTTAGTGTAGCTGGATTTAAAAAAGGTTTGGACAGGTTCCTGGAGGAAAGGTCCATAAACCATTATTAAAGGGACCCGGGATATCACTGCTTGATTACGTTTACCTATTCCACTCCATTCATTAATTTATAGACCTCTATCATATCTCTCTCAGCTGTCTCTTTTCCATGTTGAAAAGCCCTAACCTTTTTAGCCTCTCTTCATAGGGGTATCCGTCTATACTCTTTACCATTTTGGTGGCTCTTCTCTGTACCTTTTCTAATTCCGCTATATCCTTTTTAAGATACGGTGACAGAATTGCACACGATATTCAAGGTTCAGTCACACCATGGAAAGATACAGAGGCATTATAATATCCTTTGTTTTATTCTCCACTCCTTTCATTATGATTCCTAGCATTCTATTTGCTTTCTTGGCTGCAACTGCACACTGGGCAGAGGGTTTCAACATGTCATCCATGATGATGCCTTAATCTTGTTCCTGAGTGGTGGTTCCTAATGTGGAACCTTACATCATGTAACCATAGTTTGGGTTGTTCTTTCCTAGGTGCATAACTTTGCATTTGTCTACATTAAATTTCATCTGCCATTTCAACATCTAGTCTTAAAATTTATTAAGGTCCTCTAGCAATTTTTCACAATCCTCTTGGGCAACTTTGAATAATTTTGTGTCATCTGCAAATTTGACTATCTCACTCATTATTCCTATTTCCAGGTCATTTACAAATATGTTAAAAAGCAGCAGAGCCAGCTCAGATTCCTGGGGTACTGCACTATTCACTTTTCTCCATTGGGAAAATTGACGATTTAGACCTAACCTCTGTTTTCTGTCTTTTAACTAGATCCTGATCCACAGTATTACACTGCTTCCTAACCCATGACTTTTTAATTTCACCAAGAGTCTGTCATGAGGGACCTTCTCAAAAGCTTTCTGAAAATCCAGATACACTACATTGACCTACCCACCTTTATCTACTTGTTTATTTACACCTTCAAAAAAATATAACATTTTAGTAAGACATGTTGGCTGTCTCCCATTTAACCATGAGTACTTCACTTTAACCCTACGCTCTTCAAATATATTCTTATCTCCAGTGAGGTTTCTACATTACTAGATATTTGCTTTGTTCATTTCTTCGGGTCTCAGACTAAATATTGGCATATATTTCTGGGTTTTTGAATGTGCCCAGTATTATGCCCATTAGCATCAATGACCCAATTTGCAAATATCCTAAAATTTTTCTGCTTTGATATATCTACTTATCTTATATTGATGTAGCTTATTGCAAAACTTTAAACGTTCTTGTAGACTTATTTGTTTGTTCAATCCACTTTAACATAAAGTCCCAGCGCTGTTATCAAAGCGCCCCCGCGTTTCACTATTATGGTTCTTCAGGGGATCGTAGATCAAACTGCAAACATACAAAGCAACATGTTTTACTAAAAACCCCTTATGATTTAAAACCCCAACTAAATCTGCCTCTCCCAATTCATACAGAACTACCCACTTACTTGGAATATCAAACAAACTCTCAACAGGTAATCGCTGCCCACGTCTCTAGTTAACTGGTATCTTTCTTAGAGCCGACATTCTAACAATCCCAGGACGCCGCGCATGCGGACTAGGGGGAATTTGCTCGTATTTAAAGATCTCTCAAAAGGCTCCTCCCACCTACTCAAAACAATGCCTAACGTCCATGGCGTGCACTTAGATAATTGCCCACTTTGATAATCTATAAGCATGCTCCCCATTCTACTGCTACATTGAGGCCCATCGGTTGGACCGACTCCAACCTATAGATCCATCGTTGTTCCTGCAATAATAGGGTCTGTTCTCGTGTCCTGCTGTGCATTCCAGTAAATACCTGTTCTATACACCAACATTTGAGGTCCTGAAATTTATGTCCCTGAGCCTCACAGTGGGATACCATGGGTGCTTCCAATCTCTTGCACCGTAACCTACTCTCATGCTCTTTCATACGGACCCGAAACATCCGAATAGTTTTCCCTATATAAAGTAAACCACATGGGCATTGCACTGCATAGACAACATATGTAGACTCACAAGTGGTGTTATTTCTTAATCGATAAATGACCCCCTTATGAGTAAAGTGATATATTTCACTCGAAACATAGCAAATACTACATTGACCACAAACACTATGTCCCCCTTTGTTTTCCAACAGTTGCCGCGATCGCAACACTGAGGGGCTTAAATATTCTTTCAAGTTTTTACTACGCTGCCAGATGCATCGGATATTATAACTCCGCATGCTCGGCAACGTCCATAATACTTTACTATGTCTTTTTATACTCTTCTGAATTTCCATACTTATAGGAGAGTATTTGGTGACTAAGTGCACGAATTCTTTATCTTCCTTACTTTGCAATGGACGGGGACTCAATAACCACATACGATTATAATATAGAGCTTGTTTGTATGCTCTATGGACTACTGACTGTGGGTAACCCCTCTGAATAAATGTCTGCCGTAATCGATTGGATTGGTGCTTAAATTCTAGTAATATCTAGTAATGTAGAAACCTCACTGGAGATAAGAATATATTTGTAGAGCGTAGGGTTAAAGTGAAGTACTCAGGGAAGATCGCTCGAATACCTAACCAAGTAGCTTTGTCCCATTAAACCATGACTATCTACATCAGTGGTTCTCGACCTTTTTTGTACCGTGACCCCTTTTACCATTGGTCAACTTGTGGTGATCCCCAATGATAAAATCAAATGCGTCTCTTTTCCTTTACCGTTAACGCATTGTCGCTGTAATCATTTGTTGAATTATTAATATATTATAGGCCTTTGCAATATTTTTTTAATTATAAAATTTACTTATTTAAACCACAATTAATCACAATAACAAGTAACAGTATTTGATTTCAAAATTATGATGATTTTGTAGTCAAATCACTAATATGAAATAAAATTATTTTTTCTACCTTTGTTGTCTGACCAATTTATTCTCTGATCATGCTGGTCCCGATCTGAGGCTTCTGCTTTCCTGTCTTCTCTTAGCTCTCTTTCTATGGTCTATGGTCCATCTGCCATTTCTTATCTCTCCTTTCGTTTTCTTCACTTCTTTCCATCAGCCTATTTCCAGTCCTAGTAACCATTCCCAGTATCAGCCCCTTTCCAGTCCTCACTCTCAGTACCTTCCAATGTCAACTTGCATTCCCATGACTGCCACTGCTGTCCATTCCCTTCCAGTCCCCCTCCTTCCCCACTGACCAGTCCCTTCTAGTACAAATACCATGGCAGCCCCTCTTAGATCCACTGTCTTCCAGTTCCATTCTCCCATCCCCTCGTATCAGCCCATTTATAGCCTTAGCCCCCAGTTTTCTTCCAGGGCCAACAGCTCTATCCTCCCCTCCCCACAATCAGCCCATTCCAAGTCGAAGCCCCGCAATCAGCTCGCTTCCAGTGCTAGTCCCCCTCAACCCCATTACCATGCCAGCCTCCCCTAATTAGCCCAATACCAGTCCTACCACCCCCCATCAGCTCATTACCTGTCAGTAGCCTTATCAGTGCCAGTCACCATTGTACTGTTGTCAGTAATTCTCCACTGCTATTTATCCACTATACTGTTGTCAGTAGCCTTATCAGTACCAGTTACCATTGTACTGTTGTCAGTAATCTACCATTAACCACCGGCTATAAATCTCTTGCAAGCACCACCTTCATTGTCTGTTGGGACCTAGCCTACTACACTAAGTACCCGTTACAAAATATCTGTACAATAGCTGTTACAAAATAGATATCACAAAGCAGACGTGTCTAAGTAGATGTTACACAGTATCTATTGCGAAGTACCTGTTTTATCCCTGCTAAACTTTCCATAGGAAACTGATACATTGTATCCACCTCTCAGCAATTGAATTGTGTACCCATTATAACTTAGGACTGCTGACTAGCATCTGTCCTTTATCTCCTCCTTTGCGCCGCCGTCAGTTAACAGACCAAGAGTCCCGTTAATAATTTCCTGTTGGTCTGCCCTTAGCTACCCGTTCACAATCACACAGCGCCCTACCAAGATGAGTTCCCCCTTTACCACCATAGTCGGATGTTATATCATACTTTCTAGTTGGTTTTCCAGCTCTCTTGCCTTAACCCCTTCCTCCAACCAGATCCCAATATTACAGAGCCATGGAAAGAGATGGACTGGTGCATCCCGTAACAACATAAATTGGGACACCCGCACACATCACCCCCATCTGTTACACATTGCACTTCAACACTCTATGAAATCCAAACAGGTTGAAAACCCCTACCCTCATAGCCTAAAATGTGCCCTCATCAATGCCCGTTCAATCCGGAAGAAGTGGCCAGTTGTCACTGACATAATCTCCCTCCTAGATCTTGATATACTCATGGTCACTGAGACGTGGCTATCCGCCGAAGACAACGTCATACTCAACCAGCTCCTCCCCTCGAATTTCACAGTACATACAAGTCATAGACAAGACAAAAGAGGAGGAGGTGTGCTCATCCTCACCAGGACAGACCTCCATTTCCAGACGATGGACTCCACCAACACAAATCACCTGGAGACCGTCACCATTTCCAACAAATGCTGCTCAATCAACTTGCTTTACAGAGCACCCTCAGCTTCTCCTGATGATCTCGCTGCTATCATCAATCTCGCCTCCAACACCCATAACCCAAGCATCCCAAATTGGATCCTAGGCAACTTCAACCTGCCTACGCTACAGGACAATCAAGCGTCATCCTTCCTTGATGCCCTTACAAATCTCAGCTTCAAGCAATTAGTTAAGGAACCTACTCATATTAAGGGAAATATTCTGGACTTAGTATTCGCCCCGCAGATATCTCTTAAGCCATCTCAGGATCCCATAACATCCATAACTTCTGTTCCTTGGTCAGATCACAAACTGATCATCCTCCAGATTCCTTCGCACAAAGCCCATTCAAAGTGCAACAAGATACCGAGCAACATCGCAAGACTGCCCTCTCGATGTTTCAAGCCATACAACAGAGATCTTATCCTTGCAGAAACTCAACAACTCATCAATGAAACCACCCCGAACCTTGACGACCTAATTTCTCACTGGAACAACTGCCTCAGTGCAATCGCCCTACGCACACCAACCAACAAGCCCCCAAGGAAAAGAACGAGCGCTCCATGGTACACAGCTGATCTTAGAGTATCTCTTACCCAATTACGGAAACTCGAGAAACGCTGGCGCCGATCTCATTCTTTAAATGACCAGACAGCGTACAACTGTCATCTGGCTGCGCACCGCAAGGCAATCACTGAAACAATGAAACAGTACTACTCGGATACCTTAAAGAGATCACTTAATAAACCACACAACCTTTTTGACCTAGTCAAGACTCTATCAAAGGAACCAACCTCTGGGCCTCAATTTGAGATTCACCCACAAGATTTTGCAACCTATGCACAATCCAAGATATGCCTGACCATCAAAACCTCTACTACAACCACCACTCCAGAGCAAGATTGCCCAACAGTTCTAACCGTATTCTCTACCCCTACCAAGAAAGGAATTGAAGACACTATTATGGCCCTTAACACCACCACATCCCAGTCCGATCCATGTCCAGCCTTCTGGATTAAGGAGCTCCGCAGCCACTTCAGCCCAGTACTATCCAAAATAATGAACCTCTCCTTCTCAACCGGCTCATTCCCCTCAGCTCTTAAGCATACCTCTATCAGACCTCTGCTAAAAACCTGCAAGCTCGATCCCCAAAAGGTAGAATCATACAGACCTATATCCAGCATACCACTACTCGCGAAGATCATTGAAAAAGAGGTTCAACGACAACTACAGGATCACATCGACGCCGCTGCACTGTTAGACCCCTGCCAACATGGTTTTAGGGAATTCCACGGAGTGGAAACTCTTCTTACCACTCTCTTCTGCAAGATAATCACTGGCATTGATGACATCCATCAAGGATTTGCTCTCATCTTTCTGGACATCGCTGCAGCTTTGGATTCAGTAAGTCATGAGCTTCTCTTAGGACGACTAATTGAGAAAGGCGTTAAGGGAAGAGCGCTTGAATGGTGCAGATCTTACCTGTCCGGAAGATGGCAGCATGTTCGTTCTGGAGGGATAACTTCAGAACCCTTCCACCAAAGCCAGGGAGTCCCACAAGGATCCTCCCTTTCTGCCCTACTGTTCAACATTTACATGCAGCCAATTTGCAAGATCATCCGGTCCTTCAATGTTGACTGCATGTTATACGCTGACGATGTCCTGCTTTACATACCCTTCTCTACTGAACATTTGGACCTCTCTCCACTGACGAGCTGTTTCAATGCAATATCTGACTGGCTTCTCTCCCAAAACCTCCAAATACAACATAAGAAAACGGAAGTACTCTTCATTACGAGAAACCCCAACTTTACCCCACCACAATATCTTAAAGTAAAAGAAGCTGAGTTACAATCTAAACCTTCAATACGCTACCTGGGAGTCACTTTGGATCAACGCCTGGACATGAAGGCCCACATAGGAAACACAGTCAGAGCAGTATGCTACAAGTTCTGCTCGCTTAGGCATTTACGATCCATGCTGGAACCAAATGATTTCAGGACAATCTACCAGGCGTTGATCATACCTCATTTTGACTATGCCAATGCCATCCTACAAGGTCTGCCCCAATCCACCTTGAACCCGCTGCAGCTCGCCATGAACGCGGCAGCAAGGGTCATCCATTGAGCCTCCAGAAGTGACCACGTGATGCCTCTGCTGATACAGTTACATTGGCTGCCCATCCAGGCTAGAATCGTTTTCAAGACCTTGTTACTCACTTTTAAAGCTGTTAACAAGCTCTCCTCTGAATCCTTAACTGCCCTCATCCATACCACATCTCCAAACAGAGCAAGAAGATCCACAGCTATAAACTCTCTTAAAGTCCCAAAAGCATTAACAGATTGCACTACATCTACAGCCAATAGGGCTTTTAGTCTCAGTGCGCCAAGATGCTGGAATGCATTACCTCCAGGTATCCGGGCTATTAAGAGCCTAACACAGTTTAGGAAAGCCCTCAAATTCCACCTTTTCAACAAGAGCCCAACGACGCCCCATAGAGTCCAATGACGCCCCTTCTCATAGAGCCCAACGACGCCCCATAGAGTCCAACGATACAATCTGCTAAGCAAATATATGGTATCCCAACAACATGCCAAGAAAGATACTCTAACCCTTAGTGGTACATATGTTTCTATGAAATTCCTGTTCATATGACTCTGTGTAGCAAGTTTTGTAAATAGTTTACCCCTGTTATCCAAGTTTTTTGCCCTGTTATCTGTAAACTCATACGTGTCAACTGTACTGAGCATTTTTGTTCCATGTAAACCGCGCTGATGCTGAATAGTGCGGTATATAAGAGACTGTAAATAAATTACCAGTCCTAGCCTCCCCTAATCAGCTCATTTCCAGTGCTAGTCCCTCCTCAACCCCATTACCAGTGCTAGGCTCCCCTAATCAGCCCATTACCAGTCCTACCCCCCCCCCCCCCATCAGCTCATTTCCAGTCCTAACCTCCCCGATCAGCTCATTTCCAGTGCTATCCCCCCATCAGTCCATTACCAGCCCCAACCCCCCTTGATCAGTCCATTCCCAGTCCTAGCCTTCCCTAATCAACCCATTACCAGTCCTAGTCCCCCCATCTGCCCATTATAATCCTAACCCACACTGTCGCTCCCCTCTGTCCAGCATTTATTGCCCGTCTATACAGTATGTCCCTGTCTCTTCCCTTTGTCCATGTCAGCCCCCTCCCTCCCTCCCTCCCTCCATCCATCCATGTCAGCCCCCCTCCCTCCATGTCAGCCCCCCTCTGTCCATGTCAGCCCCCCTCCCTCCATCCCTCCATCCATCCATCAATGTCAGCCACCCCTCCCTCTCTCCCTCTCTCCATGTCAGCCCTCCCCTCCCTCCTTCCCTCCATCCATGTCAGCCCCCCTCTCTCCATGTCAGCTCTCCCTCCCTCCCTCCCTCCCTCCATGTCAGCCCCCCTGTCCATGTCAGCCCTCCCTCTCCATGTCAGCCCCTCCCTCCATCCATCGATGTCAGCCCTCCCCTCCCTCCCTCCCCCCCCTCCATGTCAGCCCCCCTCCCTCCAGCCATCCCTCCCTCCATGTCAGCCCCGTTGCAGGTTCCCTGCCCCCTCCTCCCCTCTCCCTGTCTGCCTGCTGCTACCCTGCTGTTCTTCTACAGCCACGGCTCCCTGTCTTTTAGGGAACCGCGGCTATACCTGTAAAACCATTGTGGAGCCTTCCTGTCTCTCAATGGGCTCTGTGCAGCATTGTCCCGCCTCCAAATGAAGTGGGAAACAACTACCTTTAAAGGCGGGACAATGCTGCATGGAGCCCTTTCAAGAGACAGGAAGGCTCCGCAACAGTTTTACTGGCACAGCCGCAGTTCCCTAAGAGGCAGGGAGCCACGGCTGCATTAGAAGGGACTGGGAGGCGGTGAGTTTGCCGCTGCCAAGAAGCGGACTCGGCAGCGGCAGCAACTTGGGTGCTTTTTTTTTTTTTAACGGCGGAGTGAAGTGAGGCGAGGCGACCCCCGCTAAATCCTGTGGCGACCCCCGTGGGGATCGCGACCCACAGTTTGAGAACCGCTGATCCACATGATAAGATTCTTTATAATGGTTTTTCTACCATTTTTCCCGGTACTAACGTCAGGCTTACTGGTCTGTAGTTTCCTGGATCACCCCTGGAACCCTTTTTAAAAATTGGCGGTACATTGGCCATCCTCCAATCTTCAGGTATTACTAATGATTTTAATGATAGCTCACAGATTAGTAATAGTAGGTCTGCAATCTCAAATTTCAGTTCTTTCAACACCCTCAGATGTATACCATCTGGTCCAGGTTATTTGCTACTCTTCAGTTGATCAAATATTTGAAATATATCTTCCCAGTTTATCAATATTTCTTTCAATTCTTCTGCTGCATCAGCTTTAAATACCATTTTGGTTATGGGTAACTTCCCTACATCTTCATTAAGGATGGAAACAAAGAATTCATTCAGTCTCTCTGCCATGGCCTTGTCCCCTCTTTGTGCCCCTTTTACCCCTTTATCATCCAATGGTCCAACTGACTCTCTCACAGGTTTTTTTGCTATGAATGTACTTGAAAAAGTTTTTATTATGCATTTTTGCTTCCACGGCAAGCTTTTTTTTCAAATTCTCTCTTTGTCTGCCTTTTCAATGCCTTGCATCTAACTTGCTAGCGCCTATGTTGTTTCCAGCTTTTGCCATGTGTCTCTCCTTTTTTTCATTTCCTGAAAGATGCTTTCTTGGCTACAACAGCCTCTCTGACCTCACCTTTAAACCATGCTGGCTGTACTTCCTTCTATTTTTCTTAAAGCGTGGAATAGAGCTGGTCTGGGCTTTCAAGATAGTATTTTTAAACAACACCTATGCTTGATGTAAATCGTTAACCTTTGCAGCTGCTCCTTTTAGTTTTTTCTTAACTATTTTCCTCATTTTATTGTAACTGTTTTCCTCATTTTATCATAGTCTCCTTTTTGAAAGTTAAAAGGTAGTACTGTGGATTTCCTTGCTGTCCTTCCTTCTTTTATTAAATTAAATCCTTGCCAGTGCTTATGTTGTTTCCAGTTTCTGTCATTTGGCTCCTTTTTTCATTTCCTGAAAGATCTTTTTTTGGCAACAATAGCCTCTCTGACCTCACCTTTAGACCATGCTGGCAGTTTTTTGGACTTCCTTCTATGATCACTATTGCCAAGTGGCCTAACGCCCTTATCTCTTACACCAGATCTTGTGTTCCACTAAGGACTAGGTCTAAGATGGCTTTTGTCAGTTCAAGAACTAGCTGCTCCAAGAAGGAGTCATTTATTTCATCTAGAAAGTTTATCTCCCTAGCATGTCCTGCAATAATACTGACCCAGTCGACCATTATTATTACTGTGCTGTAAATATTGTTGGCTTCCCTGATTTCTTTTAGCATTTCATCATTTATTTGTTCATTCTGGCCAGGCCGTCAATAGCACACCCCCACTGCCATCTCCTTCCCCCTTTTACAGGTAATTTCAATCCATAGAGATTCTATAGTGTATTTTGTTTCCTGCAAAACTTTAATCCTTTGTGACTCAATTCCCTCTCTAACATAGAGTGCAACCCCTCCACTAATTTGATCTACTCTATCATTGTAATATAATTTGTACCCAGGTATCACAGAGTCCCACTGGTTGTTCTCCTTCCACCAGGCCTCTGAGATACCAACCATATCTTACTTCTCATTTAGTGCTATATATTCTACCTCTCCAATCTTATTTTTTAGACTTCTAGCATTTGCATACAAGCATTTTAGAAGTTGTATTTATCCATATTGATTTGGTTACCAGTAGGCAGAGGTAATTTGGAATCCTTAAGCTCTGTCTGCTCTGTACTTAAGAGCATTTGGGTTACTTTTGTCTTTACTGGAACCTTTATTGGATCCTTCAAAAACATTTTTTTCATAAGGTTATTGATGTAAACTGGAAATCATAATATTGGATGAATTATACTTTGTATATACTGTAGGTTTCCTGCATTTTTTATTTTTGTTTAATTTTAAGAAGGCAACATAGACACCTACATGTGTTTTTTTACAATAGACATCCAAAATAGTAGTTTGCAAATGTTTACGCACAGCAGCTCTGAAAATGTGTAAAGGTGAACATGTACTGTACATGTGTAGCTGCATATTTTATAAAGCATGGCAGTCATTTTAGAAGCCTTATGCATGATTTGGACATCTGCAAATAAGCATGCTATCTAAAGATGTTGCCAGTGCAGGGATGTCAAAGTAGGTAGGAAGTGATGCAGAAGCGGGTCTGGAGTGAGGCTAAGGACTTAGATGTCCCTGTTCAATTGCAGAAATGACAGAGACGTCTGCAACGTCATCCAAGTTTAGACCTGCTCCAGGCATGAATAGACATCAAGAAAGTGTTTATTTGGGCCATTAAAAGTTGAGAGGGTGAAGAGAAGTTGGCAAACTACCATTCTCAGTACTCTCCACAATTGCAGTGATATTTTTCATTTAATTGGGAACCTTGTTTTGTGTTTGAACCACCAATGAATGTCTCAGACATCCCTAATCTTGGATACTATTCTAGGGATGTCTGTATAGATGGCCTTGCAGACGTCCATATCAGGTGTGTCCACGTTTGTGAAATCATGCCTGAACTTGGACGTGCCTGTCTTTTTTTCTGATATTCTGGCTTGGACATCCCAAATTGCACTTGGACACCATTTGTAAAATGTACCTTCATGTACCTAAATCTCAACGCCACCTTTGTTGCATCCATACTTCGCCCCTTGAAATGCTTAGATGCCTGGGCACTCTAAGAGGCCTACTTTGTAACAGCTCCCTTAAAAACAGGCTTTATACATGGAAAACCCTTTATAAAATTATTCCCAGAATAGGCTTCACTTTCAAGACAGAGTTTTTATCACGTCCCTTTTGCTTTAACTGCCTCCATCGATTTACAGTATATCATAGAGGCCACCTTGACATGGATGGTATTTACTGAACTTTATACAGCAGTGATTAGTTTCCTAACTCATTCCATAGCACCAGCAAGGAAACCTTTGTAGCATCAAAGGCTACTGAAGGATACTGTAAGTCTCCAACACATCACAGTAGCAGATGCACTGTTGACAACATTGACCCCGAAACAAAAATACATGTTTAAAATACCCAAATAAAATGAAACATCCATAAGCAATATGAAAATGAAACATTGTGGCTTGTACACCCCTACAGCTGATCAACCCCGATGCCCATGCAAGCAAGTCACAATGGAGGAGATGTTGTGGTGGGGGTCGGCATCACTTTGCTGGGGCAAGAAAAAGACAGCATCAGCGACAGTATATTGGGAAATGATTGCCTTGGATGAGTAGCCCCTGCAAGTAGCTGAGTGTGATGCATTTTAAGAGGCTGTTGCATCTCTTAGCTCCTATTTACCGGGTGCTCTCCAGGACAACTTTTAGTATGCAGGTGATTCTCAGCCTGTGTGACCATTGTTGTACCCAGTTGCAGGCACAGTTGGCCAAAAACAGACACATTTTAGAAAGGGCATTTAGGCGGTGGTTGGGACGTACAAGGGAAAATGTGAAGTCCTATGGCAATTTTAGGAGTGGAGGAGTAGCATAGTACTTAGAGCAACTGCCTACTACCCAGAAGATCAAGGGTTCAATTCCCACTGGCACTCCTTGTGACCTTGGGCAAGTCACTTTACCCTCCATTGCCTCAGAAGAAAAGGCTGGCAATCTACTTCTGGTGATAAATTGCCAAGAAAACCCAGAGATAGCTGGGTTGCTATGAGTCAACACTGACTTGATGGCACTAAAAAAAATGGCAATTTTAGAAGAGACACTGCACATACACAGAAATTCTAAAATCCCTACTGCTGAGTAGAGATGTGTCAAAAATTAAGTGTGGTGGAGAGTTGCACATGCATGCAATGGAAAATAGGGTGCTGATAGGTAGCAATAGCTGCAGTGACATACACCTGCATACTAGAAGGATGCCATGGCAGGCTCTTGGTCTGCACATGTGCTGATTCTGGTACTGTGCACATGCAAGATACCCATCCATGAGCCTGTGCCATGCACATGTTCCCAAATGCACTTCATGTGTGTCCCCATGTGTGGTATGTTTGCATGTTTCTTGGCCCCATACAATACAGCAGGGGGAACCAAATGCCAACCAAACCTTTCCTGTGCTGAAAGCCTGATGGTCTGCAGGCTAGTCCTTGCAAATGAGGAGGGGGCTGTATCCAGCAGGTCAGCACTGGCCATCCCATGCTGCAGCAGGGAGGGTTTGGGAGAGCATCTGCATGGCCCTGGCAAGGTGAGACAACCATTGCACACTTATAGACATATCATAGAGGCATACACCTAGCTCCTTACAGACACCCAGTGTGTAGGCAGGGAAGTATGGTATGTAGGATTGGCCCAAACATCAGACAAGGTGGGGAAATTGCCCAGGGCGTCATCCTCTGAATGTCAGTAAAGAATAGCAGCCATGATTTATGCAGCTTTCAGGGAAATGTTTAGTAAGGAGCAGACACTTATTGTGTCCTCTCAATTTAGGATCACCACCTCAGCTTCCACCACCACATTAAACAGGATACTAAAGCTGCCTACTTCAAGATGAGAACACTATGACACTTGTGCCCACTGCTGAACTCTAATGACTTCAGAAACGTTGCTACATCATCCCCATCCTGGACTATGCAAGCATAATATACCAGGGCTCCCTGAAGGTACCTTACTACCCTTGCAGCTTGCCCAAAACTCTGCAGCCAGAATAATCACAGGCACAGGCCCATGAGAGCACATCACCCCTACTCTAAAACATCTACACTGGCTGCCCATCCACATGAGGCTCAAATATAAAGTAGCGCTAACCATATTCAAGGCCATCCACCGCCGATCAGCAGACATCCTTCGCCCCTTGCTTCAACATCCACTCAACAAGAGATCGACACGGTCCACCAACCACAACATCTTCTCGATTCCAGCTTCTTTCACCCACTCCAACAATACCACTACTAACAGAGCCTTCTCCTACTATGCACCGCTCATTTGGAACTCCCTCACCCACAGAAATACGAGCCCTCACGGACCTAGGCGAATTCCAGCGCAATCTAAAAACCTTCCTCTTTTTGGAACACTTTGACTCAGACTCTTAGCCACCTTCCCATCACATCCTCATATGTATCTCATGCAGCATCAATTCAGTTTTATGTAAATAGTTATGTCGCACTCAGTTAAGTTATTTATTATTCCCTATGTTCGATGTTAGCTGCTTGTTCTTTCGTTCCATGTAAACTGCTATGACTGGTAGATACAGCAGTATAAAAAAGTTGCTAAATAAATAAATAAATACAATTTCTCTTAATGTACATTTAGGTCCATTAACACATTATGGCATGTTTACTAAAAATTAGCATGCATTATTGAAAGTTAGCGAGTGTTAAAGTCTGCAAAGGTCCATAGAAATGAATGGGCAGCGGCAGCACTTAACATGCGTTAATGTTCATTATCGCATGTTAACATTTAGTAAACATACCCCCATTAACATCTTAGTATAGGTCGTCCTAAGTTTGCGGTTTGAAAATATATGGTATGTTGAGATGAATACTAAATGAATGGTGCTAATTGAATGGATACAATATTGATGAAGTATATTATGATTCTATGATGCATAAATTGGAATAAATCGCAAATGAATTTGTGCAGGCGCCAGAGTATCTAGGATCAGAAGATTAGTTTTAAATTAGGCTCTAAAATTCATGCACATAAAATATTTTTACAAGTTGACATTCAGTGCAGCACTATGGCAACAAAATGTTAGGAGACCAATATGCAGGGAAATAAATGTTAATTGATTTACTTTTTTTTCACGATAGCGATAATTATAGCCTTCCATGCAAAAATAATGTATTCATACATACCACAAGATGCATAATGCAGACGTTTACGCACTGTCAGAAAATAAGTACAAACAATACTTCTCCTACAGTCTCCATCTGTTCAAAGATAAAGACAAAACGATTAATGAACAGTTATAAACTTCCCACTTTGTCATACGAGATGTATAATTTTACATGCCCTTCATTTTTAAATATGAATGTTTGCTAGAGTTTGTGATATTTTTGTGACAGACAGGAAGTTTCTGATTTGCTCATTTGCTTGAAACAAGGTTTAACCCCAGCCCCCTAAACCCCAAGTTAAAGAAGAGCAACAGCATTGTTGGCTGGAGCTGATACCTTAAAACTTGCTAAAGAAAGTTTGGAGATACAAACATTGAGGACTTCTTTGGCCCTCGTTCCGTGTACAGTAGCTCTATTCAGCTTGTCTCTGTTCTCAGATTGTCCCGCCTATCACCATCTAGGTTAACTCTTATAGCCTTGCTGCCTTTAACTTAGAGATTTTGAGATGTTCTGGGGGTAATTTTATAAGTATAGTTTGAATGCAGAAAATGGTTCTTATGAAATTGTGTATATGAGTGTTTGGTGGGGTGGGGGGGGGGGGGAAGTATGTCCAGAAAAAGTATGTGTACAGATTTTCATAGGCCAATTTTCATAGGCGCTTATCCAGATTGCTACTACTAGTACCACTACTTATCATTTGTGAAACGCTACAAGGCATATGTAGCATTGTACATATACCGTAGGTCCCTGCTCATCAGAGACAGACAATCCAAAACTGGGGGGCGAGGAGAAATCTAGGCACCAGCTACAGTATCTGAATAAGTGCTGCTGGCCAGGGCTATCCGGCAGTATTCAGTTGCACTTTCCAGATGGAACCACTGAATATCTGACAGACTGACTCAGCACCATCTAGATAGTGCTGGGGGGATCCGTGGGCAGGGCAAGGAAAGAGCTGGGAATTATCCGTATAGCAGTGATAACTATCCACATAAAGTTAGACAACAAAAAGACAGTCCTACGTTTATGTGGATAGCTATCCACTATCCGTATAGCAACACTGGTGACTGCATGTCCCAGATGTTCAGCACTGGCCACTATCGGGATATTGCTGCTGAATGTCTAGATTTTCTTTTTGGCTGCCACAGCTGCCATTTTAAAAAAAAAAACGCTGATGTGGCAGCTCCATATCAACCTGCTAGTGACTACTTTATGGGATCTGTATATAGGCATTCCCATGGGGATAGTTTGGGTGGAGCAAGGGCAGAGGTTTGATGTATGCACATCCTCTATTAAAAAATGCATGTATATGCACATATTTGCATCTTCCTTGGAGCCGATAGTTTGCGTGCTGCTGTCGGTTATTCTAGGAATCTATTTTATAAAGACACATAGGTACTTATGTTGCCTTTACAAAATATAATTACATACAGGGTGGCCCAAAAAAAAAGTGAGAACATCTCATAGCATATAAGTTATTTAAAAATTCAAAAAGACAGATGTAAACGATTGACAAATTAAAAAACAAAAGATGGCAACCGGAAATTGTCGAAATAAAGACGTTATATAGCTAAAAAAGGTAAATAAGTAAACTATTTAAGCTTTTAATTTACGAGATGTTCTCACTTTTTTTGGGCCACCCTGTATAACAAAACCAGGTTCTGACCTTTAAGACTCTATGAGGCCTCTTTACTACTGGCAGCGCATGTTATGGCGAGAGCTAAAGGCCTGCTGGGAGTCACATTGCCAAGTAGTGCAGGACCATGACAGCATAGGATGATTTCCATGCTAACTGTGTATGCTATGTTCAAGTCGCAAGCGGGCAGGGTAGGGGGAGATAGTGGGCATGGTGAGCTTGGCGAAGTTAGCACTGTGTTCACACGGCACGCTAACTGCATTAGTGCAGGATCACCTAAAGTCACCACAATCCTTCCTGGTGAAATCATTAACAACACTGAGGTTTCACTTTCTCCTTGTATATTGTTCTCCATCTATCTCCTGAGAGACCTGGGACTGTGTTATCCAATCCATATCCGAGTTGTCCATCTCCTTCTCTGATCTCATTGTTCTGGGAGATGTTAATGTTCATATCGATGCCTCTACCAGGTGTTTTTAACTGACCTTTCCCTCACACAACATGTTAGGACCCCGACCCAAACAGCGGGATATACCCTAGATCTTATTTTGACAGGAGAATATTTTTCTTATCGACTAACAAACTTCCACTGTGAACCTCTCTCCTGGTCAGATCATTTCCTAATGTTCTTATAATGCTATCCATTCATTCCTGTCTTGGAGTGGAGGAGTGGCCTAGTGGTTGGGGGCAAGGTACTTCAGGCCGGAAGGTTGGGGGTTCAAATCCCACTAGAGGACAGCAACCTTGGGCTGGAAGGACTGGGGTTTCTAGTCCCACAGGTGCTCCTTGTGGTCTTGGGCAAGCCACTTAACCCTCCATAGCCCATGTTCCCTGTAAAATAGTTATCTCCAAGTTATAATGCCCTGTTCAATGTAATTTCAGTTTGTTCAATGTAAACCACACTGATGCAGAATAGCACGGTATATAAAAAAATGTAAATAAATAAATAAAAAATCTGCAGATTCAATCTTTACAGATGACTTTGATTCGTACCCCCTGGTAGAGAAAGTGAACAATGAAACCACAAACTCTCCTTGGCATTATTAGCTGTTAATATTCCCACACCCACTGTCCACACTGCCCAACGATCCCTCTCTCAACTCTAGTATCATGATGGCCTTTGTCAAGCTAATAAGCACATGCGGAAAGCCGAACGGTGCTGATGCCTTTCACAAACAATTATCAATTTGAAACTTTTCAAGGAATGTGCTACTTTCTACCCTCATAAGATCACAGCTACAAAGAGAAGATATTACTCAAATCTTATTCAGAAAGCCTCTAATTGTTTGAAAAAATTGTTTTCACTAGTGTCACAGTTAGCTTAATTAAATGACACCCCAGGCATTATCCAAACATCATTTCAGAAGTACCTAAAGAGACCTTGTCACCATTCTCATCATCCTCCTCTAATCCCTTGCCATTCTGTAGCCGCTTTCAAAGACAGGGGTGGCGGAAGGCCTTTTTCTTTGGGAGGACCCAAGCACTTCCCCAGGCTCCACCCTAATTCCACCACAAGCTCCAACCTGCAGGCAGAGACCCTTTCTGTTCTGTTCTGTCCATGGGGATCCAATCATTGCCGCAATCTTCTTCATCTGCCTGCAGGAGATAGGATCCCCACAGGCAGCCTGCTGTCTGCCATGCCACAATTTTTGATGGGGCCAAGACAATGTAGTCCACTCCCTTCCAGCACCTATGTTCAGAGAGGTTTCTGCACCTACCTTGGCTAAAATGATCTCATCCTCTCGTGAGACAACTTGTCGTTTGGATCCTATCCCTTCATCCTGTATCTTAGAGCCCTCTCTGAACTTACTACCTTTTGCTTTATCAGTAACAAAGGTACACTACCAAAAAACTGCCTCCAGTTTTGCAACTGATTCCTATAGATTTTGGGGTGCTGAATCCAGGAAAAATAGCCAAAATGTTCCATCACGTCACGTTTTCTTGCAAAATTAGATTTCTTACCCATATAAGGAATGTTCACATAATTTCTTTTTAGCCGACTGCAGTTTATTTTCTTGGCCCAAAATAGAGGTTGTAATGGTCAACTAACTAGAAACACTCCCTCATGATATTTTAGAGTGTTTTGTATTCATTTTATACATTAACAGGACAATTGGGAGGCGGGGGGCTAAATCCAGTACTCGCGCTGGCGCATGTTCTTTCCTGTTCGCCTCGCCTCGTTCGCGCTCGCTCAAACACGGTGGTTGCGACATGAACGTTCCTGTCAAATTTCAGTTTCTTGCAAGTTCATTATTACCTTTTGTTTGCTCAGTCGTAATCCAGCTTTATTCCGAAGTGGTTCACTACAGTTGTAGTTTGCAGTGCTGTGTATTTGTGATGGCTGACAGAGCCAGAGGTTGCGTCAACTCTCCGGACAGTTTTTGTTTTATTTGTGGGGAATATACCGTGAAAAAGCGGCAGAGGAACATTTCTGCATTTATTAAAAAAGTATATTTCGCCTATTTCGGTTTGAAGTTAGGCGATCAAGACAAACCGTGGGCTCCTCACAAAGTGTGCAAGACATGTGAGGAAGATCTACGCTTATGGATGAAAGGTAAAAAACAAGCATTTCGTTTCGGAATACCTATGATGTGGCGTGAACAAAGAGACCACAGCAGTGACTGCTATTTTTGCTCTTGCATTGTGAAGGGATACAACTTAAAAAATAAGAACGTAATAAGTTACCCCAACCTTCCCTCAGCAATTAGGCCTATGCCTCATAGCAACGAAGTACCTGTGCCTGAACCACCAAAATCTTTGGATCATATTTGTGTGGACGGTTCTGATCATGATGAGACTCATCAGATGGCTTTTCCCGATGAGTCCAGTACTTCCGAGTTTGAAACTGAACCAGATCCGAAACCTGAACTTTTCTCTCAAGCTGAATTGAATGATTTAGTCCGGGATTTAGGACTCCCAAAAGATGCTGCCCAACTGCTAGGTTCTCGGCTTAAACAGAAAAATCTATTGTCACCAGGAACAACTTTTTATTGGTACCGCAACCGCGAGACACAATTTTTGAAGTATTTCAGCAAAGAGGAAGATTTGGTATTTTGCAACGATATATACGGAGTGATGGAAAAGTTTAAACTCAAGTATGATCCTGCTGAATGGCGGCTGTTCATTGATTCGTCAAAAGACAGCATAAAAGGTGTTCTTCTTCATAATGGCAACACATTCGCTTCAGTTCCTATTGCTCACTCTGTTATTCTCCAAGAAAAATACGAGAATTTGGCCCTGATTCTTCAGAAGATTCGTTATGATGAGCATAAGTGGATGATTTGTGGAGACTTTAAAATTCTATCCATGCTATTAGGGCAGCAATCCGGTTTCACCAAATATCCCTGCTTCCTTTTCTTGTGGGATAGCCGGGCCCGCGACCTACACTGGGGGAAAAAAGACTGGCCAATTCGGGAGTATTTGAGACCCGGTGAGAAAAATGTTCTTCATGAGAGCTTGGTACCTCGTGATAAAATTCTATTACCACCTCTCCACATTAAGTTGGGTCTCATTAAGCAATTCATCAAGTCCCTTCCAAAAGATGGTGAGTGCTTTCGGTACCTTTGCTCAAAGTTCCCCCGACTTTCTGAAGCAAAGCTAAAGGAAGGAGTGTTTGTTGGTCCTGATATAAGGAAACTCATTTCAGATGGAGCATTCGCTGAAACAATGTCTGAGAAGGAAAAAGAAGCCTGGGATTCCTTCAAGGATGTTGTTCTCAAATTCTTGGGGAACAGGCGGGATGAGAACTATAAGGATATTGTTGCCAGGATGCTCAATGCCTTCAAAGAACAAGGCTGTAACATGAGCCTGAAAGTCCATTTCTTGCACTCCCATGTGAACTACTTTCCCGAAAACTTGGGGGCGTACAGTGAAGAACAAGGTGAAAGGTTTCACCAGGACATCAAGGACGCAGAGAGAAGGTACCAAGGAAGATGGAACACCACTATGATGGCTGATTTCTGTTGGTTGCTGCTGCAGGAAACCCCAGATGAAAAATACGCCAAGCAGCGCACCAAGAGAAGCATTCGGGGGAAGAAGAAACGGGCCCACCAGGAGATTGATTGACCCAAGAATGACTTTAAAATCTAAACTGTGTTGACAAATATCGTGTTTTTACTAAACTTTGAAATAAAAATTTGCTAGTTATTACCACAGTGTCGGATCTCATTTATTAGAATTTTATTTTCACACCATCGGGTGTTTGTCTTCATGTATTGCAATGGTGCGGTTTGCGTTTTCTATTCTTACATACATACCTGTACAACATTTTTTGCACATATCTTTGCTTTGCTTTGTGTCTAACCTCACTCTTATATGCTCAATGTTTGTGCACATGTATGTGGCTGCTTTAAGTGCAGACAATTTTGCTACCATCACAGTGTGTTTTGTTGACATTACTCTATTCTTATGTGCTGCCTTGTTACAATTTTCTTTATTCTTATTTGAATAACTACTAAACAATTAGTATAAAGAATTCATCCAAGAAACTTTTATCTCGATCGCACTCAATCTGAAACGTTCACCTCAAACTGCTAACCCAATGTAGCAAAAAATCTGTACGTGATGGAGCAAATTGGTTACCAGATTTGGATTCAGCGCACCAAAAAACGTAAAAATCAATCGAAACATTAGAGGCAGTTTTAAAAAAATTTTTTTTAGTGTACCTGTGTTATCAATTGTAGGCTCATGACTGGCAAAAGTCCTGGAACCTGGAAACAAGCAATAGTTTGACCCATTTTGAAGGATAAAACAAAACTACTTATAGACCCTGCAAACTATCGTCCAGCCTCAAACGTACCTTTTATCACAAAAATTTCAGAAAAAGTAGTATTCTCTCAACTATTAGACCATGTTGAACAACTAAACTGTTTACATCCTAGACAATCTGGCTTCCACCTTAATATTAGCACAGAAATAGTTCTAGCCGCACTCATGAATGAGTTTCATTCACCATTCCTAAACTATCTGCAATGCAACTAAGGTAATATTGTAGGACTCTTTAATACAAACTCTCTGCCTGAGAGCTCGAAAAGAGGGCTTTTCTGACATTTTTAATAGCTAAATTTGTTTCTGCTGTATTGCAAAAGGGGAATTTTTTGTGTTGTTGGGCAAAGCTTTTTTCTGCAGCTAGAGTTTTATTTCTTCTCTGCTAGCCTACAAGTTCAAAGGGGTAGGCAAGCTCTTTGAAGTCACTGACCTCCTAAGGTGTTAGCAGTCTTAATTAGCTTGCTTAAGAGCTAAGCAGCTGAATGCTGTATAAAGGTCTATATTGCCTTACAGATTCTGCCATTCCTAGAAGGTCTGCATTGCAAGCAAGGTAATATTCCGGGGCTCTTGAATACAAACTCTGCCTGAGAGTTCTAAAAGAGGGCTTTTTTTGTCATTTTTAATAGCTAATTTTTTTCTGCTATAATGTAAAAGGGGACCTTTTTGTGTTGTTGGGCAAAGCTTTTTTTCTGCAGTTAGAGTTTTTTTCCTCTCTAGCCTTCAAGTTCAAAGGAGTAGGCAAACTCTTTGAAGTCACTGACCTCCTTAAGTGTTAGATCCCTCCCTTCCCACTCCAGCCTACCCCATGTGGGATGATTTAATGGAATAGGCTGATTGGATTTAGTGGCGGTTACAGAAACATGGTTCACGAACAACCATGACAGGGATGTAACAATATCAGGCTATATTTTATTCAGGAAGGACAGGGTAAGAAGAAGGGGAGGAGGAGTGTCACTATTGTTGCTCCATCTTCAGGTCCAGGCCCAGCAGGCAGGCATCTGGTAGTCCTCTCAGGTCCTTCCTGTGGTCATCCTAGCTTAGTCCATCCTCAAAGAAGAGTCCAGAAACCACCCTTTATGTCTTCGCTTAGCAGGGAAGTCTATCTCTGGGGTTCCCCTGTACTTTAGGGTGAGTGATCCAATAGTCCCAAAGTCCATGCTGGGTTCTGACCCCCTCCCCCACTGGGCAACTGTCCCTTCCCCTAGCCCTAACCAGGGTCCTTTATATCAACACAAAAAAGTGAATGCTATGGGGTCCATCCTGTCCTGCTATTCATCCTTCTTGCCATCCCAGACTAAGCCTCACCCTACGAACAAGGAGTTTGTATGGGGAGGCTTAGAAGGGGGTATAAGGGGCGGTGCGGAGGCTGAGTTAGGGTAGGCAGTGGGTGGTCCGTGGCCCCAGACATACAGGGCAGATACTGAAGTTGTCTCCGTCCTTCCGGGGCTGGCAGACTGGATGGGAGACTTATTTCACCTCGGAGGTGGAATAAATCCTCTTAGACATTGGAGAATGGGAAGCCCAACCAGGAGCAAAAAGGTGAGAAGGCGGAGATTCCACGAAGCCCGACCCTAGCCATGGGAGCCAGATTGGGAGTCGGGCTGCGGGAAAAGGCCAAAATGGTCGGCAGCCAGGCATCACACTTCCTGAATGGAGCCATGGTGCCATGGCAACTGGACACCATGGCACCGCGGCTCCATTCAGGAGCCTGACTGAGTTAGCCAGGCAGGAGCCTGTATGTGCAGGTCAATGGGAATCAGATCTTGGCCTGCAGGTACAGGCCTAGATGCATTTCTGATCCTGCAGGGGCTAGATGTGCCCTTTGGGATCAGAATCAGGTCTATCACTGTGCATCTGGTTCCGACTGGACACACAGGGGTCAGGACATGCAGATTAGTATGTGCCTCCATGTAAATTAGGTCAAAAATATGCAAATGATGTCTTCCTAATGTCCTTCAGTTTAGACAAACATACAAATCCAATATCACAATAAATTCTCCCCCCTCCCACCTTTAAGTCTCAGATTCAGCGGGTGTGCATCCTACATATGGAATTATCTGGATACCCTGACACCTCCCATGTAGCTGCTTGTTGCTATTACTACCCCAAGTCTAGTGGGTTATCCACCAGCTGAATGCCCATAGGTGTCTCTTCAGGGACTAGCTATTGCTCATTTCCCAGCTTCATCCCCTCCTCCCACTGGGGGTCTCTCACCTCCCTTTCCACTTTCCTCTCATCCCAGGTATTGTCAGGGAGCCAGGCCCTAAGTCTCCTGGCCAGGAAGAGAGCAGGGGTTCCTTGGCCCCTGGGTGTCTTCATCTACTGCTCTAGGGGGCCCCCTCCTAGACGAGTCCATGCCCCCAGAGTAAGGACTGGTCAGGGTCCAGTGGTGATGGGATGTACACCCCATCACATACCTCCCCCCTTGGCAGAGACCCTTTGGATCAGGTGTGATGAGGTCAACCTAGTCTCGGGGTCCTTTGCACTCTCGGGACAGGAAATCCACATTTGTATGGGCTTTCCCAGCCAAGTGTTTTACTTCAAAGTCATAGGCTTCTAGCCATGTACTATCAGGTCAAGCAGGCATTGGTGTTTTTCATAGAATGTAGCCATCTTAGGGCTGCATGGTTGGTTACGAGGTTGAGATGCCTACCTAGCAAATAATATCTTAAGACATCTACAGACCACTTGATCACAAGGCACTCCTTCTCTGTGATTGAATACCTAGTCTCTGCCTCCCCTAGCTTCCGACTAAGGTACATGACTGTGTATTCTTCTCGGGCCACATTTTGGCTTAATACAGCTCCCAAACCTACCCTAGATGCATCCTTTTGTAACACAAATGGCTCATTGAAATCTATATTTCTTAACACCAGTTCTTTACACAGGACCTGCTTGAGGTTAACAAAGGCCTCTTCTTCCCATGTACCCAAACAAACCTGGTTAGGGGATTTATTTTTCAGCAGATTGTTAAAGGGAGCAGCCGATTCCACAAAGTGGGGAATGAACCTCCGGTAATAGCCCACTAGGCCCAAAATGCTCTTACTTGCTTTTTAGTTTTTGGTAGGGTCTTCCCTTGAATAGCCTGTACTTTGCTAAGGACGGGTCGCACTACCCCATTTTCTACCTGGTGGCCTAGGTACTGTACTTCCCAGTTCATCAACTGTCAATCCAGTCTACCTTAAGGATTCAGACACTTTATGCAGGTGGATTAGATGTTCCTCCCAGGTCTTGGAATAAATAACCACATCATGTTATGTTTATGTTTATGTTTATTACATTTGATATACCACTCAAGCCAAAGGTAGGCCCCTGTGTACCCTAGCTGTGGCTTGAGAACCTTATTGATAATATGCTAGAATTTAGCTGGTGCCCCATGCAAGCCGAAAGGGAGGGCAATAAACTGGTATAGCCCCCCATGGTGTTTGAAAAGCTGTTTTCTCTCTAGAAGATGATTCCAAGGGAATCTGCTAGTATCCTTTCATTAGGTCAAGGGTTGAAATATACGTAGCCCCTTCCAAATGATCTACCAGTTTCTCTATCCTGGGCATGGGATAGGCATCAAAAGTCTAGATTGCATCCCAGATAATAATTCTGTGAGTTCCGAGATGGGTTCTCCCATGCAAAAGAGAGAACACATCTGGGAACTGGGCTAGCAGGTGCTTCACCTATCTCTTCTGGTCTCCCGTCAACTCACTTCCTCTGTGGGGGCAATCTCCAGACCCAGGTCCTCTTCCTCTTCACTTACTTGTGCTCCTAGCCCATCATGACACACTTAATGTTTGAGCAAATCGATTTGGAAGGTCTGCACCTTCCCATTCCGCTGCTCCACTTCATAATCTACAGGGCCAAATTTCTGGCGCACCCTAAAGGGGCTTCTCCACTGGGCTAGTAGCTTATTATTGGAAGTGGACAGCAGAACTAATACCAGGTCTCCTGGTTTAAGACTTCTGTCCCGTGCCTGCTTGTCATAATAGACCTTTTGCTTCTCTTGCTTTTTCCTCAAATGTTTATTAACCCACTGGGAGAAGGTTCTTAACTGGGTTTTCAAATGGATAATCTGTTCATTTATGGGCTCTAACCCTCTTTCCGTTCCTACCCAGGTTTCTTGTACCACATCAAAGAGTCTCTGGATTGTTTTTGTTAAGTGCCATTGAGTTGGTGTCGACTCCTGGTGACCCTCTCGATAATTGACCTAAACTTCGTTCTGTTTTCAGCCAAGCAGCTCATTGTTGATAGAGTGGTATCCATAGCTGCTGTTATTGTATTGATGCATCTCATTGCTGGCCTTCCTCTTTTACGGTGACTTCTACCTTCCCAAGCATTATGTCTTTCTCCAATGATCTCTCTCTTTGCATGATGTGTCCAAAGTATGAAAGCCGAAGTCTTGTCATCTGAGCTTCTAAGGAAAGCTTGGGTTTGATCTCCTCTAGTACTGACTGGCTGGGCAGTCCATAATATACACAGTATTCGTCACCAGCACCATAATTCAAAGGCAATTTTCTTCCTGTCTATCTTTTTCACTGTCCAACTTTTGTATCCATATGACATTATTGAAAATACCATGACCTGGACCAGTCGAATGTTTGTATGGAGAGACATCTCAAGTAGGGAAAAGCCCAATGTAGCTTAGGAACTTCTCTATATGCAAACAGGGATCACTTGCTCTGACTGTTATCACCTATACTTTTTCTAACCATTTGTATCAGGGTCTGGCTAAACCGCTCAATGAGGCTGTCGGTTTGTAGGTGATAGGCAGCGGACTTAACATGCATGATCCCAAACAATGCCAAGACTGCCTATAACTGTCTGGACAAAATGTTAGTGTCCCGATCTGTGGAAAGATCTCTGACCTGCAGTAACTTTACATAGGGGAATTGCCCATGGATAGTGGGTTGCATAGTCAACAAGTATTAAGGGGTACTGGTAACCTGCCATGCTCCTATTTAACGGATCCACAATGTCCATGGCCATTCGATCCAGAGGTTGTTCAACCCCTGACATCAGAATCAGGGGAGCTTTCTTGGGCTATTTCTCATTTTTTCGTTGGCACATGGGGCATGCCTGGCAGAACTTAGTCACCTCTTGATATAGGTTAGGCTAGAAGAATAGTTGTGTAAGATATGCATTAACCCCCTACTTCCCTAGGATTGCTGCCAAGGAGTAGTTGTGAACCAAGATCAATAGGGACTCCCAGAATATCTGGGGCACCATGAGCTGGGCTTGCTCTCCTTTCTCTTCCCGGAATGTAATCCGATGTAAGAGGTTATTCCTCTTCCTAAAGAGAGGATGACTCTGCTTACCCTTTTTAGAGCCTCCTCCTTCCCCCTTCCCCCAGGCTTCCTGCAAGGATGGGTCTTTTGCTTGCTCTTCAGAAAATGATCAAACTTGGAGATCACCTCTTCCCCAAGAACTTTGACTCCCCCTGGGAGATTCAAGCCTTTCCACTTTTCCGCCCTCCTCTGAGCCCTGCTTTTTCTAGTCTTTCCCCCTTTCTCTAACATATCTGGGGTTGCAAATGCGAACAACTGCCCAAGTCTGGCGATGGACCTTTCCTCAGGGGTATAGTCTCAGATACCCATACTCGTATTTCCCTTGGCAAAATACAGATAAATTGTTCTAGCACTATCATCCTTATTATTGTAAGTCCAGAGTTCTTATTCCAGGGCCATGGAGGGTTAAGTGACTTGCCTAAGGCCACAAGGAGTGCTAGTAGGAATTGAATCCTGGTCTCTTGGTTTCCAAACTAGTGCTCTAACCAATAGGTTACTCCTCCACTCTTTATTGGATAGAATTCTAATTCTAATTTCTTTCTTTTTTTTTTATCTTTGCTTTCCTGACTACTTTCTTACCTAATATTGATGCTTGTCTTCTTATTTCTATGATCTCTTGTATTTTATGGAGGCCACCCTCTTTTTCTTCACCTTTTCAGCTACTTCTTTCAGAACCATAGTAGCCTCCTTTTCATTTTACATTTATTTACCTTTCTAACAAAAAGGTTTGTTGCCCTAAAATATCACCTTTCAATTTTGCGCATTGCTTTTCTACATTCCCCAGCTGTTCCTATCCTGTTAACAACTCCTTGATGTATTGTCTCATCTTGGCAAAGTTAGTTTTACCAAAGTCTAAGACCCTTGCTTTTGAATGAACTCTATCAGCCCTAGTCCCACTATAACATCAGAAACACTTTCCCCACTGGTAAGCACCAAGTGCAGTGTGGCCCCTTCACGTGTGGGTTCTATAACCATTTGCCGGAATAGTTCTCCCTGTAGAGAATCCAGGATCTCCTTACTTCTAGATGACGCTGTAGCAGGGATGTGCCAATCAGCATCTAGCATATTGAAATCACCTATTAGTAGCACTTCTCCTTTCATGCAATACTGTGTATGTCTTCTATTAAATCTCTGTCCACTTCTTCTCCCTGTGAAGGATCTCTGTACTTCACACCAATGCAAATGGATTTGCCATTCCATCTTTTTAGTTTAACTCACAGTGCCTCCTCGCTCCCTTTTAAGCCCTGTAATTCTAAAGTTTTAATATTATTTTTTACTTATAGTACCACTCCTCCTCCCCTTTTTCCTACACTGTCTTTCTTAGAATCTTGATGATAAAGTGCTTTCGCCTGTGGAAATGTGCTGTAGAGAATAAAAAGTAAAGGAAACAAACAATTATACTGACTGGAAGGAAAATTAAGTTTTTTCCACCCTATATCCACCTGCTATTCTTTTACTTAAGAACATAAGAACATAAGATATGTCACACTGGGTCAGACCAAGGTCCATCAAGCCCAGTATTCTGTTTCCAACAGTGGCCAATCTAGGTCATACGTACCTAGCAGTTTCCCCAAAAGACACAGGTTCCACAATGCTTGTATTAGGTCAAGCATTGATATCCTGGGTCCCTTCTTAATAATGGTTTATGGTCCTTTCCTCCAGGAACTTGTCCAAACCTTTTATAAACCCAGCTACACTAACAGCCTTTACTACATCCTCCGGTATAAGTTATACAGTTCTCAGAGCAAACCATGCAGTTGCAGGTCATGCATATTTTCTACACCTAATCTGTAAGTGTATAATTCACGGGATTATTTACCTGCAAAAAGTTTATAAATTCCCCCCATAAGGCATTTTCTATATGTAAAGAATGTTTTACACATGGAAAATGACTATTATCAAATTTTGCGTGTGTGTTTACTTGTGCCAATAGAGCATGCATCTTTTATATGGTCCATGCACAGGCATTCCTGAGGGTGGCATTTGGGTGAAGCTGGGGTGGAGTTGCATGGCACATGTGCACTCTATAAAATACGCATGTACCTGCATTGTTTACATGCATATCGTGTTACCTTTCATGGTACACTATTTGCATTGTGCTGACATTGTGAATATTTTCTCTATGTTATTTGAATGTTCTACTGTGCTGGCTATTGAGGTATTTCACTTGATTCTGCTGACGTATAATGTTTCTGTTAGTTGAATGTTCTACAATGCTAGTTTAAGGTGTACATTATGGATATTCTATTGTATTATTACTATGTGTTATTTCCAGTATCCAAATTTACCTCACTGTTCTAATTGCATGTGGTCCTTTTGCTATTGTTTTGATGTTACAACAATATACGTTGCCTATGTCAGGGGAGACCTGTTGTATACCACATTGTGTGAATCTTTTCATAAAGGCAGTTAATAATACTCGTAGCTGCATCCATGGTGCTGGTGACTGTGATCCCTGCATTTTCACAACGTTATTTGCAGTGGGAAATTCAAGTAGTGCCCCCTGCAGATACCGCAAGGCTTTTGGAAGCCCTATTCATGTTTTGGACATCTGAAAAAGGACATGGAGATGTCCGAAGCATGACGGCATCCCCAGAGCCATTTTAGAAGACAGCTATGTAGATGTTCCCAGCACGACGTCCAAGGCTAAATGGGATGGGGTTGGCAGGAAATGAGGGTTTATGTTTTCTTTTTGCCATGCTCATGGATGTTCCCTTAAGCAAGCATGCATGAGATGGACATTTCAGCCCCATGCTTTCCAAGCAGGGATGTCTATGTGGATACCGGTGCAGGCAGCCACGTCTGGAACATCCGTTTCTAAAATTAGGCCGAAACACAGACATCCCTGGTGCTTCTCAGACTGTTTTTTTCTGGATGTCCCTGGTTGCACTTTGATGCCCTTTCTAAAATTCCTCCTATACAGTTGTCACATCTCTAGGACAGATGAATGATATATAGGGCTCTCCTATCAAAATAGAAGCAAACAGGCAAGCAATTGCCTTTAACTGATTGCCGCTTACATTATTATTTGTTTTTAAAATTCCTTTATGCACTGGGTCTTTTTGGATCTTTATAAAAAAGGTACATTCCTTATCATTCCTCTAGTTTAGTCATCCACCTCTGGGTTGTGCACCTCCTCCTGCAGCTTGGAGACTGGGCATGTCAAAGTCGTGACATCACTGGATATAGCCTGCTGGTATCTCCCATCAGCCCCCAGTGTGTGTCCAGTCTCCATGCAGCAGGAAGACGTAGTGAGCCTAGCTTCTGGGCTCACTTGGAGGGAACAGATAAGGAGCATTTAGTGTGACAAATTCTATTCTGATTTTACTTTTGATTTTTACTTTTAATTTTATTTTTAACTTTATTCTTAGTTTTATAGGACAGCAGTTTTGGCATTGATCTCTGATACCACATGTTCTTTCCCTCCTAATCATGTCTCTGAGGAGTATCTGTTAAGTCCCAGGATATTGGAGTGGAGGAGTGGCCTAATGGTTGGGGCAAGATACTTCAGGCCAGAAGGTCAGGGGTTCAAAATCCCACTAGAGGACAGCAACCTTGGGCCGGAAGGACTGGGGTTTCTAGTCCCACAGGTGCTCCTTGTGGTCTTCGGCAAGCCACTTAACCCTCCATAGCCCATGTTCCCTGTAAAATAGTTATCTCCAAGTTATAATGCCCTGTTCAATGTAATTTCAGTTTCACTGATGCAGAATAGCACAGTATATAAGAGAATATAAATATTAGGAAAATTGCCAGCTTTTAGGTTCAAAAGCAGAGCCCTAATTTGTAGTTGGAAGGAGGGACAGTCTGGAAGTGTGCCTTTGTGTATTCTATAGTGAAAGTTGCCCAAATGGCTGTGGTTTCACAGGGACAGGTTTAGGAAACCTTAGGATATAAAAAAGTATATAGCAGTTAACTGTCAACCAAGAAGTTCCTGTGCTACGGTCTATGGCCACCAGAGGGCAGCTGGTACACTCAATAGTGCCTTTCTGTGACCGTGTGCATGCAGCCATATCAGATTGATCATTCTATGTGAGTCAGGGAAGAAATAACCACAGGGCCACCTCATGGGCTCTCAGGGGTTAGTGACTAAACAGGCAACTGTAATGTTCTGCAAATCAAGATTATATGACCAAGATTTAAAAACCCTTTCCAGGCCGAGCCCAAAACTCTCGGGATCCAACATTCTGACTAAATATTCCTATCAAATGGTATATAATACATGACCATAGCAGAAGGAAAATCACTATTAGAACATATTGAATAAGACGGGTACAATTTTCCTGAAATATGCAACAATTAACCCGGCTGCAGAATGTGGATTAAAAATTTTAAGTAGGCCTTCAAAGGGTTAAAGCTCTTAACTTCTGTATTGTTTGTTGGGCTCTGGTGCCCTAAAGGCCACCGGATGGCAGCGCTGCTCATGAATCACATATAGTATTCAGTGCCCCCATCCCTGGGGGGTAAAATACAAAATCGCATTACTCATCAGGTCCACACAGGCAGCAACCTCTAAGACCTCCATTTGCAAGGTTGTCGGTGTATCCCACTGCTATTTCTCTGACTGCAGGAAGGCGGGGGGGGGGGGGGGTGCCTGTGTGTTTCATAGCTCCACTTAGTATGCCCTTCCCAGGAAATTCTCATCTATTTCTGGAGCAGGATTTCATTTCATTTCTCTGGTTATGGTTAATGCACAGCGTTAAGGGGCTGTATTCGAAGGCCTGGGTCCCAAGGACTTCGGTGGGATTTCAAAAAGGAAAAAAAAACTCTCCTTAGTGAGAGATAGCCTTGTTCATTTTTAGCTAACACTGTTGATTTATTCGGTGGCCTTTTGCGTCCTGAACCCCAAGGTCGGGACACTGTTTGCTTCCAGGGGTTCTACTCTCTATTTCGCTCTTCAGCTCCCTGGCAGACGCAGTAGGCTGGCAGGGGGTGCGCAACACATCCTGCAACGCTGAATCCCTCAGGATAAAGGGGGAAGGAAAGCTGGGTGCAGCGGGGGCTGGTAGCTTCTTGCAAAGCTATAGGAGCAGTTCGGGTAATTTTAGCTGATCTGCTTTGATTTCATTGGAGTTGGCGGAAACTTGTTTTTTGGAGTCCTATACTTAAAAAAAAAAAAAAGGGCATAGTTATGTTGATTTACAAGAATCTCCTTCCGCTATCCATAGATGGTCCTATAAAGCGTTAAAGTCAGTTTATATGGCAGGGTAATATTTTGGCTTAGCTGCTGTGATATAGCACTATGATCCGCTGTAAACATATTCAAGTCAAAAGGAATTATGGTGATAACTCTCTTGGACAGTTGTAACAGGTGCTTGGTTGAGCGCCATGGCCAGTCCACAGATGTGGAATGCTCTGCCATAAGCATTATGTCATGAGAAGGGTTTTATAGTTGTGTGGTTTCTTAATGGAAAATATTCCCGTTTAGTTTGGCTTTGTCCAAATTATAAGATTTTACGGTAGATTTGTAATGTCTTAATTTTGGCTATATGTGGTTTAATTTTACATATGGAAAAGGCAGCTCAGCGGAGAGAGGTTGCAAAATAGAACTCTGGCTTTTGAAGCTATCTATGCTCCCATTCTATTTATCAGAGGTTCTCCAGTACGGAGAGTATCTGCTAGTGTTCAGCGAATGTCTTAATGGGGGCCAGAAGCACACAGCCAGGCAATTTCTCTAGCAGCAATAGCAGCACCTCAGATTCTAGTAGGCATACATCATATGCTGGGCTTACAAGATGGCTTCCACGCTGATCGGCATCAGCCAAGATGGCTGCCGGTTTAGACTGTGAATGTGGAGGCAGCCTGGATGAGGGACCTTGCGTTCTCTGGAAAATGCCCTGCATACACTGAATCATTTAAATTTGATCGGCTACTGGCAGGACATAATGCACTCTCACATGCTTTTTTGCTTCAGTGGTCTAAAAGTGGAGTCTTTTCCAGGTGGTATAATGGGAACTTGTCTGCAGTTTCTCGGCTTCTTCATTGCTGACTCAATTGCCACTGCAGAATGAGAAAGCTGTATTTCCTAACACCAGGTGCTAGTTGAACTTAAAATATAAAGTCCATCTTTGTGCAGTCAGACGGAATGGGGCATTACTCTAACAGGAAGGCCGTGGATTAGTATGCCTGTGATTGGGAGTTCTTTCTACTTCATATTGTTGGCATGGAAAGAGCTTCTCTTAACATATGCTGAAGGAATTTTTGGTTAAGAGATGTCTTTGTGAAAAAAAAAAGAAAAAAAGTATTCAGCTGTCCTGAATTCGCCTGTTCTTGATTGACATTTTGAGGCTAAGCAGGGGCAGGCCTGGGTACTATGTGGGTGGGTGCACACCTTGCACTACCAGGGGGTGTGGACTCACTGTATGGAAGAGAGCCCTAGCAATGCTCTTTAGCACAAGATAGGAAAGTAGATGTTTCACTGAAGCGATCATTGGGGGCAATGCTCTGTCCTTACAAGCTCCCATTTATGGAGCCTGGGGGGGCGAGAGCATGCTTCAGGTGGTCGCAGTGTTTGCAGCAGTCTACTCGCCTGGAACAGGAAAGGATCAGGGAGTTGAATCGACTAGAGCCTGATTTGCTTTATGTGGCAAATGTGCATTATGGTTTAATTCGAGCGCTAGCTAATATTATTGGCTTCCTTGGGGTTCACCCGGAGGTCTCTCTGGTGGAGAAATGGGGCGGCTGATGGTTCGTCCAAGTCGAGGCTCAGTAAGCTCCCAGTTAAAAGTCTTTGTCTTGTCCTTTCCCCATGGGCTCTCATAGGTCAAGTAGTTAGCGTATTGAGGCTTTCAGGGAAAGGTACTCTTGGTAGCGCCCACTTGGGCGAGACGGCCATAATAGGCTGATCTCATTCGCCTACTCGACGGGCATTTCCTAGAAGTTGCCGGTAGCAGACGTTCTGCTGCGGCTAGGTCCACGACGAATGTCTCAGGTGGATCGGTGCCCGCCTACGGTTCGGCCTTTGAATGGGCGGGGTTGAAGAAGAAGAGTTATTCTGCGGCAGTCTTCGCCACCTTGTTGAGAGCAAGGAGGCAGGCTACATCTGGTACATAGGTCCGTGCTTGGCGCCTTTTTGAAGGCTGCTGTTCACGGTGGCAAGTCCGGGCAACAAAGGTGTCCTTGGTCTGAGTTCTCTGCAGGACAGTGTCTGAAGGAACTAGCGGCCAGTTCTTTAGAGGGTCCAGCTGGCAACTGTTTCCGGCTGTAGAGGTTCTGTGGAGGGAATAGCGCTAGGTGTTCGGATCGATGTGTGGCGTTTCCTTAAGTTGGGACCCGACTGCGCTCCTCAAGGAGAGTTCGGGTGCCGCCTTGGGATCCTGATTGGGCCTTAGAGGTGTTAGCTAAAGAGCCCTTTGATTCTTTACTCCAGGCGTTGGTAAAGGATTTGCTGTTATAGACAGTGGCTTTGATAGCTCTTTGTTTGGCGCGACGAGTTTCGGAGTTTCAGGCGTTGTCATGTAATGAGCCATTTTCACCCTTTCTGGATAGAGGGGTGGTGTTTGCGACCAGTCCCGTCGTCCTTCCAAAAGGTGGTATCTGGTTTTTCTCCTGAGCCTATTGGTTTCTCTTCCAGTTCTCGGTTTTTCTGGAAGGGGAGTTTTTTATTCGTAGCTTACGCCGATAGGAAACATAAAATGCAGTGTGCGGCATTCGTTTCTTTGTTTTTGTGTGTTGGTTGGAGGTCCCCGCGAAGGGGAAGCATCAGCGAAGGCGACCATTTTGCATTGGGCTAAGGCGGTGGTTGCCTCAGCATTCTAGTGGTGAGGTTGTACGATTCCGGGGGGCTTTCTGACTCTTGCTACCAGGGCATAAGCAGCTTCATGGGTGGATCACTGTGTCATTCCACAAGGGGGGATTGTTAGAGCAGCTTCCAGGTTGTCTCTTCATTCCCTCAGTAACCACTACTGCTTAAATGTTCTGCCAGTAAAGGATGCCTGTTCCGGGTCGACAGTGTAGTGAGTTGGCTGAATAGGTCCCTCCCAATGATTATTGCCCTGTTACATCCCAGAGGTGGAGGACTAAACTGGAGAAACGATAAGGAAATAGAAATTACACTTACCTGGTAATTGTCATTCCTTGAGTGACGACAGTTTAGTCCTCATTCCCGCCCAGGGGTGTGATTTCTTCAGAGTTTATTTTCAGGCGGAGTGGAGCATCAATCTCAAGGAGTAGACAGATCCTTTCAGATTCTAGATCGCAGTGAGTATCCCTCTCTGTTGTTTCTTCCTTCTCTCTTATTTAAACAAGGGGATGGTATAGGAAACGTGTTTGCATAGGGGGGACGTGAATGTAAAGTTAAAAAAAAAAAAAAAGAAAATATAAGACTGATAAGGTTAAAAACGTTCCTCAGGTTGAGGAATGGAGAGTTATTTAAAGTTATGGTATAGTTACTTATTTGTTGTTCCTTTGAGTTTGCTTTGTCAATAGTACACTGGGAGCTGATGGGAGATACCAGCAGGCTATATCCAGTGATATCACGACTTTGACGTGCCCAGTCTCCAAGCTGCAGGAGGAGGTGCACAACCCAGAGGTGGAGGACTAAACTGTCGTCACTCAAGGAACGACAATTACCAGGTAAGTGTAATTTCTATTTTTATACTATTTTTCTAAGTGTATCATTATAAATTGCCCTCAAAGGGGATAATTGTATTACTGAGCACGCATGTGAATTGTATGACTGCATTATTCCCTGTACGAGGACCACAGAACTTCAAAATTAAAATATGTGCATGTTTTCTTTTTGAAAATAATCCCAGGGAATTTATGTCTGCTCTTTGGTACGCACACTCAGTTCAGATAAGGTCACACATAGAGAATTTTGCATGCCTGTCGTTCTAAAACACATCCGGTGTCATTTTAAAGCACCGAGTTTCATATAAGAAATACCGTTTATGAGCAAATAAGGCTTTTAAAATTGCTCTCCAAGCTAGTCTGGTTAACTCTAATAACAAAGTACCACCTTTAACATTTTTGCTGACTGTTATTTTTAATTTTAAGTAGATCAAAATGATCCTCATGTTAATTGAGAACAACACAAAGGCAGCAGTAAAAACAGAGTGCTGAGACATCTTCATAGCAGATATTAAAAAAACAACACTTTTCTACTAAAATACAGTTTTTGGCAACTCATCAGAGAGTCAAAACATGTAAGTTGTGTAGAAAATCAAGACAGCAGATTTGTGCTGTGGTGTTTGTCATAAGCTAATAATGACAATGTGATGAAACAGTCATTGTAATACCTTAAAGGGCAGCCATATGGTGTTTCTGGGCCAGTCGTACTGCTATATGCTAAACTAAAATAGCACTTCAGATATGGCACACAAGAAAATAAGAACAAGCATAAAGCGAGTGTCATTTCAGTGATACAGAATAAGCAATAATTAATATGATATTAATAGGAGTGAAGGAGTGGTCTAGTGGTTGGGGCAAGTTACTTCAGGCTGGAAGGTCGGGGGTTCAAATCCCACTAGAGGACAGCAACCTTGGGCCGGAAGGACTGGGGTTTCTAGTCCCACAGGTGCTCCTTGTGGTCTTGGGCAAGCCACTTAACCCTCCATAGCCCATGTTCCCTGTAAAATAGTTATCTCCAAGTTATAATGCCCTGTTCAATGTAATTTCAGTTTGTTCAATATAAACCGCACTGATGCAGAATAGCACGGTATATAAGAAAATGTAAATAAATAAATAAAAATAAAATGATGTTATCTCCTGGCCATAAACTTTAGAAAAGTACCCCGTATGAGGATAATTTTATGAATTCCCGTGAAGTGCACGTACTTCACTTTATAAGTGCTAAAATATGCACGGATAATCTAGGTGCAGGCACTTACACCAACCCTAAGGCTGGTTTGAATGCTTGTACCTAGATTTTGGAAGAATACACATAAGTGATAATATTCTATAGCTTACATAAATTTGTGCTCTGCTCAGTTTCTGCCCAAATTCCACCTTTATATGTGCACCTTCAGAACAACGACTGCCTAAAGTACAGACATAAGTCTTTGAAATTAGGTAACTTATGTACATAAGTGGGAATTAACTTTATGCAGCTTCTTATAAAATGACCAGGCTTTTCCTTGGAGGGTTAATGATGGGGCAGGATGCCCTTATGTTCTTGTCGCTTTGCTAGCCTGGGTTCAAAATGGTGACTCTGGTCCCTAGTGATAGTTTCACAGTACTGCCCCTAGGGGTCAAGCTGTCAAATAAGTGCTTTTCTCCCTTTTTTTGGTAGCTTGACTCCTAGTGGGAGTACCGTGAGACTACGACTAGAGGTGCATTTGGAAACCAGGCTGGCAAAGAGGCAGGACAATCTAGGGATTGCTCATGCTCCATCACTCACCCACCAGGGAAACTCCCAGTAAGTGTTGAGGAGAGTTGGGTGATGCCTTTTGGGGGGGGGGGGGGAGATGCGAAGGGTTAATAGTCTTTGGGGAGAAGTGGAAGTAATGCTCTTTGGGGAGGGGATCGGGGTGGGGAGTTGTTGCTATGCTGCTTGGGGAGGGGATCGGAGACATGGGAAGATGATGCTGATGCCGTGCCGGAGGGGAGCGTCTGGTGGGTGTTCATTGGCCAATCACTGCAATTTTTTTGGAGCAGGCTGCACTTACTACCTGCTAGATATCATGAGTGTGCTTAATGCATCCTCCTGAGAAGGCATTAAGTGCACCCGCACTACCTGCAGTGGAGACAACTAATTGCAAGCACTATCCACGCCCATTCTTCACTCCTAACCCAGCCGCTTCATACCCCACACCTCAGTAAACTTTTAAGCTGGCTGTTCTTAGTGCGCAATAGCTGTTGCCACACATTAAACCCTTCGTCAACTGCTTGGCGCATTGTAGTCTTCTTTTTCTCTTTGCAGTAACTCACCTCACTTTGCTTATTCATGTGTTCAGGACTAGGCATTTTCCACACAGGCTCATGAGGACGACTCTTTAGCACATGTGACCCCTAACTTCTGAACTGAAGGTACTGAAATGCGTGTAACATGGGGACATGGGCATTCTCTTGCCAATGTCTAGGGTCTTTGTTAGGTGACTAAATAACTAGAAAAGCTACGTGGAAAAACAATTACAGTAATTAATTAAAGGGCTGCAGGGATTCCTTTAAAACTGGACTTTTCCTTAAGAAAAATGAAGATTGAGAACTTGAATGTAGAGTAAAAATATGTTAAAAGGGTGCTAATGGTTCTTGTGGGGCAGTGATTACATTTTTTAAATAAGAACGCTAGCACAAATAGGCATTATTAGTTGTGTTCTATCAATATCTGAATTTTTCGTGCTAGGATTTCTGGATATGTCTTTTGGTTCCTGTTTCTATGCTATGTATAGATCGGAAGATTCCCTTGTGTTCATTTAGTACAAACTATTACACTGAAATATCTGTCACCCTCTTAAAGAACACTATAATTCCAGATACATCAGAGTGGATGACAGCGCAAATGTTCAGGCAGGCAGCTCAACAGTGACAAATGCGTTACAAGTTAACATAGACTCATAAACACTCAAATTACAACAGTATGAATGAAACAAAACAAAACAAAAAATCAAATATTCTTTCCCTGCCTACTCTTAGAAACCTTTCTGTGATAAACATGTACATTTTGAAGAAAGGGGAGTTATCGTACATGCAAAAACAAATTATAGATCACAACTCAAATACAAGCATTACCTTTTGAAGCTGAATTAGCTGGCAGATAGATGTGCTGAAGGGTGCACTAATGGAATGCCCGCTGTCCATTTCTAATGGACTCTACCACAATATAATCATTCAGTAGGTGAATAAAGAGGCCCGCTCTCCTCTCTACAGAAGTCACTCATTAAATTAGTGGGAACAGTAGGAAAAGTGGTGAGCTCACATTATGAAATGGCTTGATGGAGTCTGTTAAAACATGAAACGCATACCAGATTTTCTACTAAATGGAGGTATTTCACACAAGCTACAGAGACTTCCTATTACATTTTACTTGTCTGTCCAATTCATAGGGCTACTTCTATACAGGGTCAAGGTAAGAGGAGTCTAGTGGTTAGAGCACTGGGCTATAATTTAGGAGGAATCCTGCATGCTCCCAATGTTGTATCGTTTCCTCCTAAAATCTTCTTAAGTTGTCTCATATGCTAGACAGTGAATACTTTTCCCAATGTCTGCTAATAGCTGGGGAAAAGACATACATTTGGAATACAGAATATACTGTATGCTATACTAAAAAAGGAAGGCAAAGATACTTTTCAGAGCTCCAGCTAAAAACATATAGGCCCAATATTCAAAAAGGCTGATATTAAAACGCCACATGGTCAGTTGCAGGATATTAAGTGGCACTATCTGGGGAGGAGCTGCCGCTGAATATTTGGGTTGAGTGACGCAATCCGGATAAGTGCTGGCGCTTATCCAGTCAATGCAGAAATATGCGACTAGGACATTCATCCTATACAGCTACGACTATTTCTATAGTACTTTACCTTTAACATGGTTTGGAATACTTTTTTGGAAGATTTTAGGCATTTATGTACATTTAAACATTAGTAAAGTGAAGATGGACATTTTGGGCCGCTATTAACATCAACGGCATATTTTACAAAGTCCATTGTTACTTTTACTGAACATGGCTAGAGCAGCGGGCTCAGAACCACGGAAGCCACGTTTGAATCCCACTGCTGCTCTGTGTGATCTTGGGCACGTTTATATAACCCTCTATTGCCTCAGATACAAACTTAAGGGCCCTCTTGCTAAAGCGCACTAAGCAGTTAATATGCATTTTCATGCGTGGTAACTGTGAGCAAGGGCCTATGGTAACACTTCCCAAGCGGCAATGACAGGTACTGCATGCTAATTCTCACGCTAACTGCAAAATGTGCACTGAGGCGGGGAATGGGCGGATTAGGGACGGAAAGTGAGCATGTAAAGCACAGTGTCCATGTTGCAATTAGCACCGGTGCACTGAATGCCACCTCAATGGGTGGTGTTAGGTGCATCTGTCCTTAGTGCGCCACACATTAGGGAATGCATTCACGTGGTAACTGCCTTGATCATGCTAGCATCACCCCCCAACAGTTTACATGGAGACGTTACACTTAATACATATTAGTTTGGGCATTAAATGCGTATTAGGTGCAAAAACCTAACACACTTTACAAAAGGGCCCCTTAGAGTGTAAGACCTCCAGGGACAGGAAAATACCTACAGTACCCACATACATGGCTTTTGTGGAGGAACTGAATATCGACATCTTTTTCATTGCCTGCTAAACCTGACCTATGGTCCTCATGTACTAATGAAAGATCCCTGCCTACAAGTGCCGGCACCTTGTTTTGCTTGGAAGAAAACACTGAATGTAACTCCCCATGCACTTCTGAGAAACAATGCAATTTCCTTTTGAAAATCAGTGTAAAATATGTACACGAAGGGGGTCATTTTATAAGGAGGTGTGTACTTTTACGTGCAAGGTATGTGCCTAGTTTGGGGTTAATTTGGTCATTAACGTGTGTACAGTATGTGGTCACAAGCATGCATTAATGACCTCTTATCAAATCCCAACCAGTGTAAAATGACATACTTTGCATGCCCATGCATACTTTACTGGTGGCCGTGCGCATGGGTGGAGTTTGGGTAAAACACACGAGTGTGCACATAGATTATAATTTACACATATGTTTTTGAAATGTGGGTGCAGACATTTATAGCAGCTCAAGGACCAGTGTGAAGATTTGCTTCTTAAATGGAGGCATGGTTTCTCGAACTTATGTTAATATCATATAAAGACAAAGAGGCTTCTATGTGTCTTTATAAAATTGCATCTACGTAGGCGCCTCCTTGCCTTCATATGATACTAGCGTAAGTGGTCTAACTCGCTTCTACACTGCGGGTGCAGACATGTACGCCACCCCTACAGCTGCTCTAAATGTCCGTGGCCGTACTTTTTAAATATGCCTATAAATTGTAGTATTTTTTAATTTATGCACATACTACTACTACTATTACTACTTGTTATTTGTATAGCGCTACAAGGCATATGCAGCGCTATACATATAGATGTAAGACAGAGTCCCTGCTCATCAGAGCCTACAATCTCATCAAGACGAAGACCATCAGAAAACTGGAGACACATAAGTGGTGAACAAGAGAATGAGGGGGCATCAGAATCCAAAAGCAGTCTTGAAGAGGTGGGTTTTTAAACTGGCTTTGAAGAGGGCTAGAGAAGGAGCTCAATGCACAAACTTGGGTGCTTTGTTCCAGGTATATGGAGCAGCACGGTGTTTATGTTATTTCTTGATATACTTCCCAGGCTGAAGGGCATCACAGTGGTTTATAATCACTATAATTTTGCAGGCACTGGATACAGTCCCTTGTCCCTAAAGGGCTCACAATCTACATGTACCTGAGGCAATGGAAGGCTAAGTGGCTTGCCCAAGGCCACAAGGAGTGCCTGCTTATAGGAGTAGTAACCCCAGTCCCTCTGGCCTGAGATTGCTGTCCCCAGGCAGGAATTGAACCCTGGGCCCTCTGACCTGAGGTACCTTGTCCTAATCACTAGGCCACTCTTCCCTCCTGGGGCATAGTGAACAAAGTCTTGAGTTGGCAGTGGCAGAGAAGGGTGCAGATAAAAGGGATCTGCCAGAGGAGTGGAGTTCCTGAGGAGGGGTGTAAAGTGAGGTAAGAGAGGAACGGTAGTGAGGAGCCGCAGAATGAATGCACTTAAAGGTCAGTAGGGGAAGTTTGAACTGGATGCAGAAACAGATAGGGAGCCAGTGAAAACTTGCACGTTCATGTGCATGCACACTGGCAAAGTGCATGCCTTGAAGCAAAATGCATGCTTTTATGCAGTTGGTATTTTATGAGATCATTTATGTGTGTATGTGACCACATACACACATGAATGATTTTATAACTTCCACCTAAAGTGTGCTTACTTTGCATCTGCTCTTTTGTGCAAATGGATAAAAGAGGGAAAAGAGCATGCCCTTGTGCAAATGCCATGTACAGGGTGGCCCAAAAAAAGTGAAAACATCTCGTAAATTAAAAGCTTGAATAGTTTACTTATTTACCTTTTTTAGCTATATAACGTCTTTATTTCGACAATTTCCGGTCGCCATCTTTGTTTTTTTAATTTGTCAATCGTTTACATCTGTCTTTTTGAATTTTTAAATAACTTATATGCTATGAGATGTTCTCACTTTTTTTTGGGCCACCCTGTACATACAATATTTTCTTTCTCCCATCTAAATTTGTCCCTGGAAATGCTTCCTTTTCTCCAGGTAAAAGCCTGTGCATACTTTAAGTGAGAAAAAGTCCCGGAACCTCTGGGTTTAGCACCTCCTCCAGCAGCTTGGAGACTGAGCACGTCATTGCTTTGATGACTCTGGTATAAGTAGCCCAGGACCACCTCTCCGCTCCAGTACCTATTGACAAAGCAGACTCACCGGAGCAACAAATAAGTAGTTATCATAACCAATCTCAATATTCAACTGTCTGTATCCAAATTAGGCTGTAACTTAACCTTAACTTAACCTTTAAACTAAAATTTAATGGAACATAAGAACATAAGATATGCCATACTGGGTCAGACCAAGGTCCATCAAGCCCAGTATTCTGTTTCCAACAGTGGCCAAACTAGGTCATATGTACCTAGCAGTTTCCCCAAGAGACACAAGTTCCACAATGCTTGTACTGGGTCAAGCATTGATATCTTCGGTCACTTCTTAATAATGGTTTATGGACCTTTCCTCCAGGAACTTGTCCAAACCTTTTTTAAACCCAGCTACACTAACAGCCTTTACTACATCCTCCGGTAACAAATTCCAGAGTTTGATTACACGTTGAGTGAAAAAATATTTTCTTTTGTTGGTCTTAAATAGTTTACCCTGTAGCTTCATTGCATGTCCCCTAGTCTTTCTATATTCTGATAACGTAAACAATCGATCTACGTTTACCCGTTCCATTCCGTTCATTAATTTATAGATTTCTATCATATCTCCCCTCAGCCGTCTCTTTTCCAGTTTAAAGAGCCCTAACCTTTTTAGCCTTTCTTCATAGGAGTATCCTTCCATCCCCTTAACCATTTTGGTGGCTCTTCTCTGAACCTTTTCTAAAATCGCTATATCCTTTTTAAGATACGGCGACCAGAATTGCACACAATATTCAAGGTGCGGTCTCACCATGGAACGATATAGAGGCATTATAATATCTTTTGTTTTATTTTCCATTCCTTTCCTTATCATACCTAGCATACCTAGACTCCCTCGAAAGAGAACGCATCCAAACAGTCACTGCATAGGTTTATCCTAGTCCCCCCTGAAAAAGACAGCGGACCCACCAGAAAAAACCACCAGAAGGTACTGACTCCACATCCCCCCTAAGAACCACTTACCCTAAATGAAAGCTTTATTTCCCTCTTGGAGTTCCCTCGCTTCAGGCTGTGGTCAAGTGGTGGGATCCGGGACTGGACTGGAGTTCCTCAAGAAACTACAATTAGCAGGTAAGTCTAATTTCATCTTCCTTATTGTCCCTCCAGTCCAGTCTCGGAACCTCTGGGGATGTAGCAGAGCAGTAAATATCAATGGGAGGGACCTTTCAGACCAGCCTGAAGCACTGCTGATCCGAAACGAGCATCCCCCGATGTCTGAACATCCAGATGGTAATGCTTGACAAAAGAATTCAAAGATGACCAAGTCACCTCCTTACAAATTTCTACAGCAGGCACCAAACTATACTCCGCTCAAGATGCAGCTTGTGCCCTGGTCGAATGCACTCTTAGCCCTTGCGGAACAGCCTTACCCTTTAGAATGTAAGCTGAAGCTATGGCCTCCTTGAGCCATCTGGATATGGACGACTTAGCCGCTGCTTCCCCTTTCCTAGGGACGCCAAATAAGACAAACAGTCTATCTGACTTCCGAACTGACGCTGTACGATGCAGATACTTTTTGAGTGTCCGACGAACATTGAGAAGACGCAGCTTCCCTCCCGCTGACTTATCCTCTCCTCCATCGAACACTGGTAACGTCACCACCTGACTGACATGAAAAACCGATACTACTTTGGGCAGAAAAGAAGGTACCGGCCTTAACACTATCTTCTGTTTTGAAAAAGACAGAAAAGGCTTCCTACAAGACAAGGCCTGCAACTACGATACTCTACGTGCGGAAGAAATGGCCACCAAAAAACACCACCTTCAAAGTAAGATCCTTTAATGAACCTTAAGTAAAGGCTGAAATGGTTCCCGAACTAATGCTTCCAGGACCAGATTGAGATCCCACGTCAGCACCGTTAACCTGCACGGAAGTCGCAAGAGAGATACAGCTCTCAGAAATCTTTTAACATCTGCATGCGCACCCAGCGCCTCTCCCTGCACCTTCCCCCGGTAACAGGAAGGCGCTGCTAACTGCACTTTCAAAGAACTAGCCGCCAAGCCTTTCTCTAAACCATCCTGCAAAAATGAGAGAATCTGCGGAACTGAAGCCCGTGATGGTTGAAACTGTCTGTCCTCACACCAGGCTTCAAAAATGCGCCAAACGTGAATATATACGCCAAAGAAGTAGATCTATGCCTGGCCCTCAACAAAGTGGAAATCACCGCTCCAGAATATCCTCTAGTTCTCATGCGTGCCCTCTCAATAGCCAAGCTGTAAGTGAGAATCGATCCACCTGAGGCATTTGTAGCGGCTCCTGAATCAACAAATCATCCCGTACCGGCAGCCGCCAGGGACTGTCCATCAGAAGCCAAACCAGATCCGTATACCATGGCCTCTGCAGCCAATCCGGCGCTATCAAAATCACCCTGCCACGGTGGACCTCTATGCGCTGAACCACATGACCTATTAACGCCCAAGGAGGAAAGACATATTGGAGCCCTTCCTCTGGCCACCTTTGCATCAGAGCATCGAGGCCCTCTGACATTCTTTCTCGCCTCCTGCTGTAGAAGCGACTGGCTTTTGCCAATTGAAAGGTCGCCATCAGATCCATAATTGGAGTTCCCCAGCGATGCGCAATTAACGAAAACACCTCCGGATGGAGAACCCACTCTCCTGGATCCACTCTGACTCGGCTCAAAAAATCTGCTTCTACATTGTCCACTCCTGCCACATGTTGCGCCGAAAGCGCCGGAAGATTCTCCTCGGCCCATGCTAGCAGGCAATCAACTTCCTCCTCCAAGGACACACTTCCCGTACCTCCCTGACGATTTATGTAGGCTACCGTGGTTGCATTGTCCAAAAGCACTCGAACCGGTCTCTTCCGCAACCAAGGCCAAAATGCCTGGAGAGCTAAGGACACCGCCCGCATCTCCAGTCTGTTGATGGACCATTCTTTTTCCTTGACGCTCCACTGCCCCTGAGAAAAGTGGCCCTCGAAATGCGCTCCCCAGCCTACCAGACTGGCGTCCGTTATTAGTGGCTCCCAGGCCAGAGACTCCAATGACATTCCTTTCTCCAGGTTCCCTGGAACCAGCCACCACCTTAGCTCCTGCTGCACCTCCAGTGGACAGTGCAGCTTTTGAGACAGCGCATCTGTTTGATGTGACCACCTCCGCAGCAGACCTCTTTGTAAGGACCTCATATGCATCCTTGCCCATGGGACCAGTTCGAGAGTGGCCGCCATGGTTCCTAGAAGCTGCAGATACTGCCACGCCGTGGGAGTCGCTTTGCCCAAGAAACTTTGCACGAGCCTTCTCAGCCCTTGCACCCTTAGTTGCGGTAAGAACATTTTCCCTTCGTATGTATTGAAATGAGCTCCCAAGTACTCCAGAGTCTGTGATGGGATCAGCTTCTTTTGAAAAATTGACCACTCAACCCAGGCTCTGAAGCAGACTCACAACACAGGCCATAGCCGATTGGCTCTTGACCCTTGATTTCGCCCGAATCAGCCAGTCGTCTAAGTAGGTATGAACCAACACACCTTCCTTGCGTAACTGCACTGCCACTACCACCATAACCTTGGTAAATGTCCGCGGGGCCGTGACCAGTCCAAACGGCAATGCCCAGAACTGGAAGTGTCCCATGGGTACCGCAAACTGAAGAAAATGCTGATGTTCCCGATGGATCGGAATGTGCAGATAAGCTTCCGTCAGGTCCAGAGAAGTAAGAAATTCCCCCTTTCTGATTGCCACTATGACCGACCGAAGGATTTCCATGTGAAAATGAGACAAACTGAGACAACAATTTACCCGCTTGATATCCAAGATAGGTCGAAACGCCCCGTCTTTCTTTGGAACCACGAAATATATGGAGCATCGACCACAGCCGCACTGATCTGGTGGTACCGTAACTACTGCCTTGAGCTGTAACAATCTGTCTAATTTATTTTTATTTATTTATTTATTTTATTTACATTCTCTTATATACCGCGCTATTCTGCATCAGTGCGGTTTACATTGAACAAACTGAAATTACATTGAACAGGGCATTATAACTTGGAGATAACTATTTTACAGGGAACATGGGCTATGGAGGGTTAAGTGGCTTGCCCAAGACCACAAGGAGCACCTGTGGGACTAGAAACCCCAGTCCTTCCGACCCAAGGTTGCTGGCCTCTAGTGGGATTTGAACCCCCGACCTTCCGGCCTGAAGTACTAATGTTTCCTGCACCGCTATCCATTTGATTCAAGCTTTGCAAGGGGATTGAACAAAAGAACTGACGACTGGGCGCTAAAACTCTAGAGTATAACCGTCTCTTATAACTTCCAACACCCACTGATCTGACGTGATTTGGACCCAGGCAGGATAAAATTCTCGTAGGCACCCTTCTACCGGCTGCAATTCTACCTGAGTCCCCCTCACTTCATTGCGTCTTTCTAAAGTTCGGGGCCGAGGAAGGCGCAAAACCTCTACCTGCTCAAAAGCCTCAAAATCCCTGGTTCCTAGCAGGAAACCTTCCTCGCTGAAACTGACCAAACCAAGACGATCGGAATCTTCGAAACTCCCTCTGCGTCCCTTTCTGGTTCTGAGTGGGTTGATTCTGCTTCGGTCTATCTTCAGGAAGATGACCCCCCTTGGATTCCCCAAGGTCCTTTACTAGCTTGTCCAAGTCCTCTCCAAACAGAAGCTTCCCTCTAAACGGCAGCTTACTCAATCTAGCCAGACCATAGCAATGAGACTAACAAAATGTCACCAGTAAAGTTATCTCCCTCCTCCCCCACTGAACTGTAATGCAGATCTGTGTGATAATGACAGTGGTTTCATTGCAGGGTGCTTAAGCAGGAGAGGCACACAAACATCTATGTTGTGTCTATATTTGAAAGCAATACATGTATCCTTGTGCCTTTTTTGGATCATCACAAAGAAAGTAGAAGAGCACTTTAACATCTGCTCTGAGGCAGGTATAACTCATGTGTGTCTGCATATTAATAAAGCATCTTAATAAAGCATGCATATCTATGCTAATCGCACCCCCCTCCCCCACTCTGCCCATTCATGACCCCCAGGAAAACCTATGAGTATATTGCATACAAATTGGTGGTATGTCTCTGTGTGCCTATGTTTTATGGGTGTATACACCAGCCAATTTTGTAAGCGCCTAAAAGAGTGCAGAAAGAGGCCTATTTCCGAAAGTGCAGTCGAGTCTTGCAGTTCCTCTGCCTTAATTGCCAAAATTAATTCACAGTAACTGCAAAGCCTTTACAGTAATTGCTGAGGGCATCGTCAACATTCTCTCATTCGGTTAGCACAGAAAACAATTCTAATGCCCATTAATGGCATGGTAGATAACGCAATGCAATGGCCTGTACCTCTTCATGTGGCTCCATGTTACCTGTCAGGTTATCTGTCGGGTTAATAGCTAACGTTCTGTAAGTACCTTTGCATTAACTGTAAGGTGCATTCCTTGCCCATTCCCCACGTTCTTACTCATTAGGTAGGTAAAGCTAGGGTTGTGCTGCCCAAACATGTTTACATTGTTTCATTTCATTCTCTTTCTTTTATGTTGTTTCATTTTTTATTTTCCACATCCCGAGTTAAGACGGAAATGACCATGTGCTAAGTTGAAGGTGATGTTTCAACTGTTAGCATGTGGGAATTCTCGCATTGAGCGGCTAATGTAGCTTAGTAAATAACGACCAAAATGCTTTTCTGCATCTTCAATTCCCTTACAAAATCACTCCTATGTGACTATCCAGTAACAACCAAATGACTAGGGAGGCACTTTCAGTTTCTTTCATTGCAAAAATGAAACAAAAAAACAAACAAACAGCATTGTATTCATGCTTTCATTTCATTTTATTTCAAAGTACAGCCAGCTCCACTTCCTCTCTCCGCTTTTGTGAAATAGCAGAGCAGTAGTCATCAACTCATGGGCCAGCGTCCTTTTGGAATATAGCACTGATGGGGCTGGAGTGACTGGGAATAGCTCCAGTTCCATTTGGGCCCCAGAAATCCAGTTCGGATCCCCGAGGTCCAAATGAGGAGTGAGGAACTTTACAGATACAAGCTGGGCTGAACTGAGCGTTTTTTTAAATATTTTGATATAGATTTATATTCTTTTATTTTCTTTAGTTCATTCAAAATAAAATTAGCATCCAAATGAAACTGAAAACGAAAGTGTGAGCTAAGTACAAATGAATCAATAAAGCCTCAACAAAATACAAAAGCAAACAAAATTATATAAACACCTTTTCAGTTTAAACTCCTTCCCTACAAATAATCAGAGACCAAGGGGTATGTTTACTAAAGGGTGTTAAAGTGACAGCCATTAATGGCAGCAATAAGGGGTGTTACATGCATAAAGGGCACTGGGAGGGTAGCAGGCGTTCTGGCATATTGGGCGCTATGGGCCATTTAACATGCATTAACAGGATATCGGGCGTTAAAGTGTCAAGTATGCACCTTAACGTCTGAAAATAGCTGCAATCCTAATGCTGGATAAAGAAGCACCAAGGAAAGTCAATCTGAAGGTGATGGATGGAAGGACAGGTGGGACTGATGGACCTGCCAGATCCGTGGGCACCCTATGTGGCAGTCAGTAAATTGGACGAGCATGTGGGAGGCAGCTGTACCAATGCACAGGGGTGTGCCAATGTAAAACGGTGTAATGTCAGTGTGTGGCATAGGATGGGGAAGACGTATCCCCCAGTGGAGTCAGCAGTGGCAGGATGTGTGCAGCAACAGGAGGACAGAGTAGAAGTGGTGACATGTAGATCAGGCACAGGAGAGGCATGCGTGAAGAGCTGAAATGCGGAAAAGAGTACCAGTTTAGACCATGGTGTAGCAGCTTGCACAAGAAGACATGACTGCAGACAGCCAACAGAGACGGATGGGTGGGCTGAAGGAAGGATGGTGGTAGAGGAGAGGGTGGTATGAGCTGGCAGCATCAATGTGCCGTAGATGGCAACCCCAACATATTTGTACTGTGTGTGAAAATGTGCACCACTGCCATGTGGAAGGCCTGATATGAGTCTCACACCTGAAAAAGCTGCATAGTCACCATACAACACCCCAGACAAATGTGCAGATAACAACTAGACAGGTTTCATCCAAACTGGGCAAATGGGGCATGTACAGACATGAGGTGATACCTGCAGGTGGCTATCCGAGGGATAGGATGTGTGTGCATGTACTGCACAGATGTGATAGAGCCAAATCTACACAGTCACAGTCATTATGGCATACATGACTCATGTTGTACAAGCAGGTTATAACTGTATGTATGCAACTGCCTGTTAGTATGCTGCTGCATCAGCACAGTCATGTTGGGATACCTTGTACCAAAAAAGTTGTAATATCTGATAAAAAACAGGGATTGCAAGAACTGCAGTCAGCTGAAGCAATGGAGGGTTAGGTGATCTGCCCAAGATCAGAAAGAGATGTAGGCAATCCATGAAGGGTGTTGCATACATTAAACTGCACAGTAAAACCTTCCAAAGTATCACAAAAGGCGTGCTAGTGGGACTCAAGCCCTGGCATCCTGGGCCCCAAGCGTGTGCCATGATCATTACACCACTCCTCCAAGCAGTTGCCAGACATCTGCAGGGTAAACATGTATGACCCCCTGCAATGTACTGTAGCACAGCCAATAAAGCCATGCTCTTAGAAGAGCATGATGGCGAATAGTCTGTTTGTTGGCCCAAATTGTGGGCAGAATGCAAAACAAACTATAAGGCTGTATGTCTGCCAGTCACAGCAGAGCCCTGACTGTTACAGGCATGGAAAGAACAAGTCCCTTGCTTGTGGAGACTTTGCAATAACCAGTAGGTTACACCTCCATACCACTTTGCACATAAATGGCTGGATACAAAGAGACTGCTGGTCAATGCCTAAAATGTCTGCTGTATGTGCCGGTATAGGTTAGCCCCACCAGAACCCATGAAGCAGGGAACACCAAATGGAGAATGCACGTATTCATCACCTCAGCTCAGTAAGATGCACTGACAGTGTGCGATATAAGCACAGAGCAGCTTCAAACCATGCTACTGAGCAGTTTCTGCGGTCACTCTGAGGGTGAGGATGGATGCCCAGCACCCAGTCCCCAGAACTTGCAATATTAGAGATGGTCTATGCTGCAGATCACTGTCACTACCAGTGTGTGTCAGGTATTATCTGCAGTGTGTTATGCTAATCACCTAGTTTCCTGCACAATTGCAGCATGCTGTATGTGCCAGTCACATCTGGTCTCTGTCCTGCCCCTGTTGGACAAAGACCCTCTAGATCAGTACATTTCAATATCCAGAGTTACAATGTTGATAGCATCTGCTATGAAAGCTTCTAGGTTTGCATGGGGTTGTTACTAGAGTCCTGCTCCTCCTACCATTACCACAGGGAGTAGGCCTAGAACACCTCCTATCCAAACCACCTAGGACTAGCAGCCACCCACAGCAAGCACACTCAGAGTACACCTGCTGACCATCACTGGGTGTTCCAGCTATGCACATGCCAACTGCAGACAGACCACAGGTCAGCACACAGTGAATGTGCACAGAGCGACTATGTGTACCCAGCATTTGGTTCAGTGATTGGGCCCCAGGACAGGAAGTACACCCACATCACTGGGGCCAGGCACTATATAGCACTATGTGGATACATAACCGTGCCATGGTCACTGCTCAGTTAGCGTGCAAGTGCCCTCCCAGCATGACATGCTGTGGCCATCCAGTCCATGCACGTGGCAGACTGGCACTATGACATCTCAGCCATTGACCCTACCTCCAAGAGGAGTGGCCTAGTGGTTGGGGCAAGGTACTTCAGGCCGGAAGGTCGGGGGTTCAAATCCCACTAGAGGACAGCAACCTTGGTCCGGAAGGACTGGGGTTTCTAGTCCCACAGGTGCTCCTTGTGGTCTTGGGCAAGTCACTTAATCCTCCATAGCCCATGTTCCCTATAAAATAGTTATCTCCAAGTTATAGTGCCTTGTTCAATGTAATTTCAGTTTGTTCAATGTAAACTGCACTGATGCAGAATAGCGCGGTATAGAAAAGAATGTAAATAAAATAAATAAATCTTGGCCAATCCACCTTGTTTCAGGCCATACCTACAATACTATGCTCCTCATCATGCACATTTGCAGAGTAACACTGGGAACAGTTTAGGCAATGTGAGGCTCAGTGAGGTGTAGAAAGCCATAAAACAATAGAGAGACATACACAGGCACATCACAGTGCTGAGCAAAAATGGGAATGGTTGGCATTTTTGCCTGCCACAATATCAGCTCAAGCATTGTTAATGTGTGCTCATTGTGCAGGAGTTAGTAGCGCGCTCTGATGTTAATGCCCGCTCAGTGTGCCATTGTTATCAGCCTGGCTCTCCATCCAGCTGTGGATAGTGGAGCCTGTCTGTGTGGCTCATGGATATTTGTACCCTTGCTGGCCGATTCATTGGGGGTTGCACATGCTGGTGTTGTACCTGCACTGTAGGCTAAAGTTTAGCCACAGGGACATGTAATGCATGATCCATAGCCAGGGCCTGAACCTATGCTCGTATGCACACCAACTGTGTGCATTGGGCCACAGTACTGCCATATGGCAACACCAGTCCCTGGAGCTGACATGCTTCCCATCAGACAGACCTTAGCACAGGTTACAATGCGCATAGTGTACAGGACCAGGACATGGCTTTGGTCTGCTGCAGGTGGGTGCCGCTTCCCTCTCCGCCAACCCTGTGCTGTCAGTGTTGGTGGTGCACAGTGCCAGCCCATCCAACATGTGGGTTGGCAGATGTCTAGGTCACAAGGTCTGGATGGGGGGGCAGAGGAATACATGGATGGCTACACAACCTCCCCAACCATCTGCCTCTACTGGGATCCCATCACCACCTGCCAATGATACGTCTCAGGGGGAGGATGACAGCCACTGCTGTGGTAGTCCCCTGGGTGCCTGCATATTGCAGCTACCTGGAGGGCCACAGCTGCTGGCACTATTGGCCTCTTCCCTCAAAGCTGGGTTCAGGGGCAGCAGGGGGGGGGAGGCAACCTTGGATTTCTGCCTGGGGTGCCAGACCCTTGGACCACCCCATGTGGCACATCTCCTTTCCGCAGCAGTAGCATGTCTGTGTGCCACCACTGTCATTGTGGGATCATGACGGACATTACAGATGGTAATACGATTGGCAGGATACCCCTATGAGGAGAGGCTAAAAATGGTGGGGCTGTTCAACCTGGGGATGAGACGGTTCTAAGGAGATATGATAGAGGTCTATAAATTAATAAATGGAGTGTAACGGGTAAACGTAGATCGATTGTTTACACCATCAAAATGTAGAAAGACTCAGGGACATGCAATGAGGTAACAGTGTAACCCATTTAAAACTAATAAGAGTAAATATTTTTTCAATCGATGTGAAATCAAACCTCTGGAATTCATTACTGAAGGATGTAGTAAAAGCTGTTAGTGTAGCTAGGATTAAAAAACATTTGGACAGGTTCCTGGGGAAAGGTCCTCAACCCATTACTAAAGAGGACCTGGAATATCCACTGCTTGCCCCAATACAAGGATTGTGGATCCTGTGTATCTTCTGGGGAAACTGCTAGGTACTTGCGACCTATTTTGGCAACTGTTGGACACAGGATACTGGGCATGATGGACCTTGGTCTGATACAGTATGGCATATTTTATGATCTTATGTTCTTATGTACCACCTGGGCAGCTGCCTGGTCTGCCCTGTGCACCAGCAAATCTCACTGCATGACCCATGTGCCACCTCACTTGCCCCATTTGCACCATCAGCATAGTGCCCTTTCATACTTGGGCACTATGCTGTTGCTGCTACTGGAACACTACTATTGCTCTCTTAGGCTCCCCTATCTGTGCATCACACTGCAGACATTAAAATACACCCTTTCTGTGAGGTTTTACTTTGCATTAGAGTTCCCAGTGTTAAAGGGCTTTAACAGACATTAGTGCAATAGATGATAAGGGAATGCTCTCTCTTTGCCCCATTAACGCCCACTCTCCACCTACTGTGCCCTTTACGCTGCTAGAGCCTTAAAAGTCCATTAAAGCAGCTTTTTCGCTCCCTTAGTGCCCTTTAATAAACATACCCCTAAGAACAGCAGACCATCAAAGCCTGAGGCCTCTGCTTAGTCACTCACTAAAAAATAAAATGCATCAAATACAGAAGTATATAAAATATAGCAAATTAGGACCACATGACCACCTAATTGCCCATTTTTGCTTCTGCAATGTGATGCCACACATCCTACTCAACCTGTGGCCTTCATTGATAATCAGGGAAGTTAAGCCAGGACTTTCCAAACCTGTCCTGGGGACCCCACACATATCTAGGATTGCCAGCTAGCTCTATATGCACCTGACAAGCTTGATCCAGGCCTGGGTTCACCCCATTGCATGCAGGGATATGCAGTTCTGAATTCTTTATTGCACTCCATGAGAAAAGCAAGACTATGAGTCCCAGCATGCAATGGGGTAAACCCAAGATTGAATCAAGCCTGTCAGGTGCATCTGGAGCCAGTTCGCAACCCTACACATATCTGAACTTTCAGAATATCCACAATGGATACGTATGAGATAAATCAGAATGCATTAGAAAGCAATAAGCAAATTTATCTCGTGCATATTTATTATGGATATCCTGAAAACCCAACTGGTTGTAGAGTTCCCAGGACAGATTGAGAAGCCCTGGGTTAAGTCATACTCTCAAAGTGAATGGGTACTAAATATGTGGTAAGTTATAATTGGAAAAATTAATTTGCAGCAAAGCTTATTTAACTTCATGAACCTGGAACATTTAAAAAACAAGACAAACACAAGGCAAGTTGAAATTAATCCATCTGGTTCAAGTTCTTCCTTGGACTTCTCAACTTTCTAGCCATTGGGGGGGGGTCCTTAGATAATCTTTAAAGTTTGGTAAGATATCTTCAATTCTGCAAAAATCACTTTGGGGGTCATTTTGGAAGCCCTATTCATGCGTTGGACAACAGAAAATGGGCATAGAGACATTGAAAGCACACAGAGCCATTTTATAAGCTGGGTCTGTGGACGTCCAAGTCTGAATGGTGGACGTCCAAGTCTGAATGGTGGTGGTGGAGGAATTCTGGATGTCCCCTCCTGATCTCAGAAGCATCCTTTGTTATGTTTAAGTTTAGACCTGCTCAAGGCATGAACAGGCATTTGAAAAGTGCTTGTTTTGGATGGAAAACATCCAGAGGGTGTAGAGAAAAAAGCAATCCATCTTCTCTAGTACTCAGCACAATTTCACTGATAGCAGCAGTTGAATTTGAGCCACTGCTTTCCTGTTCTTAGCCCACTATAACTATAACTATTAGACTAGGAATATCGACTAGGAATATGTCTAATCCAGGTTTTGAAATTCTATTCTGGGGATGTCAATGTAGACACCTCCACAGATGACCTCATCGGGCACGTCCACGTGTGTGAAATCATATCTGCACCTGGATGTGCCTGCTTTTTTTCAGACGTTCTGGCTTAGATGTTGCAGATTGCATTTGGATGTCCTTTCTAAATTTCCCCTCTTTGAATACAACCTCCTTGGCACATAGGTGAAGTTATAGCACTATAAATGATAGTTTTGAACACAAAATATGCAGGTCTAACACTGGTAGGATCAAAGCCGGAAAGAAAGAGTAACTTATATGGTGGGGTCAATGAAGAATGCCTACAAGGGAAAAGAAAATCAGCTGTGAAAAAAATAAATATCTTTGCTGGAACGTTTCTTGGTTGAATCGGGTCTTGGTTTGTTTCCTGTCAGCATCATTGCCCTGAGGCTCTACTTGCTGGGTTCTCTTAGCGATCGTTCTGTCTCTTTGTACAGTGATTAATAAAGGCCAACCTTGAAGTTGATGGGTGGCCAAAAAACAAAGAGGGGCTGCCGTTGCTGCTTAGGAAGTCACTTTGCAATGGGTAAAAGGTCATTTTTTTTCCTCGAGGCATCCTGTAGGGAATATTTATTGCCTATAAAATGCTGCATCTGCGACCTTTCATGGTATTTTATCAATAACGAACAACAAAATAATTCTAGCATTGTTGAACATCATTCATCTATATTTAAACAGTATTGAAAAGGAGATCTTTGTGCTTGAGAATATTAGTTCCACTAGTGCTTTTCTGAGCTGGCCTGAGGATTCCAGTTTCTAAACCTGGCATTGCCGAAGAAAGCTAACAGCAAAAATAAATACTTGCTTTTACTCACACTTTCATTTATACTTCGGATTCAAGACCCCGTAGACTTTCTGGCAGCTGATATGTCTTGATGAGAGTCCACGGGAGTTGGGATGATATTTTATTCAACAGAATTTCTATGCTGTTTGTGTGTGTGTGTGGTGGGGGGAGGGGGTGTTACTATTGATGCTATTTAGATTGTCCACCTCCTATGCATTTATACCTGTTGATATTCAAATATCTCTCCTCATCTTTAGATCTTTAAGTCTGCCCCAATATGCTTTATGATAAAGTCCATTTGTTATGTAATGTACATCAGTTTTCAAAGAGAAACAAAATGGATACTATAGGTCTGATTCTTGGATGCAGATTGCGCCCCGCAAGCCATCTGGCTTGGATTCCACTTCCGGCTCTCCCCATATGTCCTGAGCAACAAGATGGGGAGAGCTGACGGTGGGCAGGAGGGGGTGGACTTGGGCAGGCCAGCCCAGCAGGACGTACAGGGCCAATTCAGGTCACAGCACTGTATATCCTGCCGGGTCGAAGGGGACATGCTGCTTATTCCACCTCAAAAGTGGAATAAGCAGCACCGATCAGGCGATTGGGCCAGGGATCCCCCCCCCCCTCCGGGTCTGGGGCCGGGTGCAGGGGGATCCCCACCACTCAATCCAGGCCCCATCAGGCCAGCCATGGGTTGAGCGGTGGGGAGAGGGGGGCCAAAGCTGTGGGAGTCAGGGTTGCCTGTGGGGAGGATATCTGCACAGATGGCAGGGGCATGCTGGGCTGTCCACAGGCTTGATTCTGTGCATCATGGGAACGTTTTATTTCCGCGGTGCAGAATCGGGTCCAGACAGCCCGGATGTGTCCCTATGTGAATCGGGCTCTATGTATTTCTATGGTATTGAATATTAGGGTTGCTTGTTAGAAGTGGTCACATACCTGTTTTCAAGTGCATGTGGTAAAGAGGACTGAAAGCATAGCTATGAAAAAGTCATATACTTGTCTATTTTTCTCCTCTGTCCTAAAAACACTTCCAGAAATATCTCAAAGTCTAGCTAGACATAGGGGTATTTTACTAAGGCACGGTAATGTAGCACTGGTAACGTTACCATGTGGTAATGTTACCAGATGTAACGTTACCGCGTGTTAATGTTACTGGCAGTGATAACTGTCCCAGAGGGCGGAGAGAAGAGGTCAATGGGCGGGGAGTGGGTGGGTAGAGGACCCTGCTACACTAACGCTGCAACATTAATGCCGGGACATTACCGCCAGTGAAAACCTGGAGGTAAATGCACATTTGCAAGAGAGAGAGACCATTTAAGTGTCAGCAATGTACAGCACAGACAGAGAGTCCAAGTAAAGTGATAGTAGTGCTTCATTTGCAGCAACAGCACAGTGCCCAAGTATGAAAGGGCACAATGGTGATGGTGCAAATGGGGCAAAGGGGGCTGCAGGCGGGACATGCAGTGGGGGCAGGTGGGGTACTGGGCAGACTAGACAGTCACCTAGGTGGCACATAGGAACACAGAAACTGGAAAACAGCAAGACAGCGGCTGACCAAGGTCAAACATGCACAGACGTCTGTGTTCCACAGTGTCCCACCAAGGGGACATGTACCCTGCAGGTACCCCAAACGTCACACAGGAAACACAATAGCTGTAATGGGGCAAGCAGTGCACATCTGGGGGCCACTCAAACAAGGGTATATGTACTGTTCCCAGGGTACGTTCCAAACTGCATATAAATCCAGCTAAATGAACACCCCCTCAAAACAGCCCATGAAAGTCAGTGCAGGGTGTGACCACGCATTGTCTGAAACATGTATACACCCAGTAGTCCAAATTGGATACACTGTACCCGCACCGCATGCCCTAGCCTGTCCACAGTCTGCTGGCAGAACACAATCTATCTAGCAAGTCCACCTTAGCCAACAGTTGCTAAATCACCAACCTGACACCCCCCCCCCCCCCAGCCATCTCACCCCCATGCGGAAGTGACAGAACAGTGGCAGGCGGAGATAGGGCGATGTATGGATGCCCATGTATGCCTTTGCACCACAGACCCTAAACCCTAGGCACCCGCCTACCTGCACATTGGATGGCCTGGGACTGCACACTACCAGCACCGACAGTATATGGGCATGTCAGCATGGCGGGGGGGGGGGGGGGGTTGGTGGGGGAAGAGGGTAGTGGCACCTGCCTGCAGCGGACCAAGGCCATGACCTGTGCCAGAGTGTGGTGTGCAGTGCAACAAACAAGGTCTGTCTGATGAACAGCAAAGATAGCCCCAGGGACTTAACAATGCCTGCACTGTGATCGGGGTCAGTGTGGCAGGCAGGGTTGCCAACCATACCTATCTCTGCACAATGCTGCAATAGGAGTGTGTGTGTGTATGTCTATCCATTGTTGTGGCTTCTTACCCCTAACTAGGCCCACAATACGTACACTGTTGCCAGCGTTAGCCTGCAAATGTGCATACTGAGGAGCAAGGTATTGTGGGTATGGCCTGGAGAGGGCGGATCCGGCAGGATGCGTCTGCATTGGGGTAGGGCAATGGCTGGGACATTGTAGTGCCCAACCACCACCTGCATGAACAGGGTGGCCACAGCATGTCCTGCTGGGAGGACACTCTCACTGTGACCGAGCAGTGACCATGGCACGGCTATGTATCCACATAGTGCTATATAGTATCTGTCTTTAGTGATATTTGTGTGCTGCCTTATCAGGAGCCCCAATCACTGCAGCACTTTCTGGGTGTCTGTGCTGCATATCCCACTTATGGGTGTGCATAGTTCCTCTGTGAACATGCAATATAGACTGGCTAGCAGATTGTCTGCAGTTAGTATGTGCATGGTTGGAACACCTGGTGGGGTGCAGTAGGTACAGTCTGACTGTGCCTTCTGCTGGTGAATGTCAGACCTTGGTGGGTGGCAGTTAAGGGTTTTCCCAGAACTGCTGCTGCCCTGGTAATGGGTACAGACCTAGTATAACCCCCCCCCCCCCTGGATGACAGCCTTTGGCCAGGGGGACGGGGGTTGCTAGTCCCTCCACTGCCTCAATTACAAAAAGGCATACTTCAGGCCCATTGGGGGGTAAGGGACATATGTTGTATACCACTTTGACCCGGAGTGGGTGGTATATTAGGCATTGCTACAGTGGCTACAACAGCCTCATCATAATACTGGGCATGCACCATTCTGAGCAGATCCCAGACCTCCAGAGCTAGATGTAACTGGGGCATACAGATGGACACAGGGTGACTCTACATCCCACTGCATGAAACACCTGCCACACACAGATAGAGATGGGGATCTGCAGCCGAGCCTATCACTAGCACCACAGGTACTGCAGACCCGATGCTGTGCGCCCACCCTCACCGTCAGGGTGAACACAGAACCTGTGCAGTGGCATGGTCTGTAGCTGCTCTGTGCCTGTATCACACACTGTCAGTTCCTCATATCAAGCTGAGGTGCTGGAGAGGTGCATCCTCTATTTGATGATCAGCTGTAGATTGCTGTTATGCATGTGCATTGCATCATGGGTACTGGTGGGGGTAACCTATCCTGGCACATAAAGGAAACATTTTGTGCAGTGACCTGCAGCCTTTATGCTCCCAGAGAGAACCATGGAGGTGTAGCCTACTGGTTAGTACAAAGAACCATGGAGGTGTAGCCTACTGGTTAGTACAAAGACTCCCTAGACAAAGGTCATGGGCTGAATTCCTCTTTGTTCTCATGTTCTGTGCCTGTCCTACTCAAATCATTTTTCATGCCTGTAACTGTCACATCTCTGCAGATCTGTGCTGCCAGCCCATAACATCCTCACCTCAGTTGCTAACCATCCTTCAGCCCATCTATCTGCCTCTGTCAGCTGTGTATAGTCCTGTCCACTTGTGCAGACTGCTACCCCATGTCCTGCACTGGTACCCTTTTCTGCATTGTGTCCTTTCATGCTTGCCCTGCTTGTGCCTGATCTGCATGGTACAACTACTCCTCTGTCCTATCACTGCAAATATCCTGCCACCTCTGCCTCCACTGGGGGACATGTATTCCCATCCTCTGCCACCCACTGTCATTGCAGCACTTTACATTGCCAACACCCTATGCATCGGTACAGCTGACACCAACATATCTGTCCACTTTGCCGGCTGCCACATAGGATGCCTACAGATATGGCAGGTCCATCAGCTCCCACCTCTCCTTCCTTCCATCACCTGTTCATTGTCTTTCCTTGGTGCTGTATCCAGTGTTAGGGTTACATCTGTCTTTATGCCGTACAGTTCATGCTTGTCAACTTGAAGCACCTTACAGCCCTTAGGGCACCTTACGTTAGGGCACCTTAACATAGGGCACCTTAATATCTTTAGGGCACCTTAACCTAAGGTGTCCTATTAGGTGACTTAACCTTATAAGGTGCCTTAAAGCCCTTAGGGCGCCTTGAATTAAGGTGTCTTAACCCAAGGCGCCCTAACCTAAGGCGCTTTAATCCCAGGTGCCCTAGGGCTGTAAGGCACGCTAAAATAGGTTAAGGCACCCTACATTTAACGCACATTAACAGCGCATTGCTCGCATCATGCCGGAACATCTCCTACTGGTAAACATACCCTGGAGTATGTAGCCCAGTGGTTAGGGGTAACACCATGCAATCAATACATTGTGAGTTCAAGTCCTGGGAAACAACAACCTCATGCATACCACATGGGATTGTGGCATGTCAGAAGACAGATGTACCCACTCACAACTTTTATTAATTAATTTATTTATTTAACCAGTTTTCTATACCGCCTTATCCTTCAATCAAAGCGGTTTACATTATGTAATCACTACAAGCAGCACATTTTGTAATGTGTTTGGTGCCACACAATGCGCCCTGCACGTAACACGCGGTCAATGCGTAACACAGACATCAGTGCATATGTGAAGTGCTGACCACGTGTGTCCTAACGTACATAACGTGCCGTTAGAACCTTATAGCGCCACGCGCCATGCGCGTGACGTATGGACCATACACTGCAGGTTGTGCACATAGAGCTGACAGAGAAATGCACGCACAGTGGCAGATGCAACACGCGTCTTCCCAATCATGTGTGTCGAACGTGCAATGCACATAACACCACATGTCCTAAAAGAACGTCATGCGCGTTATTGTGCACGCTGCGTGTTTGTGGCAATGCAACATGCCATCGAGTGAGACAACGCGCATAGCACCACAATACTGCGTCATGAGGTACCACGCATAATACAGCAGACAAGATGGCCACCTGATCTCGCAAGCCAGCATTTATGGGCTCGGAGCTCAAGGTGCTCGGGCGCCTCATGTGCCGTCGCCAGAGGCGCCTCTTCTCAGGCTCCTCCAAGAGGCAAGACCTCCACAGAGTCAGTAAGGCCTGGGAGCAGCTGACCAGGCGCTTCAGTGCATCAGCCGACTACCCACATGAGGTAAGTGCATGGGGGCAGGTGACACAAACCAAGGAATGCAACCTAATAGCCAGCAATCAACACACATATCATGCAAGCACACCATGGGAAAAGGACGGGTCAGTAGTCATTCCTGGGACTAATGTAGGTGCGCCTGCTGCTGTGTGCAGGACTGCCTTCAGGCCTATTAACAGGGATCTGTGGTTAATCCTGGTGCTATTGTAGGTGCTCCTGTTTATGTGTGCAGGTCTGCCCTACTCCCAGGGGGCCTCAGGGTTTTTGACATGGGTCTGTGGTTTATCCTGGGATCAATGTAGGTGCACCTGCTGATGTGCGCAGGTCTGCCCTACTCCCAGGTGGCCTCAGGCCTATTGATAGGGGTCTGTGGTTAATCCTGGTGCTATTGTAGGTGCGCCTGCTTATGTGTGCAGGTCTGCCCTACTCCCAGGTGGCCTCAGGCCTAATGACAAGGGTCTGTCATTAGAGTCTGACAAGGGTTCATCCTGGGATCAATGTAGGTGTGCCTGCTGCTGTATGCAGGACTGCCCTACCCCCAGGTGGCCCCAGGCCTAATGACAGGGGTTTGTGGTCAATCCTGGGATCAATGTAGGTGTGCCTGCTTATGTGTGCAGGTCTGCCCCACTCCCAGGTGGCCTCAGGCCTACCGCCAGACAAGTATGTCTGGTGCTAATGGTCCTAATGTACTGTCAGTCAATACCATATGTCATTATGGTGTATGAGGGACAGGCATGTGTGCCACCCAGCAGTTGCCATCTGTTTCCGTACCCCCACAGAGACATCACCATGATCATGTGCGACATGCTGTTCATTGGGGGTGGCCATGTGGACACCTTCTATGCTATGTCTGGTCCAACGTCCCCATTGGCAGGCGTGAGGCACATTAATGGTGTCCACATGGTGGGGCATTTGGGGGTGCGCCACATATTCAGGTATGTTTGTGAGGACGGGGTGATGAGTGACAGGCTTATTGTGGGCAGAGATAGGTAGGTCATGGGAGGGGGCTCTGGGGATTGGGCACATAGGTGCATGCTTCCAGGGAAGTGGGGGGGGGGGGTCCCGGTGGCGGGACCAGAGTTGATCATAGTGTGGATGAATGGTGGGGAGGGTGTATGACTCAACTGGTAGGGAATAGGGTCAGGTATGCCAGTTGGCCTGCTGGGTATGGAGACAGACTCACTGGCCTCTAATGTGGATGTACAATTGAGTGATGGGGGGAAGGTGGAGGGGGGAGGGGGTGGATCATGGGGGCAATGGGGGTGAGAGGCACAGAGATCTATGATCCTTCACTGTATGGCCGACGCCAACTGACTGTTGGGGGCCCTGGTCATTGGTCAGATAGGTCCTCCAATGGTTGCTGTACTTGTCCCTCTGCTTTGGCTGTACTAGGGGCCATCATACCAGGTATGTGAGCGGTATGACACGGGTGTCTGTGCGGCACTACTCTGCTGACTGACTGTCATGTATTCTCAGATAGGTGTGTGGTGGTGCACATGACATGCATCATTTATTTGTGGTGTCAGCATGTCCATGTGTTCAGGGCCAACCCGTCCATTGGGCAGGAATGTTGTTTGCACGGGGCCCCGCATTTCAGGGGGTTACTCTCAGACAACATCCTTCATTGAAGATTGGCAGGCAGGGTGGCTTTGGAGGGAGCCGGAGAAGCCCTGGCTCCCTCAAACAGCTGCCAAGGTGGAGAGCATCTTCTCCCTTCACTTCGGCAGCTGTACTGACAGTTAGAATGCTGCCGCACTGATCGTGGGAAATAGGGGGTCACAGGTGAAGAGAAAAGGTGCTTCACTTCGGCAGCTTGTAGAGGTGAGCCAGGGCTTCTCTGGCTCCCTCTTAGCTCGCCGTGGGGCTCTTCTGGTGGGGTGGGGTGGGGTGGGGGGTGCTTGGACTGAATGTGTGTTAGGGGGGTTACTCAGACTGGAAATGGGCCGGGGGAGGTCCTAGGACTGGGAATGGGCTGGGGGGGCTCCTAGGACTGGAAATGGGCTGGGGGGTTTCCTAGGACTGGAAGTGGTCTGGGGGGGGGGGGTTCCTAGGACTGGAAATGGGCTGATGGTGGGGCTAGGTTGGGACTGGGAATTGGCTGGGGGCAGGGGGCTCCTAGGACTGAAAATGGGCTGGGGGGTTGCTAGGACTGGAGATGGCCTGTGGGGGGGGGGGGTCCTAGGACTGGGTATGGGCTGGGGTTTTTTCTAGGACTGGAAATGGGCTGGGGGGGTTACTAGTACTGGAAATGGGCTGTGGGGGGGGGGGGGCTCCAAGGACTGGAAATGGGCTGCTGGTGGGCTGGGACTGGGAATGGGCTGTTGCGGGGGCTAGAAGGGAGCGGATGCTGGGTGGGGCTGGAACTAGAAGGGAGCTGATGTTGGGGGTGGATCCAATTGGGATGGGGCTGGGGGAATGACATGGAGAGGGGAAAGATATTTTGTGTGGGAGGGAAGGAAATCTACATTTGGCCGGGTATTGGGTGAGTAGGTGGGAATTGGGGATGGAGGGGTACAATGTGAGTGGATGAAAAAGGAATAAAGAAAGATGGAGGGAAGAGCAAAAGAAGAATGGTTAGTATGTTAAGGCAGATGTTGAGAGAGAATGGAAAGAAAATGGAAGAGAGAAGACAGGAGAAATGGACAGCAGACGATGGAGAGTTAGCAGAAGACACAAAGACACCAGAGGAATGTGGCTGGAGCAATTGCAACTGAAAAACAAATGCACAAAAGGTAGGGAACTATCTCTTTCTTTTGGATCTATTAACTGTCAAGTGTCAGCTCTGGGATGTGTGCATCATTAACGTCTGTGCTTTGTTTCATATAAGAAGACGTTAATTTATAGTTATATGTCTACAGTGTCGTTGTACATTCCAGGTTTGGTTTTTGGAATTCCCAGTTTAATTATTGTCTTCCTATGTCTACATTGTGATTCCTTGTTCTTTGTTTGGTGATGGTCTATGTTCTACATGTGTAAGGGAGCTGTGGTATTCTGTTTATGTAGTTTCTATTTCACATTGCCACTTGTTCTCTTTCCCCAGTAGGTCATGTATTGTTATTCTCTGAAATGTATTGGTTTGATATTTGCAGTGTTGTCTTTTGATAGGTTGAGTATAGTGCTTTGTGAGTCCTGGTAGTGAGTCCTGGTAGTGCTGTTATGATATGGCGGGTTTGCTATGGGTTCTACATGGGTAGTGTTTGTAGTAGTTCCTAATGTGCCCGGCGGTTGGCACTGGATTATAGTAATGTAGCAATCTGGTAGTCTTTCTGTATTCATACACTCATTAGGAGGCATGCTTACTAACAGTTAGTGTATGCTAACATTATGCAAATATTTATGCCATTGAGGCCTCTTATGCAAATGAGGCCCCGCACCAAGTCTCAGAACATGGCCCCGCACCCCCCTTGGCCCTCCCCTGCATGTGATAGGTTGGTAGCTGTTTCTGTAATACATATATCACACTTACCAGCACATGGGTGAGTTGTGTCCAGCTCTGAGGAAAGTCCATGTAGATATATGGGCCCAAGTCGTTCAGCCAACTGCTGTTCCAGGGGGGTTAGGGCAAAACCGATGGGTTCACCTCCACCTGTGCCCATTGCATGGCATCTCTCCGCCGTCATGTGGGCACGGACTCCCCGCTTGATGTCGTTAAAGCACTTTTGGAGGCTTTCTAGGTCCCTGGGTGGGCCGCCAGCCTCACCCACAGCCTCCTGGATCTCTTCCCACACCATGGTTTGTGTGCTCACTGGTGTCTTGGTGCTGAGGCGACCATACAGCACATCATAATGTTCAAGCACATTTGCCAGCAGGATGTTGTTCTCCTGCTGGCTGAATCACAATGCCCTCTTTCTTGCCTCCTCAGGCAAGCACTTCCTCTTTCTCTTGCCACTTTGTACTCTTTCTGGCTGTTCCTGTGTGGGCTGCGACATCCCTGATGGCCCTGCCTCCTCCACCTCCGGCTCCTGCATCTCAACTGCCTCTGGGGACTGCTCCATGAGGTGTTTCCCCACCTTGCTCGCCTGTTGTCTCCTCACCCTGCATGTTTTTCATTGCTTTTTATGCCGTTCACCTTTCACAAGTCTCACCGTCCTCTGCCACGTGTCTCCCCTACTATACACCTTCCACCTTCTGCGCATATGCAGCACACCTTGTGCATGCACAGGGCGCGGTGTAGAGCGCATTGTGCATGTGCAGCGTGCCTTGTGCATGCACAGGGCACGGTATAGAGTGCTTTGTGCATGCACAGCGCACCTTGTGCATGCACGGGGCATGGTGACACACACATTATGCATGCACCATGTGCGTTGCACATGCGCCAGGACCATTCACATATCGCGCCCTGCCTGGTGCACGTGGAGGGTGCGCTGCACATGCGCTCACCACTACACATGCCTGTTTCACATGCACATGGTGCGTTGCGCATGCAAGGCACATTATCCCATTCGATGTACACTACACATTGTACATTACTCGTTGCCTAGGATTGTGGGGCACTGCCATCACATTTGCTACCTGTACCACATGACTGCCATATGTTGTACCTATATGTCAGTGTTCCTTGGACAAATATGAGTGCATTGGTACTGTTGCTGGCACGTCCGGCATCTTCCCCTCATGTACCTGCCGTGTGCCTTATTCATGTGCAACATGCCATACACATGCGCAATGCTTGTAACATGCACTGCATCGCCCTTTGCAAGATGCAGGACGCACGTACAGGTACCCATAAACATTGTCAACAAGGGCTGGCCATCGTGACGATACATCTGTTTGTTAGGGTTACATGAACATGCTCCTACATCCACCCATTCTGCTCCCACACCTATATGCAAGCATTGTTGGTGACACATGTACATCACAAGCCTGGCACTCGGGTGGACACATAACATTTTTTGTGTGCCATGCGCATGTGTGCTATGCCTGCGTGCCGTGCCATGACAGCATGTTCACGCATGATGCCTTCGTGGGGCCAGGTACGCACTGTACAGTGCATATTCACCGGCATGGCATGTTACGTGCACGCATTGCACTTGCGTATCCATAATGTGCCATCTACAGGCATTACATGCTAGTGGCATACATGCAATGTTTTGGTGTGTTGCGCATGGTGTGTTCATTACACACCGTGGCTATGCACGCTATGCTTATGTAGGGCACTCTATGCTTACATAGGGTGCATAACATATGCAATGCGTGTAACGCATAGTGCAGGTTCCTTATGGCTGTGTGCAGCCCGGGGGGGGGGGCATACCTCATCATTGATACACTGCTGCTGGTGTGCGCTGCTGCATGTACAGGTGTGTAGTGTTTGTTCTGATCATGTACCCATCCCCACACCTTTTTAGGCGATGTGTCTTTACAGTAGATGTCATCCATGATGGCTCACTTTGTGTTTGCTGCTTGTGCTATCCAGTCATTACATGGTGAGGCGGAGCTGCAGTTGCCTGAGGAGGGAGATGGTATCCATGGGGGTATGGCACAGGGCATGGGTGCAGTTCCACAGCAACACAGACCTGCAGCTGTTGGGGCTCCACAGGCCAGAGCTGGGCCAGCATGGCACCAGAGGTGTGCAGAGGTGCGCCTTCAACAGCCTCTCCTCTACAGACCCAGGGCCATGCTCCAGGGCATGTGTGAGGACCAGGTCATCTCCCTCTACTGTCTGAGCACAAGGGCTATTAGGGAGCTCTTTGAAGATCTGAGACCTGACCTCAAGCCCCTGACTGGCCGGTCCCATGCCATACCGGGTTTGGTCAAGCTCCTGAGTGCCCTACATTTCTTTGCCTCTAGCTGCTTCCAGACATCGTGGCCGCAGTGGGTGGGATGAGCCAGCCCACCTTCTCATGCTGTCTCCACCAGGTACTGCAGGCCATGGTCAACTGGGTAAGGAATTACATTGTATTTCCTAACAATAGGCAACAGTGGGGGGCCTTGAACCTGGCTTTTGAGCAGATTGAAGGGATACCACATGTGAGGGGAGCTATTGATTGCACACATGTTGCCCTGGTTTCACACAGAGACAGGAAGGCAGTGTTCCGCAACCACAAACACTACCATTCCCTTAATGTGCAGATTGTATGTGATGCAAATATGCATATTCTGAATGTGGTTCCTAGGTTTCCAGGGTCCATTCATGACTCCTATATCCTGCATCACTTGGCACTATTCAAACAATTTGAGAGTGGACAAAATGAGGACTGTGTCCTGCTGGGTGGGTATTTCTCATCTCTACTGTGCACATTGTGTTATTGTGTTCTGGGGTGCTAGTCTACTATCACAGATGGGCCAGGGTCACCTGTGGTTTGTTGTGACACCTTTCTGACTACATATCTCATGTGACACACATGACATGTCCAGATGCAGAACTGACTCAGTTTCTGGGAACATTCAGGACACTGGCCGTCAGGCAATGCCATATCACTGACCAGCCATTGTGTGAGTTACTGGGTCACATTGGCAATTATTACCTCAACATCCCTTTCTTTATGTTCTGGTGGTGGCAAACTGACAGTTTATGGGGCTTTGCCCACTATCACACCATGTCTCCGAGTACGCGTTCACATACCTTTGGGGGGTTTTACGATGACATATGTCTGCCATATGTGTGTCATGGGTCTTTTGGGTGTCAATGCACACATGCAGTTTCCATTGGTGTTTGGTACTGGTGCTCTGTTGCACGGACATTTTGCACAGAGAACTTATGGGCACATATGGTGTGTTTATCATATGGTGGTGTGCAATACCTTTATGTTGACACATATGGTTCTCAGCCTCTGACTAACCATATACGCACATGTACATCTGTCTGCCTTTGTGGTGTGTCCCTAGTTGTGTGTGTGTTCAATCTGTGTGTGTGTGGTGACTTTGGGGAGGGGGTGTAGATTTGCTTCATCATTGTTTTCTGCAGTACTGTGGGTTTGGGGCCCATTCACCTCTCACCATTTTGACCATGTTATGTTGTTATATTTGTGTTGCCACGTTCTGACACACATGTATGCTTCATGTATATCAACAGTGTTTTGTCATTTCTGACATCTTAACTGAACTCATCAGGTATATGTTACTGTGATACCTGCTGTGTGTGAATGGTATCTTGGCCTTCACATGCTTGCACACATCTGCATCTCTGCCCTTATCCAACGTGTGTTGGCATGTGTCTGCCTGATGCATTCTCAACTGGCAATAATGCCTTTCGTGTACAGGTGGTTGGTCATGTGTTTGGTGTAGACACAGATGTTGTGTGTTGCCATTATTACCCTTCCCCAGTGTTCTGTGTCTCAAACCTCTAGACACTGGCACATAGCTGTTGCATGCCATCATGTGCCGTCATATGTTTGTGTCATTCTTCGTTCTGTTGTTTGTTTGCACCTACATGACTATGTGCATGTGTGTGAACATCTGTTCCTGATTGACTTTTCCACATTTCTTTCTGCAGGTGATGCTGGATATGGGTGTCGGGCCTGGTTGCTGACCCCTGTGCATTTTCCACGGACATGTACAGAGATGAGGTACAATGAGGCCCATGCCTCCAGTCGCTCAGTCATCGAGCACACCTTTGGCGTTTTGAAGAGTCACTTCAGGTATCTGGATTGGACCGGCAGGGCCTTACAATACTGATCCATGACTGTGGCACAGATTATTCTGGCCTGTTGCATCCTGCACAACATTGCTCTCAGGCACAATATCCCAGTCAACATTAATCCGGATCTGGAAGATGATCCTACGTGCCCTCCTGTACGTGCCCGTGGTGACACACGTGTCGGTACGGTGATCAGGCAACATCTGATTGCTGAGCTCTTCTCATGTATGTCCTGCATATGTGGGGGAATGCATATGGGTATACATGTACATGCTGCCATGTGTGTCCCAACACTACATCATGACATAAGTATGTTTCACTTGTGTTTGTGACTCCACAGAATATGCTGTTGGACCTGCCTGCTGCTGTGATGCAGTGAATAATGTGTGAACGTCATTCAACATGCAGCAGACTGGGGTAGTTAGACATATAGGTAACTACATGGCAGTTACATGTGACTTGGCCATCATAAACAGTCACAACAAAGGTGTAACCTGCAGATAACTATGAATGCTGTCTGTGCTGCGGCTGTTGTGTCACCTGTCATGCATGTACTGTCAGCACAGTGCAGCATAGCACATGTGTGATGTTATCTGGCCTCTGCACATATGTTGTTGTACACCTCTTTGGCCTGCATCCCCTTACCCCATATGTACATGTTGGCATACATATGGCCATTTCTATCTCACCAGTTCATGTTCTGCACCATTGCATTTGTGACCCAACCAACTTAGCTGGGTGTATCTACAGGTGCTAGATGTGGTGGTGAACAGCATGTACACCCTTCCCTGACATTGTGGCATTAACCAACATCAGTGTATACTTGCATGGCCTGTTATCATTATCTCCACTGATCTCAGATTGATGACAGACAGGCTGTATGCTACTGGAGGCATGCTCACCTTGGTTTACAGTGTGTGTGTATGTGTGTTTGTGCATATCAATGTAACGATACACTGTGCAGGCATATGGCATTATCTTGTGATGAGATGTGTCTGGACACCTGTGGTGTGTTGCTGAATGTGCTATTTCTACCTTTCTGATGTTGACCTTGTGAACAATGTGAGCATATGTTGTTGACTGACATATCTCTTGTTTGCTGACAGACCAATATGCCTCAACATTGCAGTTTCACACATGTCACCATACTTTGGACATGTGGCAATGATGGCTGCACATGCAGACATGGTCATTCAACACATTTCACTGACATATTCTGCATGTACTGTGATGGCTTGTAGCCTTTAGCTGCCTCAGACAGTCCCTATCAGACACATGCTGCACACAGACGGTGGTTTGCACCTTGGATCATTTGAGACTAATGTCATCCTTTACATGTTTGTGTTTAGCTGTTTGGTACGTAATGCTTCCTTTTGGGGTTTATGTGCACCAGCATTGATGGACATGATGTGGACCTCTGAGATGCCTGTGGGACATGGCCATAGACATGTCCATGTGGAAATGACAACATGGTCTGCAGTGCCATTTCTTAATGTCCTCGACATGCAATGTGCTTTGTGTTGTGATAGTGTAATGTTTGCATGTCTGATGTTTCATTATGTGCATATTGATGTTGCACTCCCTGCAATGTGACCTAATATTGTGTGAGGTATACTATAACGGTGTTTCTACTCCTTTTACCACAGAGCACAGGTGACACACACAGCACATCTACTACACTGCATCTGCAGTCACCATCACCCACTTGTTGGAGGACACAGCAACACCATGCCATGATCCCTGGGAGATGGTGCCATATGGTGTTGGACCTATGCGAGTGGGACACATGCCTATGATGGACATTATTGTTGGACTGGTACTTTGTGCATAACAAGGGTGACCAACACACCATTGCTGCCATGCTCTGGCTGGGTGTCGGGTTCATCGCAGGAGACACACATTCCCTTTGACATACTGTGGCACATTGAGATGTCACACGGGACTATGCATGCAACATGGGTTCAATGACAGACTTAATGGGACATGTACGGTTGCAGACAACATTTGCGCTATGGACACTGTGTACTGGTGCATAAATGTGCAGCAGGGGATCACATACTCGCTGTATGTTGTCAATCCAGCTGACATTGTGTTCGTGTGTGTGGCTTATGTGTGTGACTTGCATCGCTGGATATCCTCATATGTTTGGGTCAACAGGGGCATACAGCCATGTGTGTGGCATAAGAGGGACATTGTGTAGGTCTTCTTTTATTTGTCTGGCTGCCTTGCACTTGGCCATGACACGCTGTTTGCCACCATATCACTGTGATGCGCACCAAAATCTTGGATTGCTGTTGGGCCCTTGCCAGGGGTATTACTGTGCATCTGGGGCAGCACTCTGTCATGGTTCAACTTACACAGTGCATGTGCATGTAAATGAATATGTTGGGACACCAGTGCATGTGCCGATGTGGATTTTGTGTGGGTTACTGCACCATTGTTGGCATGTTTTTCTACCTCCACAAACATGTTATTGTGTTTGGTTAATATACAGATGTGATGCTCGATATTGACTTACAAACTAATCATTGCATGTCTGCACAGTCATATCTTTCGCATGACATTGCAGCACACACATTGCATGGAAACCTTTGCAGTGTGGCAATAGGTGTGTCCATTTTCGGCCTGCATTTGCGCATTCCATATATATTGATATAGGTGTGATGTTCCTGTATCCACACCACCTATTACAGCAGGGCTTATGCATAGTGCTACCTCTGCATGTCTGTAAAGGTTGGATTTGTATGTTCTTTGGCAACATGTGCCTCTCGTACCTGTGTCCATGTCCTCATCTTGCATTTTGTCACTGTTTTTTGACCCATTTGTGCATTAAAGGTGTGTATTTGGCTGGGTACCTTACTTCTGCTCTTTCTCAGCACATCACATACTGATTTTCAGGCCATCTACACTGCTGTTTGACCCACTGATAAACACACATATGGTCAGAGCAGCTGAAAGGTTTTGTTAGGGCATTGGGACATGACATCATTGTCATGTTTGTGTATTTGGCTATGCACTGCAAATCCCCATCTCTGCATGTCAGCATGGCATTACATCTCTGTGTCTTCCTTTATACCTTGTCGCTTTGTGGTTGTGGGGGTCAGCTTGGTGTACCTGCCTAGATCATGCTCCTTGTCAGTTGTGTGGCCTGACACATATTTCATGGCTTACCCACCTATCAGAGCACTCTCATGGCCATTGTACAGTTGGTGGACATGGGACACAGCTAATCATCACTTTGTCCTGTCCAGTTTACAATGACTCGTGCACTGGTGTTTGACACTGACAGCTATACATGTCCAGACAGTCTAGGCAGGTATGTTGGAATGTCAGCCATGCGCCATGTGTTGTCTTGCTATTGCAGTGCTGATGCAGACGACGTCATTCAATGCCATCTGGATCACTCACAGCACAATAACCCCAGACCACCTTTGTGATCATTGCCCAGTGTGGGTGTTTTATCATGCACAGGATGTGTGAGGTGAGATGTTCCCGCATCAGTGAATCCATTCATAGCTCAGTAACATGGTGTCTGTGGTATTCATAGCATGTGTCTATGCTGCTGTGTTGTAGGTGTTCATCTATTTGTTGCACATGGTCCATACTCATGTGACACATGTGTGAGTGTCAACTTCACCCCTTGTGCACATGTCCATCAACTATGCGGGAAACATACGTTTACATGTACATTGGAGTGTTACATCAGATTGACTATATCAGACACAAGCAATGTTGGGTTGTTATACATGTTTGGTTGACACCATCACTGAATTAGTTTGACATGCATACTTACCTTACAGTGTTTGGGACACACAGATGGGTACTTGCAATATGTTAGTCAGTTGAAGTCTGTTCAGCTACTCTTCATCATGACATACTGCAAACGGACACAATCCAACACCTGAGGCATACAAGGTGGAGGCATACTTGGTTCATGCACCTCCTATGAACTATGTCCATTCCAGTGTCACGGTAGTCATGTTGCCCATATCAGGCGCACTCAGAGCTGATGCATCGGGGCCCCATTTTGTCAGGGAAGGTAGTGTGGTGTGGTGTCTCCAACATTGTGCTGCTGCATTCCTGCCCACAGATGGTTTCACTGATATCCATATAGGTATTGCATTTTAACACAGCTACATTATTCACTCACATGTGCCTGGCCAGTTGCATGTCAGCTCATTTTTACCATTCTTGCTTCTTTTCAGTGGGGTTTTCTACTATTTGAGCACATGCATGTTCAGGCTGGTGCCAGTGCATCCCCATCTGGGAGGTGTATCACGGATATAGCTGGCATTGGTGTTCTTTGACACTGATGCTGACAGTGGCAGTGGGGCAGATTGAAGATGCACCTGCCTCCTTGTCTACACATCATCAACGGCAGAGATATTCATGTCTGTACACTTGCAGACTTTTGGCTGTGTATGCATTTTCAGGTTTGTGTGTCCTGTATTGACAGGCAAGTATGTTCTTGTGGACATTTCATAACTGAGGTGTGTTGGATCCTCATCGTGCAACATCTACTATCTACATGCACACATATGCGACTGTGGCATTCAGAGCATGCAAATGCATTGGGGGGGGGCTACTAAGCAGTACACACCATGCAGCTCCTGGACATGATCTGTCCTGCTCATCATCTATGGACAGGCCAGTGACTGTATCTGGGACATGTTGGACACACATTTGTCTCTGCTGCTGCATCACCACACTGACCAATGTATTTAGTTGTATACTGATGATGTACATGACTCACTTGAACTCACATCCCTGAATGGTGGCAGCTGTATGTGTGCCAGTCGTATGCCACCTCACAGGGAGCTACGGGTTTCCATACATGCATTGCCTTTGGTGGGACACATTTGCATTGTGGTTGTTTGGGATAGTGGTTACAGACATACATTGAGCCACCATAGGTTGCTAGTTCAATTTCCACATGCTCCTTTCCTTTTATTTTCTTGTGTTCTGCTAACGTTCCCATACAATGGCTGCAGCTTCGTCACTTCTCCACACACCCTTCCTTCTCTTCACTGTGCACTACAGTGTGCCCTCCATGCAGCCTATCCATCACATATTAGCTGTTACATATGGTTCCTTTCCTTGGGTTGTCTGGGTGAGAAGCTGGCTTGGGGATTTGGTATTGCTGTTGGTTGAGCTGTGTTTGGATTCTTCAGTGTACTGGTTCAATTCTCACAGGCTCCTTTTTCAATCTGTTCCCCATTGTGCCTTTGTACACACACCATCCACATGGCTGGCCCTTCAGACCAGCCCCTGACACCCTTTCAGTTTAATTTGTTTACTCTTATGCATGCTCTTTTCATTGCATACCATTTGATGGTGTGTGTGCATGTGTTTAGCTGTGGCTCATTTCCCAATTACAGACTGTGATATCAGCTGCCTGTGATCTATGGCCTTACACCTATGGCTCCGTTGTTCATGTGGCACCATGTCTGCACATCCCTCAGAGCGTCTTATACTGTCTGTGTGCCTTTGAGTGCAACCCCTGTGGACACGCTGCTGCTTCCCTCGGCTGTGATGTTAATGTGTGGTAATTGTCCAGAGCGCCCTGTACTGCGTGTTAATGGACCATGGTTACCTTAACGCCGCACCGCCCACTTCCTTATATAGCATCAGTAATATTAGCGCTGCACATACTACCGGTGACGTTACCGCGCCTTAGTAAACATACCCCATAGATATGCTATGGAAACACACATACTTTTAACCAGAGAGAGGGAAATGTTCATTTTGGGGGTCATTTTAAAAGACTATTTGTGAGATGGACATCTAAAATTGGGTATGTAGATGTATAAATCCAGAAGATATCCCTAGAGCCATTTTAGAAAGCCAGCTTTATGGATGTCTGCAGGATGAACATATCCCTGTCATATGGGGGTGTGGTGGAGGTGTGTTTGGGGCAGTCTGGAAAGGATGTGCGTGCCTGACTACAGAAATGGCAAGCATGTCTAAACCCATCAGCAGTAACGTCCATGTCTATTCCTGCTCCAGGGTATGAATAGGCATCAGAAAAGCTCTTGTCCTGCTACCAAATACCTAGATGAAGTAGCAAAAAAGAAATTGGAAGGGTAATTAACATTCATTTTCTGGTCGGCAAACTGATGCACATTTCTATAATGTGCCTTTTTATGTATTTTTTCTTTATTTATATGTTCTTTTATACCACTTTATCCAAAATCAAAGCGGTTTACAGGGAACAAGATACAAAAAATAATGAATATCTGCAGAACTTGAGGTATACAGAGAATATTTTAACATTGAGTGTACATATAACCAGGATTACATAAAGGCTGTGAGAGGAATTTGTAACAGGGTTATAACAGAATCAAGGGATGCAATGGTGCCAGTGCAAAGGCGTTATCTAGGGAGTAGTTCTGTAAGGCAGGGGTGAAGTAAGAGGGATGGTATCTTGGGACAAATTTTAAACTGGGCAGGTATTTGGTCAAGTTATTGTCCCTTCAAAGTGTTCTGTGAAATAAATACATTTTGAGGTTCTTGTGGAATGATGATAGATCCAGAATAGTTCTTATCTTTTCTGGGAGAGAGTTCCAAAGACTGGGGGAGTAGAGCGAGAAAGCTCTCTTGTATGTGGACTGATTGCTACTGATATAATAAGCATGTTTTTTGAATGGCTTTTTCTTTTTCTGCTGTAGTAGTCTGAGGGTAGCTTATAGAGTATTTTGAAAGACTTTAGAAGTACTTTGAAACTGATTCTGCTAGCAATTGGTAGTCAGTAGAGCTTCTTTAGGCTAGGAGTGATGTGTTCTGATTTTAGGGCTTGATACATGAGTCGGGCGGCTGCATGTTGAGCCATTTGCAGTCTGTGTAAAGCATGCTTTGGGAGCCCTTTGAAGATGCTGTTGCAGAAATCGAGATGTGGGCAGATCATAGCTTTTAGGACTGTGCGGAAGTCGTTCGAAGATAGAAGTGTTCGCAAGTGTTGTTGTTGTTAGTGTTCTGCCATCGAGTCAGTGATGATTCATGGCGACCCTCTGGATAGTTCTCCTAAACTGTATTTGGTCTTCAGTCAGGCAGCTCATTGTTGATAGAGTGGCACCCATAGCTGCTGTTATTGTATTGGTCCATCTCATTGCTGACCTTCCTCTTTGGCACTGACCTTCTACCTTGCAAAGCATGATGTCTTTCTCTAACGATCTCTCTCTTTGCATGATGTGTCCAAAGTATGAAAGTTGAAGTCTTATCATCTAAGCTTCTAAAGAAAGTTTAGGCTTGATCTCCTCTAGTAATGACTGGATTGTTCTTTGGGCAGTCCATGGTATACACTAGTGGTTCTCAACCCAGTCTTCTGGGACCCCTAGTCCAGTCAGGTTTTCAGGATATCCACAATGAATATGCATGAGATAGATCTGGATACAATGTAAGCAGGGTATACAGATTTATCTCACACATATTCATTGTGGATAGCCTGAAAACCTGACTGGCCTGGGAGTCATCCCAGAGGACTGGGAAGAAAACCACTGGTATACCCAGTATTCTTTGCCAGCACTATAATTCAAAGCCATTAATTTTCTTCCTATCTTTTTCACTGTCCAACTTTCACATCCATATTGAAAACACCATGGCTTGAACAAGTCAAAGTTTTGTATGCAGAGAGACATCTCTGCTCTTGAGAATCTTGTCTAGGTCCTTCATAACCATTCTGCCAAAAGCAATGCATCAGCTGATTTCTTGACTGCTATGACAGGGTGTACATCCCATCACTGCAGGACTCCCAGGGGATCCCAACTAGCTCCGGCTCTGGAAGTATGGATCCCTCAAAAGCTGTGGATGAGGAAGGGCCTGAACCCCTGTGCCTTCCCTGGCCAGGAGATATAGGGCCTGGCTCCCTGATAACACTTGGGATGAGAGGGAATTAACCTGGATCCCCATGGCGATAGACCCCCCTCTTAGGAAAGATCATGGGAACCCCCAGTAGGAAGAAAAGATAGAGCTGGGAAATGAGCAACAATTAGTCCCCCAAAAGACACCCATGAATATTCATCTGGTGGATAACCTGCCGGGGTGGTAATAGCTACAAGCAGCTATGTGAAAGGTGGCAGGGCGTCCAGGTAATTCCACACCTGGGATCCACCCCGGCTGAATCCGAGACTTAAACAGGGACGAGAAGGGGACTTTATTGTAATGTTCAATGTATATGTCTGATTAAACTGAAGGACATCAGGAAGATGTCATTTTCATATTCCTGACCTAATTTGAATATCATTCACATTTGTGTTGATACAAAGGACCCTGGTGAGGGCTATGTGGGACCCATGGAGGGGACAGTTGCCCAGAAGAGGGGGAGAAGACCCCAGTGTAGGAAGGGATCCCACAAACATGATTTTGGGACTATTGATCCAATAGTCACCCTAATGTATAGGGGAACCTCAGAGATAGACCTCCCTGCTTGGGGAACCATAATTTGTGGTTCCTGAACTACTCTTTATGAATGGATTAAGTATGGCAAGATCTGAAAGGCCTGCTAGATATCTATCTACTTGAGCTGGAGATGGCTAGTGCTGGATTAGACCTGAGCTTGAACAGCAATTGCTTGTTGTTTTCTTATTGATTGTTGATTGAAGTAAGTTAAAATTGTTAACCTTTTCAATTTTTTCTCCATTGATGATGAGCTTTTTTATTTTTCTAGTTATCAGGTTCTTTGTTTTCTTTACTTTAAGGTGCAGGCCTTTATTTAAGACTATGTTCCTTGATCTTGAGAAGCAAATGTTTCAGATCATCTTCACTTTCAGTCAGTAGTGTGGTATTATCAGCATAGCAAAGGTTGTCAATGAGTTTTCCACCAATCTTCGTACCTCGGTAGTCTTCATACAGTCCTGCTTCTCTGATGATTTTGTTCTGCATATAAATTAAAGAGGTAGTGGGAAAGCATGCAGCCTTGTCATACACCTCTGCTGATTTTAAACCATTCTGTTTCTCCTTGTTCTGTTTGAAACTGTTGTTTCTTGATCCATATAAAGATTGTACAAGAGAACTATCAGATGTTCTGCTATACCCATGCTTCTTAATGTGGCCCAGAGATTCTCATGGTTTACATAGTCAAAAGTCTTGCTGTAGTCAATAAAACACATATAGATATCCTTTTGTTATACTTTTGTCCTTTCAAGAATCCATTTCGCATTCGTGATGATGCCTCTTGTTCCCCCCCTTTCCTAATCTTTGCTTGCACTTAGGTAGTTCTCGTTCCAGGTATGGTTGTAGTCTCTGCTGAATGTTCTTGAGTAGAATCTTGCTGGCATGTAGGATCAGAGCGATTGTGTGATAATTTTCACAGTCGATCGGATCACCTTTCTTCAGTATCAGTATAAATACAGGTTTTTTCTAGTCAGTTGGCCATGATGTTGTCTTCCATATTTCCTGGCATAGCTTTGTAAGTATAGTAACAGCTGCACCTGATTGCTGTAACATTTCAATGGGAATGCCATCAATACCTAGTGCTTTGTTCTTTGACAAGGCTTTCAAGGCTGTTTCGACTTCTTCATTCATCACCGATAGCTCCTTATCATAAGGTACAGGTTGAAATAGGTGTGGTCCACTTGATCCTTATGATACAATGATTCTGTATATTCTTTCCACCTCATTCAACATGGATCCTTGAGCATCTTGTAGCATTCCAATTCGAGGATGGAATTTTTTCTGTAACTCTTGTAGCTTTTTATAAAAGCCGATCTTGTTCTTCCTCTAATAGTTTCTGATTCTATTTATTTGCATGCATCATTGTAGTACTTCTCCCTTGTCTTGTCTTGCTGCATGTTGGAAGTCTCTGTTGAGTTCTGCGATTACCTCTCTTTCCTCTGGCTTTAACTTCTCTGTGTTTCTAGGCAATTTTCAGAGTTTCTTCAGTCATCCATTTTGGCCGTTTTTGCTTTTTCACCTTTTGTAGAGACTTCTCACTTTCTTCCTGATGTCATCCCATAACTCTTCTGTAGCTGCTTACAAAATTGATTTTGTAAGCAGTCTTTACATTCCGGTGGTATAGTATCATGGTCAAATTTTGCAACAGTTATGAATGGCTTGCTCTTTTTCAACTTTAGCTTAAGTTTGCATACCAGTAGTTGGAGATCTGTACCACAGTCAGCTCCAGGTTTTGTCTTTGTTGATGTTATAGAATTTTTCCATCTTTAACTACCACAGATGTAGTCAATTTGAGTTTTCTACAATCCATTGGGTGAATTCCATATGTACAGTCACTGCTTGTGTTGCTGGAAGAAGGTGTTTGAGATGAATAGATCGTTGGTCTTGCAGAATTCTATCAGTCTTTCTCCAGCTTCATTTCTGTTGCCAAGTCCATATTTTCCAACCATTTTGCCTTCTTCTTTGTTGCTAACTTTTGCATTCCTGCTTTCTTTATGACTTCATTCCAATTGCTTATTAGGATATTGAGGAAAGGATTATCTGTGTTAAGGTGTGGTATAGTTTCATCTAGGAATGCCTGTTTGTCAGATTGTCAGAAGCGACAGGCAGAGGCTGGGAATTTTCTTGGTTTGGTTGTGGTTAGCTGGAAAGGTATGGAGACGTTTGCTGCAAAGTAGTCAGTCCAGGGGAGAGGTTGAATCTGGAGAGTAGGAGGGTTGAGATAATTGAGTATATCCTTAGGTATGAAAATGAGATCCAGTATGTTTCCTTTGCTGTGCATGGGTTTGTTGTGTTGGAAATCAAGTGCATGCATTGCTTCAAGGCTTGGGTATGTCCTGAGAGTGCTGTGGAAAGGTTGAAGTCACCTAGTATTAGTAGGTGTTTGTTTAGAGGGTTGTTTGAGCAAAGTAGTTTGAGAATAATAGTTAGCTCCTGTGTGTCTGAGGTGGGAGATCTGACACTATTGAGCATTTTTTTTCGCTTTTAGTTATGATGCAAACTCCACCTCCTCTTCTGTCGGCTCTCGCACAGGTAAAGATATCATAATCTGGTGGCTTCAGTTAGTTGATAAGGACTGTGTCCGTAATTGTAAGACAAGATTCACTTATGAACATCATGTCTAGGTTGTTGTTACTGCTGTAGTCTGTTATTATACGAATTTTATTTCGAACAGATCGTGCATTGATGAGGGTATTTCAAGTTTGTTGTGTTGGTAGAGGGAGCTACGGTGCTGTGTAATGGAAGGCTGCTTATAGGAATGCGTATTATTCTTTGTGCAATAGAGGCATTCCGGTTCCATATTTTATAATGTGCTGCTTCTAACCTGTTGTGGTGGAGAGTATGTATGACTGGGATATGTTGTGAGTATGTTGTCAAGGGGCAAGGATGTGTTGCTAACAGGAGAATTCACAGTATAATCAGAAGGGTAGAGTATTGCTTGAGCTCCATTTGAGGAGCAGCTAAAGAATTTTGTGTTTATTGAGTAAGGTGGGTGGGATATTCTTAGGTAATGATGTGTTGCTTCCTTGATATTGTTAAGTGTGAGATGACAGCTACATTAAGGTATGAGTGGAATCTAGGTTCACTCAAGGTCTACACTAAGGATCACGTCTTAGATGAGGGCCCACCAAGGAAGAGAGTGAGCTTTATGCAGAGATTGTCTGTGAGTGATGATGCCTCTGAAGGAGGCGGAGCTTACCGGCGTCTGTGTGGCCTGCCTGGATCTCCCTTTAAATGAATTTGAAGGCTGTGCGGGGGTCTGGATTGCAGCAGCGGCTTCTTGATGGTGCTGTGTGGCCTTCCTGGATCTTGGATCTCCCTTTAAATTCATCTGAAGGCTGCAGGGGACCAGACTGCAGGAGTAGCTTACACACACACACACACACACACACAAACGGTCAGCGAGTGATGATGCCTCCAAAGGAGGTGGAGTTTGCCACATCTGTGTGACCTGCCTGGATCTCCCTTTGCCGCGAAGGACCAGATTGCAGGAGTGGCTTGCACACACACACACATGCGTGCGTGCGTATGGTCTGGAAATCTGCAGTGGTCGTAGTCGAGTGATGATGACTCTGAAGGAGGCAGAACTTACAACATCTGTATGGTCTCCCTAGATCTCCCTTTAACTGAATCTGAAGGCTATATGGGGTCTGGAGTGCTGTGTGACCTGCCTGAATCTGTTCTCCCTTTAAATGAATCCAAAGGATGCAGGGGACTGGATTACAGGAGCGGCTTCCACACACACATACACATGTGGTCTGAAGATCTGCGGTGGTCCTTGGCAAGTGATAGCCCAGCCTCTTGAAACTGCAGGAGGGGGGGTTGGAGTGTTACTTGAAAACTTTCAGAAAATACATAAAATAACCGCACAAACAAGCAGTTAAAAACAATCATAGATCAGCAATATCCAGATCTGTAAAATTCATAGAAACTATTTTGTCCTAATAAGAGAATCCACCACATATAGCAGTAGCCAGTCTCATGCAAAGATCTCATATGACCTAATTCAACAGTTAGAAAACAGGCCAGTTGCCAAGGTGATACGACGTTTTCCTTTCTCTGTCAAAATTGTCTCTGAAAAGAGAAAGCTTTCCATGTCAGTGTGTGAGAATCGAGTGGTGTAAGCATAGGAGACAATTAGGTGCACTTGCTTGGCAGATGATAAACATGAAGAGGGTCACTTTAGAAATGCTATTCATGATTTTTGTGTCTGAAAACACCCAGTCATTGTGTTTCACATCAATGTCCCAAAAACCATTTTAAAACTCCCCAGTTTACATGTGTCCAGTGCGATTATATCGATGTTGCATGGGGGATGCCAGAGGCATGACCGGGATGTTCCCAAAAAGATAAATGTGTGTGCCTGATAGAATGATCCTGCACGTTTGGACTTGGTGGCAGACACATCCTTGTGAATGCCCACTCCTAGGCATGAATAGGCATCTGAAAAGTACTTATTTTGGCAACCGAAGACCTGCACAGAGAAGAGGAGAAAGTCCTCTCACTATCCCAGAAATTTTTGCCAGTCCGAAAAAGCATGTAGGTAACTATATAGGCCTTTTTCTTGGTTGCCGCACTGCTGCAAGTCTCTCCTTACAAAATGACAAGCCTGGACATATATGTGGTGAGAGATCCACATTCCCATTCCAGAATACTACATTGGGCATGTCTATGATGCCAGGCTCATGTCTGTCCATATTGGACACCTGCAAGTTTATAGAATCGTCTCAAAATTTGCACATGTTTAGGATACAATTATGCACGTCCCCGTGTCTATTTTATCTGACAGAGACATTTATCTTTTAGGGTGGAGTCCTGCTGATTTTAGAAAATACTTACATGTGCTCATCTTCACTACTACCTCTCCCACAGAATTTCGGATGTTTTAACTTGGACATCCCAGATAGTCCCCAACATGGCCTTTCTAAAAGGTGGCTTTAACGAAATAACCAAATCGTTGTTTTGAAAAGTTTAAAACCTGATTTATATTCTTCTTCCACATATATTCTGCCCTTTCCTCTTCCCTTTTCTTATTTAATTCCCGAGGAAATAAAAAACTGCAGAATAGGGGGTTAGGGAGTCAAGGTGTTTTGCTGTTTTGCTTTGATTGTACCTTGCTGCACATCAGAGAATAGGAGCAATAGGTGTGCTATAAAGAGAGACAGAACATATAAGATCAGGGGTTTTTTACACTTGAAATCTTGTTTAGAGCTATTTTGTTCAAAAAGAATATGCTACTGCTGATGTAATATTGCTACACACTGACTGTAGAAAATGCTTCTTTGAAATCACAATGCAGATTCCAAAATTTAATCAGATATAGGCTTTTGAAAATTTCCCTTAGTTATACAGATGTATTTATAAGGAGGAGGGGCATTTTCAGTGGTGGCGGCCACTTAAAGCGACTGGCTATCACCGCTTTCATTTAAATGTGGACATTCAATACTGTCGTCATATCCAGCCACTGGCACTTAATATCCGGGTTGCCTGGTTAACTGATTAGCTAACCGGTCAGCATCAATATTCAGCGCTTGCTGGATAGCTAAACCATCTAAAGTTATGGCAGTCATTCAACTGTCCCAAATTTAGATGGATAGTGTGTCATTCAACTGTCCTAACTTTAGCCGGTTAGTGCGCCATTCAACTATCCTAATTTTAGCCGGTTAGTGCGCCATTCAACTATCCTAATTTCAGCCGGTTAGTGCGCCATTCAACTGTCTTAATTTTAGCCGGTTAGTGCACCATTCAGCTATCCTAATTTTAGCCGGTTAGTGCGCCATTCAACTGTCCTAATTTTAGCCGGTTAGTGCGCCATTCAACTCTTCTAATTTTAGCTGTTACTATGCCATTCAACTGTTCTAACTTTAGCTGGTTAATGTGCCATCCAACTGTCCCAACTTTAGCTGGTTATTGTGCCATTCAACTGTCCTAACTTTTAGTTGGTCAGTGTTAACCAGGCAGCAGCTCAATATCACCGTTAATTGACTAACCCCCAGTACTGCCCCCTGGAATGCCTCAATGCTAGCTGGCTAGTGTCGAGGTGTACAAACCGGGTAACCAGGGATAATCAGTGGCACTAAACAGTTTAGTGCTGCTGAATATCCCACTGACCACAATTTAACCGGTTAATAGATCTGCCAACCGATTAAATCTCTTTGAATATGCCCTCTGGGATTACACTTTTACATTCCCACAGCATTGTTCTGGGAGTGGTGGTGATAGGTTGATCATGATTGTTATGTTTAATTATCAAAATCTTGGGGTGGGGGTTAAGGTTATGGAAGTAACTGAGAAGGATACAGGCTGACATTTTGCCTAGGCACCTAATATCCCTGTACTAGCTCTACATTTAAGAAGCAATTTTTCATGAGACTGTAAGTAGAAACACCTGACATCTGGTTGGATTTTGCATAGCATCTGACATTTACTACCAAGAGACGTTGACTGCCAAGAAAACAGAGTACTGAGAGTAAATGGAGCTAGTGTTTGGGAATCCTGAATTAATAATATATGTCATACAGTAAAAAATAGATTTCAATAGGACAGAGACTAATTAAAATTGCAGTCTACAAAATGTGGTAAATTGTTGATATAAAGGTTTCAAGTCTAAAAGAACTTGGAATATGATGGCAATAAAGAATACAAGACCCTACCAGTAGTTGAGGAGTAGCCTTAGAGCAGGAGGTTGAGAACTGGGAAAGGAAAGATTTGAATCCCGCTGATGATCCTTATGACCTTGAACAAGGCACTTTACCCTTTCTGGATTCTGCAAAAAGCTAAGGACTAGACATAGAAAGATACTGCCGTATTGCCAGATGCTGGCACTCCTTAACACACACTATTTCCCACAGCTCCCATTTTATGCAGTGGGACCTATTTACTAATAACATGTGTTAAAGAAAGCTGAAGGCACATTGTACAAAGGCCGTTTAAGTGAAATCTGAGACGTCCATGTCAAAATGTCTGAAATTCTTTGGGAGGGGTAGCAGTGAAGGTGGACTCATGTCTCTGCTCCAAAAAGATAAGCGTGTCCATAGTAATATAAAGAGAAAGGGGAGATGTAGAATAAGGGACCAGATGTGCAGAAAAATGGCCGATTTGAGAAACATAAGTGTGCATGGTAGTGGTCACACAGACGTGCCAGCATTGATATTTCGGAAAGTGCACATGGATATGTCACAACATACACAACCTGTCCTGCCATTGGGGAAATGAAGATGTGCAGCGACAGCACAGTAGAGAATAAAGCCTCAATATTTACCTGCTCATTTTTTTTTTTAGTTAGCAAAAATATTGAAGGAATGAGAAGACCATAAGAAATGCCATACTGGGTCAGAACAAGGTCCATCAAGCCAGTATCCTGTTTCCAAACATGGCCAATCCAGGTCACAAGTACCTGGCAGGCTACCAAAAAGACACACAGGTTCCACAATGCTTGTCCAGTGTAAGCAGTGGATTTCCCTCATCCCCTTTAATAAAGGTTTATGAACCTTTTCTCCGGGAACTTGTCCAAACCTTTTTTAGATCCAGCTACACTAACAGCTTTTACTACATCCTCCGGTAAGAAATTCCAGAGTTTAATTACACAGGTACACTACCAAAAAACTGCCTCCAGTTTTGCAACTGATTCCTATAGATTTTGGGGTGCTGAATCTAGGAAAAATAGCCAAAATGTTCCATCACGTCACGTTTTCTTGCAAAATTAGATTTCTTACCCATATAAGGAATGTTCACATAATTTCTTTTTAGCCGACTGCAGTTTATTTTCTTGGCCCAAAATAGAGGTTGTAATGGTTAACTAACTAGAAACACTCCCTCATGATATTTTAGAGTGTTTTGTATTCATTTTTTACATTAACAGGACAATTGGGAGGCAGGGGGCTAAATCCAGTACTCGCGCTGGCACATGTTCTTTCCTGTTCGCCTCGCCTCGTTCGCTCGCTCGCTCAAACACGGTGGTTGCGACATGAACGTTCCTGTCAAATTTCAGTTTCTTGCAAGTTCATTATTACCTTTTGTTTGCTCAGTCGTAATCCAGCTTTATTCCGAAGTGGTTCACTACAGTTGTAGTTTGCAGTGCTGTGTATTTGTGATGGCTCACAGAGCCAGAGGTTGCGTCAACTCTCCGGACAGTTGTTGTTTTATTTGTGGGGAATATACCGTGAAAAAGCGGCAGAGGAACATTTCTGCATTTATTAAAAAAGTATATTTCGCCTATTTCGGTTTGAAGTTAGGCGATCAAGACAAACCGTGGGCTCCTCACAAAGTGTGCAAGACATGTGAGGAAGATCTACGCTTATGGATGAAAGGTAAAAAACAAGCATTTCGTTTCGGAATACCTATAATGTGGCGTGAACAAAGAGACCACAGCAGTGACTGCTATTTTTGCTCTTGCATTGTGAAGGGATACAACTTAAAAAATAAGAACGTAATAAGTTACCCCAACCTTCCCTCAGCAATTAGGCCTATGCCTCATAGCAACGAAGTACCTGTGCCTGAACCACCAAAATCTTTGGATCATATTTGTGTGGACGGTTCTGATCATGATGAGACTCATCAGATGGCTTTTCCCGATGAGTCCAGTACTTCCGAGTTTGAAACTGAAACAGATCCGAAACCTGAACTTTTCTCTCAAGCTGAATTGAATGATTTAGTCCGGGATTTAGGACTCCCAAAAGATGCTGCCCAACTGCTAGGTTCTCGGCTTAAACAGAAAAATCTATTGTCACCAGGAACAACTTTTTATTGGTACCGCAACCGCGAGACACAATTTTTGAAGTATTTCAGCAAAGAGGAAGATTTGGTATTTTGCAACGATATATACGGAGTGATGGAAAAGTTTAAACTCAAGTATGATCCTGCTGAATGGCGGCTGTTCATTGATTCGTCAAAAGACAGCATAAAAGGTGTTCTTCTTCATAATGGCAACACATTCGCTTCAGTTCCTATTGCTCACTCTGTTATTCTCCAAGAAAAATACGAGAATTTGGCCCTGATTCTTCAGAAGATTCGTTATGATGAGCATAAGTGGATGATTTGTGGAGACTTTAAAATTCTATCCATGCTATTAGGGCAGCAATCCGGTTTCACCAAATATCCCTGCTTCCTTTGCTTGTGGGATAGCTGGGCCCGCGACCTACACTGGGGGAAAAAAGACTGGCCAATTCGGGAGTATTTGAGACCCGGTGAGAAAAATGTTCTTCATGAGAGCTTGGTACCTCGTGATAAAATTCTATTACCACCTCTCCACATTAAGTTGGGTCTCATTAAGCAATTCATCAAGTCCCTTCCAAAAGATGGTGAGTGCTTTCGGTACCTTTGCTCAAAGTTCCCCCGACTTTCTGAAGCAAAGCTAAAGGAAGGAGTGTTTGTTGGCCCTGATATAAGGAAACTCATTTCAGATGGAGCATTCGCTGAAACAATGTCTGAGAAGGAAAAAGAAGCCTGGGATTCCTTCAAGGATGTTGTTCTCAAATTCTTGGGGAACAGGCGGGATGAGAACTATAAGGATATTGTTGCCAGGATGCTCAATGCCTTCAAAGAACAAGGCTGTAACATGAGCCTGAAAGTCCATTTCTTGCACTCCCATGTGAACTACTTTCCCGAAAACTTGGGGGCGTACAGTGAAGAACAAGGTGAAAGGTTTCACCAGGACATCAAGGACGCAGAGAGAAGGTACCAAGGAAGATGGAACACCACTATGATGGCTGATTTCTGCTGGTTGCTGCTGCGGGAAACACCAGATGAAAAATACGCCAAGCAGCGCACCAAGAGAAGCATTCGGGGGAAGAAGAAACGGGCCCACCAGGAGATTGATTGACCCAAGAATGACTTTAAAATCTAAACTGTGTTGACAAATATCGTGTTTTTACTAAACTTTGAAATAAAAATTTGCTAGTTATTACCACAGTGTCGGATCTCATTTATTAGAATTTTATTTTCACACCATCGGGTGTTTATCTTCATGTATTGCAATGGTGCGGTTTGCGTTTTCTATTCTTACATACATACCTGTACAACATTTTTTGCACATTTCTTTGCTTTGCTTTGTGTCTAACCTCGCTCTTATATGCTCAATGTTTGTGCACATGTATTTATTTATTTATTTATTTATTTTATAACTTTTATATACCGCGCTATTTGTTATCAGTGCGGTTTACATACAACAAGGGTGCACAGTCAGAAGTCTGTTCTGTGCTTACATTGTAACAGGAGTTTAAACTTGGAACATACATTGTAACAGGAGCATAAACTTGGAGCAACAGGGGAACTAAAAACCTATGTACAAAATATAATTAGCTTTGGATTGTATATACAGGAGGTCTAAGGCGGGTTCAAGATACTTGTGATAGGGTGCGGTTTGTAGACATTGGCAGGTGGGCGAGTAGAGGTGGGGTGGATGCTTGAGCAAAGTGAAGTAGGAAAATGTGGTGTTTAATTGCCTTACGGAACTGCATAAGGCCTTTGATGGATCTAATTTCAGGTGGAAGTTCGTTCCAACATTTTGGGGCATAGAAGGCGAATGATCTTTTCTTGGTCGTCTGTGTGCACTTGATGGATTCTTTGGGGATGATCAAGGTATTGTCAGTTACTGATCTTCTGAGTCTGTTTTTCGGGGTGAGGGTGATAAGGTCACTGAGTGTTGTGGGGGCTAGGTTGTTGATGATCTTGAAGATGATGAGAAGGATCTTGTATGTTAACCTGCAGTGAATAGGAAGCCAGTGGAGTTCCTTGAGTATCGGGGTAATATGGTCTGATCTTGTTAAACCACAGAGAACACGCGCGGCCGCATTCATGGCGAGTTGTAGCGGATTAAGGGTGTTCTTGGGGAGTCCATAAAGAGCCACATTTGCGTAATCAAAATGTGGGAGAATGAGGGCCTGGAAGATGGTCCTGAAGTCATTATGAGGTAACATGGGCCTGAGGTGTCTTAGCGTTCTGATTTTATTGTAAACAGCTCTGGTGGTGTTTCGTATGTGCTCCTTAAAGTTGAAATGCTGGTCAAGAGTAATCCCTAAGTAGCGAATGGAAGGTTTGCTAGGGAGTTCCGCATCTCTTACTTTTAGGGAGGATGGAGGTGAAAAATCTTTGTTCCTTGAAATGAAGAGAACCTCCGTCTTCTTGAAGTTTATGCGGAGATTTTGAGATAGTAACCAGTCAGTGATGGCGTTGAAACAGTTGATAAGGGTGGAGAAGTCTGGTTGTTTGATTTTGAATGGTGTAAACAGCAGGACGTCGTCTGCATAGATTAGAGTGGAGATATTGAAGGAGCGAATGATGTCGCATATCGGCTGCATGTATACATTGAACAGCAGCGCAGATAAGGAGGAGCCCTGCGGAACACCTTGGTGTTGGCGGAAAGGCGTGGATGTAGTGGAACCAACTCTGACATGCTGCCAACGATCCGATAGATAAGACCTACACCATTCCCAGGCGAGGCCACAGATGCCCTTCTCCTGGAGACGAGTGAGAAGTTGAATGTGATTAACGGAGTCAAATGCGGCAGAGATGTCTAGGAAAATGAGGGCGAAGCCGTTTTCAACCTTGTCCAATCCTCTGTTCAAAGTGTTGGTTAGGGTGGTGAGGAGAGTTTCTACACCGTGAGACTCCCTGAATCCGTGTTGACAGGGGTCGAGAGGTGCCACCTCATCAATGTGGTGTTGAATCTGCCGCTGAACAACCTTCTCTATTATCTTGGACATTATAGGTATACTGGAGATTGGTCGGTAGGAGTCAGTTTTTAGTGGGTCAAGTCTGTTATTCTTCAGAAGTGGTCTTATTGATGTTTGTTTGAGGAATGTGGGGAAACAGCCTGTTTTAAATGAGAGTTTAATGATGTTGATTAGAGTTGGGCTAAGTTCAACTCGCAGAGCTCTGATCCAGTATGCTGGACAGGGATCACTTGGAGCTGTAGATGCGTTGATGATGGCGATGAGGTCTTGGATGTTTTTCTCTGTTGGAGTTGTGAACATTGTGATAGGTGGAATTGAGGTGGGTGCATAGCTAGAATTGGTTGCTGAAACTGTGTTGGTTATGGAAGTTTTAGATTGGAGGTAGTCCGCATAAGATTGGGGGGAGATAGAGTCAAGTTGGGTAGGTGAAGGTTCCTTGGTTAGGGATTTTACCAGGCTGAAGAGGTCTCTAGGTTTGTTTAGAGAGCGGAGAAGGAGTTTGGCATGGTATTCACTCATTCTGAGGTATATGGTTTCACGGTGGAGTTTAAGGCTGGATAGGTATGTTTCTTTGTCGATTTCGGATCGGGATCTTCTCCATTTTCTTTCAAGCTTCCTAAGGGAGAGGAGGGATGACCGAAGATCTGTTGTAAACCACGGGGCTGGATGTCTCCTTCCTTTAGGTCTCTTAGGAGCTAATGATTTGTCTATGGCTGGTAGTTGAGCAAATGTTTTCAGCGTGATGTTCCAATTGGTGATTGCTTCTTCAAGGTTCAGAGGCATTGGATTAAGCTTAGGTAAGGCAAGTTTAACGAACTCATCTTTATCAAGTGTTCTGAAGTGAGAAGTAGGTCTGGATTCTGTACTGGAGTCTTTGGATGAGAAATGAGTAAGATGGGTGGGTATCTGGAACGTGATTAGCTTGTGGTCTGACCAAGGAATGGGGGTGATCTCCATGTTTAGGTTGGCCTTCTGGTTGATAGCGGATTGGGGAGCAAAAATTAGATCCAGTGGATTTCCTTTAAGATGAGTGGAGGTGTTCACTATTTGCTCGAACCCAAGTGTTTGCATAGCTTCTAGGAAGGCATCTGCTTGGATGGGTTGCAGGGAGGGCAGGTTAAAGTCTCCAAGTAGCCAGTTGGGGTTGCGAGGGTTAGTTGGGTTGCAGGCAAGGTCAATAAAGGTAGAGATGACCTCCGGTGGAGAGGAGGGGGATCTGTAAATTAGGTTTATGGTAATTTCTTTGTTGGCAATGGTGATTATGTCCGTGTCTATGGTGCTCTTGGCTGTGAGTAGTTGAAATCCGAGTTCAGTTTTTGCAAGTATAAAGACTCCGCCACCTTTCCGGTTGACCCTGTGGCAGGTATGAATGGAGAAGTTGGGAGGGATTAGTTGGTTTATGAGGGCTGTATCGGTGTCTTTAAGCCACGATTCTGTCACCATGAGGAGATCCAGGCCATGGACAGCTATCAAGTCAGTGATGACTGGCCATTTTTTGCGTACTGAGCGTGAGTTTACAAGGGCACATTTCAGAAAGTGTTGTGACTCTGGTTTCTGTTTGGGATTGTCGGGATGATTGAGGGCTACGTACAGTAGATGAGAGTGTCTAGAGTGGTGTGAGGGGCTGGTATCAGGGTGGAAGGGGTTAGAATGATTCCTCTTGCCCAAGTAGGGTATGGCAGAGATGTGATATTGCCCAGCCGAGAGGGCTATTGAGTGTTGAAAGGTGTTTGCTAGGAGGAATATGGTAGAGAGGGTAAATAGTGGGATGGCCATGGTGGCTGTTGTTTGGGACAAGTTACAATTGAGACAGTGTTGAGAGAGGTACAATGGGACCTTACCGACAGTTTGTGGGAAAAGCTCTGCAGTACAGTTTGTAGGAAAAGCTCTGCAGTACAAGGAGGTGATTACATAGTATCATACAGTGGTAATTATCATATGACAATGTTGTTTAGGAAGAGCTTAGGATAACAGAAGCAAGATCAGCTAATTACACACTTGTGGGGTTTGACATAAGGAGGGGTAACAGTGTAGCGTATGGAACAGATTATACTATAACCTCTTGTAGCAGTTAAATATACAAGACAGACAGTGCAAAACACAGAGTTACTGAGGGTACCTTAAGCAGAGAGTTATGTAGAGTTTGTGCAGGTAGCAGGGCACAGCGGACTAGTCGAGAGGGCGCCCTGGATAGTGGCTCTTCACGCCGATACCGACCGGTTCAGACGTTGGTAGTCGCTGGATCGATGTATGTGGCTGTTTTAAGTGCAGACAATTTTGCTACCATCACAGTGTGTTTTGTTGACATTACTCTATTCTTATGTGCTGCCTTGTTACAATTTTCTTTATTCTTATTTGAATAACTACTAAACAATTAGTATAAAGAATTCATCCAAGAAACTTTTATCTCGATCGCACTCAATCTGAAACGTTCACCTCAAACTGCTAACCCAAGGTAGCAAAAAATCTGTACGTGATGGAGCAAATTGGTTACCAGATTTGGATTCAGCGCACCAAAAAACGTAAAAATCAATCGAAACATTAGAGGCAGTTTAAAAAAAATTTTTTTTAGTGTACCTGTGTTACTCGTCGAGTGAAAAAATATTTTCTCTTATTGCCGTATTTCTCAGATTATACTATAAGTCATTCCTGAGTATAAGTTGCAGAGGCCAAAATTGGGAATTTTACCGGTAAAATCATAGTATATAGTTGCCCCGCTATATAAGTCGCGGGTTCTAAGAATAAAGTGTAAGACAACACTGCTGTTTTTTTGAAACCCGATTTATTGTGTTTCACTTTCACTTTCCAATAAGAATCTTGAATGAAGTGCATAACAACATAGTAGTTCATTCCACATCAGATTTATTCTGTATCACTTTTGGGAAAGTCGTTGAAGTCCTCATCTTCAGTATCGCTGTGAAATAGTTCTGCAATTTCAGGAGTCAGTTCATTTTTATTATTGTTTTCTTCTTTGCCTTCATCGCCTTCATCTTCACGGTTATCAGGGCTCTTTAGTATCTCAAACTTCACAAAATCAGATTTTATTATTTTATCACTCTCCCTCCCCCCCCACCCGGAGACTTCTGCAAATGTGGCATGGCACATATAACCAGCAGCCTTAAAACTGTGTTCTCTGTAGCACATCCAGTTTTTCCATAGGCGACACAACACAGCTTGGAATCTTCTGTTGATGGAAATGTCAAGCGGTTGAAGCATTTTTGTCATACCACCAGGTATAATAACCAGGACAGTATTCAGAGATTTTATTTTATTTATTTAGCTGTATTTATATCCTGCTTTTCACCAGGTCAAAGCGGTCAATTGGGAGATACATTTAACACGAGGGGATATGACACACATACGCTAATACTTACAGGGAACATGGGCAATAGAGGGTTAAGTGGCTTGCCCAAGACCACAAGGAGTACCTATAGGACTAGAAATCCCAGTCCCTCCGGCCTGAGATTGCTGTCCCCAGGTGGGACTTGAATCCCCGGCCCTCCGGCCTGAAGTACCTTGTCCTAACCACTAGGCCACTCCTCCTTCTTTATGGAGGTCATTACATCCTGGATGTACAGGCCCTCTGTGCACCTGGTCAGAACTGGACGCACAGAGGGAGTCGTGACTCCGATCCTGCGGGGCATATCTAGCCCCATGGGATCAGAATCATGAACAGGCCGGGACCACGATTCAGCCTGGCCTGCCTGTATAAGCCTTGCCTGGCTAACTCAGTCAGGGCTTTTAGATGGAGCCGTGGCGCCATGGCATCTGGTTGCCATGGCACCGGGGCTCCATTTAAAAGTTGCAATCCCTGGCCGCCGGCACCCAAAGTGCTTTCCCTACTGCCCGACCCCCTTATCTGGCCTCCCAGGGCCAGGGTCAGGCTGCGGGGAATGCCCTCTGCCCTCTGCCCTCTGCCCCCTGCCACCCCTTCCCAGTCCCGGCCCTGCCGTTTCTTCCACATCGGGGAAGTTATTGCACCTTGGAGGTGGAATAACTTCCCTGTTCAAGTCCCCAACCCCGGACGTACAGGGCCGACATTAGAATTGGCCCTGTACATCTGGGGCCGACGACCACCCACTGCCCGCCCTAACGTCTCCCCTCATCTGCCCCTTTTCAGCCTCTGCCATACTTCCCCATACAATGCGCAGGGAAGGAGGATGGGGACGGGAAAGGGCACGAATAGCGGGGATGGATGTCCCAACGCGATGTCCATCCCCGCTATTCGTGGCTCAGAATGATCCCCTATGTCTTCAGTAAAATGGGCTCTCATGCTATCCATTACAAGTAGTGCTTTCTGTCTCTTGAAAAATCTGTCCGACTGCTTTCTAAAGCAGCGTTGCAGTCATTTCAACATCATGCTCTCATCCATCCATCTTTTCTCATTCATATCAACAATAACATTGGGTGGTAGAGTTTCACGTGGCATTGTCTTCCTTTTGAATATAATCATAGGTGGCAACTCCTTAACACTTGCACAGCAGGCCAGTACCACTGTAAAGTGTGTCTTTTCGTGTCTGGTGATTCTAATATTTATTGTTCTAACCCCCTTTTGATTGACCGTTCTCCCTAATGGGATGTTGAAAATTAAGGGAACCTCATTCATGTTGAATATGAAGTCCGGTGTCACTGCGTATGTGTTGATTTCTTTGTTTACAAATTCCCTGAAATTCCATACTTTATCCAAGAAATCAGCGGGGAGCTGCTGAACATGGTCGTTCTTTGTCTAATGCTTAATTTATTTCTTATCATAAATCAGTAGCACCACGAATAACCGATCTTGAATCCCTCGATATTCATTTCCCTGGCGATATGAACTGCTTTGAATCGCATCTGCACAGTGGACAGTCCATGGCCCTGGGCCCTCCTCTCTATGACGAAGTGAAGCAGACTTGCTTCTAATTCAGGCCACCATGCTTTGCGGCCACAATTTGCCTTCTTGCTGAGTTTCATCAAGGTTAGTTTTCCCTGCGTCTTCCTCTAGTCTCTAACTAATTTTTCAGTTATCCCAAAATTTTGCTTGGTGGTTCTGTTACCATGTTATTCTGTGTAATGAATAATTTTCAATTTGACTTCCACAGTGTATGAGTTCCGCGCCTTCAGTGGCAATATTTTTTATAATATCTGTGGGGTTCAAAAGAAGATTTATGTTGATACTGAAATTTGTCTGGTTTGCTATTGGTATGGTATTTGTGAAGATAGTCTAAGTACATACCAGTCTGCTGATCATAGAGCCTCTTGCAAGCGTTGGTTGTAGAGTGGAGGGTCCAAGGAGAAAATCCAGGTGTGAGTATTTATATGTGGATTGAGGGGCATGGTCCACCTCGTAAATTTATTAGATAAATTGCTCCATTATATAGGTCATGCCACCCTTTCTGGTAAAAAATCATGTCTTATATTCCAGGAAATATGGTAGTCCTAAATGGGCTACATTGTATCTTCATTGAGTGTCCCCTAGTCTTTATACCTTTTGAAAGAGTAAACAGCTGATCTATGTTTATCCATTCCACTCCATTCATTAATCTATATACCTCTATCATATCGCCCCTCAGCTGCCTCTGTTCTAAATTGAAGAGCCCTAACCTTTTAAGCCTCTCCTCATAAGGGTATCCTTCCATTCCCTTTATCATTTGGTGGCTCTTCTCTGTACCTTTTCTAATTCTGCTATATCCTTTTTAAGATATGGTGACCAGAATTGCATACAATATTCACCATGGAATGATACAGAGGCATTATAATATACTTTGTTTTATTTTCTATTCCTTTCCTTATGATTCCTAGCTTTCTATTTGCTTTCTTGGCCGCTACTGCACACTGGGCAGAGGGTTTCAATGTGTTATCCACAATGTCACCTAAAACGTTCTCTTGAGTGGTAGTTCCTAATGTGGAACCTTTTATCTTCTAACCATAGTCTAGGTTGTTCTTTCCTAGGTGCAAAACTTTGCGCTTGTCCACATTAAATTTCATCTGTCATTTGGATGTCCAGTCTTCCAATTTATCAAGGTCCTCTTGCAATTTTTCACAATCCTCTTGTGTTTTAATAATTTTGAATAATTTTGTGTCATCTGCAAATATGATCACCTCATTCATTATTCCCATTTCCAGATCATTTATGAAGATGTTAAAAAGCAGTGGACTCCACCTATTCACCTTTCTCCATTGAGAAAATTGGCCATGTAGCCCTACTCTCTGCTTTTTATCTTTTAACCATTTTCAGATCCACAATACTACACTGCCTGCAATCCTATGACTTTTTAATTTTGCCAAGAGTCTCTCATGAGGGACTTTGTCAAAGGCTTTCTGAAAATTGAGATATACTCTATCAACTGGCTCACCTTTTTCTACCTGTTTATTCACAGCTTCAAAAAAATGTAATAGATTAGTAAGACAAGACTTTCCTTGGCTAAATCCATGTTGGCTTTCTCCCATTAAGCCATGTTCAGTAATTTTATTCTTTATAATGGTTTCTATCATTTCACTCTATACAGATAAAGCTTACTGATCTGTAGTTTCCTGGATCACTCCTGGAACCCTTTATAAAAATTGGAGTTACACTAGCCATTCTTCAGTCTTCAGGTAGTACAGATGATTTATTGATAGTTCAGAAATTACTAATAGTAGGTTTGCAATCTCACATTTCAGTTCTTTCAGCACCCTGGGATGTATACCATCTGGTCCAAGTGATTTGCTACTCTTTAGTTTATCAAATATTTGAAATGCATCTTCTCTGTTTATCAAGAGTTGTCTCAATTCTTCAGATACATCACTTTTAAATACCATTTCAGGCATGAGTAACTTCTCTGCATCTTCTTCAGTAAATATCGAAGCAAAGAATTCATTCAGTCTCTCCGCTATGGCCTTGTCCTCCCTTAGCACCCCTTTCACCCCTCAGTTATCTAATGGTCCAACTGACTCTCATAGGCTTTTTTTTTGGCTGGGCCATGCTGATCTTTATCTGCCATCATTTACTATGTTATTACTGAACTGCAAAAAAAAAGGTAGTCTTTTAAGGTCATTTCATCATGTATGTAGCAATTTATTTATTTTCTCTTATATACTGTACTATTCTGCATCAGTGTGGTTTACATTGAACAGGGCATTATAACTTGGAGATAACTATTTTACAGAGAACATGGGCTATGGAAGGTTAAGTGGCTTGCCCAAGACCACAAGGAGCACCTGTGGGACTAGAAACCCCAGTCCTTCTGGCCCAAGGTTGCTGTCCTCTAGTGGGATTTGAACCTCTGACCTTCCAGCCTGAAGTACCTTGCCCCAACCACTAGGCCACTCCTCCACTCCATATATATGCTCTAACATTACCTCAAGTGTGCTGAGTGAATGCACATCCTTCTATTGTAGATATTGCTTGGATGGGGCAGAAGATTGACAGAGTTCAGAAGTGCACTAGTTGATTATAAACTATGCTATGCTGCATGTGCATTTGTGTACGTTATGCTCCAAAGCAGGCATAAAATTCCATGACATCAATGTGACCGAGATTGTTGCTGTATTTGTGCTATCATTATACATTTGGGCCAAAATAGGCACCCTCTCACCCTTTCAACCTGGGCACCTTGTTATAAAACTACCATTCACAAGTGGAATTCTATGATTGCAGCATTAGCAATCAGTTAAAAAGGATATTTTAATGTAGCTTTTGCAAAGTAAGAAATTCTTCTAATCATAAATGTTTCAAATGGAACCTTTAAAACAAGTTGAAAATTACTGCCGAAAGGAACAATAATAATACAAAGCCAACACCACTTCCTTTCACCACCCTTACTTGACAAAGTCTAATCGAAATCCAAGCAATATAACTCAAAAAATTATCTCTAGGGTAAATGTATACAGGCCTCAGTAAACGCTCACACCATTCATTTGGCGAACGGTGTCACCATAGGGTAGAGCTTCGAGTTTTTTCATACATCACCGGCCTTCCCTCTAAAGTTTAATCCAATATACTACAATTAATTAATACATTACTTCTAAAAAAGTACTTTTTCAGGATTCGGTATATCAATCAAAGTTTCATATCAAACTCATTTATTCTACGATAAAACTTTAATAAATTTTTAAATTATCCAAAGTTAATTTTTTTTATCTTATAATTTTCATAGTATTCATAATATCCATAAAAGTATACATTTTCCAAAATTCGACGACTTGTACCAAAGCCGGATATTCAAGTATCTGAAAGAAATAAAGATACTTTTGATAGTGCACAATCGGTCACACAACTAAAATTATAGTAATCCGTTGCTTATCTTTTGGCGCTATCGCTTTCACTGCAAAAAGATACTGCTTCAGATACTGCTTCCGAAACCCTGCACCGTATTTCTGGTTTCGAAAGGTTTAGAGCAAAGTACCGGACTTCTCTGCATTAGAGATCCTACTGCACTAAAGATCCTACAAAAGCTTTTGTTTCACCCCTCTGGGCTTCGTCAGGGATCCAGCGTTTCATCCGGGACAGAATAATAAGCATTCAAACTTGAGCCGCCATTTCGCTTCACAGATAATTTTTTGAGTTATATTGCTTGGATTTTGATTAGACTTTGTCAAGTAAGGGTGGTGAAAGGAAGTGGTGTTGGCTTTGTACCTTTAAAACAAGGCCATCTAGATGGTTATGCTAAAGTTTTCCAGGTTATTCAACTACAAATGTGTGGAAAATGTGGCTACAGTAATCATATCGAACCAGAAGATAGCAAAGGTCATATTTACCGGTCAACCAAAATTTTTGATCAGCATCTAACATTTGCAGGCCAGCCTTGCTTATGTTTATTTTGCGATCTTATCTATGGATATTTGTGAACTATGGTGTATGTTTACTAAACCGTCTTAACATCGCAGCGGTGGTATTATCACGCAATAAGTGACGTTATCGCGTGATAATGTAACATTATTGCACGATAATGTAACATTATTGTACGATAACACAGCGGCGGCATTAAGGCACACTAACGCTGTGAAATTCGGGTCTGAAGGGTGGAGTAAGGCTTCCCAGAGGGCGGAGAGAAGTGGTCAATGGGCGGAGAGTGGGAGGGGAGAGGCTCCAGGCACACTAATGCTGTGAAATCCGGGTCTGAACACTAACGCCAGTGAAACCCTCGCGTTACGGCACATTTGCAGGAAAGAGAAACAATTTCAGTCAGCAATGTGCAGCAAAGGCAGGGAAACCCAGAAAGGTGATAGTTGTGATACATGTGCAGGTAACAAAGAGGCAAATAAACATATAAAAGGACGACAACCACATCTAAAATCCCAATAACCAAGCTGGCCAATAGTGATATTAATGATAAACATAAAGCAACACTACTGACAAAGTGTATAAATTAAGATATCATGTTTGGAAGGGTCTATGCTCTGTCCCCCTACAAAGTGAATGATCCCACATTGAAATAGCGCTGATCAGGGTTTTCCCTTTATATTGGGCAGGTTTGTTATGGCATACACATGTGCAGCAACAGCAGAGTGGGCACGTAGGCAAGGGCAACTGTACGGATGCTGTAAATGAAATATAGGGGGCTGCAGGCGGCACATGCTGTAGTCCAGCTGGGGCACAGTGCGGGCTAGGCAGATGCCTAGGTGGCACATAGGAATGCCGAAACTGTAAAGCAGCAAGACAGCAACTGACGAGGGTCCAACATGGGCATGAGTGTGTTTCCAACAGTGTCACAGGGGAGATTACCCAGCAGGTACCCCCAAGAGCACATAACATTGGCAGGCGGTGCCGGGGGGGGGGGGGGGGGCGGGGGCGAAGAGCGCATGTCCATGTAGGCACCCCTACCTGAGAACCCACACCATAGGCAGCTGCCTACCGGCATACTGGATGGCCTGGGACTGCGCACCACCAGCACCACCGGCATAATAGCATGGCAGCATGGCAGCATGGTGGCGGAGGGGTGCTGGTGGCGGAGGGGGCAGTGGCATCTGCCCACAGCAGGGGTGCTGGTGGCGGAGGGGGCAGTGGCATCTGCCCACAGCAGACCATGGCCTAGCCCCGTTTAGGTGGGTGCCATGCAATGCAACAGATAGGGTCTGTCTGACGAACAGTCATGGTATCCCCAGGGAATGAGCTGTCCCTGTAGCAACAGTGTGGTGGAGTGCCCACAGCCAGTGTGTTCAGGAGCAGAAGGTCACAAGTTCAAGTCCCAGCTGTGGCTCCTGCCAACCCTTTCCCCATATTTTACCCAGTACTAAACCATGGTAATAAAGATGGAACCTTTATTGCAGATAAAATAAACATGCCTGAACATCTATATTTTACCCTGCAGAGCACAGACACCATAAACCTGTGCAATCCCTAGAGCAGAGTTTCCCAACTGCAGTCCTGGAGGGCCAAACACCAATCAGGTTTCATGCTGTCCCTTATAAATATGCCTGTGCTGCATTAGTATGCGCCGCCCCCATTGTATGCAAATGTATCTCATGCATATGCATTAGGGACAACATGAAAACCTGAACAGTGTTTGCCCCACCAGGACCGGAGTTGGGAACCTCTGCCCTAGAGCAGCTGCCAACAGGGGCATAAACATCCACACCCACAGGCTCCACTATCCAAAGCCTCATGGAGAGTCAGGCTGTTGGGCCCTGCGCGCAGCAGCATCTCCCAATACTAGCACTTGGATACCTTAGCAATGCCGCCCTAAACTTGGGAATATGTTACACATATATCAAAAGGTTGCTATGATTAATGGCAGATATCAATTCCTAAGTTAAGCACAATTTTCTGATGGAGCTGCATCATAGCAACCTTTCTGATATCTGTGGAGTGTGTTTCAGTTTTGTTTCTGACAGTGTTTACCACCCCGGGGAGTGACCCCAACAGTATTGCATATCATAGCCATGCCTGCACTGTGCCCAGGACTGGTGTGATGGCCAGGGCTGCCAAAAGCCTCTATATTTGCACAATGCTGGCATAGGTGTGGGAGTGTAGCTGTCTATCAAGTGTGTTGTGGCTGCCTACACCTTACTCAGCCCACACTGCTTGCACTGTTTCCAGTGTTAGCCTGCCAATGTGCATAATGAGGAGCAAGGTACTGTGGGTATGGCCTGGACAGGGTGGCCTGGGCAGGATGCATTTGCACAGGATATAGGGAAATGGCTGGGACATTGTAGTGCCCGGCCACCACCTGCATGGACAGGGTGGCCACAGCATGTCCTGCGGGGAGGTCACTCTCACCCTGACTGAGCAGTGACCATGGCATGGCTAGGTTCTCCCATAGTGTTATATAGTATTTTTCTTAAGTGATATTAATGGGTTCTCTTTTCTGGGGTCCAATCACTGACTTATCTGCTTGGTGTGTGTGCTTATCAGTTTTGGGTGCACACATCTCCTCCAGGGACATGCACTATGGACTAACTAGCAGACTGTCTGCAGTTAGTATGTGTATGGCTGGAACACCTTGCAGGGTGCACTGGCTGGAGACTGTCAGATAGTGGTGGGGGGCAGCTGAGAATTTCCAGGCCTGCTGTTGGTCTGCCATTGCCCTACCATTGCCTTATGGATGCATACAGATCAGCACTGACTGCCCTGTAGGGTGCCTGTTCCCCAGCAGGATTGAGATTGATGGTCCTCTCTACTGCCACTATTGCAGGGATGTAGAATGTGGATCTATTGGTGGGAGATCCTGTCCCCCACCCTGAGCCCCAGAGGGCGGGTTGGGTGGTGCTACATAATCTGCCTATGGGTCCAAACACCCCCCTTCACTTAAATCGTGTGACCATGGCACCCACACAGGATATGCACTATTCTGGGTGCATCATAGTCCACAAGGGCTAGACGTGACTGGGAAATATGGATGGACACAGATGTATTTTAGGTGTGTCTGCAAGGACTACCTATCACACACTGGCACTGATGGCAACCTGCAGCATAGCCTATCTCAGCTAAGCCAGGTGCTGCAGACCTGGTGCTGGGCGCCCCACCTCACCCTCAGGGTGAGCACAATACCCTCACAATGTGTCAGTCTGTAGCTACTCTTTGCCAGTAACACACACGGTCAGTTCCCCCTTCCAGGCCGAGGTGCTGTGGGGGTGCATACCGCATCTTGTGATCATCTGTAGACTGCTGCTCTGCATGTGCAGTGCATCATGGGTACGGGTGGATTAACCCTATCCTGGTAACCACAGCAGACAGTTTGTGTGATGACCTGCAGTCCTTCTGTAGCCAGCCAGGTGTTTATTAGTAGTTATAGAGATGTAGCCCACTGATTACTTTGATGACTGTGGAGGCAGAGGTCATGGGTTTGATCCCACAGTGGTGTTATTTGATAGGGCTGTCTGAGGCATTTCCTTTTTTAATTTAAATTAGTGCTGCCAGCAAAAACACCCTCACTGTGCTGTAACCTTAAGGTGCCTCATAAGGCGCCCTATAAGGTGCCCTATAGGGAACATTATAAGGTGCCTTGGCGGACAGTGCACTTTATAATGTGCCCTCTGGAGTGCCTTATATGGCGCCTTATGCGGCACCTTCGGTTACGGCACTGTGAGGGTGTGTTTGCTGGCAGCACTAATTTACATTAAAAAAGAAAATGCCTCAGACAGCAATGATTTAAAGTAAAGGGTAATGCCTCAGACAGCCTTACTCATTAAGTCATTGAACTCATGATCCCTGTTTCATCAGTCAATATATTAACCATTGTGCTACACCTCTATTGTTGTGTTTGTAGGTCAGCGTGCCTAATTAAGGCTAACGCGCGTTAACGTGCCACGGCTCCCTCTATCGCGCGATAAAGTCTGTTATCGCGTGATAACCCGAAATTCTACCTTAAGACCGGAACGCCCACTACCTTATATGGCATTCGTCACAGTAATACTGCAACTAGCGCCGGTAACATTAAGACGGTTTAGTAAAAATACCCCTATGATTTGCTTGCTACTCTGCTATCCTGGATTATGTTGCAGGATTCCATACATTTTTATGGAACTCAAACATTTTAGATGTCAAACTCTGTTATTTCATAGCTGAACACAGGAGAACAGCTTAACACTGTTTATAAATTATTACAATTTTTTCCCCTGGCAACCTAAGTCAATAGCACAGATTTCGATTTGAATGCTTAAGTGATTATGGAACCCCCCTTGAAAGCTATTAAAATGTATTTGTAATGTGCCCTTGTAAAATGCATCAATTAGCAGAAAAAGCATGGATTCTGCGATTGGCAGTGATTGGTATGCCTTGAACTCGTTAGTCGTACAGAACAGCTTTTTGTTGCATAGGCAGTGTTGCATGATAAGCATTGAAAGGAATTTTTCTTTACATTGTTGGCATCTTTTTAAAATTTAATTTAACTCATTCATATCACTTAGGGGGTGATTTTATAAATGAGCTGAGCATGTACAATAGCATTATGAGCGCACAAGTAGGCATCGACCTGGTGCAGACAAGCATCAAAGCAGATTCAAGGAAAACACAGGTCATTTTTTAAGGTCATTTCATCGTGTATATGGCAATATATATGCTCATAACATTACCTCAGGTGTGCTGAATGAATATGCATCCTTCTATTGTAGATATTGCTTTGACTGGGCAGAAGATTGGCAGAATTCAGAAGTACACTCATTGATTATAAACTAAGGGGCATGTTTACTAAACCGTCTTAACGTGCACTCTGCGATTTTATCGCGTGATAAGGTACCTTATCGCGCAACAATGGTGCTTTATCGGGTGCAGATGTACCTTAGCGCGCGATAACGCGCACAGCGGCGCAAATGAGCGCTGAGGGTGGAAAAAGGCTCCCGGAGGGTGGAGGAAGGCTCCCCAGGGGCGGAGAGAGAGGGTCAATGGGCGGAGAGTGGGAGGGAAGAGGCTCCCCGCACACTAATGATGTGAAATCCGAGGCTCAAAACTAACGCCAGTGAAACCCTGGCATTAGAGCTGATTTAAAGGGAAAAGAAACCATTTCCGTCAGCAATGTACAGCAAAAACAGGGAAACCTACAAAAAATGATGTGTGATACACGTGCACGGAACAAAAGCGCAAATAAACATTGAAAATGAACAGAAGAAAATGTAGAAAAAACATAACCAAGCTGGGCAATAGTGATATCAATGGGAAACATCACAAAACACTCCCAAGAAAGCTCCAAAAAAGAAATATGAATTTTGGAAGGGTCTATGCTCCGTCCCCATACAAGGTGAATGAGCCCACAGTGAAATTGCGCTGAGCAGGGTTTTCCCCTCCATTGGACAGGTGTCCTATGGCGTGCACATGTTCCGCAACAGCAGGGCGAGCATGTCTGAATGGGCAACTGAACAGATGCTGGAAAAGGGGACACAGAGGGCTGCAGGCGACACATGCTGTGGTGCAGCTGGGCCACAGTGCGGACTAGGGTGATGCCTAGCTGGCCCATAAGAATGCTGAAATAGTAGAGCAGCCAGACAGCACCTGATGAGGGCCCAACATGGGCACGGGTGTGCTTCCCACAGTGTCACAGGGGATAGTACCCAGCAGGTACCCCCAAGGGCACGGAACATTGGCAGGCGGTTCTGGGGGGAAGCGTGGACAGCTATGCAGGCACCCCCACCCCAGAACCTGCACCATAGGCAGCCGCCTACCCGCACACTGGATTTTTTATTATTACAATCTCTTATATACCGCACTATTTAGCATCAGCGCGGTTTACATAAAACAAAGGACCATAACAACAAACTGCTTGGTTTTACAGAGAACAGGAAAAACAACTTGGATAACATAGGGAAAATAAGCACTGAACTATTTACATATGTACATTAAACTTTGTATGGCCTGAGACTGTGCACCACCAGCAGAAGGGCATGTCAGCATGGTGGCAGAGGGATACTGGTGATGGAGGGGGCAGTGGCAGCTGCCCAGAGCAGACCATGGCTTAGCCCTGTGTAGGTGGGTGCCATGCACTGCAACAGACAGGCCCTGTCTGACAAACAGTCATGGTATCACCAGGGAATGCACTGTCTCTGTGGCAACACAGTGGTGCAGTGCACACAACCAGTGTATTCACAAGCAGAAAGTCACAGGTTCAAGTCCCAGCTGTGGTTCCTGCCAACTCAGTCCCCATATTTTACCCACTACTAAAACGTGCTAATACAGACAGAAACTTTATTGCAGATGACGTAAACATGCCCAAAACGCCTACATTTTACCCTACAGAGCACCGACACCATAAACATGTGCATTACCTAGAGCAGAGTCTCCCAAATGCAGTCCTGGAGGGCCAAACACCATTCAGGTTCCATGCTGCCTCTAATAAAGATGCCTGTGCTGCATTTCTATGCGCCGCTCCCATGGTATGCAGATATATCTCATGCATATTCATGAGGGACAGCATGAAAACCCAAACAGTGTTTGGCCCACCAGGACTGGAGTTGGGAACCCCTGCCCTAAAGCAGCGGCCAACAGGGGCAGACACACCTGCACCCAAAAGGCTCCATTATCCAATGCCTCCTGGAGAGGCAGGATGTTGGGCCCTGCGTGCATCTCCCAACACTAGCACTTGCATACCTTAGCAATGCTACCCTAAACCAGGGAATACGGTACACTTATATTATATGACTGCTATGATTACTGGCAGATAGCAATCCCTAAGTTAAACACAATCTACTCATTGAGCTGTATCATAGCAACCTCTCTGATGTCTGCGGAGTGTGTTTCAGGTCTGTTGTCTGACAGTGTTTACCACCCTGGGGAGTGACTCCAACAGGATTGCGTACCATAGCCATGCCTGCACTGTGCCCAGGACTGGTGCGGTGGCCAGGGCTGCCAAAAGTCTCTATAGTTGCACAATGCTGGCATAGGTGTGGGGAGTGTGTGTCTGTCTATCCAGTGTGTGGTGGCTGCTAACACCTTCCTCAGCCCACACTGCTAGCACGGTTGCCAGTATTGGCCTGCCAATGTGCATAATGAGGAGCAAGGTACTGTGGGTATAACCTGGACAGGGTGGCCTGGCCTGGATGCAGCAGCACAGGGCAATGGCTGGGACAATGTAGTGCCCGGCCACAACCTGCACCGACAGGGTGGCCACAGCATGTCCTGCTGGGAGGTCACTCTCACCCTGACTGAGCAGTGACCATGGCATGGCTAGGCTCCCCCATAGTGCTGTATGGTATTTTTACCAGTGATATTTATGGGTTCTCTCTTCTGCGGTCTAATCACTGACTTATCTGCTTGGTGGGTGTGCTCACATCCCAGTTCTGGGTGCCCATATCTTCTTCAGGAATATGCACTGTGAACTAGCTAGTAGAATATCTGCAGTTATATGTGTATGGCTGGAACACCTTGCAGGGTGCAGTGGCTGGTGACTCACTGTGCTTGCTGCTGGGGAGTGTCATATGGTGGTGGGGGCAGCTGAGCATTTCCAGGCCTACTGTTTTTCTGCCATTGCCTTATGGATGTGTACAGCTCTGCATTGGCTGCCCTGTAAGTTGTCTGTTCCCCAGCAGGACTGGGGTTGATGGCCCCCCTCTACTGCCATCATTGCAGGGAGGTAGAATGTGGATCTGTTGGTGGGGGATCCTGTCTCCCACCCTGAGCCATGGAGGGTGGGTTGGGTGGTGGTACATAATCTGCCTATGGGTCCCAATACCCCCTGTCACTTACATCATATTATCATGGCACCAAGGCAGGATTTGCACTATTTTGGGTGCATCACAGCCCATAAGGGCCAGACCTGATTGACAACTTCAGATGGACACTAATGTATCCTAGCTGTGTTTGCAGGAACTACCCACCCGCACCCTCACCCTCACCCTCATCCTCACCCTCACACTCACACACACACTGATGGGTACCTGCAACATAGCCTATGTTAGCCATGGAAGGTGCTGCGGACCTGGTGCTGGCCGCCCCTGTGCCACTAACACATGCCATCGGCACCCCCTACCAGGCTGAGGTGCTGTGGGGGTGCACATGTTCAGTTCCCCCTACCAGGCTGTGGGGTGCATACCCCATCTTGTAATCATCTGTAGACAGCTGATGTGCATGTGCAGTGCATCATGGGTACGGGTGGGTTAACCCTATCCTGGTGACCAAAGCAGACTGTTTGTGTGGTGACGTGCAGTCCTTCTGTAGCCAGCCAGGGGCTTGCTAGTAGCTATAGAGCTCTAGCCCACTGGTTACTTCACTGCCTGTGGAGACAGAGGTCATGGGTTGAAACTCATGGTGGGGTTACTTGGGGCTGTCCGAGGCATTGTCTACTTTTAATGTACATTAGTGCTGCCTGCAAAAACATCCTCAGAGTACTGTAGCCATATGGTGCTTCATAAGGCGCCCTATACAGCACCTTATAAAGTGTCCTATAAAACGCCTTATAAGGCGTTTTATGAAGCGCCTTATATGCTGCCCCATAGGGGACATTATAGGGTGCCTTGGTGGACAGTGCACTTTATAATGTGCCCTATGGAGTGCCTTATAGGGTGCCTTATGCGGCACCGTAGGTTACGGCACGAGAGGGTGTGTTTGCTGGCAGCACTAATTAAAATATAAATAAAATGCCTCAGATAAGCAATACTTACATGTAAAAGCTAATGCCTCAGCCAGCCTTATGCATTAGGCATACTGGGGAAACAAACCCATGACCCCTGTACCATCAGTCAGTGTATTAACAACTGTGCTACACCTCTGTTTCTGTGTTTGCATCTCTGCGCGCCTACTTAAGATTACCGCGCGTTAAAGTGCTTAGCGATGTCTCGTACAATAATGTATGCAGCACGCGTTATCGCGCGATAATCCCGGTTTGCTACGTTTAGACCTGACCGCCCACTCCTTTTATGGCATCCTGCACACTATCGCCGGGCGCACGTTAGGACGGTTTAGTAAACATGCCCCTAAGTTACGCTGCATGCACATTTGTGTACTTTATGCTCCAAAGCAGGCATAAAGTACACAAACTGACATTCAAAGTGATTAATGTGGTTAGCAGACCTGATATGTTCCCATGAGGGAAGGGTTAGGACAGCCGTTATAGTTGGTGATTCGATCATTAGGCATGTAGATAGCTGGGTGGCTGGTGGACGTGAGGATCGCCTGGTAACATGTCTGCCTGGTGCGAATGTAGTGGACCTCACGCGCCACCTAGATAAGGTCTTAGATAGTGCTGGGGAGGAGGCTGCTGTCTTGGTACATGTCGGTACCAATGACATAGGAAAATGTAGTAGGGAGGTTCTGGAGGCTAAATTTAGGCTTTTAGGAAGGAAGTTGAAATCCAGAACTTCCAGGGTAGCGTTCTCCGAAATGCTTCCTGATCCACGTGCAGGACCCAAAAGGCAGTGAGTACCACTGAATTCCCCAAAGCTAGCCGACTAGCATCGGGGCATTCTGGGGGCAAGAGCAGACACAGCAACCAGGGATAACTGTGCCGCGGCAAAAGCTAGGCACCTTAAAGGATGGCTGAATATTGCTAGTGCCCGGTTAGCTTCCATGCTATCTAGTCAACCTGGATATTCGATTCCGGGAAGCAGATATGGTCCTGACATTGGAATATCCGAGTCTTAAGTTCAATGGCGACAGCTAGCTGCCATTGCTGAATATCCCCCTCACAGTGCCGCCATTTATGTGACATTCCTGGGGTGGGGGAGGGGAATGGGACTAGTAGGATTTGCATTTATGCATTCATCTTATAAAATACACACATAAGCGCTCATTCTTGGTGGCACACGCATGCGCAAAAACTGCCTCAGCCTTGGAGCAGGGGCAACGTTGTGCAGAAGCTTTCAGGAAACTCTTTAATAAAGGCATATAGATGTAATTTATGCACCTAGGTGGTCCTTTCACTAAAGTGCACTATGCAGTTAATATGGGTTTTCGTGCACTCTGACTGCGCACTCCAGACCACAGTAACTGTTAGTGTATAGCCAGCACAGCTTGTGTGGCCGCTTTCTGTGGTTGGGTTAGGGGTGGACCGTGGGCTTGGTGAACATAAGAACATAAGATATGTCATACTGGGTCAGACCAAGGTCCATCAAGCCCAGTATCCTGTTTCCAACAGTGGCCAATCTAGGTCATACGTACCTAGCAGTTTCCCCAAAAGACACAGGTTCTGCAATGCTTGTACTAGGTCAAGCATTGATATCCTGGGTCCCTTCTTAATAATGGTTTATGGTTTATGGACCTTTCCTCCAGGAACCTGTCCAAAATTTGATGTGGACAAGTGCAAAGTTGTGCACCTAGGGAGGAACAACCCAAACTGTGGTTACACAATGCAAGGTTCCACATTAGGAACCACTACCCAGGAAAAAGATTTAGGTGTCATTGCGGATAACATGTTAAAACCCTCGGCCCAGTGTGCAGCGGTGGCCAAGAGAGCAAATAGAATGCTAGGTATCATAAGGAAAGGAATGGAAAATAAAACAAAAGATATTATAATGCCTCTATATCGTTCCATGGTGAGACCGCACCTTGAATATTGTGTGCAATTCTGGTCGCCGTATCTTAAAAAGGATATAGAGTTATTAGAAAAGGTTCAGAGAAGAGCCACCAAAATGGTAAAGGGGATGGAAGGATACTCCTATGAAGAAAGGCTAAAAAGGTTAGGGCTCTTTAACCTGGAAAAGAGACGGCTGAGGGGAGATAAGATAGCAGTCTATAAATTAATGAACGGAGTGGAACGGGTAAACGTAGCTCGATTGTTTACGTTATCAGAATATAGAAAGACTAGGGGACATGCAATGAAGCTACAGGGTAAACTATTTAAGACTAATAAAAGAAAATATTTTTTCACTCAACGTGTAATCAAACTCTGGAATTTGTTACCGGAGGATGTAGTAAAGGCTGCTAGTGTAGCTGGGTTTAAAAAAGGTTTAGACAAGTTCCTGGAGGAAAGGTCCATAAACCATTATTAAGAAGGGACCCAGGATATCAATGCTTGACCCAGTACAAGCATTGCGGAACCTGTGTCTTTTGGGGAAACTGCTAGGTACGTATGACCTAGATTGGCCACTGTTGGAAACAGGATACTGGGCTTGATGGACCTTGGTATGACCCAGTATGGCATATCTTATGCTCCTAAACAGTAATTAAGACAAAATATAACTGAAATCAGGAATGTGCATAGGTATTACCCCCCCTCCCCCCCAAGTCAATATTTTGTAGAGCCACCTTTTGCTGCAATTACAGCTGCAAATCTCTTGGGGTATATCTCTATTGGCTTGGCACATCTAGCCACTGGGATTTTCACCCATTCCTCAAGGCAAAACTGCTCCAACCCCTTCAGGTTAGATGGGTTGTGTCAGTTTATAGCAATCTTCAAGTTATGCCACAGATTCTCAGTTGGATTGAGGTCTGGTCTTTGACTAGGCCATTTCAAGACATTTAATGTTTCCTTTTAAACCACTCTAGTGTAGCTTTAGTGGTATGTTTAGGGTCATTGTATTGCAGGAAGGTGATTCTTCATCCCATTCTCAAATTTCTGGCAGACTGAAACAGGTTTTCCTCAAGAATTGCCCTGTATTTAGTGCCACTCATTGTTCCTTCAATCTTGACCAGTTTTCCTGTCCCTGCCAATGAAAAACATCCCTGGTCCAACACTCAAGCACGAACCCACGTTACAGGAAACACACCAGTACAAAAAACGTGGAGTACTCAGAAGGGAACCGTATTTTATTGAGATACAATCGCCACTGGCCCGACACAGGCCGTGTTTCGTTGCCTTCCTCAGGGGCTAATAGTGGACTTAAAAACTAAAAACATAAATACACATATTAATAACATCATAAAAGTATATAAAAATACAAATACACAGGCCTTAGAATGATGTCCACTATATAAATAAATAAATAAGTGAACATACATTAAAAATAAATCATATATAAGACCAACGTATATAGCTAAAAATCAGTTGTATATGCAGAAAATTAATATAAAAACATAAATATCTTTATAAACCATAAAAAGTATATATCAAATAACTATAAGGATATCAAACAATTATAAAATAATTGTAAAAATCATCACAATCAAAAAGTGACACATACCTGCTTTAAATCTTGCAAACTATTGCTACACCTTATAGGGAGAGGAAGAGAACATGTATAGATTAAAAACATTTATAAATAACATTTAAATAGTTTACCATTAAAATAGAAAAGAAGCGCACATAAATAAGGACCAACTGTACTAAAAAAGTGTATCAGTGGAGTACACCCAAAAAGATAGTTAAAAATTCTTAATTTCCTATTTATTCATTTTTCATTTGGTACTGTTTTATTTGGTTTAATATTTAATATTATATGTTAACATTCACTATTAGTAAGGTTTTATATGATAGTAATTTAACCAGTAGGAGGAGGTTGATACATGGTTCCCTTTCCTTGTGGTTGGATTGGTGGTTTTAACTTCCCTAGGTATTTGTTTTGTTACCTTCTTTATTCTTTTCAATAGTATGGTTCATTTTTTAACTTGATATACACACATATTCTTTAACCAGATAGAATTTACGGATGTGTGAGTTGGAAGGGCTCCTTTAGAAATGTTTCAGAGCGGGAGCGCGAGTTCGGTTGCCGGTTTTTGTTTTTGTTTTTGTTGACTGTAAAGGATTTCTATAAAATTGAAAATGGAAGCTCAAACCTTCGTTTTCTGAATACAATCAGTACTCCGTTTTTTAAGTGTCACATGTAATACTTTAAATACACCCTGGAGTTAGTGCGCATGTGCTGATGTTTTTTGAAAATTTCACTGTGTGACAAGCTGCATTGTGTGAGAGATGTAAATGTTGTAAGTAATTTCGTTCTTTATTTTTCGGATTGCCAGATGAATTGGAGCCAAGCGTTATGAATGATTTTGAAGGACTGCTATTGGAATTTAATTTTTTTTAGTAGATTGGACCAGTTGTTTAAATGTGCTCCGAATTGAGCTGAAGTTCCTATTGTATGACAGCCGCATCGCGTAGAATAAGTAAATATACTTGTGCCATTTTTACTCTTTGCTTTTAACTGGTTCTGAATGATAATTACTTTTTAACTTTATAATTTTAAACTTGATAGAATTTAAGGATGTGTGCGTTGGCAAGGTTTTTTAAGAGATGTTTCAAAGTGGGCGCGGGAGTCCCACTGCCGATTGTCTCTCTTTTTCGTCTCTTTTTTATATTGACAGCAAAGGATTTCTTATAAGACTGTAAATTGTAGATGGAATTTGAGGTTTAATTAATACTTTTTCTTTGAATATATTTATTATTTTAACTTTATGGGACTCTTTAGGGTGTCACCTGATTGATTTTAAATAAACCTGGAAGTGAGTACGCATGTGCGGGCGTCTTTTGAAGCTTTGACTGTGTGACTAGCCGCAGTGTGTGGAAGATGTAAATGCAGTAAGTGTTTTTGGTTTTTGTTTTTACTTCTTATATCTTGCGCCACCAGATAAATCGGTTATGACTGATTTTGAAAGATTGCTATTAGATCCAAAGTGTTTTTCTGATTCGATATATTAAAGGTGTGCTTTTAGGCGGGAGTGGAAGGTTGACTGCCGGTTGCCCTTTAACAATTATATGACAGCAGTAGATATTTTGGAACTGCATATATAAGTATGGTTGTGACTAACTTTAGCATCATCATCTTTTTCTGAAAGTATTAAGAATCATGATTTCATGATGGTTTGAGAGTTAAACTTTTAACTGACTGTGCAATATATGTATTAGAGTCGGCGTTCTCGTATAGTCCTCTTTCTTTTTACTTTTTTGATGAGATGTATGTTTGAAAGTACCTTTGGGAGATTACGATTTTTTCACGTTTTTTTAAAAATCTTCAATTGTTAATTTTGATTTGGATAAACTAAAGTAGTACTACAATTTTTAATAAGTAATGTTTATTACATGTTTATGATGGTCACAATTTTTAATTTTCAGACCATCTTAGCTGTTAGCTGTACTCATGCGTCGTGGTTGGCAACTTTGAATTTTTTAAATGTGTGAGATATATAGTCACCAGTCTTTTTTCTTTTTTCTTTGCCCCTTGTAGGTTAATCAAAATATAAAAGTTTTATCTCTTTCTTTTTATATTCTAGATCCCCTTGATAATAGATAATAGAAAGTGTATTACCTGGTCATAATTAGCCACATATATGATTTTATCATCTCTATATGATTTAACTATTTTTATGATTTTCCAGTGCATATGTTGGCCTTTTACTGAGTTTCCAATTAAGCTGCATAGTGTATAGGACTGTGTTCCTATTTCACACGCATTGGAAAATAACAACCTAAAGGTAAAGATTTATAAATTCAACTATTTTTAATGCATTTGGGAATAAAAACTATGGGGCATGTTTACTAAACATTCCTAACGTGCGGGGCCGCGGTAGTGTCCTGTGCCATATAAGGAGTGGGCGGTTCAGGCCGAAAAAGGAAAAAAAAATACCGTATGTGTGCGCGTCGCGTTAATGTGCGGGGCCCACATTAGCGCGTGGGAAGGCTAAGTGGGGCGCAGCTGGGCACATATAGGAACAGAGCCGTAGCACAATGGTGAAGACAATAACCAATGGTGCAGGGGCCACGGGTTCAATCCCCCAGTGTGTGCAGCCCAAAAAGGCTGGCTGAGGCACCACCTTGAATGTGGAAATGTGTGTCAGGAGGCAAAATAATTTTGGGGCGGCATAAGGCAGCGCACTGTTCATTTTGGGGCGGCATAAGGCGGCGCACTGTTCATTGTGGGGCGGCATAAGGCGGCGCACTGTTCATATTGGGGCGGCATAAGGCGGCGCACTGTTCATTGTGGGCAGCAGGATGCGGCGCGCTGATGGCCACAAGGCGGCGCGCTGATGCTAAAGCAAAGGAACACAGCCACAGCACAATGGTTAAGACACTGATCAATGGTGCAGGGACCAGGGGTTCAATCCCTCACAATGCCCATTGAAAAAGGCTAGCTGAGGCAGCATATTTTATGTTGTGGAGTGCTTTAGGAGGCTTTTTAATTCTATTTTGTGATAACTACTAGCAAACGCACTCACAGCATGTTAACATAAGGCGGACCATAAGGCACATGTTACAGTGCACCGTCCGCCAAGGCACCCTAGAATGTCCCCTATAGGGCAGCATGTATGTTGCGACACAGGATAATGTATAGTGCACCCTATATGGATGCCAACCATAAAGTGCCCTATAGGGCGCCCAATAAAGCACCCTCAGAGGCACCTTATGGGTACAGTACGCTGAGGGTGTTATTGCAGGCATCAACATATGTACAGTAAATGTAAAAAATGCTTTGGAAAACCCTATCACAGAACCCCACTGTGGGTATGAACCCATGACCTCTGGCTGCACAGGCAGTGGCGTAACCATTGGGCTACACCTCTATAGCTGTAAGCAAGCTCCTGCCTGGCTGCAGATAGCCTGCACGTCACATCACAGACAGTCTGCTGGTGTAAACAGGATAGGGTTAGGCCACCCGTACCCATGATGCACTGCACATGCAAATCAGCTGTCCACAGATGCACACAAGATGGGAACTGCACCCCTAAAGCTACCCGGCCTGGTAGGGGGAGGTGTCCTTGTGCACCCACACAGCACCTCGGCCTGGTAGGGTGCCCTGAGTGGGTGGACAAATGGCAAAGAGTAGCTAAACACCATCACATTGTGCGGTTACTATGCCCACCCTGAGTGTGTGATGATGCGCCCAGGACCAGGTGCACAACTCCTTGCATGGCTGAATGCGGCCATGCCAGAGCTCCAAAGCAGCAATAACTTGTGAAATAGATAGGTGCTGCATAAACATCTTGGAGATCGCTGTCTGCCACAGTTAGTGGAACACCCCCCCCCCCTGGTGGATAAAACAGGGTCTCCCACCAACAGATCCCCATACTATCTCTCTCTCTTCCCCCCCACTGATGGCAGTAGAGGCAACCATCAACCCCAGTCCTGCTGGGGAAGTAACCCCCCCAATCCAAGCAGCGCCACACACATCCATAACACAATATCAGACATACATTAGGCCTGGATATTCATAGATGCACCCCACCACTATCTGATATTCACCTGCAGCAAGCCATCAGCCACTGCACCCTGCAAGGCACTCCATCAAGACACATACCATCTGTGCTCAGTCTGCTGGTTGGTCCTGATGGAAATGCATGCACCCACAACTGGGGTGGCAGCACACACAAGCAGATAAATCAGTGAAAAGGCCCCAACAGGAAACCCATATATATCACATAAGAGAAACACAATACAGCACTATGGGTGTGCCTAGCCATGCTGCCATCACTGCACACTCAGGGTGAGAGTGATCCCCCAGCAGCACATACAGAGGTCCCCCTGTCTGTGTAGGTGGTGGCCGGGCACTACCATGTCCCTGCCAGTGCCCTATGCCCTGTGCAGCTGCATCCTGGTCAGCCCACCCTGTCTGAGATATACCCATGGTCCCTTGCTACTCATTATGCACATTAGCAGGCCAATACTGGCAACAGTGCTGGCAGTGTGGGCTGTGGAAGGGGCTTGCAGTCAGCACCCACTGTATAGACAGACACACACTTCCACACCTATGCCAGCATGGTGCTACTATTGAGGAGGTAATTAGCCTTGGCCACCAAACCTGTCCTAGGCACGGCAAGGCATGGATATGGTACGCAGTACTGCTGGGGGTCACTCCCCAGGGTGGTCCATGGATATGGTACGCAGTACTGCTGGGGGTCACTCCCCAGGGTGGTAAACACCATCAGAGGCCAGTCCTGGAGCACGCCCCGCAAACACCTAACAGATTGTTCTGATGGGGTCAACTAGCAGTATGTGCGTAACGTATGGATATCTATCTGCCAGTACTCCTAGCAAACGTCTCAGAGCTGTGTACCGTATACCTCAGGTGTAGGGTGACATTGCTAAGGTATGCAGGTGCTAGTATTGGGAGATGCACGCAGGGTCCACTGTTCTGCCTCTCCAGGAGACATTGGCCAATGGGGCCTGTGGGTGTGGGTGTGTCTGCCCCTGTTGGCTGCTGCTTTACGGCAGAGATTCCCAACCCCAGTCTAGGTCTGCATCACACTGTTCGTGTTTTCCTGCACAACTCATGAATATGCATGAGCTACATCTACATGCCATGGGGGTGGTGCATAGATATACAGCACAGGCATTTGTATGAGTGGCAGCATGGAACCTGACTGGTATGTGGCACACCAGGAATGCATTTGGGAGAGTCTGCTCTAGGTACTGCCCCTGTTCATGGTGTCTGTGCTCAGTGGGGTAAAAGATAGACGTATTACCATTGCATATGTCCTCAACACCAAAGGTGTGTCCTTACTATCACTGTGTAGGTCTGGGAAAAATATGTGGGTAGGATTGGCGGAAGCCCCAGCTGGGCTTTGAACCTGTGACCTTCTGTTCTTGCATGCATTGTCTGTGTGCACTGCACCACCGTGTAGCCACAGATTGACTGGTTTCCCTGGAACATCCATGACTGTGGATCCGGCAGGGCCTGTCTGTTGCAGTGGACTGTGCCAGCCTGCACATGGCTAGGCCTCTGTCTTCTGTGGCTAGCAGCCACTGCCCCCTGCACCACATGTACTCGTCTGCCAACATGCTGGCATGAGCTGCTCTCAGAAACAGCAGATGACCAGATTGCAATGTGGCAGTACGGGACCACATTTGGGGGATTTGGCTGTAGGTAATGCCCATTGTTGTTGTGTTTTTGCAGTGTTGTGTAAAATATGGGTGTTTTCCCCATGCTTATGTTCCCTGCAATACAGGGGTGTCTGCACTATCTTTGTTTAGTGGTGGGTAAAATATAGGGGCTGGGCTGGCATGTGCCCCAGCTGGGATTTGAACCTCTGGTTCTAGAGGTACTGGCTCTGTCCGCTGCACCACACTATGGCCACAGAGACAATGCAGCCCCTGGAGGTAGTATACCTTGCAGGATGGAGTCACAAACCCTGCTCTACGCATTTTTACTGTGGGCACATGCACTCTGTCTGGTGACAAACATGCACATAAACCCCGGAAATGACCACAGACACTGGGGGACAATATATCATCACGCTGGGCAAAAGTGATATTAATGGGCAACCATAGCAAACACTCCCAGGAAAGCTCCAAAAAGGACATTTGTTTTGGATGAGTCTCCGCTCCGTAGACCCTTCCAATATTCATTTCTTCTTTCTGGAGCTTTCCTGGGTGTGTTTTCTATATTTGCCCATTACTATAACTGTTCCCCAGCTACATTACTATTTGTGATATTTTTGTTGTGGTCACTTTCTATTTTTATTTTCACTTTTGTGCTGTGCACATGTATCACACTGCTCACGTTTTGCAGGTTTCCCCGATTTTGCTGTACATTGCTGATGGAAATGGTTTCTCTTCCCTTTAAATGCCCTCTACCGCGAGTGTTTCACTCGCGGTAGTTTTGCTTTGGGATTCGGCCCCGATAATGTGCGGGGAGCCTCTCCCCTCCCCTTCCCCGCCCATTAAACCCGTCTCTCCGCCCCTCAGGAACCTTCCTCCGCCCTCCGTTAGCCGTTCCACGCCTCTATCGGACATTTGCGGGCCCGTACTTGTGCGGGGCCCGTTATTGTGCCGCGCACCTGTGCGGGGGTGACACGCACGATTGCGGGGCGTTTAAGCGCTCTTAAGTACCGCTTTTAGTGCGCTATTTTGCGGCGCGCAAATTAGCGGTTTTTAGTAAACATGCCCCTATATCTTTTTGGGTGTACTCTACTGATACACTTTTTTAGTACAGTTGGTCCTTATTTATTTGCGCTTCTTTTCTATTTTAATGGTAAACTAAATGTTATTTATAAATGTTTTTAATCTATACATGTTCTCTTCCTCTCCCTATAAGGTGTAGCAATAGTTTGCAAGATTTAAAGCAGGTATGTGTCACTTTTTGATTGATGATTTTTACAATTATTTTATAATTGTTTGATATCCTTATAGTTATTTGATATATGCTTTTTATGGTTTATAAAGATATTTATGTTTTTATATTAATTTTCTGCATATACAACTGATTTTTAGCTATATACGTTGGTCTTATATATGATTTATTTTTAATGTATGTTCACTTATTTATTTATTTATATAGTGGACATCATTCTAAGGCCTGTGTATTTGTATTTTTATATACTTTTATGATGTTATTAATATGTGTATTTATGTTTTTAGTTTTTAAGTCCACTATTAGCCCCTGAGGAAGGCAACGAAACACGGCCTGTGTCGGGCCAGTGGCGATTGTATCTCAATAAAATACGGTTCCCTTCTGAGTACTCCACGTTTTTTTGTACTGGAATGAAAAACATCCCTACAGCATGATGCTGCCACCACCATGTTTCACTGTGGGAATGATGTTCTCGGGGTGATGGGAAGTGTTGGGTTTGTGCCACACATGGCATTTCCCATTATGGCCAAAAAGTTCAATTTCCATCTGTTGTGCAATCTCCAAACATGTTTTCTTATTTCTTTCTTTAAGCAATGACTTTTTTCTGGCCACTCTTCCATAAAGCCCCACTCTGTGGAGTGTACAGCTTAAAGTGGTCCTATGAACAGATTCTCCCTCGTTACCGCTCCTTCATAACTGCCCTGGTGTAGTGAAGGAGTGGTTTATCATAAGAACATAAGAATATAACATATGCCATACTGGGTCAGACCAAAGTCGATCAAGTCCAGTATCCTGTTTCCAACAGTGGTTAATCTAGGTCACAAGTACCTAGCAGTTTCCTCAAAAGACACAGTTCCACAATACTTGTACTGGGGCAAGCAGTAGATTTACCCGGTCCCCTTTAATAATGGTTTATGGACCTTTCCTCCGGGAACTTGTCCAAACTTTTTTTAAACCCGGCTACACTAACAACTTTTACTACATCCTCTGGTAACAGATTCCAGAGTTTGATTACGCATCGAGTGAAAAAATATTTCTCCAGGAACAAGCAGGAAGTCAGTCCTCACATATGGGTGACGTCGGCGCCGACGGAGCCCTCATGGGTAGCAATTCCACAGTTTTCAAAGAAAGCCTTTGGGATTGCATCGCGCATGCGCGATCCCCTTCCCGCCCAAGGGTGCCATCTTGCTCAGTCTCCCTTTTTCCGCGGAGCCCAATGGACGTAGTCCAACTTCCCTCACGGAAAAAGTGCATCAAAACTCCAGAAGATTTTTTTTCTTCGGCCCGGTTCGACGCTGGTTCCCCTTTCCGCCTCAGATTCAGTACACCGGTATCGAGTCCGGTCTTATTTTTGTTTTTGGCCTTCGTGACTAGCGTTTGCGCTTTTTTTCTTTTTCACTAGCAGCCGGGTTTTTTGACCTCACAAGGGCCCTTTTTCCCCCCAATGGCTGCCAGCGGGTTTAAAAAGTGTGATTGGTGTAAAAAATTAATGTCTCTCACCAACACACATGACTGCTGTCTCCGCTGCCTCGGGGCTGGCCATGACCTGAAGGCTTGTGGCCCGTGCAGCAAAATGTCCTCTAAGGCACTTAGAAGTAGGCAGCAGCAGCGGGAAAGGATTTTCTCAGAGTCCGAATCCACCCTGGTCCGGACCTTGTCAGAAGCCTCGACGTCTCAGGAGCTGTCTGACTCCGAGCATCGTTGTGGGTCTTCTGAACAGGGGTATCCCTCAAGGGAATACTGGAGGAAGAAGAAACCTGTGAGGGCAGCATCGTTGGATGCCTCCGATCGGCCTAGGCCCTCGCGGACCAGGTCGCGGAGTCCTGACCGCCGCCCCGGGTCTTCGGAGCCAGAGCTCCCTGCAAAAGTACCTCGCATGGAGCCGGAGATGCCGAGGAAGGTAACTGCTGTTGTCCTCGTTGACTCTCCTCCGGGAGAACCGGCATCGGGCCCGACGGCGTCGGAACCTGAGCCGGAGGCTGTGGTGTCTTTTGAGCTCGGTCTCAGGATGACGGCCTTGGAGCGCTTCATGTCTGCCTTCATGGAGCAGCAGCGGGCACTGATGGCCGGTCTCACCGGTCCGTCTGGCCCAACCACCGGGACCTTGACGTCCAAGTCAACCCCGGAGGCCGAGCTGATCCTCAAGATTCTTCGAGTTAGAGTCGATCCTCGGTCAAGGTCTCCCTCGACCTCCCGTTCGGGACCGAGGTCATCGACGCCGGTGCCCTCAGCGTTGGAGCGGTCGAGATCGAAGCCCGCACGGCCGGAGCCCATCAATTCCTCTTTGGAGGAATCGGCATGGGAAACGGAAGATGAAGAGTCCCCGGACACCCACCGGACCCGGTGTGTCCCATCGGACTTGCCGGGGTCTGAGCCTCGGAGAAGATCCCCCTCCCCGGAGGATACCCGGTTCTCGGACTTTGTCAGGGACATGTCCAAGGCTTTGGCATTCCCGGTGGACACCGAGGAGGAGCCTCGAGCCGAAGAGCTCGAAGCCCTCCAGTATGATTTTCCCCCTCGGGGAGCCCTTACGGTACTGGTTCCTCCGATGTTGGAACTGCTGATGCTACGCATGTGGGAGTCACCGGCCTCAATGCCGGTTCTCTGCAAACGGGTCGATTCCATATATCAAGTCCAAAAGAGCCCTGGGTTCCAAAAGGCACAGCTGCCGCACAACTCCATGGTTATGGAATCGGCCATGCACAGGCTCAAGAGCCAGAAAACGCACTCCTTGGTGCCCCCTAGCAGGGAGGCCCGGAACCTGGACGCCCTTGGAAGAAAGTGCTACCAGGGCTTGATGCTATCATGTCATGTCCAAACATGGCAGCTGTACTTACTTTTAAAAAAAGCATGTACTTATGAGACCTGGCAAAGGAGATTGCCGGGTTCTCTGCTGGCCTTTCCGAGGAACCCTTGCAGCGTTTCAAGAACTTGTTCACTGGGATTCGGGAGTGCTCAAAGTTTATGTCTCGAGCAACCTATGCCGGCTTCAAGGCTTTGGCCCTGGTAGCCGCAGCCGGCATCGGTGCCTGACGCCAAGCGTGGCTAATGTCGTCGAACCTAGAGCCATGGGTTCAGGACAAGTTGGTCGATGTCCCTTGCCGAGGTGACAATCTTTTTGGCAAACCTATGACTGAAAAGCCTGCTGAAATCAAGACAGAGTACTTGACCCGGACAAGACTCTCCAAAAAGACTTCTGCCCCTTCCAAAAAGAAGGGCCTGGGTAAAAAGTCCTTTTTCCCGAGGAAGGGTACTGCTTACCGCAACTACCCCACTCACCAGGCCTTCCCGGCTCCCCAGCAGGGGCAGCAGGCCAAGGGATAGGGGCACAGCCCACCTAAGCAGAAATCAGTCCTCATGACCCTCCCTCCTCCCCTGGAGTTGCAGTCCTACTATTGATTTTTATTCATTTTGCCGTCTTTTTAGCTATGTCATTTGACTGAGCAAGATGGCACCCTTGGGCGGGAAGGGGATCGCGCATGCGCGATGCAATTCCAAAGGCTTTCTTTGAAAGCTGGGGAATTGCTCCACATGAGGGCTCCGTAGGCGCCAACGTCACCCATATGTGAGGACTGATTCCTGCAGTCCCTGGAGAACACCTGTTACAGGTGAGTAACTACGCTTTTCTCTTATTAGTCTTAAATATGTTACACTGTAGCTTCATTAAGTCTTTCTATATTTTGATGGCATAAACAATTGATCTACGTTTACCCATTCCACTTCATTCATTAATTTATAGACCTCTATTATATGTCCCCTCAGCCACCTCTGTTCCAGGTTGACAAGCCCTAACCTTTTTAGCCTCTCCTCATAGGGGTATCCTTCCATCCCCTTTACCATTTTAGTGGCTCTTCTCTGTACCTTTTCTAATAATGCTATATCCTTTTTAAGATACAGCAACCAGAATTGCACACAATATTCAAGGTGCAGTCGCACCATGGAACAATACAGAGGCATTATTATATCCTTTGTTTTATTCTCCATTCCTTTCTTTATGATACCTAGCATTCTATTTGCTCTCTTGGCCGCCACTGCACACTGGGCGGAATGTTTCAACATGTCAATGTCAGATGATCTGTCACGTGATGACATTTATTTATTTATTTATTTATTTATACATCTTTTCTATACCGCCACTTCCAGAGATCAGTGGCGGTTTACAGGTAACAAACATTAATAATAGAGCACTATTATTTTACATAGAACAGATTTAGAACAAAGAACTATTTTACATAGAACAGATTTAGAACATCTAAATCTTTTTCCATGGGTGGTGGTTCCTAATGTGTAACCTTGCATCGTGTAATCATAGTTTGGGTATTTCTTTCCTAGGTGCATAATTTTGCACTTGTCCACATTAAACTTCATCTGCCATTTGGATGCCCAGTCTTCCAATGTATCAAGGTCCTCTTGCAATTTTTCAATAGTTTTGTGTCATCTGCAAATTTGATTATCTCACTCGTTATTCCCATTTCCAGATCATTTACGAATATGTTAAAAAGCAGCGGACCCAGCACAGATCCCTGGGGTACTCCACTATTCACTTTTCTCCATTGGGAAAATTGGCAATTTAGCCCTACCCTCTGCTTTCTCTCTTTTAACAAGTTCCTGATCCACAATAGTACACTGCTTCATATCCCATGACTTTTTAATTTTGCCAAGAGTCTATCATGAGGGACCTTGTCAAAGACTTTCTGAAAATCCAGATACACTATAACAACCGACTAACCTTTGTCTACCTGTTGTCGCCCCCGCCTGGCCAGGTAGAGAACTGGCGGCAGGTGAGGTCGCCTTTTAACCTTAGGATAAGATTCTCGGTAATGGCTGCCAGAAGGGCTGATGGGAATCGTAGTTTATCCTAAGGTAAAGGAGTTGTGATCCGAGGGTTTAGGCACGAGACAGAGAAAATTTATATTTTTAGTGTAATCAGGGGTTTCTTCATACACAGGAGGCGTGAGGCACAAAGTAGGGAAAAAGGAACTTTTAATCCAAACTACTGCTTCAAATCAACAGGAACAAAAATTAGGCTTTCAATATAACTTCCAACACAGATGGCATCACTTTGCTTGAGTAAATTAAACTGGCTTTTTCAGAGCTTTTAAACAAACAATGCTTTCCTCTGAAACAGGAACACTTCTTGTTGCCAAAACAAAACTTTTAAATGTTCCTTAGACACATGAATCAGCTTCTCACTACGTCAGCACAATCAGCTGCTTCTTGCAGTTTGTGACGTCTTCATAAAATACGTGCTTTCTGAGCATGGCACAGCTATAAGGCTTTCTAGGATTCTTCACCGTCAGAGGTAAAACACATAGTACACTGACAATCCATTATACTATTGTCTACATGCGTTGTATCCATTTGTTCTTCTCTATCACCCTCCCTTATATCATAAGGTAGGTGCATAGAGAGCTGACTATCTTCCTTCCTTATTAAATCTTTGAGCCTTCTTAATAAAGTTTGCTTCTGCAGTAACTCATCCGTTAGCTGAGCTACGTGCTGATTAGACCAGCTGTCTCCCTTTCCTCTGGGACTCTGGCTATGCTTACAGTTAGCTTTCTCTCCTATGGGTAATTCTCTGGGGCTTTTCCTCTGTGAGGATTGATAAGGACAGACTTGCCTTTGTTCTGTGGAATTTAGGGATTCCTTCCGTCCTGCAAACCAGTCATGCTTTTCTTCCAGTGCAGACTTCCCCTTTGCTGACGGCACCCTCTCAATCCCAGCTGTATCTGGCAAGCTTTCATCAATCTTCTCTTCACAGCAAATAGTATCTCTCACACTCTGTCTCTCAGGCTCTGCAAACACTCTCTTACTTGCTCTGCCTCCTGGACTCTGTGTTGGCCCCTCTCCTGAACTCCAGATTGAGTTCTCCTCTGTATTTCCTGAGCTACCCGAGCTCGAGCCTCCCGAGCTCCAGCCTCCCGATCTAACTTCTGTTCTGTGAATCTGGTTTTTAAACTTTCCTTCTCTTTGAGGCACACCCTGCTCCCAACACATGTGACCAGAGTCTAGCTTCACTCTGACGTGCTGTTGTGGGCGGGGCTTAGGTATGACCAGCTTCTGAGTCCTAGACTCCTGGTTGCTAGGGAAACCTATGATACAACCTGATTTAAAGCGACAGGAGTCTTTTTCCTGTGCATTTCTGTAATCAGCCGTGGTTTCCTTACCACATATTCCCCTTCTTAAGACATTTCGTGCTGGGGTTCTCCCAGAATCACAGCACGTAAATCTCTTATATCTTTCCTCGTTGCTTTGTCTTCCTCGCCTAGCCTGGGTAATGGTGACCACCTGCCCTTGCGCAGTTCGCTCCTGCCAGGGTTTGAGCAAGTTTATATGAAATAACTGTTGGCGTCCTCGTCTGGTTTGTACTAGATAGGTCGCCGGTCCCACTTGCTTAACCACCCGGAAGGGTCCCTTCCACTGGCTCTCAAACTTAGGGGCGGTGCCCGTTACCATTACTAGGACCTTCTCATCCACCTCTAGCTGGCGGGGTCTTTTATTACGGTCATAATACACTTTCTGTTTTTGTTGGCTTTCCCTCAAATTGTTTTCTGCCAACTGGGAGGCCCGCGTTAAGCGTCCTCGCAAATCCCGCAGAAATTGGGGTATTTCTGTTTCCTGGACTCCCGGCTCTACCCACTGATCCCCCAGAATGTCTAGTATGCCCCTAGGGCTCCTACCAAACATAAGCTCGTAGGGGGAAGTTCCCAACGAGGCCTGAATTCTCTCTCTGTTTTGAGAGCGTATTTGTCTCTCATGGCGCTTCTCTCCCTTTGATTTCCTCACTTTCCTCTGAGGAATGTTTAGCAAATCCTCATGAGAGGGTAGAACCTTTGTCTCCCCCTTTTTAGACACTTCCTCTAGGGCCTGCTGAGCTTGGGACTGGGCTCGCGTAGATACTAAGCCTTCCTTAACCCCTAACCCTTGCTGAAAATGGGGCCAGTCTCTTCCAAGTACTACCTCCTGGGGTAGTCTGGGAACAATGGCCACTGGTACTTTCCTTTCTACGCCTAAACCTTTTATTCGTACTGGGTAAACAGGGTAGGTGCTTGTGGTACCATGAACGCACCTAATGTTCACGCTGCCCGTGGGAGTCTGAGGGGTATCTAAACTTGTGGCATTTATCCTCCTCCATAACCTTTTGGAGAGCATCGATTGGTCCGAACCGGAATCCAATAGTGCTTTAACTGGAAGGCCTTGGACTATTACCTCCAGTAGAAATCCTTCCCTTTTCTTACTGGGGTCACTCAAAACTAGGGCCGTTTTCATTCTGCACTCACGCATCAAATGTTGCCCACTTCCACACCGATAGCACGCACGCTTCTCATGCACCCTTCTATTGGTGGGAATACCAACATTCTGTCCATTCTTGCCATTTACATCCACCCTATCCATAGACATTTTGGTATAGGCTGCAGCCCTATCACTAGCTATCACCTCAGCTTCCAAGAAACGTTCTGACATCTCTATGGCTTCTCTGGTGTTTTTACAACCCTGTAGCAACAAAAATTCTCGTAACCCTTTGGGTACGGCCTCAAAATACTGTTCCAGAACAAGCTCATCTATCAGTGTTTCCACCGATTTATGTTCTGGTTCTAGCCACTTTAACACTAACATTTTTAACCTATGGTATAGTGCTCGTGGTGTTTCATCTACGCGTAATTTTGCATTCCTAAGCTGGCGTTTATATACTATAGGTGTTAGACCAAACCTATCCTTAATAGCCTTTTTTACTTCACAATAGTCATTGGCCAACTCAGGTGGGACGGTTTGGTAAGCTGCCAATGCCTCGCCAGAAAGCGAGAGAGCTAACCTCACCGCCCACTGTTCAGGTGGCCACTTGGCTATTCGTGCCACTTTTTCAAATGCATCAAAATATGTGTCCACATTTTCACCATCCCTTAATTGTCCCACACCAAAGGTCTCTCTGGACCCGAGTCCAAAGTTATGGGCTATTCCCACAGAAAAACCTGTCTGAGCTGGATCAGGCGCTGGTGGTTTCTGCTGTTCCTTCACCCAGGCCTCCAGAAGCTCCATCAGTGGTTTCTGTTGTGCTTGCATCTGACTCGCTGCATGCGCTAGAAGCTCCAAAGATGAGTCCCTTTGCTTCTTGAGCTCTGCTGCCGCCCAAGCAAGGATATCTTGGCTCTCCATCTTGGCTCTGTTTCTGCAAAAAAAACACACACACCCAAGTGTGATTCCACCACACAGATATGCGTTCCTCTCTACCTGCTGCTATTTGCCCCCACCCAGTACCAGTATCCTTTAACTCTCTCTAGTTATATACGGGTTACCTGGTACTAGTGGTGCATCTCGCTCAGCAACAGCGTAGGACCTCGACAGGTCTCTGGACCCTCCGGCTCTGCAGGACTCTGGACTCCTCAGTCTCAGGTGCTTGCAACCCTCCGGTGTCCCTCTGTCGACTCTGGAACCACTCTATGCGTCTCCTGGTGTGTAGTCGTACTTCCGCTGTAATCCAATGAACTGCGCTCCTTCGTGGCGTGGCCCACTCCGCATCCAACTTTATAACACTTTGTGGTGTGGCCTGCTCCGCATCCAAACTTTTACACCAGCCTGTGGCGTGGCCTGCTCCGCATCCGAACTATTACGCCAGCCTGTGGCGTGGCCTGCTCCGCATCCGAACTATTACGCCAGCCTGTGGCGTGGCCTGCTCCGCATCCGAACTACTACGCCACTCTGTCGCCCCCGCCTGGCCAGGTAGAGAACTGGCGGCAGGTGAGGTCGCCTTTTAACCTTAGGATAAGATTCTCGGTAATGGCTGCCAGAAGGGCTGATGGGAATCGTAGTTTATCCTAAGGTAAAGGAGTTGTGATCCGAGGGTTTAGGCACGAGACAGAGAAAATTTATATTTTTAGTGTAATCAGGGGTTTCTTCATACACAGGAGGCGTGAGGCACAAAGTAGGGAAAAAGGAACTTTTAATCCAAACTACTGCTTCAAATCAACAGGAACAAAAATTAGGCTTTCAATATAACTTCCAACACAGATGGCATCACTTTGCTTGAGTAAATTAAACTGGCTTTTTCAGAGCTTTTAAACAAACAATGCTTTCCTCTGAAACAGGAACACTTCTTGTTGCCAAAACAAAACTTTTAAATGTTCCTTAGACACATGAATCAGCTTCTCACTACGTCAGCACAATCAGCTGCTTCTTGCAGTTTGTGACGTCTTCATAAAATACGTGCTTTCTGAGCATGGCACAGCTATAAGGCTTTCTAGGATTCTTCACCGTCAGAGGTAAAACACATAGTACACTGACAATCCATTATACTATTGTCTACATGCGTTGTATCCATTTGTTCTTCTCTATCACCCTCCCTTATATCATAAGGTAGGTGCATAGAGAGCTGACTATCTTCCTTCCTTATTAAATCTTTGAGCCTTCTTAATAAAGTTTGCTTCTGCAGTAACTCATCCGTTAGCTGAGCTACGTGCTGATTAGACCAGCTGTCTCCCTTTCCTCTGGGACTCTGGCTATGCTTACAGTTAGCTTTCTCTCCTATGGGTAATTCTCTGGGGCTTTTCCTCTGTGAGGATTGATAAGGACAGACTTGCCTTTGTTCTGTGGAATTTAGGGATTCCTTCCGTCCTGCAAACCAGTCATGCTTTTCTTCCAGTGCAGACTTCCCCTTTGCTGACGGCACCCTCTCAATCCCAGCTGTATCTGGCAAGCTTTCATCAATCTTCTCTTCACAGCAAATAGTATCTCTCACACTCTGTCTCTCAGGCTCTGCAAACACTCTCTTACTTGCTCTGCCTCCTGGACTCTGTGTTGGCCCCTCTCCTGAACTCCAGATTGAGTTTCTCCTCTGTATTTCCTGAGCTACCCGAGCTCGAGCCTCCCGAGCTCCAGCCTCCCGATCTAACTTCTGTTCTGTGAATCTGGTTTTTAAACTTTCCTTCTCTTTGAGGCACACCCTGCTCCCAACACATGTGACCAGAGTCTAGCTTCACTCTGACGTGCTGTTGTGGGCGGGGCTTAGGTATGACCAGCTTCTGAGTCCTAGACTCCTGGTTGCTAGGGAAACCTATGATACAACCTGATTTAAAGCGACAGGAGTCTTTTTCCTGTGCATTTCTGTAATCAGCCGTGGTTTCCTTACCACACTGTTTATTATACACCTTCAAAAAAACATAACAGATTAGTAAGACAAGACCTTCCTTGGCTAAAGCCATGTTGGCTGACTCCCATTAAACCATGACTATCTACATGTTCAGTAATTTTGTTCTTTATAATAGTTTCTACCATTTTTCCCGGTACTGACGTCAAGCTCACAGGTCTGTAGTTTCTCGGATCACCCCTGGAACCCTTTTAAAAATTGGCGTTACATTGGCCATTCGCCTATCTTCAGATACTACAGATGATTTTAATGATAGTTCACAGATTACTAATACTAATCTAATCTAATAAACATAAAACTCCCATCTCTGCTGTGGATCCTTGGTCTTCATGTTGCTTGCTTAGTGGTGTTGCAGAGTTATGGGCCCTTCAGAACAGGTATACAGGCATACAGATATACAGGCATCACGTGACAGATCATCTGACATTGACTACACACAGGTTGACCCTAATCAACTAATTATGTGACTTCTGAGGTTAATTGGTTGGTCAGATTGTATTTAGGGATTTCATAGCAAAATAGATGAATATATATACACTCACAACTTTTCAGTTTTTACTTGTTTTTTTATACATACAAGGTATTTTATTGTCATTCCACTTCACCAATTTGGACTATATTGTTAGGTCCATTACCTAACATCCAAATGAACCTCCATTTTCATTCCAGGTTGTAATGCGACAAAACAGGACAGAAACCGAGGGGGATGAATACTTTCAGAAGGGACTGTAAATGGTCCGGTTAGCAATGGGTGCTGCCCCAGATTGCCCCGGCACACCCCGATGATAAGTGGTTAGTTTCAGGGAGTGTAGTGGCGGCACTGAATATCCCTCAGAGTGGCATTTACATGGTTTGCAGGTCTGTATATTGTGTAAATGCCTTTGAATATTGGGCCCATTGATATCCTCCATTGCCTCTGAAGAAAAGGCCGGCAATCTACTTTCAGTCATACCTTGCCAAGAAAAACTCAGGTACTGCTGGGTCACCAGGAGTCGGCATTGACTTGACGGCACTTAAAAAAAAAAATTACATAAGTACTTGAATACTTAGGGGCATGTTTACTAAACTGCGTTAACGTAGCAGCAGCTACGTTAAGGCGCGTTATGTAACGTTAAGGCACCTTAACGTTATATTCTGTAACGTTAAGGCGCCTTAATGGCACATAACGTGCCTTAACATTCCCGGCCGCGTTAAGGCCAGAAAAGGGAGGAGAGAGGGCGGAGAGAAGGGGTCAATGGGCAGGGAGTGGGCGGGGAGAGGCCCCATTCACACTAACGTGGAGAAATTAAGGGCTGAATCCTAACGCAACTGAAAACCTGGTGTTAGCACACAATTGCAGGAGAGAAAAACCATTTCAGTCAGCAATGTACAGCAAAGGCAGGGAAATCAATAAAAGTGATAGTAGTGATACATGCGAGGCAGCAGCAGCATAGTGGCCAAGTACGAGTGGGCACGGCGGTGAGGCTGCAAATGGGGCACAGGGGGCTGATGGTGGAACATGTAGTGGGGCAGCGCTGGGGCACAGGATGGACCAGGCAGATGCCTAGGTGGCACATAGGAACTCAGAAACAGAAAAACAACAAGCCCACAACTGACCAAGGGCAAACATGGCAACGAGTATGTGACCCACAGTGCCCCAGTAGACATCACCCAGCAGGTACCCCAAAGGACACATCACATTGACAGGCGGTGCCGGGGGAGGGAGAGCACGGATGTCAATGTAGGCACCCCTACCCCAGACCCCACACCATAGGCAGCCGCCTACTGACACACTGGATGGCCTGGGACTGCGCACCACCAGCACCACGGCATGTCAGCATGGTGGCGGAGGAGTACTGGTGGTGGAGGGGGCAGTGGCATCTGCCCACAGCACACCAAGGCCAAGCCCTGTTCAGGTGGGTGGCATGCAGTGCAACAGACAAGGTCTGTCTGATGAACAGTAATGGTATCCCCAGGGAATAGCCTGCTTCTATGGCAACAGCTTGGTGCAGTGCACACAACCAGTTTACTCAGGGGCAGAAGGTCACAGGTTCAAGTCCAAGCTGTGGCTCCTGCAGACCATGTCCCCTCATTTTACCCTTACTAAGCCATGGTAATAAAGATGGAATCTTTATTGCAGATAAAAGTAACACACCATAAACGCCTATATTGTACTCTACAGAGCACATACACCATAAATATGTGCAATGCATAGAGCAGAGTTTCCCAACCCCAGTCCTGGAGGGCCAAACACCATTCAGGTTGTCAGGATGTCCTTAATAAATATGCATGAGATGCATTTACATGCACCGCCCCCATTTTATACAAATGTATCTATGCATATTCATTAGGGACAGCATGAAAACCTGAACCATGTTTGGCCCATCAGGACCGGAGGTGGGAACCTCTGCCCTAGAGCAGTGGCCGACAGGGGCACAAGCAACCACACCCACAGGCCCCACTATGCAGCGGCTCATGGAGAGTCAAGCTGTTGGGCCCTGCGCACAGCAGCATCTACCAATACCAGCACCTGCATACCTTAGCAATGCCGTCTTAAACGTGGAAACATGTTCCACATATATCAAAAGGTTGCTATGAATAATGTCAGATAACAATACTACGTTGAACACAATTTGTTGACAGGGATTCATCATATCAACCTTTCTGATATCTGTGGAGTATGTTTCAGGTTTTGTTTCTGAAAGTGTTTAACTCCCCCGGGGAGTGACCCTAACAGTATTGAGTACCATAGCAATGCCTGCACTGTGCCCAGGACTGGTGTGGCGGCCAGGGCTGCCAACCACCTCCATATCTGCACAATGCTGAAATAGGTGTGGTAGTGTGCGTATGTCTATCCAGTGTTATGTGGCTGCCTACACATTACTGAGCCCACAATGCTTGCACTGTTTCCAGTGTTAGCCTGCCAATGTGCATAATGAGGAGCAAGGTACTGAGGGTATGGCCCAGACAGTGCAACCTGGGTAGGTATCATCTGCACAGGGCATGGGGCAATGGCTAGGACATTGTGGTGCCCAGTTACCACCTGCATGGACAGGGTGGCCACAGCATGTCATGCTGGGAGGTCACTCTCACTCTTTTATTTATATTCTCTTATATACCACGCTATTCTGCATCAGTGTGGTTTACATTGAACAAACTGAAATTACATTGAACAGGGCATTATAACTTGGAGATAACTATTTTACAGAGAACATGGGCTATGGAGGGTTAAGTGGCTTGCCCAAGACCACAAGGAACACCTATGGGACTAGAAACCCAAGTCCTTCCGGCCCAAGGTTGCTGTCCTCTAGTGGGATTTGAACCCCCGACCTTCCGGCCTGAAGTACCTTGTCCCAACCACTACGCCACTCCTCCACTCCACTCTGAATATGCAGTGACCACGGCATGGCTAGGGTACCCCATAGTGTTATATTGCATTTCTCTCATGTGATTTTTCTGAGTTTCCTTTTCTGGGGCCCAATCACTGACGTACCTGCTTGGTGTGTGCACTCACATCCCATTTTTGGGTGCGCATGGTTCCCCCAGGAACATGTGCAAGCTAGTGGACTGTCTGCAGTTAGCATGTTTATGGCTGGAACACCTTGCAGGGTGCAGCAGGTGGACACTGACCATGCCCTCTGCTGGTGAATGCCAGTTAGGAGTGGGGGGACAGCTGAGTTTTTCCAGGCCTACTGCCCTATGTGATGTGTAGAGATATGCATTGATCTCCCTGTGGGGTGCTCACTCTTCTCTACAGCCACCATTGCAGAAATGTAGAATGTGGATCTGTTGGTGGGAGATCCTGACCTGCAGGGGAAGGTTGGGTGGTGCTGCATAATCTGCTTAGAGTACGAATGCCACCCTTCACTTATAACATGTGACCATGACACCCACACAGGATATGCACCATTCTGGGTGCATCATAGTCCACAAGGCCTAGACAAGATTGGGAGATACAGATGTATTCTAGGTGTGTCTGCAGGGACTACCCATCACACACTGGCAGTGATGGGGACCTGCAGCACAGCCTATCTCAGCCATCCCATGTGCTGCGGACCTGGTTCTGGGCCCCCCATTTCACACTCAGGGTGAGCACAGGAACTGCACGATGTCACTGTCTGTAGCTATTCTGTGCCAGTAACACACACGGTCAGTTCTCCCTACCAGGCCGGGGTGCTATAGCGGTGCATACCCCATCTTTTGATTAGATGTAGGCTGCTGATCTGCATGTGCAGTGCATCATGGGTACGGGTGGGTTTACCCTATCTTGGTAACCACAGCAGAGAGTTTGTGTGGTGACCTGCAGTCTTTCTGTAGCCAGCCAGCAGTGTGCTTGATGTTATAGAGATGTAACCCACTGGTTACTTTGATGACTGTGGAGGCAGAGGTCATGGGTTCAATTCCTTGTTGTTCCCTCCTGTCCAAGGCAGATATTTTGCTTGCCTGTGACAGTCATATCTTTGCAGATCTGTGCTGCAGGCCATAGTACCCTCACCAGAGTTGGCAACAATCCTTATAGGGCGTTACAAGGCACCTTATTAGGCACAGTACAAGGCGCGTTATAAGGCACATAAGAAGGCACGTTAGAAGGCACCTTATTAGGCACAGTACAAGGCACGTTATAAGGCACCTCAATAGGCACAGTACAAGGCACGTTCCTTGTACTGCGCCTAATATGGTGCCTTATAACGTGCCTTGTACTGTGCCTCATAGGATGCCTTCTAACGTGCCTTCTTACGTGCCTTATCTGACACAGCTTTAGTGCTGCCCCGCCCACTCCTTTATATGGGCATCTGTTTCATCAACGCAGAACCTAACGCGAATGACATTACTGCAGTTTAGTAAACATGCCCCTTAATGCACGTTCATTTATACCCACTATAGAGCAGGTGTAACTGTCTGCATCTGGTTTTAAGGTGTGATTCCTGACATTTACATTAGTATAAAGATAAATAAGCTCCTTTGTGCCTTTATAAAATAGGCTTAAAATACTGTAAGAGCCTGCCCACACTCTTACCCTTGTTATAAAATGATTCTCCTTGTTACTAAATTACCCTCTTAATTTATAAGAGGTATGCCTCGTGCTATTTTCCTGTCTTCTATGGAAGCATAGGGCTGCTTTTGGATCCTGCTGCTCCTCATTCTCTTGGCAACACATGTGCATCTTACTATACTCTAGCCTCTAGTTTTGCAGTGTTTTTTTTGTCTGGATTAGATTGTAAGCTCTGGTGAGCAGGGACTGTGTCTTACATCTATTTATTTATTTATTTATTTAACAGTTATTTATATACCGCTCTTTCCCTAGTATCAAGTGCGGTTTACATGGAACAGTATGTTAATTGGTATGTAATATACCAAGTCAGTTTACATAGAACAGATAATTATAATTTACATTACAGATATAACATATTAGAAGATATATACATTGTTAGTTTAAATCTATAATCATCATGTGAATGTATATGTACAACGCTGCGTATGCCTTGTAGCACTGTACCAATGATCAGTAGTAATAGTAGTAGTAGCATCCCATTGTACACACCAAAGGATCCCAACCTTTTTGGACTTGTGAACCCTTTTAAAATCTCATAAAGTTCTGAGTACTCCCACAATTTTTTCATGTTGTCGCATGCCATATATGGAAAAGTTATTAACGTAATAAGAATGTGCAGTGGAAAAAATAGTAAACAGGTTTTTCTCAGCGGAGGGTGGTTTGGTGTATGCCAGCGAGTGTTTCTCTGAGGAATTGCTATGTAGACCTGATTGGTAGATGACTCAGTGTAGGGGAGTGGCTGTAATCTAAGATGGCGGCGATAGCGTTTTCCTAGTGAGAGCATGCCAAAGCGGAAGGGCAGGCAGAAGGCTCTTCCCGCAGAGCCTAAGCCTGCGGTTACCTCTGATCCGATGGATCGTTTTGTTCATCTGTCTGAGCAACAGATTGGGGAGATTCGAGTGGGCGCTGCAGCCCAGGTTGAGGTGGACTCGGAGCTGCTTGCCCTGGAGGTGTCTCTCTCCCCCGACGAACGGAGTCCTCCGATCCGGATCGATAGTCCGGTGCTTCCTCTCGCGAGAGTGAGTGCGGCTTCACCTGAGGGTGTGAAAGCGGTGTCTCCGGAGCGGGTCTTGCCCGAGGAGGAAACTGGCGGTCAGCATTTGGAACCCGGGATTGCTCCCGTGGTTGGAGGTCCGGCTCTCGAGGGGACACATCTTACTCAGCGAGGTGAAGTAGCTGCAGTGGGACAAGAGTTTTCCCCGGCGGCCTCTGTGTTTAAGGGGTTTGCCCTGAAGCAACCGAAGGTTATTTCCCTGGACGCTATTTGGAAAGCCATTACTCAGTTGTCATCGGCTATGACTCAGCAAGTGGAACTGACAGTCTCTCGCTTGGATCATCTGGAGACCCTATCGGGTGGTTTTCGTAGTAAGCTGAATGACCTGCATGAGAAGTTGGTAACTGGAGAGCAGAAAATAGAGACGGTTTCCTTACTCACTGACTCTATTCTGAAGGATAATGTGGCAATGAGGGTGAAGTTGGAGAATATTGAAAATGTAGTGAGAGCGTCAAATTTGCGCTTATTGAATTTTCCTATGGTATCTGGAATCTCCCCTGTAGAATTGTTTAAGAAGTATATGCATGAGATTTTGTTAGTGCCTATTGATTTAACTCCTCCAATTGTAAAAGCATATTTCTTGCCTGTGGGTAAAAAGGTAGATCAGAGAGTAGTGGGTTCTGTGGTAATGGAGGTGTTAGATGTTTCTGCTTTATTGAAATCTCCCAAGGAAGAAGGTCTAAAGGTATCCACAATGCTGGTTTCTTTTGCTATTCCATCCGATAGGGAATGGATTTTGAAATTGTATTTTAAGAGACGTTCTGTTCCATTTATGGGTAAAAAGGTTGTGGTATTTCCAGATGTTTCTAGAGAGACGCAAAAAAGGCGTAGAGCCTTTTTGCTTCTTAGACCAGGTGCGACTCAATTGGGTGCTTCTTTTTTATTGAGGTTCCCTTGCAAGTGTATTATTTACTTTAGACAGGTTAAATATGTTTTTTTTCAACCAGAGGATTTATCCTCGTTTATTTCTGCACATACTATAATATCTTCTTCGCCACTTGAGTGAGTGTTTTGTCGTATTGATTGTGTTTAAGCTCAGACTGTCGCTGGTGTTATTAGTTCTTATTGTTGAATTCATTGTCTGGGTTCGAGGTGTTTCATCTACCCTCGTTCTAATGTGTGTGTTACTCCCCCTCTACATGGTGGACTAATTATACGCTTGTTGAAATTTGTATTTAATTTCTTATATATATCTTTGTTTCTTCTTTTTTGTTTTTTGTAAACATTCTGTTTCCACAAGCAGTAGTTTTTCTGTACAAGCATTGCTTGATTGTTATTAGAAAATTCATAAATAAAAGAAATAAAAAAATTACAAAAAAAAAGGTTTTTTCTCAGCGGAGGGTGGTTTGGTGTATGCCAGCGAGTGTTTCTCTGAGGAATTGTTATGTAGACCTGATTGGGAATCGTTAAGCTTATTTCATTTTACTTTGTTATTATTGTGATTATGATTTGTCTGCCTCTCTAGTGTGTGTGTGGGGGGGGGGGAGGGGCTCTTGCATGCATCTGTTATACCTGAAAATGGAAATGGAGTTCTGGTTGGTGAAAAAACTTTTCAAAGTACTTTAAAAAAAAAAAAAAGAGAATGATATGCATGCTAGAATCATTCATAATTTTTAAAACTTAATGATAATTAAGACTTATTGACCCTCACTTGGTTTGCAGCTTGTCGTGCTGTGAGGGCTTGTGTGCATCAGTGATGCTTGGGACTAAGCTATTGGTAGTTTAACTATTGGCAGGGTCTCCCAAGATGGACAGGTCTCAGCTGAGGTGCCAGACTAAGACAAGCCACCCATCTGGGCAGCAGCAGCAGAATGGGTTGGTGTTGGTGGCGGAGGATCACATTTCTGTGACAACGGCAACAATACTAAACTTAAACTGTGCGGAGGAAAGACTTGGCAATCTAATTCTGTATCATGCCATGAAAGCCCAATGGATAATCACAACAAAACAAATACAATTTAGGACAACTATCCAGACGGTCGCCATGAGCCGACACCGACTCGACAACACTTAACAACAACAAGACTTACTGATATGAACACATACAGTTGCAAAACACAGCAGTCAATGCACAATGGTAGCGATGGATTGGGAGTGAAAGAAAGACTGGTGAGGATGAAATGAGGGTGTATGTGTGTATTAGAGAGAGACTGAAGGGGTTGTGTGTGTCTGTGTCTGTGTCTGTGTGAGAGAGAGAGGAATTGATGGGGGATGAACCGGGGCTAAGAGAGAAACTGATGGAAACAGTGGTGCATGTATTGGGGGGCGGGGGCAAGAAACTGGGCTTCTCTCCCTCTCTGTCCTTTTAACTTCCTCCCTGTCCCTCCTTTTGGATCCAAGAGCCTTCCTTCCTGCTCTGTGCTCCCTGTGTCCCTTCCCCATTCCTGACTTCTGTCTCCCTGAGTGCTTACCCCCATTTCCTTACACCAGCAGGAATGGAGCAGCAAAAAGCCATGGCAGTCTTCTGCTCAGGTTCTCTTAAAAGGGCTGCGCTTTCACTCCCAGATGCTTGGGACTGGAACTGTGACAGCTCTGATATGCCTCGCACCTTCCCTCTTCTAAATCATGCCGGACCTCGCGTTTCACAGCAGTGACCTGCTCCTCCACTCCTTTCCTGGGTGTATGAATGGATCTCAGTTGAGTGCAGAGCAGTGGGTCTGGCAGTCACCAGTAGTGTTAGTGCGCAGCCTTTTCTTGATATTGGCACCTGCACTTTCTGTGGCCTCCTTGTGATTGTGTCATGGACTATTAGGGGGCCGCAAATTAGAGACTGGGAATTACTGTGTGCTTATGTATGTGGTTGTGTTTCTGTGTATATGTGTGGTAGTGGTTCTGTATGTGTCTGTGTGCTGTAGGGGCATATGCTTGTGTGTGTATCTGTATTGACTTTGTGTGTGCCTGTGATCTGGAGAGCATAAGAGAGGGGAGTGACAGTCCGAAAGGAACAGTTCCCTGTTATGATTCAATCTATCAGTGTTTCTATACTGCAAGGGACAAATGGAACATTTTTGGGGGACTTTATTTCTCTGGAGCCCTCCGTTTAATCTGGTCCATATTTTAACTTGAAGGGGGTAATTTTATAACGGGGCTCTTTGGTTCATAGGGCAGGAAGATGCCTGTCTAGCTTATTTTATAAAGACACGTGAAGGGAATTAAGACATTCAGGTTGGGGCATGGATATTTCCCCCTGTATTTTACAAAGGCTCTTCCAAATGTAAACTACAAAGAAGGAGGTGCAGGAGGTGCAGGTCGATGTCTCACCACCTTCAGCAGGAGCAGCAAATTTAAAAAGGTCCATATGGGGGAAAATGTGCCCTACGTGTCCACCAGTGCACATGAGCAGCTTTTTAAAACCTTGGCTTATGACAGTATCCATCCTCCTCAGCCCTGGCACCTCCCTGATAACTAGACTCACCTCCCCAGATCGGTAAGCCCTGACATCCATATTTCCCCCCCCCCCCACTCGATTGGTACTCCCTGAAGTCCAAACTCCCCCAGTCAGCACCCTCGACATCAATAATCCTTCCTGACACCCTCTTCCCTACATCAGCACCCACAATCTTATCTGACATCAAAGAACCCTTTAACTCTTTCCTCACAGCAGAGCCCCCAATTGGCCCCACCAAGACAAGCTCCTGGCTTTTACTGGTGGGGGTTCTTGGTGTCTAGTGGGGAGCAAGTGTAATCCAGAGTCCTGCATTCAAAATGGTACCCAATGATCCCTAGCAATAGTCTCATAGTACTAGTGCCAAATAAAGACATATTGCTGGGGTTGGAGCCATTACAATGTGGAAGGATCCCAATAGTTGGGATACTTCCCACAAAATCACAATACACATCAAAAACAGTGGAAACAAAATCAAAAACAGTGGAGACAAAAAAATAGACACACTTCCCAAGGCAAAATATATAAAAATAATACGTCTTTTATATATATATATATATTGTGACACCGAAGTTCTGCCCTATACCTTTAAAACACAGAAAGCTGCTGAGTTTGGCACAGATTCTGACAGGAAGGGAGATCAAAAGCTTCACAGTTACCATAGGCAACCAAAGCAGGCTGAGACACGAGGTCTGAGGGCACGCCCAGCCAACAAACATTCCCCAGGTAATGAAGAGAACAGTTTGCACATGTGCAGGAAAACGCCCCTAACCATGTATAAGAAACGTGGTAGGCAAACAGAGTTAGATCGAGGAAGAAAGCTGGTAGGAGACCCAGCAGGAGTTGCAGTGAGAGAGGCTGAGTTGGATTCATGTGCTGATTCTGACGGTGGTTTTGGAGACTCAGAAGTTGAGAGTGATTTGGAAACTTGGCAAGTAAGGGAAGACTTGCAGCTCTCTAACAGAAGGTCAGAATACTCTCAGCCTAATGCTGTTTCATTTGAGTCTTGGAATAGAAAGCCAAGCAGGGCTTTGAAGAGAGACAGAAAGCCGTTTACCAGCAGAGGGATTAACTGCAGGAAACCCTCACCTGTGACGCAGGAAGAATTTCCCAAACACAGAGGTCAGTAGGGAGAACGGAGAGCAGCTGGTAAGGAACTCTGTATTACTGAAAGGCAGAATGGCCTAAGATATTTACAACCTTGGGAAAAGGAAAGTAAAGTAATTGAGGACATATGTATGAGTGAAGAAGATGATTGCATGTATTTAAAGCCTGGCAGAAAACTGCCAAGAGAGAGACCTAGTAGAAAAAGAACAAGGCAGTCTTACAAACTGTCTGATAATTATTTGCCATACTGTGGAGAGAGTGGTGAAGAAAAGCCAGGGACTGATTGTAGAAGGTTCCAGACTCTCTGCCCTAAAGAAGATAAGATAGTTGATGAACCGATGTGCACGGAGCAAAGTGAATGCTTTCCCTATGTTGAGGACATGGACTGTTCTTTATTAATAACTGATGAAACTTCTCTACGCTAGTAGAAGATAAGTGTACCTGGGAGAAGGATAAACGTGCACAGAGGGAACTGCCAACATTATTACCTGATTTCTGTTTGTTATAACTAGTGGTTCTGTTCAAGCAAGAAGCTGTCTTTTCCTTTCACCTTTTGTTTTTGCCAGAAGCATGGCTGCCTCTTAAGTTTGGTATTTTTGTACTGTTTTGAAAATCCAGCAAACCCCGGGAGGGGAATAAATCCTTATTTCAACCTGACCACTCCATCTCAACTAAACTTTCTTTCATAGAAGGGTCAAGCCCAGCAGTGTGCCTAGCTATCCACTACTAGTTCAGCCACTGCGGGTGACAATATATATATATATATATATAAAGTAAATAGTAGGGGTATCAAAGCATTAGCCAAAGCATATCTGAGAGGTTCAAGATGTGCCATCAACTACATCAAATACTCTCAACGCTTAATTGGTGTTATTTCATCATCTACCTCCACTAAATTTTAACCAACACCATAGTGAAAACTTAAGACTGCAAATTGTTCAACATAAACAAAAGTACTTATCTCAAATGTTAATCTTCCAAACGAATGAGGCAGTCAAAACATTTCCAAGGTTCAAAGCTTCAGTCATTCCTGTAGATCTCAAGTCCTTTGTAAAACCACAACAACACCCGGCACCTTGCAATGCTGGTGCCATCATGTTTCGGCAGTCCAACTGCCTGCAGGGGGGCTATAAATTTGAATGTTTTCAGCGATGCATTCCAGAAGGGGGTAGATGAAGTAACACCAATTAAGCGTTGAGAGTATTTGATGTAGTTGAAGACATCTCTTGAACCTTTCAGATATGTTTTGACTAATGCTTTGATACCGCAACTATTCACTTTTTATATATATTAAAAAATATTCATATTTATTGTTTATTTTTATACTTTTTGCCTTGGAAATTGTGTCTATTTTTTTGGCTGCACTGTTTTGACCTGTATAGGGGTTCAATTGGGGGCAGAGGGGGGGACTTTTTGAGGGGGGGATCAGAGGGTCTTTGCTGTGTGGGGGGTGATCAAAGGGTATTTGATAGTGGGGGTGTTTGGAGGATTCTTGGATGTCATGGGGCTTCTTTGACATTGGGGTACTAAAATTCCTCTTCTGAGCACTCCTACTTTACAAGTACACAGCAGCTTTCACCAGGCGTACTTTCAGGCATGCCCTATTTTTATAAAAGCCCTTTTATGTGCCTAAAAGTGTGTGTTACAATCAAAAAGCAGTGCCCCAAACACGGTAAGTAATATTGAAAGAAATATGTGAAAAACTACTGTATAGTCCCTTTATTCAATTATACTTTTTGTCGGACATAAATTGTGAGGAGAAGACACAGCAGGTCATCCCCAAAACACAATACATGGCCCTTTTATTTAATTATGAACAATTTTTAAAAACGAAATTGCAAAAATGAGAAAAGAGTTCATTCTTCTAAAAATTGTACTTATCTGAACCCGTGCGCAACCTTGACTAGGATACAACCAAGGCACTTCAATAACCGTCAAAAAACGCCAAACACTGAACTGTTAACAAAGAGGAACAAAACTCAGGATTGGCTAACTGCAAACACCCATCATCTTAAAACACCAATCACGTAAAGGGAATCCCCACTCATCAAGGGAGTCCCAACCGCGAGAGGTGACGTGTCAACCAGTTCCCAACCAATTGATTTCGCAATTTAGTCCAGCGGGGAGATTGTATGTAAAAGGAAAATCCAGCGTTGTTCGAGTCGGCGCAATTTTTGCAAACGGTTTCCCCCCCTAGGGTCTACCGGAACATGATCTATAACAGTCCATCATAGTTGCTGCAAAGTATGTTGGAATTGACGCAACCGAGAGGCATGTTCCCCCAGCCGGGTTCTAATCATCCGGGTGGTGCTCCCCACATACCATAATGGGCAGGTACATTCCACAAAATATACCACATAGGAAGAATCACAAGTGGTGTCCCAACAGCGATGAAAAACCCGACCACCATCACAGGCCAACCAAGTTGGCCCCGACAATGTCATAGAGCAATACCTGTACTTTTGACAGGGCATGTGTGTTCCAGAGCCAAATGAAGGAGTCCGTGGATGGTCCACTGATACCGCAGAATGAACTAGTCGATCACGAAAGTTGCTGCCATGAGAATAAGCTATACATAGGGTTTTATTAAAACAAGGGTAAAGAGATAAGAGCAATTCTTCTGCTGTGGTACAGATTTTGAAGAAATATTGGTCGCTCTTATCTCTTTATCCTTGTTTTAATAAAACCCTATGGATAGCTTATTCTCATGGCAGCAACCTTCGTGATCGACTAGTTCATTGTGCGGTATCAGTGGACCATCCACGGACTCCTTCATTTGGCTCTGGAACACACATGCCCTGTCAAAAGTGCAGGTATTGCTCTATGACATTGTCGGGGCCAACTTGGTTGGTCTGTGATGGTGGTCGGGTTTTTCATTGCCGTTGGGACACCACTTGTGACTCTTCCTATGTGGTATATTTTGTGGAATGTACCTGCCCATTACGGTATGTGGGGAGCACCACCCAGATGAACATGCCTCTCAGTTGCGTCAGTTAGTGTTGACGGCTCCGATGGTACCTCACTGCTCACAATTCCAACATACTTTGCAGCAACTACGATGGATTGTTATAGATCATGTTCCGGTAGACCCTAGGGGGGAAACCGTTTGCAAAAATTACGCCGGCTCGAACAACGCTGGATTTTCCTTTTACATACAATCTCCCCTGCTGGACTAAATCGCAAAATCAATTGGTTGGGAACTGGTTGACATGTCACCTCTCGCGGTTGGGACTCCCTTGATGAGTGGGGATTCCCTTTACGTGATTGGTGTTTTAAGGTGATGGGCGTTTTCAGTTAGCCAATCCTGAGTTTTGTTCCTCTTTGTTAACAGTTCAGTGTTTGGCGTTTTTTGACGGTTATTGAAGTGCCTTGGTTGTATCCTAGTCAAGGTTGTGCACGGGTTCAGATAAATACAATTTTGGAAGAATGAACTCTTTTCTCATTTTTGCAATTTAGGGGTATGTTTACTAAAACCCCGGTAAAGTGCGTGCCGCGGTAGTGTGCGTGTGCCATATAAGGAGTGGGCATTCCGTCTTGAAAAAGAAAAGCCGGAATTTACATATGCGCTAAGGTGCGCGGCGCCCATGTGCGCCCCGCACCTTAGCGCATGAGATAGCTGCGTGGGAGGCATAAGTGGCGCACTGAAGTGCAAGAAAAAGAGCATAGCTACAGCACAATGGTTAAGAAACTGACCAATGGTATAGCGATCAGAGGTACAATCCCCCACAGTGCCCAATGAAGACAGCTGGCTGAGGCATTAATTTATGAGGCGCAGAAATACTGGGCGTCATAAGGCAGCGCACTAATGTTTTTGGCGGCATATTAATACTGGGCGGCATAAGGCGGCGCGCTGATGTTTATGGAGGCATTATAATACTGGGCGGTATAAGTGGCGCGCTGATGTGCAGGAAGAAAAGCAGAGCCACAGCACAATGGTTAAGGCAATTACCAATGGTGCAGGGATCAGGGGGTTCAATCCCTCACAATGCCCAATGGAGACAGCTTGCAGAAGCATCATTTTAGGAGGCATTTAAATGATGGGCGGTATAAGGCGGCGCGCTGATGGGCATAAGGCGGTGCGCTAATGTTTTAGGAGGCTTTTTAATACTGGGCAGCATAAGGCGGCGCGCTGATGTGCAAACACAGGAACAGAGCCACAGCACAATGGTTAAGACACTGACCAATGGTGCAAGGATCAGGGGTTCAGTCGCCCAATGCACAAGGCTGGCTGAGGCAGAACATATTAAGGGGAAGATTGCTTTAGGAGGCATTTTAATTATCACTACTAGCAAACGCACTCCCAAAGCGTGTTAACATAAGGTGCCCTATAAGGCACATTTTAAAGTGCACTGTCAGCCAAGGCACCCTAGAATGTTGCTTATAGGGCGCTTTAGAGGGTGCCGTATGAGGTACCGCAAGGTCAGTGTACTGTTTTTTATGGCAGCACTGTGCAGTTTAAGGAATGAAAAGCATAAGTAGGTGCGCTGACAGGCAAGGAGGAGCAGCAGTGGAGCACAATGGTTAAGGCACTGACTGCTGATACAGGGGTCATGACTTTGCTCCCCAGTGTGCCTAATACGTAAGGCTGGCTGTGGCATCAGCTTTGCATTGTACATATTTTGTCCTGCAGCACTTTAATTTTATGTTATTAATTGCTGCCAGCAAACACGCCCTCACGTGCCGTAATGGAAGGTGCCGTATAAGGCACCCTATAAGGCACTCCATAGGGCACATTAGAAATTGCACTGTCCGCCACAGCACCCTAAAATGTCCCCTATAGGGCACCCTATAGGTTGCGTCACAGGATATTGTATAGTGCACCTTATATGGACGGGAACCATAAGGTGCCCTATAGGGCGCCCTATAAAGCACCCTCAGAGGCACCTTATGGGTACAGTACGCTGAAGGGTGTTTTTGCTGGCATCAAAATATGTACATTAAAAAAATGCGTTGGACAACCCTATCAAAACAACCCACTGTGGGTTTGAACCCATGACCTCTGGCTTCAGAGGCAGTGAAGTAACCATTGGCCAACAGATCTATAGCTGCTAGCAAGCCCCTGGCTGGCTGCAGAGAGCATGCACGTCACCACACAGACAGTCTGCTGTGGTCACCAGGATAGGGTTAGCCCACCCATACCCATGATGCACTGTACATGCAAATCAGCTGTCCACAGATTAACACAAGTTGGGCAATGCACCCCCACAGCACCTCGGCCCGGTAGAGGGAAGTGACCATGTGCACCCACACACCACCTCGGCCTGGTAGGGGGTACTGACCGTGTGTTTTACTGGCACAGAGTAGCTACACACCGTCACATTGTGCGGGTACTGTGCTCACCCTGAGGGTGCAATGAGGCGCCCAGGACCAGGTCCACAACACCTTCCATGATTGAAAGAGGCCATGCTGGAGGTCCAAAGCAGTGTTAATGTGTGAGATAGGTAGTTCCTGCACAAACACCTTGGATATCTCTGTCTGATTCAGTCAGGTGTAGCCCCCCCTGGACTCCTAGGTGGGCCATGTACCACCAACCTCTCCTCCAGGGCTGAGCGTGGCAAGCAGGGTCTCCTATCAATAGATCCACTTTCTACCTCCCTGAAAAGGTGGCAGTAAAGGGGGTCTATCAACCCTGGTCTTGCTGAGGAGCAGACACCCCACAGGGCAGTCAATACAGCTCTATACACATCCATAACACAATAGCAGACGGATATTAGGCCTGGATATAGTGAGCTGCACCCCACCACTATCTGATATTCTCCTGCAGCAAGTCATCAGCCACTGCACCCTGCTCCATCACGACACATACCAGCTGCAAACAGTGTGCTAGTTGGTCCACAGTGCATGCTCCCAGTGGAGATGCATGCACCCAGAACTGGGATGACAGCAAACAGATAAATCAGTGACTGGGCCCCAAAAGGAAACCCATATCTATCACATGAGAGAAATACTATATTTCACTATGGGGGTGCCTAGCCATGCTGTGGTCACTGCACAGTCAGGGTGAGAGTGATCTCTCAGCAGGACATACTGAGGTCACCCTGTCTGTGTAGGTGGTGGCCGGGCACTAAAATGTCCCAGTCAGTGCCCTATGCCCTGTGCAGATGCACCCTGGCCAGGCCACCCTGTCTGGCCTATTCCCATGGTACCTTGCTCCTCATTATGCACATTGGCAGCCCAATACTGGCAACATTGCTGGCAGTGTGGGCTGTGGAAGGTGTTTGCAGCCACCACACACTGGATAGGCAGACAGCCACCCCCACACCTATGCCAGCATTGTGCTACTATAGAGGAGTCCAGCAGCCATACCCACCATACCAGTCCTGGGCACAGTACAGGCATGGATATGGTACACACTACTGTTGGGGGTCACTCCCCAGGGTGGTAAACACTGTCAGAGACCAGACCTACAGCGCACACCGCAGACATCACAATGATTGTTATGGTGGAGATCAATGAGCAAAATGTGCTTAACGTAGGAATTGATATCTGCCAGTTATCATGGGCAACGTTTGATAGCTGTGTACCATACACCCAGGTGTAGGGTGGCAGTGCTAAGGTATGCAACTGCTATTATTGGGAGATACAGGCAGGGCCCAATGTCCTGCCTCTCCATGAGGCATTGGCCAATGGGGCCTGTGGGGGTGTGTGGGTGTGTCTGGCCCTGTTGGCTGCTGCTGTACGGCAGAGTGTCCCAACTCCAGTCCTGGTGTTCCAACCACTGTTCGGGTTTTCATGCTGTCCCTCATAGATATGCATGAGCTACATCAGCATACCATGGGGGTGGTGCATAGATATGCAGCACAGGTATCTTTATTAGAGGCAGCATGGATCCTGATTGGTGTGGGGCCCTCCAGGACTGCATTTGGGAGACTGCTCTAGGTAATGCGGCTGTTTATGGTGTCTGTGTTTGGTGTGGTAAAATATAGGCGTATGAACCATGCGTATGTTCTCAGCAATAAAGGTTTGTCCGTACTATCACGGTTTAGTTGTAGGAAAAATATGTGGACTGGATTGGCAGTAGCACCAGCTGGGCTTTGAACCTGTGACCTTCTGTTTCTGCACACACTGTCTGTGTGCACTGCACCACCATGTTGCCACGGATATGCTGTATTCCCTTGGGAGTCCATGACTGTACATCCGACAGAGCCTGTCTGTTGCGGTGGACGGTGCCAGCCTGCACAGGCCTAGGCCACTGTCTGCTGTGGTTTGCAGCCACTGGCCTCTCCACCACCTGTACCCTTCCGCCAACATGCAGACATGTCCCTATCTGGGAAAAAGCATATGACCTGATTGAGTTGTAGCACTCCAGGACTGAATTTTGGGGACTCGGCTGTAGGTAATGCCCATTGTTATGGTTTGTGTGTGGTGTAGGGTAAAGTATAGGTGTTGGAACCATGCTTATGTTCTCTGCAATAAGGGAGTGTCTGTACTATCACTGTTTAGTGGTGGGTAAAGCTATGGGGACTGGGTTGGCAGGAGCCCCAGCTGGGATTTGAACCTGTGACCCTCTGGTCCTATAGGCACTGGCTGTGTCTGCTGCACCACACTGTGGCCACAGTGACAGTGCAGTCTCTGGAGATAGGAAACCTGGCCGCACGAGTCAGACACCCTGCTCTGCACAATTTTACTGTGCGCTCGTTTACCTTGTATGGGGACAAAGGTGCGAATAAACCTCACAAATGCTCTCCAAAAAAGTGGAAGAAAACCAAAACCAAGCTGCGCAACAGTGATATCAATGGGCAACCTGGAAAACACTCCCAGGAAAGCTCCATTAAAATGCAGTGCTTTTGAATGAGTCTACGGAGCGCAGACCCTTCCAAAGACCATTTCTTTTTTTTGGAGCTTTCCTGGGAGTATTTTTTATGGTTGCCCATTAATATCACTGTTGCCCAGCTGGATTATAATTTATTTGGAATTTGTTGTGGTCATTTGCAATTTATATTTGCTATTTTGTTCTGTGCACATGTATCACACTGCTCACGTTTTGCATGTTTCCCCGGTTTTGCTGTACATTGCTGACGGAAATGGTTTCTCTTCCCTTTAAATCGGCTCTAACGCGAGGTTTTCACTCGCGGTATTTTTTTGCCGAAATTCAGCCACGCTCCTGTGCGGGGAGCCTCTCCCCTCCCACTCTCCACCCATTGATCCCGTCCCTCCGCCCCTCGGGGGCCTTCCTCCGCCCTCCGTACGCCTTTCCCCGCCTCTATCGCACATCAGCGCCCCGCACACGTGCGCGGGCCCGTTAATGTGACGCGCACGCATGCGGGGCACTTAAGAGCACTTAATTGCATCATTAGCATACGCTACTGTGCGCTGCGCACGTGTGCGCGGTTTAGTAAACATACCCCTTAGTTTTAAAAATTGTTCATAATTAAATAAAAGGGCCATGTATTGTGTTTTGGGGATGACCTGCTGTGTCTTCTCCTCACAATTTATGTCCGACAAAAAGTATAATTGAATAAGGGGACTATACGGTAGTTTTCCACATATTTCTAAAAGTGTGTCTTAGACATGAAAATGATTTATAAAATTCTTTTCCGCATGTATTTTTCCCATATATCCCCCCATACCTAATTTGCTCCCATTATATAAATGTTTTCAGAGAGTTATTTTCTACTCAGACAAACAGATGGACACATATTTTTGACCTGTTTTGTATTATTTCTTTCCAGCATTCCATTAAGTTGGAAAGAATAAAAAGTTACTGATGGGGGAAGCAAGATGGCAGTGGCCAGGTCCTTGTGAGTAGGTCACTGTGTTACTTGACTTACCGCTTCATTTTTTCTTCAGCATTTTCCTTACCTCATGTGTCATTCTTTGCAGAAGCATAAAGATGCAGCAGACTGCCTCTGGGGATCGGGACCAGGGCGGGACAATGGACTGCTTTGTGCAGCCCACGGGTAAGGAGTTGCCTACCAAAAGCTCTCTGGAACATGTGGGGGTGGAAGAGACCCCCTCGGCCTCCCCTGAGCTGGAACCATCTCTAAGTCCAGAGGTCTGATTCCCTCCAGTGCAGCCAGTATGGGTGGCCCTTGTGGGGACATCCGGGAAGTTGCCAAAGAAGGACCTCAGTGTTACTTCTCAAGCATGCAGGGGGCTGTCTGGCTTGCCTGAAGTGCCATATAGAGCAGTGCAACCTGTGATTCAGCCACAGCTTGGGAGTTTGGAGGTGAGAGCATCTCCAGCTGTGCCACCGGTTGATCCTAGGAGTTCTTCTTCCTTTGCAGCTCCAAAACCAGTTTTGGTAAGACCTAAACAGCCCGATTCCGTCCTGGATGTAGAAGCCCTCTGTACGTCCTGTCTGAACTGGACATACAGAGGGCATTGCAATTCTGATCCTGCGGGGCACGTCTAGCCCCGTGGGATCAGAATCGCGGACAGTCCTGTACTGAGATTCAGCCTGGCCTGCACGTACAGGACATGTCCAACTAACTCAATCAGGGCTTTAAAATGGAGCTGCGGCGCCATGGCATCTGGTTGCCATGGCACTGCAGCTCCATTTAAAAGCCGCGATCCTGGCCGCAAGCTCCTGTAGCTAATTCCCCGCAGCCCGACCCCCAATCCGGGCACCTATGACCAGGGTCGGGCTGCGGGGAATGTTCTCAGCTCCCCTGCCCCATCCGCGGCCTGGGCCCACTGATCCACTGCATCCAGGGAAGTTATTCCACCTTGGAGGTGGAATAACTTCCCTGTACAAGTCGCCGGCCCTAGACGTACAGGGCCAACATTAGAATCTGCCTTGTACGTACAGGGCCAGCGACCACCCACTGTCCGCCCTAACTCCGTCCCCGTCTACCCCGTCTAACTTCCCCATACAATCAGCGGGGTAGTTAGATGCCGGCGGGTTGACCCACGAATAGACGTGGACAGAATAACCCTGAAAGTGTTTAAATTTGAGTCCATTTGGGATAGTCTAATGGTGCTTAAATGGTCTCTGTCGACTCAGTTGCAAAATATGGTTGTTACCTTCACTCAGAATGCTCAAAAAGTGGATGAATATGAATGAGAAATTCAAGATTTGAATTTTAAGATTTCTGATTTGGAGGAAGAGCAGTCTACTGCTAGCCATCTCATGTTTATTAAGGACTCTGAGGTTATTCATAAAAAGGTGAAAGCCTTAGATAATGCTAATAGAAGATGAAACCTCTGGTTATTGAATTTTCACAATGTTCCTACGGTCTCAGCTCAATTTCATCTATTAAAGCCTGCTGTTTCCTAATTAGGGAATTTATTCTTTTTATGTTTCCTTGTACATGCTTAGTTAAATTGAAGGAAACAGCCTCAGTATCAGCTTTTGTGTCCTCTAGATCCTCTCCTGCCCAGGTCCCACTGGAGAGTGGCACTGGGGGTGGCCCCATGATGTGATGGTGTTTAGGATCAAGTGAGACGTTTTCTCCTGCCTTGCTTTTATTTTGTCTTCTTGCTTCTTAATTTCTTTTGTGTTGGGAAATTGCTTCCCTGTTGTGTTGGGAAATTGCTTTCCACTTTTGGAAATTCTTGGGCGTATTTATATTTCTTCATGACTCACGTTTGTGTATATTGTTGCACACTCCTATTTCTGTAACAAGATATGTTCTTATGCTAATAACTGAAAATGTTAAAATGATTAAAAAAAAATACTGATGACTTGGAGCTACTGATTGCTGTCAGGGCTGGTGTGAGCAATCGGGTAACCAGTCTCCCAGCTAAATGCTGGATTTTATTTATTCTTGAACACCCAGAGCAGAAAAGAAAACTATCATCAACAATGTCTTTGGCATTTAGCCAGTTTAATTGCATGAACACAAACATTCCTGCCTTAGAAAAACTGTTATAATTCATCAGTCCTGTTCACTGCTTAGGAACAGGCAGCTGAAGGGTAGCTTCCAGCCCTGCAAAATCCTGCCAGCTGGGACTCTTTCCAGAGCTAAGGTACTTCGGAGAGAAGCACCACCTGTTTTTAAAATACAAAAATAAAGGGAATCATTTTAAAATTGCTTTGGGAGTTTGCAGCTAATAATCCATTCCATGTAGCCGTGGCTCCAGCAAAATCAGCAGATCTCCAGCTTAATTTCTGAACAATCTCCAGCATACAGATGCTGACAAGCCCTGAAAATCAGGGCAAAGAAAGCCACAGCCTGGGTCATACCTGATGCTTGTTTGACCTCCATCTGACCTCTGTAGAAGTAGCATACATGCAGAGCAGATCAGCCCTGCCTGCACACCTTAGAGCACACATATTGGCAATTCAGCCAGGATGAGAGGGTGTGAGCAATTCCTAGGAAATACACATCCAAATGAACAACATTTTTGTGTTTCTTTTCTCTTCAGTTTGACTTGCCATTTATTTGATATTTAAATAAAGGCACCAATGTCTGGGTTCCCTTCCCCCTAAGCTGCTCCTCACTACCAGGGCCGGCCCGTCCATTGAGCAAGAATGTTTTTTGCACAGGGCCCCGCGTTTCGGGGGGCCCCGCGCAAAGAACATTCTGCTTTTTTTTCTTAATTAAATTTAAAAAAAAAAAAAGCTGGCCGCTGCCGCCGCGGCGGCATGGAGTGTCCCGCGGGGCTCCCTCTGCCCGGCGAAACTCTCCCGGCGCGGCTGAGCCCCTCTGTGCCGGCTTGCAGATACGCGAAGGGAGAGTGTCTCCCTCGCGTCTCTGTTAAGCCCGCAGGGGCTGATGGGAAGCAGGGGCTGATGGGAAATTTCCCATCTGCCCCTGCGGGCTTAACAGAGACGCGAGGGAGACACTCTTCCTTCGCGTATCTGCAAGCCGGCACAGAGGGGCTCAGCCGCACCGGGAGAGTTCCGCCGGGCAGAGGGAGCCCCGCGGGACACTTCATGCGGCGGCAGCGGCCAGCTTTTTTTTTTTTTTTTTTTAAATTGCCATGAGCCGAGGGGGGGGGGGCGGGGTGGACTGGCGATGGGGGGGGGGGGGGGGGGTTTAAGACTGGCAATGGGCTAGGGAGGGGGGTTAAGACTGGCAATGGGCTAGGGAGGGGGGTTAAGACTGGCAATGGGCTAGGGAGGGGGTTAAGACTGGCAATGGGCTAGGGAGGGGGGTTAAGACTGGCAATGGGCTGGGGGGTTAAGACTGGCAATGGGCTAGGGAGGGAGGGAGGAGGGTTAAGACTGGCAATGGGCGAGGGAGGGAGGGAGGGGGGGTTAAGACTGGCAATGGGCGAGGGCGGGAGGGAGGGGGGGTTAAGACTGGCAATGGGCTAGGGAGTGAGGGAGGGGGGGTTAAGACTGGCAGTGGGCTATGGGGGGGGGTTAAGACTGGCAGTGGGCTAGGGAGGGGGGTTAAGACTGGCAATGGGCTGGGGGGGGGGTTAAGACTGGCAGTGGGCTGGGGAGGGGGGGTTAAGACTGGCAATGGGCTATGGGGGGGTTAAGACTGGGTTTTAAGACTGGCAATGGGTTGGGGGGGGTTAAGACTGGGAATGGGCTGGGGGGGTTAAGACTGGCAATGGGCTATGGGGGGGTTAAGACTGGCAGTGGGCTATGGGGGGGTTAAGACTGGCAATGGGCTGTGGGCTGATGAGGGCTGGCAATGGGCTATGGGGGGGGTTAAGACTGGCAATGGGCTATGGGGGGGTTAAGACTGGCAATGGGCTGTGGGCTGATGAGGGCTGTCTGGAAATGGGGTGAGGGGGGGTTAGGACTGGCAATGGGCTAAGTGGGGGGTTAAGACTGGCAATGGGCTGTGGGCTGATGAGGGCTGTCTGGAAATGGGGTGATGGGTGGTTAGGACTGGTAGTGGGCTGATTGGGGGGGTTAGGACTGGTAATGGGCTATGGGGGGTTAAGCCTGGTAATGGGCTGTGGGCTGATGGGGGCTGTCTGGAAATGGGGTAATTGGGGGTTAGGACTGGTAATGGGCTATGGGCTGATGGGGGCTGTCTGGAAATGGGGTGATTGGGGGTTAGGACTGGTAATGGGCTATGGGGGGCTTAAGACTGGTAGTGGGCTGATGGGGGGGGTTAGGACTGGTAGTGGGCTGATGGGGGGTTAGGACTGATAATGGGCTATGGGGGGGCTAGGACAGGAAATGGGCTGATGGGGAGGGGTTAGGACTTGAGGTGGGCTGATGTGGTTAGGACTGGTAATGGGCTGTGGGCTGATGGGGGGGTTTAGGACTGGCAATGGGCTATGGGGGGCTGACTGGAAATGGGCTGATGGGGGGTTAGGACTGGTAATGGGTTATAGGGGGGGCTTAAACTGAAAATGGGGTGATGGGGGTTAGGACTGGAAGTTGATTGACGGGGGGCTAGGACTGGTAATGGGTTGGGGGTTGCTAGGACTGGAAATGGGCTGAGTGGAAGGGGAGGCTTGAACTGCAAATAGCTGATGGGGAGGGGGCTTGGAATGGAAATGGGCTGTGAGGGAAGGGAGCTAGGACTGAAAATGGGCTGATGGAACAGCTAGGATAGGACTGGAAATGGGCTGTTGGGGGGAGCTAAGATTGGAAATGGGCTTTGGTGGGGGCTTGAATTGAAATGGACTCATGGAGGGGCTAGAACTGGAAGTAGGCTCATGGGGGGGGGGCTTGGACTGGAATTGGGCTGAGTGGAGGGGAGCTATGATTTGACATGGGCTGATGGTGGGGCTAGGAAATGACTAGAAATGGGCTGATGGGGGGCTAGGATTGGAAATGAGCTGATGAAGGGACTTGGACTGGAAATGGATGGGGGAGCTAGGACTGGAAATGGGCTGATGGGGGGGCTAGGACTGGAAATGGGCTGATGCAGGGACTAGAAGGGAATGGATGCTGGGTGAGACTGGAACTAGAAGGGAGCTGATGTTGGGGGAGGATTAGAATGGGATGGGGCTGGGAGAGTAAAATGGAGAGGGGAAAAATATTTTGTGTAGGAGGGATGAAAAATCTACAATTGGCCGGGTATTGGGAGAGTAATTGGGGATTGAGGATGGAGGGGTAAAATTTGTGTGGATGAAATAGGAATGAGGAAAGAGCAAAAGGAGAAAGATTAGTATGTTAAAGCAGATGTAGAGAGAGAGAATGGAAAAAAAACTAGAACAAAGGACAAATGGACAGCAGACGATGGAGAGTTAGCAGAAAACATGAAGAAACCAGAAGAAAGTGGCTGGACCAATTGCAACTGAAAAAAAATGCACAAAAGGTAGAAAGATATCTCTTTATTTTGAATTTATTAACTGGAATATGAAAGCTCTGGGAAATGTGCATCATTAACGTCTGCGCTTTGTTTGGTACAAGAGGAAATTAATTTATAGTTTTATTTCTACAGTGTTGTTGTACATTCCAAGTTTGGCTTTTGGGGTTCCCAGTTTAATTATTGCCTTCCTGTTTCTAAATTGTGATTCCTTGTTTGGTGATGGTCTATGTTCTGCATGTGTAACTGAGCTGAGGTATTCTGTTTATGTAATTCCTATTTGACGTTGCCACTTGTTCTCTTTCCCCAGTATTCTCTGAAATGTATTGATTTAATATTTGCAGTGTTTCCTTTTGATAGGTAGGGTATGGTGCTTTGTGAGTCCTGGTAATGCTGTCAGGATACGGCGGGTTTGCTATGGGTTCTAAATGGGCAGCGTTTGTAGTAGTTCCTAATGTGCCTGGCGGTTGGCACTGGATTATAGTAATGTAGAAATCTTTTAGTCTTTCTTTATCCATACACTCATTAAGAGACATGTTTACCAAAAGTTAGTGTATGGTAACATTATGCAAATATGTATGCAAATAAGGCCACTTATGCAAATGAGGCCCCGCACCGAGTCTCCGCACATGGCCCCGCACCCCCTTTAGGCCGCCCCTGCTCACTACTGAATCATTTTGAAGTCTTCCTGGGCCCACCATCAACTCCCTGAATGCATTTTACCCAACGTAAAGTCTTCTAATGGCAGGAGCAATCCCCAGTTGCTCTTGCCTGATGCTGCTGCTGCTAGAGATGCCACAGGTGACCTAAAGCCAATGCCATGCAGCAAAAGGGCCACAGGTCTTGGGTCAGCTTCTGTGATCTTGAGCAGCTGCAGTAGAGATACAGGAGTCACATAAGATCACTCCTGCCACACGATTTGACTCGGGAGATGAGGGTATTTGAAGTTAGGTGGGAGAACAGAGGATGAGGAGGGGAGCTTGTTAAATATCTTCAGTGGCAACTGGCTTGGGGAAAGAGGATCAGCCTTTTCCTTTCATTTTTTTTATTTTAAAGAAATGAAATGAGCAACAAATGAGAAAAAAAATCAATTAAAATGAAAAAAGAATGAAATGCATATCATTAAGAGATACTTCCATAAGTAGCCAAGTATTGCAGAACAGTATGTTTGGAGGGAGTGACACTTTGATGGTCACATACCACTCCTGTTTTTAAAAATGGTAGATTGGCTGGATACTGCTGGAACATTTAAATTGCTACTCAGCATAGAGAACTTTTAAGCTGCAATTTGAATGATTTTTGAAAGCTGCAAAGCTGTATGTCCAGGTCTGAAAGAATGTGCTCATTGTTCATAGTAGAGCATGTATGAATAAATATTTTTAACATAGTAACATAGGGGTATGTTTACTAAAGGGCGTTAAGGTAACAAGCATTAACGGCAGTGATAAAGCGTGTTATATGTGTAAAGGGCACTGGGCAGGTAGGAGGCATTCCGGAGTAAAGGGCGCTATGGGCCATTTAACGTTAACAGGACATTGGGCGTTATGGTGTCAAGCATGCACCTTAATGTCTGAAAATGGCTTAACCCTAACGCTGAATAAAGGAGAATCAAGGAAAGTCAATATAAAGTTGATGGATGGAAGAACAGGTAGGAGCTGATGGACCTGCCATATCCATGGGCACCCTACGTGGCAGCCAGTAATGTGGACGAGCATGTGGGAGACAGCTGTACCGATGCACAGAAGGGTGCCAATGTAAAATGGTGCGATGTCAGTGTGTGGCATAGTATATGGAGGACGTGTCCCTCAGTGGAGCCAGAAGAGGTGGGATGTGTGCAGCAACAGGAGGACAGAGTAGGAGTGGTGACTTGCAGATCAGGCACAGGAGAGGTGTGCGTGAAGAGCCAAAATGAGGAAAAGTGAACCAGTGTAGGCCATGGTGTAGCAGCTTGCACAAGAAGACATGATTGCACACAGCCGACAGAATTGGATTGATGGGCTGAAGGAAGGATGGTGGCTGAGAAGAGGGTGTATGGGTTAGCAGCACTGATGTGCCATAAGGGCCATCCCCAACGCATTTGTACTGTGCATGAAAATGTGCACCAGTGCTACTTGGAAGGCCTGATACCAGAAATGTGGGACTCACACCTGTCCCAGCCATACAGGCACCATATAACAGCTCAGACAAATGTGTAGATAACAGCTGCACAGGTGTCATCCAAACTGGGCAAATGGGGCATGTATGGACATGAGGGGTAGGATGTGTCTACATGTACTGCAGAGATGTAATGGAGCTAAAGCTGTACAGTAACAGTCATGATGTCATACATGACTCATGTTGCCCAAGTAGGTTACAGCTGTATGCATGTAACTGCCTGTTTGTATACCACTGTAGCAGTGCAGTCACATCGGGGTACATCTTATTGTCAATTGGTAATGAATGATGATAAACAGGGACTGTATGGACCTGCAGTCAGCTGAGCCATTGGTAGGTTAAGTGATCAGCTCAAGGTCACAAGGAGGTGCAGTCCATGAAGGTTGTGGCAGACATAAAATGCGACATAAATCCATTCTGAAATGTCACATAAAGAATGGTAGAGGGCCTCAAATCCTGGTATCTTGGCCCCCAAGCCATTGCTATGACCATCACGCCATGTCTTGAAGCAGGGGCCTGACACCTGAAGGGTGAACATGTCTGACCCCCTGCAATGTGCTGCAGTAAAGTCAATAAAGCCATGCTCTCCGAAGGCCATGATGGGAAATAGCATGTTTTCTGACCCAAAGTGTGACCAGAATACATAACAAAGTAAAAGGATGAGTGTCTGCAAGTCACATCAGAGCCTGGACTGTTACAGGCAGGGAAATGACCTGAGTAACACACAGGCCAAAATGAACAAGTGCTTATGGAGACATTGCAATAACCAGTATGCTATACCTCCACACCTCTCTAACCTGCAATGTCTGGAGTCAAAGAGCCTGCAGGTCTCTGCCTAAATTGCTTGCTGTGGCGCCAGTATAGGTTAGCTCCTCCAGTACCCATGATGCACTGCACACACAGAAGAGCAGTCTGCAGCTGATCACCAAATGGAGAATGGACTGATCCATCACATCAGCTCAGTATGACGTACTGACAGTGTGCACGTCAATCACATAACAGCTACAAACCATGCTATTGTGCAATTTCAGCAGTTACCCTGAGGGTGAGGATGGGCGCCCAGCACCTGGTCCCCAGAATTTGCAGTGCTAGAGATGGTTTCTGCTGTCTGTATTTTGCAGATCCTCATCACTGTGTGTGTGGTGGATATTGTCTGCAGTGTGTCATGCTAGTCACCTTGTTTCTTGCACACTTGCAGCATACTGTATGTGCTACTTTCATCTAGACCCTGTGTCCTGACCCTGTTTGACAGGGACACGCCTAGAGCAGTGCATGTCAATACCCACTGTTAAACTTCAGATGCCAACTGCCGTGGGAGCTTCTAGGCTTGTATGGGGTTGTTACAACAGTCCTGCTGGTCCTACCATTACCATAGGGAGTAGGCTAGGAGCACCTGCTGTCCCAACCACCCAGGACTAACAATCACCCACAGCAAGCATAGTCAGACTGCACCTGCCCCCCCCCCCCTGGGTTTTCCAACCATGTACATACCAACTGTGGACGGTCCACTGGTCACCACACATTGCATGTGCACAGAGCAACCATTGACACCCAGTATTTGGTTCAGTGATTAGGCCCCCAGGACAGGAAGTGCACCCACATCACTGGAGTCAGACACTATATAGTGCTATGTGGATACATAGCCATGCCATGATCACTGCTCGGTCAGGGTGAGAGTGCCCTCCTAGCATGACATGTTGTGTACACCCAGTCCATGCACGTAGCAGATGGGCACTATGACATCTCAGTCATTGACCCTACCTCTGATGCAGACACATGTTGCAATGTGCACGGTGCACAGGACCAGGACATGATTTTGGTCTGCTGTACGCAAGTGCCACTGCCCCTCTGCCAACACCCCCACACCATGCTGACATGCCCATGTGCTGTCAGTGTTGATGGTGCACAGTCCCAGTCCATCCAACATGTGGGTTTGTAGGTGCCTAGGGCGCAAGGTCCAGATGAGGGGGGGGGGGGGCAGAGACATACATGGATGGCTGCACAGGCCGCTCAACCATCTGCCATGATGCGTCTCAGGTGAGGATGACAGCCACTGCATGTTGCAGCTACCAGGAGGGCTACAGCTGCTGGCGCTATTGGCCTCTTCCCCCAGAGCTGGGTTCAGTGGCAGCAGGGGGGAGGCCAGCCAGGATCTCTGCCTGAGGTATCAGGACCCTTGGACCACACCATATCTCCTTTCTGCAGCAGCAGCCACTGTCACTGTGGGATCATGATGGACATCACAGATGGTAATGTGGTTGGCAGGATACCCCTAAAAAGGTTGGGGCTCTTCAACCTGGGGAAGAGACGGTTCAAGGGAGATATGATAGAGGTCTATAAATTAATAAATGGAGTTTAACGGGTAAACGTAGATCGATTGTTTAAGCCATCAAAATGTAGAAAGACTTGGGGACATGCAATGAGGTTACAGTGTAACTCATTTAAGACTAATAAGAGAAAATATTTTTTCAAGCAATGCGTAATCAAACTCTGGAATTCCTTACCAGAGGATGTAGAAAAGCTGTTAGAGTAGCTGGGTTTAAAAAAGGTTTGGACAGGTTCCTGGGGAAAGGTCCATAAACCATTATTAAAGAGGACCTGGGATATCCACTTCTTGCCCCAATACAAGCATTGTGGAACCTGTGGGTATTTTGGGGAAACACTAGGTACTTGTGACCTAGATTGGCCACTTTTGGACACAGGACACTGGGCATGATTTATTTATTTATTTATTTACATTCTCTTATATACCGCGCTATTCTGCATCAGTGCGGTTTACATTGAACAAACTGAAATTACATTGAACAGGGCATGATGGACCTTGGTCTGACACAGTATGGCATATTTTATGATCTTATGTTTTTATGTGCCACCTGGGTAACTGCCTGGTCCCCCTGTGCACCAGCAACCCTACTGAATGACCCTCGTGCCACCTCCTTTGCCCCATTTGCACCATCAATATAATGTCCTTTCATACTTTGGCACTATGCTGTATCACTCTCTTGGGCTCCCCTATCTGTGCATCACATTGCAGACATTAAAATATGTTCTCTCTCCTCATAATACACCCTTTCCATGAGGTTTTACTTAGCGTTAGGGTTCCCAGCGTCAAAAGGTTTTAACACATGTTAGCACAACAGTTGTTAAGGGAACACCAATTGTTAACACCCTCTCTCTGCCCCATTAACGCCCACTCTCCACCTACTATGCCTTTAATGCTACAGGAGCCTCTAACACCCATTATTGCAGCTTTTTCACAGCGTTAAGGGCGCAAGAGTGCTGATAATAGGCATTAACAGCACACTTGCTCCCTTAATGCCCTTTAGTAAACATACCCCATAGTATATGACAGCAGATAAAGACCATCATGATCCATCCAGTCTGCCTAGCAAGGTGGCACGACTAAGTGCCTCTGCCACTCTGTGCAGATCACTGCTCCCCATGCCTTTCTTTAGGGGTGTACCCTCTGCTCTGTGCAGGTCAACCCTATTTGTTGAGATAGCAGAGACTGTTAAGGTTAGTTTGATTTTGTCTTGTTGCTATAAAGGGATCCACTTTTCTGCCCCATGCCATTTTGAATTCTGTCACAGTATTTGCCCCCACAACTTTCATCAGGAGGGTATTCCAAGCATCCACCACCCTTTCAGTGAAAAAATATTTCCTGACATTGCCTTTCAATTTATCCCTTTACAGCTTCATGTTAAGTATTTAAAGGTCTGTATCATATCTCCCCTGTCTCTCCTCTCCTCTAGAGTATACATGATTAGGTCTTCAAGTTTCTTCTCATATACCTTCTGGCGCAGGCTCCAAATCTTTTTGGTCACCTTCCTCTGAACCGTTTCCAGTCTCTTTATATCCTTTGCGAGATATGGTCTCCAAAACTGAACACAGTATTCCAAGTGAGGCCGCACCAGCGACTTGTACACTGGCATTAGTACCTCCTCCTTTCTGCTGGTAGTTACTCTCTGTAAGCAACACAGCATCCTTTTGATTTTGGCCACCGCCTTGTCACACTGTTTTGCTACCTCAAGATCCCCAGAAACAATCACTATGAGGTCCTTCTTCTGGTCTGTGCACACCAACTTCTCTCCCACTACAACATACAATTCCCTTGGATTTCTGCATCCCAAATGCATGACACTGCACTTCTTCACATTAAATCGTAATTGCCAAGCATTAGACCATTCTTCCAGCTTTTGTAGATCTTTCCTCATGTTATCCACTCCCTCAGGGGTGTCCACTCTGTTGCAAATTTTCATGTCATCTGCTAAAAGACAGACTTTACCATTCAGTCCTTCAGCAATATCACTCACAAATACATTGAACAGTACCAGTCCCAGGACCGATTGCTGGGGCCTGCCATTAATCACCTTCCTTTCATCTGACTGAGTTCCGTTTACCATCACCTTCTGTCGTCTGTCAGTCAACCAATTTCTGATCCAGTTCACTACCTTGGGACCCATCCCCAGGCTATTCAGTTTATTGATAAGCCTCCTATGAGGAACAATATCAAAGGCTTTGCTGAAATCTAGGTACAGTAGATCACATCCATTGCTCTGGTCACCCAGTCAAAGAACTCAATCAGATATGTCTGGCATGATTGTCTTTTGGTAAAACCATGTTGCCTCGGATCATGCAACTTACTGGTTTTGAGAAAGTCCACCATTCTCTCTTTCAGGAGTGCCTCCATTACTTTTCCCGCCACCGAGGTAAGGCTTACTGGCCTGTAGTTTGCCACTTCTTCCCTATTACTACTTTTGTGAAGAGGTACCACATCAGCCCTTCTCCAGTCCTGCGGAACTTCTCTTGTCTCCAAAGATCTATTAAAAACATCCTTTAAAGGCCCTGCAAGAACCTCTCTGATCTCTTTCAGTATCCTTCAATATATGCCATCTGCTCCCATGGCCTTCACTTTCAGTTTTGCAAGCTGTTCAAACACATCATCTTCTATGAATGAATGGTGTAATGTCTACTCCATTCCCATTTGTATATTTGTTAATCACAGGTGGTCCTTCTCTAGGATTTTCTTTAGTAAAAACAGAACAGAAGTATTTGTTTAGCATTTTCGCTTTTTTAATGTCACTTTCCATGAATCCATTTTCTGCATTTTTGAGTGTTGCAATTCCACCTCTGATCTTTCTGTTTTCCTGAATATATCTGAAAAAGGTTTTGTCATCACACTTTATATCTTCAGCCATCTTTCCTTCTGCCTTTGATTTTGCATCCTTATTTCTATTTTTGTCTCTTTTAGCTTTATCCTGTATTTTTTTTGTTGTTCCTCTGTTTGCGAACTTCTGAATTTTGTGAAAGCTGGTGCTCTGTAAGAGGGCCGGAGGAGGCAGAAGGAGGAGCTATGGCGGGATGGAGGCGTGACCCTGACCCCAGATGTATAGGGCCTATTCTGGTGACTGCCCTGTATAATCCGGGCTTGGGCAGTTAGACGGGGGACTTATTCCACCTCAGAGATGGAATAAGTCCCCCTTGACATCGGCAGACAGCCAGGAAGAACCTCCCTGATGAGGTGGGCCAATCAGGGGATTCCCCGCAGCCTGATCCTGGCCACAGATGGCCCGATAGGGGTTCAGTCTGCAGGGAAAATGCACTTCACAGCTGAGCGTACGATTTCGGCATCTGCATGGCGTCCCGGTGCCATGGCGATGGGATGCTATGGAACCAGGCTCCATGTAGGGGCCCTGGGTGGATTAGATGGGGAGTTGTCAGGACATCTAGGCCATCTGGATCGGGGCATGGCCGAGCTATCCAAGCTCTCTGCACCTGATTCTGCTCCCACGGGAACATATTCTGTGGGTGCAGAATCAGCTGCAGATCTGGGCCATCCAGATTTTGGACATCTGGATGGCCTGGACGTTCCCTGAACAGAATTGGCCTCCACATGAGTGAAACTGAAAAGGGGAGCTATGGGTGATACTGCTAGAAGAAAAAAGAAGCCTTTCGAGTTCTTCCAGTGTTATATACAAAATATTTTCAAATAAATTATTTTGGGTGCTATCCCTAATAAGTATAAGAAGAGGTCTTGGACATCTTTTCATTTAGATTTGTCCTCCTTCATCAGGGGGTTTATTTTTTGATAAAAGGTAACTCCTGTTTTGGTGTATCTAAAAGGGGGGACTTTTATGACTGGCATCCCAAGAAGTTGTTCTAGCAAACAAAATCTGATAACAGAAGCTATGTGCTTAAGTGCAAGCATAGCCATCCCCCGTGATGAAAGTAAAATATTTTAGGGTTAGTTAAGCATAAGGGCCCTTTAATTAAGGATGTTGTGGTGTTGCACCTAACGTGCTGATAGTGTACGGTATTAACTACTGGGGACATGGACAGCAAGTTTCCAACAGTTAACAATGTGCACATGTCCTTTCTGTGGCATAGCAATAGTTTGGGTGCAGTTAGTAGCCTAGGGGTTATAGTACCAGCCTGTAATTTAAGCATTGTGGGTTTGATTCCCACTAGTACTCCTTGTGGCATTGGGCAAGTCACTATTGCCTCAGAAGAAAAGGCCTGGCAATCTGCTTCCAGTGATACCTTGCCAAAAAAACCTAAGGGCTGCTGGGTTACCAGGAGTTGGCCCTGACTTGATGGTACTTAAAAAAATAAATGACTTGGGGTATGTGCACCCATACTACTTGCTCACTGTGCAGGTAGTACTGCCATCACTTTTGCAGCCTCTTTTGTATATGTTTGAGATTGGATTGTAATCTTTGCCCTTTTCATGTCTCTAAAGAAAATTATATTATGAGTGCAAGAGACAGAGCATTAATGAAAATAAATCTGATGTCACCCAACAAGCACATGTGGGGAATTATAATGTTTTACATACAGTATTAAATTAGGGTGTCAAAATGACATTAAAGTGTCATGTTGCTAATAGTTTAATAGTAGCCAGGGACTTGGGCTGAAGTGATGACTGGTTTCATATACTCTCACATAGAACTTATCCTTTCAACCAATAGTAAAATGAATGAATAGAAGGCTTTAGGGTAGGCTGAGAAAACAAAACCCAATAAAAGATATTGTCTAGAGAAGAGAAACTAAAAAGAAGTGCAGATATCAAGAGCAGATTTCAGCTTTACTGCAGGAGTTCAAGAAAAAATATGCAGGGCTCACTCACCCATGGGACTTACAAAAATGTGTGACCAGAACAACAAGAGTAGCCAGAGGCCAGGGTTTGATTCTCATTAGCACTCTTTATGGCTTTGGGCAAGTCACTTAACCCTCCATTGCTCAGAAAAATCCAAGTTATCAATGTCCCTGTTTAATGTATGTTTGCCAAGTTTAAGTTACAATATAAACTGCTTTGATTGAAATGATAAAGCAGTATAAAAAAAACCTGTTAAATAAATATTAGTGGAATAAAAGATAATCACCACCATGTTAGGAAACATAGACAAGACCCTGCTTGTCACCAGATTTTTAGACTACCCTGACTCATGTGACCCATTATTGGGTTCATTATACTATGCATGAATCTTATCACCCTTTTTTTGACTAGGTAAAGGTCAATATTCAAAATGATTTAAGCAGTTAACTTTGGAGTTAACCATATAAAGCATTGGTTTTCCAGCCACATAAGCTTTTGCTGAACAGTAGCACCCATCAGAATATCTTTCTCCATTTAAATGGCTGCCCCCACTTAAATGCATATTTTATCCTTTTAAGTTTAGGAGTGCATATTCATATCATTTCCAAACACACATTTTCTAAACAGTCCTATACTATACCACAAATTTATTGAGATAATTCCCAACATCTTAAGTGGTAATTGCTTTGGAAATTTATTTTGTATATTACATTACAAAGATATCCAATTCTGAACATGTCACATGTTTCACTACCCTGTGGCTTCATCTACATTACTTTCAGGCTGCAGATGAATCAATAGAAAAAACTATATTACCGAGAACCCGGACCTCATCTTCTCTGCATCCAAAGCAGGATTCCAAGGAGAAAACAGAAAATATCATTGTAATGTAACATAGTAGAATAGTAAACGAGAGCAGATAAAAATCAGCATGTTCCACCTGGTCTGCCCAATAAGGTGGCCAGATTTGTAGAGTTGTACCTGCCGTTCTGCGCAGGTTATTCCCCCCTCTATGCCTTTGCTCAAGATTGTACCTGCCGCTCCAGGCAGGTTACCTGTCTGTATTCAGAGTTATCTTCTTAAACACAGAAAGAGTCACGTTTCATAGGTTTCATATGCATAGCAACTCTGTGGCAAATAGGCATCGTGTCAACAAGTACAGCACCCCAGCTGGCAGCAGAGGCCTAACATGATACTTCATTGTCCCAGAGTGTTGCTTAACATTGCATACTCAGGAGCATAGCTTAGTAGAATAAACTAGCTGAAAATCTGCTCAGTTAAGACACTAAGGGACTATTTTAGTAAGGTGTGACACTTACTGCATGTTTTGAGCAAATATTAATGCGCAGTAAGTGCAACAGTTGTTTGCTGTTGGGGATGCGCCCAGCATGTTCCTGGCACTTAACAGACTGAAACGTGCCCTGAGGTGCAGCAACAGCAATCACAGTTAATACAGTTCCACTTAACATCACCCATTGAGTTAAGTGCACTATGATAGTTGCAACTTTAACTGTTAGTGCGCAATGTGGTCTTTCGCAATATGCTCTCTATGCCCTCTCTCCACCCCTAAGCTGCGCATTTCCAATGCCCACCCTATTGTGTGATGTGCAGTTACTGTGGGAATTAGCGTATGATAACTATTGTGCTTGCATGGGCCCACCCTACAGTTACCATGTGCTAAATCAAACAGGAACCACTTAGTGCACCTTAGTAAAGGGGCCCTTAAGCTTTTTGCTTAATGTTAACCAGATTTCCCCTGACTAAATATATCAACTCCTGATCGTACCAACATTTGAAAATGAATCAAAGAAGTACATTGAGCCCTGACTGAGTTAGCTGGGGAAGGCCTGTACATTCAGGCTGGACAGAATCAGGGTCCCGGCCTGCACAAACAGGCCTGTTTGATTCTGATCCCGCGGGGCTAGACTTGCCCCACGAGATCAGAATCGTGACTCCCTCTGTGTGTCTGGTTCCAGTCGGATGCACAGAGGGCCTGGACGTGAGGGATGGAATTGGGCTCCTTATATATAACAAACAAAAACATTGCCCTCTATTTAGCATACTGAGCCCCTCATAGGGATAATTCAGACCTCACCACCTTACTTCAAACCTCATGTCCCCCACCACACAATCACCAACCCCTGATAATTCTGGGAGACCTCAATCTGGCATCCTCCCCTATGTCACAATAAATAGCCTTCCTGGAAGACATGACCACTCTTGGATACACACAACTCATCACGGAACCAGCTCACAACTACTACTACTACTACTGAGCATTTGTATAGCATTACAAGACGTGCACAGCGCTGCACAGACACATGTAAGAGACAGTCCCTGCTCATCAGAGCTTACAATCTAGTCAAGACAGACAACACAGTAGCTGTAGACATGGGATATGTCTAGGGGGAATGGTAAGGAAACACAAAGGAGATCAGGTGAGCCAGAATCCGAAAGCAGCAGCGAAGAGGTGAGTTTTCAGCCTGGATTTGAAAAGGGTCAGAGAAGGCGCCTGACGTACAGACTCAGGTAGTTTGTTCCAGGCATAAGGAGCAGCAAGGTGAAAGGAGAAAGGTCTGGAGTTAGCAATAGAAGAGAAGGGCACGTATAGAAGCAATTTGCCAGAAGAGCGGAGTTCCCGACGAGGGGTGCAGGGAGAGATAAGAGAGGAAAGGTAGTGAGGAGCTGCAGAGTGAATGCACTTATTGATCAGCAGGAGAAGTTTGAACTGGATGTGGGCATGAATAGAGAGCCAATGAAGTGACTTGAGAAGAGGGGTAATATAAGCATGACGAGGCTGGCAGAAGATTAGCCATGCAGCAGAGTGTTGAACAGATTGAAGGAGAGAGAGGTGATTCAGATGGAGACCAGCAAGGAGTAGGTTACAATAGTCAAGACAGGAGGTGACTAAAGAGTGGATAAGTGGTTTAGTAGTGTGTTCAGAAAGGAAGGGGTGGATTTTGTTGATGTTATAGAAAAGAAATGGCAGGTCTTAGCTATCAGATGGATGTGTTTGGAGGAGAGAGAGGAGTCAAAGACAACTCCAAGGTTGTGAGCCAAGGAAACAGTGAGGACAAGAAAGGAAATGTATTTATTTTATTTTATTTTATTTAACAGGTCCTTTATACCACCCTATCTTCCATTCAGGGCTTGACTTAGTCTTCTTACTTTCAGATCTGCTCTTCAACCCTCAACAACCTCCACATAATATCCTTCCTGTCCCCTGGTCTGACCATACTGCTATTCTTTTCCCCATCCATATCATACCACAGCAAATTAAGCAGAAAAACACACTGCTCACAACCTGGTGGTTTTAAGACTTCAATAACGAAGAATTCATTGAGGCAATTACCCCACAATTAGACCTCATCAACTCTGCAAATTCAGACCTTGACAAAATTATATCAGTCTGGAACGATACCCTATCTATAGCATCACTTGCTCCCCCGAGGAAAATAGCATCAAAATACCACAACAGTGCCCCATGGTTCTCTGCATCACTTCAGAAACAGAAAAGCGGCTTACGTTGCCTTGAGTGAAAATGGAGAAACTCCAGACACTCGCTTCTCAAAAACATGTACATTGGAGAACTTAAAATATACAACAGAGAAACTCTTAATAGAAAACAGAACTACTACACAAACCTTGTTAACTCGGTAATAAATAAGCCAAGAGAACTATTCTCAATTGTGAAGACACTCATAAAAGAGACCCACAATGACAGCATTCAAGAAAAGACTTCCCCCCAAAAGATTGCCTCCTACCTACTCTCCAGACAACCACAACTACCACAAATGGATCAAATCCCGACGACGTCTAGCCCTGAGATCAACCCTCAGAAGATTTGGTCCCAATTTGAGCTGCTATCACTCAAAAGTACAGATGACCCCCAAAGTTGCAAGCCGAAGAAACAGGGAGAAGTAGAGAGTTATCCACAGAGACTGAGAAAGGAGGAAAAGGAGAAGAGGTTTTAGGGGGGAAAATAAGAAGCTCCGTTTTGTCCATGTTCAATTTCAAGCGGCGGTGAGACATCCAAGCAGCAATGTCAGAAAGGCAGGCAGAGATCCGGGTCTGGATTGCCAGAGAGATTTCAGGTGTAGAGAGGTAGATATGGGAGTCATCAGCATGAGCGCACCAAGGGACTGGGTATAGAGAGAAAAAAGGAGTGGACCCAAGACAGATCCTTGGGGTACATCAACTGAGAGTGGATAGCAGCAGAGGAAGATCCACCAGAACAAACACTGAAAGAGCAATGGAAGAAATAAGAGAAGAACCAGGATAGTACAGAGCCCTTAAAACCAAGCGAGGACAGGATTTCAAGAAGGTTGTGGTCAAAAGTGTCAAAAGCAGCAGAGAGGTCAAGAAGGATGAGGACTGAGTAAAGGTCCTTGGATTTTGCCAGGAATAAGTCACTGTAGACTTTGGCAAGAGCTGTTTCAGTAGAATGTAAAGGACGAAAGCCAGATTGTAAAGGATCCAGGAGGACTTGAGAGGAGAGAAAGTCAAGGCAACATCTGCCCGTCCTATTCCCCTTGTCTCCACCCTTCGGTACTTGGACGTTTCCTTGGACTCCTCTCTTTCTTTTCACCAGCACATTTCCTCTGTAGCGCGCACCTCCTTTTTCCATCTCCGTAGAATCAGATCTATTCGGCCATTCCTTTCTCCTACCACTGTCACTACTCTTGTCTTGTCCCTGGTGATTACCCATTTAGACTACTGTAATTCTATCTTCTGCTGGTCTTCCCCACTACCAATTACATCGCCTCCAGTTAGTCCAAAATACCGCTGCCCGCTTAATCACATTCTCCCCTGTTACCGCCCATATCACTCCCTCTCTTTTTTCCCTTCATTTGCTCCCAATTAAAGTCAGATTCATCTACAAACTCCTTACTATCACCCATAAAGTCCTACACACCAGCACAGCTAGAGGTCGAATGAGGAGGTAAGGGAAAGGGGCTTTAAAGCATTAGGATCAGAGGGGTTATCAACATGAATGTTAAAATCCCTGAGAATAAGAGTGGGGGAAGAGGAATCCAGAAAGAAGCAAAGTTATGAGTCAAAGTCAGTGAGAAAAGTAGAGGTGGACTTGTTAGGAGGTTGATAAATAACACTGGGGATTGATATCTGGCAGCTCTCCTTCCCCTTTTTTTCCATTTTTCCCTTTTTTATTTTACCCTTTTGTCATTCCTCTCCCTCCCATTTTTGTTTTGTTCCATTTGCGTAATTTGAAAGTGCAGAAAGTCTGCAAGGGAGTGGGGTTTGAGCCCAGCATGCTCAGCTGAATGGGCACAGGAACACAGATAGCGGGTAGTGGACGAAAGCCCAGGCTGGGGTTTAGTACACCTCACAGGACATGGCATGGGCAGAGCGAGAACATCCAGAGCAGAGGAGAGTGCAGCATTACAGGAAGCTACTGCCTCATCTACAGACTCAGATGACATAGTGGGGGAAAGAGATGATGAAACAGTGGAAGAGAGAACCCAAGGGTCAATAGCATGAAGATTTCTAAAGAGGTTGGAGGAGACAGGATGAGATTGAGGTGGCAGGTGATGAAGAGTGAAGCTTAGCAGGTGATGGTCAGATAAGGGAAGAACTGAGGTACAAATGTTTGAGGGTAACCAATTAGAGAAAAATACAAGGCCAAGGCAGTGGCCATGCTGATGAATGGGGGTAGTAGAACAAAGCTGGAGGTCGAATGAGGAGGTAAGGGAAAGGAGTTTTAAAGCATAAGAATCAGAGGGGTTATCAACATGAATGTTAAAATCCTGGAGAATAAAAGTGGAGGAAAATGAATCCAGAAAGAAGGAAAACCACGAGTCAAAGTCAGTGAGAAAGGCAGAAGTAGACTTGTCAGAAGGATGATAAATAACAGCTACCTGGAGAGGTAGTGGAGTGAAAAGGTGGATGGAGTGGACTTCAAAGGAGGGAAAGGAGTGAGACTGAGGCAGCAGGAAGGGTTGGAATTGGCAGGAAGGAGAAAGCAGAAGTCAAACACCACCATCATGGCCAGTGGGACAAGGTGTGTGGGAGAACTGATAACCACCATGACAGAGAGCAGTGACAGATGCTGTGTCTTCTGGAAGGAGCCAGGTCTCAGTTAGAGCAAAAAGACAGAGAACATTAGAAATAAAGAGATCATGAGTAAAAGCAAGTTTATTTGAGATGGAGTGTGCGTTCCACAAGGCACATGAGAAAGGGAGCGAGGAAGGGGAATGGAGAGGGATTTGAATAAGATTAGAGGTGTTGCGTGAAGATCTTTTCTCTGAGTGTGACAAAAGTCTAGGGGGGCCAGGATTGGGGTTGATATCTCTGGATGAGAGAAGAAGGAGAAGGAGTAGAATAGTGTGGGGCAGAGAGGAGGCAGTATGGCGAAAACGAGGGTGAGGCTGTCTTAGAGAGAGAGAGGAGATGGCTGAATGAGAGGGAGAAAGTGGTGAAGCTCAAGTGCTGATGACAGGGTAGAAGACAGAATGGAGGGGGAAGGAGGATGGTAAAGGGGAGATAAGGAGGGGAGGAGTGAAGATGTTGATAGGAGGGGAGTCAGTTAGGGAGTATGAAAAATAGGAAGACAAAGTGATGAGGAGCTATAAAAGAGGGATGGAAAGGAAAACAGAAGCCAGAAGAAATAGACAAGTGGATGAGAGCCCACAGGGGATTAGGTGTACCTGTGAGTAAGTGAGGTAATAAGCAGATGGCAGCTGTAAGAGATGGAGTGCCGGGGGGTGGGGTATAAGTTATTCAGCTAAGAAAAGCTGAACAAAAGTGCAAAAAAGGTGCAATGAGGTAAGAGTGCACAATCAATATATAAAGAGAGAAAGACAGGACAGACACAGAAAGCAAGCAGACTCACTCATAAAAAACAAGAGCTTCCAATGGAGGACTTCTCTTCTCCGAGGAGAGAGAGGCAAACAGTTTTCTTGGAAATTCTAATGTAGGGTTTAGTTACATTTTTATTTAACTTTCTTAAATTCTAATAAATTTTGTTTGAAGCTATTATTATTAGTTTGAATTGTTTTGTACTGTGGCGTCAGTGTCATTTTTTATAATTTTGTTTGTGATTTCTGTTTTTAGCTTTTCTCAAATGTTTATCAAACACGAAATTGTTTCTTCTATGGTTGCAAACCACTGGGTATTGTAGATCTGCAATATATAAATAAAGTAGAAAAATATATATGTCAAATACTTTACGGGAATCCAGATAGGCCACATCTACTGCATCTCCCCAATACACTACTCTGGTCACATCAAAGAATTCAATCAAATTTGGCAAGATTTTCCCTCAGGGAAAGCATTTTGTCTGTGATCCTATAACCTACTAATTTCAAAGCCTAAACTCTTGATCCTAGAGTAGTGCTTCCATTACTTCACCTACCACTGATTTTAAGCTAATAGGTCTGTAGTTTTTGCTTTCCCTTTATCCCCACCCTTCTGCTTTTCTCCAGTGTCTTGGAACTTCTATTTCAAAGGATAGATTAAACAAAGCTGTGAGAGGGCAAGCAGTGCTTCCTTAAACTCCTTCAATATGCTAGGATGAACCCCATCAAATTCCATGACCTCATTGCTTTCAGTTGTAGCAGAATGTTGAATAAGCTTTAAGGCTTAAGTTTCATTAGACTTGCTTAATTGCCTGGGGATGGTAAAATTTCATATAAGACAGACAAACAGAGCTTAAAAGCCAAAAGGGCAACTAATACAGCAAGTATCATCCTATTGATATAACAACACTGACACAAGTAGGGGGGGTGGGCGGTTCAGAGAAAAGAACCAGAAACCTAAAATAGTAAGGCAGAAGTTCTCTGCAACCTGAAAACAAGAAAAGAGCAAATTCATGTGATATCATCTGACCTAAACAGTAAAAGAACATGCTTGGGTCAATAGCCAGATTAAATTTTAGGAAGCTTGACTCACCTCTGAATTTAGAAGGTAGTCTAGACCAATGCAATAGAGCGAGGAATGGATATCAATGGATAACATCTAGTTGAGGATGGAAGGTAAAGCAAATGGTGCTGAGATGATCTGAGTGGACTGGAGAGTTATATGGTGCTAAAAGGGAAGCCAGATAGACTAGAACACCCACATAGAAGGAGCGATGAGTCAGTAGCAAGATTTTCAATTGAGTCCTCAATGATAACATAGATCTGTGTTGCTCATAAAGTAGAGGGATGACATGGTCTTATCTTCTAGCTTTGGCAAGAAACCTTGTTTCAACCTCTTAACTGTTTGTGTACCCAGAACAGAGTACAAGACATTACTTAACAAATTTTTCAGTTTTGTGCTCACAGATGAAAGGCCAGGAATGGTACCTCGGAATCAAACATAAATAGGAATGGAAGTGAAGTGAAGTAGAATTAGCCACAGTTTTTAGTGAATGACACTTCAATACTCCATCAGTGAAGGTGCAAAATTCCATGGCACAAGCACAAGAAACCTTATAACTTGTAAGTTGGTAACAGACCTAAAAGAAAAGTATTGGTGTGGAGGTCTCTTGCCCCATAGTAGAGGGAACTTTCTTCAAACTGGGAACATCAGTGCGGCCATACTGACAAACCAGAAAAGAGACAAAAGCCACCTAGTGGAGGCAAAGGAGTATACCAGCTCCTTCTAGGCATGCCACAGGCACACATCAGTGATGACTGCATGCCACTTGGTGATGTTCTTTCAAAGAGACACAGAGGGTTATTTTAAAAGGTTTAGTCTTGATTTAAATGTCTGAAAACTTACAGGTGGATGTCAAAATCACAAACACATCTCTGTAACCATTCCACAAATGACATTCACAGATGTCTGCAGTGCAGGGACATCCAAGTAGGCAGGGGGTATGGTGAAGGCTTGTCCCTGGTATGGCAATGTACTTGCATGTCCCTGGTTGATCTCAGAAAGAAACAGAGATGTTTGCAACATGTCAATGTTTATACCTGCTCCAGGCACAAACAGACATCAGGAAAGTGCTTATTTTCATCTTAAATATCCAGAGAGTTAAGTAACTAGCCTTAGATCGCAAAGGCCCACACTGGGATTATGAACCCTGACTACTCTGTTCTTGTCACTACTCTAATCATTATGCTATAGAAACATGATAGCAGAAAAAGACCACATGGCCTATCTAGTCTGCCCTTCCATATCAACTACAAAAGTCCACTTTTTTCCTTTAGAGATCTTCTGTGTGTCGTCCCCTGCTTTTTAAAATTCAGATACTGTCCTCGTCTCTACTACCTTCACTGGGAGACTATTCCATGCATCTACCACTCTTTCCATAAAGAAATATTTCCATATATTACTCCTGAGCCTATTAGATGTCTTGGTTCTGATATGCTCTCCTGGGAACATCTATCTAGACATTTGATACACATGCATATCGGGGCACGTCCATGTTTCTGTAATCATTCCTGAACTTCTACATGCCTGCTTTTTTTCAGATGTTCTGACTTTGATGTCCCAAATTGCACTTGGACTTCCCATTGTGAAATGTGCCTCACAGTGTCTCTTGAGTCATTTAAGATGTCCCAGGGATGGGGCTTGCAGACGTGGGAAATGGCAGTCTGGTTCAGCATCAGGAACTGCAGCGAAAGAAAAGATGCAATCACACAGTGCACAAATGAAGAATGAAGAAGAGGATGAAGAGTAATGATCATATGGGGGAGGAGTAGCCTAGTGGTTGGGGCAAGGTACTTCAGGCCGGAAGGTCAGGGGTTCAAATCCCACTAGAGGACAGCAACCTTGGGCCGGAAGGACTGGGGTTTCTAGTCCCACAGGTGCTCCTTGTGGTCTTGGGCAAGCCACTTAACCCTCCATTGCCCATATTCCCTGTAAGTATTAGTGTATGTGTCTCATATCCCCACAGGTTAAATGTATCCCCCAATTGTGTTGTGACCGCTTTGATTGAAGGATAAGGCAGTATACAAAACTGTCTAAATAAATAAAATAAATATGGGACATTCACATTCTGACAGATAAGAAGCTTGATATGAGGAAACCTGCCATAGTAGTAAAGGAGAAAAACTTCAAAACACCATTGTTAACAGAGGTGTCGATTCCAAGAGATTAGTCTGAGAATTGTGTGGAGAGGGAGAAGAACCTGAAGTACCAAGAAATACAGTCAGAGACCAAGAAAATGTGGTAGAAAGATACAGAAATATTTCTCATGGTATTGGGAGCCTGATTAAGAGGAATTTCCAATCACACCTGAACAGGTGACATCTTATGAACTCCTCCAGCAGGAAGCTCTCTTTGGCACGATGCAGGTACTATGACGAGCATTAGCAGTAAATTGGAGAGACTGAGATCATACTCCACATACCCTGGCTTAGAAGTGAGGTTCATTGCTGTCATAGAATGTACAAAACGAACCCATTTGGAGAAATTGCTCCCGGCACAAAAACAAGCTGGTATTAGATCACAATCTTCACTGTGCACTGCTTGTAGTGTCTTTGAATGAGACACAGTGTCCTCTCCATAAATAGCAATGTGTTATCTTCACAGCCTTTTATGCCCTTGCCTTCTGCCTTTGAAGTAGAAGATGAAGATAATAAGCCAAATATCAAGCAAAAGTAATTTTCAAGAGATCTGCTTTCTTGCTATCATACTCTTCGTTACTCCCATCCTCCCTCCTGTTTCATTCTTGCTATTTTGGTCTTCCACTCTTCATATATATATAAAGAAGGTCTTAACCCTTGCCTTACTAATTGGGCAATCTACTCCTCTATTTGAACTCCTGTCTGCTTTATTACCTTTCCTACATCGATTTGTTTTTCTTCATAGTCTCCGTGGTTGTATTTCCTGAATGCAATTCCTTTTTCTCTCACTTTTCCTCCTACTTCCTGACACACTGATTTGTTGTGATGTCAATGCTTCATTTTATCATAGTTCCTCTGCAACTTTGAGATCCACTACTCCTATTGATGCTTCCTTTATACAAACTATTCATCAGCCCTTTTGAAATCTAGGACTAGTTCTAATAATCATGTTTGGTTCTGATCTAGCCTTTACATTGAATCACACGGTATGATTGTCATTTGAACTCAAATTTTCCCCTACATTATCTCCAGTGATATTGTCACCATTCGTTAGTCCCAGGAGAAGTGTTGCCTTGTCAGTTAGGTGCCATATGAAAGACGTTTTGCATGGATTCCAGTATTTCCCTACTTCTAGTTAATCCAACAGCTGGCACATTCCGAGTTACATCTGGTAGATATTGGTCTTGTATTAACGGCACCTGTCCTTTGCACGCTATCCTTTGGATGTCTTCCATCATATTTATATTAGGGATGTGGAGGCCAAAAATATTCACTTTGTTTAGTTTCTCATGTTGTTTGCAGAATTTTTCATTTTTAAAAAAATTTTGTTCAGGTGAAATGTATCATTAGCACACAATATTGCTCAATAGTGTACACTATCAAGCAATGGTATGCACTATCACTCAATAGCAGGCACTATCGTACAATAGTGTGTACTATTTAATGATAGAGTATGTTATTAGCGACAGATTGGAAGTGACAATTTGTTTTTTTTCATTCATTTTCTTTGGAAAACAACATGAAACACACATTTCCCTTCCTGTTAGTGCATGAATGAGAATTGGTTCATGCAGACAGTAAGGGAGATTTAAAAAAAACAAACAGGCTTGCCTCCCAATATTCTCATGCCCAATTCCCTCCCCCCCCCCCCTGATAATCATTGATAGCCCAGGGTCCCGACTTCTCAATCCTCCCAAAAGAATCATTGATGATCCATGGGTCATAAATCTCCACTCCACTAACCCCCCCCCCCCCCATTTCCTATGTTGTTTCAATTAACTGTAAGTCCTTAATTTATAGCTCTTTCCCTTGTGTTAGGGGCCTGTGAATTCTACTTATATAGCTACTAGTTCCCTTAGATCTTTTTAAGACAACCCATAGCAAGTCAGCAGATCTTCCTCACATGGTATTATTGTATCCCTAATATATAAAGCCCATTTCTACCCATCCTATCTTTTCTGAAAAAAATTATATCCTGGTCTATTCACTTTTCAAAAAGGATTCGATCCTGCAAAAGAGGGACAAGTAGCCTTAAAGAGATGAAAATCTCTTTCATCTCCTTTTGTCTATTTTCAGTAGACCTAAAGCTACCTAGTCCTACTTTTTATTTGTTCTTGTTCTAATACGCGATGCTCCCTTTGATCCTACTTTTCCTAGAAAAAGTAGTAGTGATGACAGCAACCTGAGGGCCAGCGACAGAGGTTCCAATGAGGACCCCCAAGCAAAATTGTGCTGAGAGTCCCCCATTATTGTGGTGGTAGCGGCAGTCCTCCCACAGGTAAACTTACTTTAAAATATTTGCCACACTGCCTCTGCTCGTCTCCTCTCCTCTTTTAAGCTGTGAGGCCCAGCAGGCGTCATTTCCTGCTGCCATGCCGAAGTCTCGTGCAGCTGCTATTGTGAGATTTGGACCTGGCAATGGAAGGTGATGCTGCCGGGCCTCGGTAGCCCAGGGTCCCGACTCCTCAACCATCACAAAAGGTGGTGGTCTGTGGGCCATAAATCCCCCACCCCACTGAACCCCCAAAAGAATCATTGGTGGTCTATGGGCCTCTCTCAACCCCCATCCTACCATGGTACCTCCAATGTTGGGAGGCAGAAGTGATGCTTTATGGGCATACCTCCATGCCACCATCTTGGAAAATGGCTATGCCTGACCGCGTGCAGTGCATCGCACCGGGCAGAGTCAGTCAGCCAAATAAGGCACAAATGTATTTATTTGGCAGACTGACACCGCCCCGCCCCTGCAGTGTGTCCTGGGAGGCACAGCACGGGGTAAGCAGACTGACTGACCCTGCACTGTGTGTTCCAGAATGCAGATTGGGTCAGTGAGATATCAGGGATCTGGGCATTTGAAGTGAAGTGTCAAATTTCACGTTAGATGATCCTTTTGCTTCCCACTGTATCTTTCCACCTGCCCAAAGCTGCGTTAAGAGAAGAGTAGAAACAGCAGTTTCAATGCAATTATCATGACCACTGTGCTATGCTTTAGCGCAGGGTTTTTGCTTGCTACTTTCCTGCGCTAGCTTGCTTTTTGCATTAGGGAACCAGATTAGTGCAGGACAACCTCAAGCAAAATGCTGCCGTAGTGTAGTTTGCTGCATTGGACCGTGAGCACACTAAGAGGGCAGAGAGAAAATCTTGACTGATCTGTAATCTTCAGTGCTAATAAACACCTATAAAATCAGTTGCCAAGATGCATTAAAAAAGAGTATTGACTAGTATTATGATGTAAAGAGAAATGAATCATAGGACTGGTCAGGAAATGTGCCTGCAGCTGTTTGTGAAGTGTTAACTTGGCTGCATTTGTCTTTTGTCCATGTCTGTGGCCACCCCCTGAGATAGCACTGTCAAAACTTTGACCATCCCTTTTTGCACTTAAGCAGTCTTCTCATCATGCCAAAGCTAAAAATTGGGCTTAGATTTAAATTTATAACATGGATTTCATAAATATAAATGTAATACTGAAACACCATTCTTTAGTAAACAATAGGCTTTTCTTCTCAATTAGCATATTTAACAAGTACAGGATAAAAAAAATTAGGTATTCCTTTCATTGCTAGTTTACTCATCTTCTCTACAAATGTGATTTCATGCATTTTCCTTCTGAAGGCCCAGATCCCCAGGGCACACAAACTGCATATTTTCCTAATTGTAAAGTCATTTAAATTCTTAAAACATCTGTTTATGAATATGTTTGTGATAATAATTACTATTTACAAAGTTTTAACTGAAAATGTGTGATAAGAAATGAGATACACTGGAGATAACAGATTTTTACCTTCTGGTCATTACTGACAGAATTTTTTTTTTTTTTTTTTTGCAACCTCTCGCTGCATTTTTAGAGTTCAGTAAGCTTGCCATTCATTTGATTTCTTTGGAAATGAACAAAGTCATGAAAAATAAAGAATGTTAGAGCAATTAGAGAGCTGCGGGCAGATATGTAGTTTTCTACTCCTAGATAATGGCATCGGAATACATAGCATTCAGGAAGCACTGAATTTATAAGTAGGAAGGGACATTTTAGAAAGGCCATTTAGGTGAACTCAGAGATATACATATCAAAGTCTGAAATGCTGTAGGACAAACGGCCGTGAAGCTGGACATGTGTAAGTGCATAGTATTTATTTATTTAAAAGGATTTATATACTGCTTTATCCTGAAATCAAAGCGGTTTACACTTCAACCAAATCAAAATACAATGTCAGTGGGTGTAGGCATGCAGTGTTAACGCGGGTGGGTATTTGTGTGTGTGATGGCGATGATTTCTTGGTGAGCTATTTACAGAGTGTGCTATGTACAAGGAGTTATATGCAGGGGTAGAGGGTAGGGGGGGTACAGAGGGGGTCAGGAGGAATGGGAGGTAGACTGTGGGGCTGTTGGTCAGTTCATGTGATGCCACTGTAGTGTTCAATGAAGAGCGTTGTTTTGAGCTGCTTCCTGAAGTCCTTGAGGTCCATAGTTGATCGTAGGTCATCCGGGAGGGTGTTCCAGAGACCGGGCGCAGCCAGGGATAATGTTCTTTTTGAGGTGTCTTGCCTTACTTTGGTGAATGCTTTGGGGGTATCGATGGTGTCTGAGGTGCCTCTCCTCCTTGGTCTGGTGCTTGTGTCGAATCTGATGAGGGGTTGCAGACTATTTGCTGAGAGGTTCTGTTTGATTTTAAAGATGTTTAGTATTGCCTTATATCTGATGCAGGAGCTGACTGGAAGCCAGTGGAGGTGGTTGAGAATGGGGGTGATGTGATCTTGTCTTGATGATCCAATTATTATGCAGATCTCCATCCCCAAAAAGATAAACATGTCCGTCGCAATATGAAGAGAACAGGGATGTGCAGAATAAGGTCCCAGTTGTGTGGAGAAAATCAGCCAATTTTGGAAATGTGGACATGAGAGATATGGATATGTGTGTTACCAGCTACATAGACGTGCCAGTGCTGGTATTTCAGAACATGCCTATGTATATATCATCATATACATGTCCCAGCCTGCTATTTTGGAAAAGGAGACATGCAGTGTTGCAGTAAAAGACAATAAGGCCTCAATAGTGACCTGCAAGGTTTTTCTGAGTTGGCAAAAACTATTGAGGAATGAGAGGGCATTTTCCCCTTCTCTGTACTGTTGTTAGCTGCCTGAATTGAGCACCTTTCAAATGTCTGTATGTCCAAGGGCAGATATAGACATGGACATGCCAACCGCACACATGTATCTTATTTGGAATGCCCCGAACACTTCTCTGGCATGCATCATTCAACATAGACTTACTCGCACCAGACACGTATGAATTTGAGGGGTTCTAAAATGGCTCTTGAGACATGGATGTGCATTTTTAGACATCCAAATCATGCATAGGGCTTCTAAAATGACCCCCTTCCGCTATGCTATGGTTAGGGATGTGTATTTTTAGAGGTATAATCCTTGACATCATTTTGCATAGAAGGCCACTATACAGAGCAGCTCAATAAATATATTGTCTTATACACCCCTGAGTACCCCGCCTGTTTGCTGTCATGCATCTCAGACAAAAACTAATGCAAGCTATCATGGACATAAAGGCAACTGACCCAATATTGCTGAGTACCAGCTCCAGAACTTGTCCTAGTTGAGTAGCAAGCTCCATTGTAAGTGCTACTACAATGTTGGTCTCAGGTATAATGGGTCCCTTCTTATTGTTTCAGTGGTGTCCATGGTAGAGCTCCTAAAAAGAGCAGCTGGTTTATCATTCTTTGACCCTGGATGGCTTGTTATTTCAAAGTTAAATCTAGTAAAGGACAAAGCCCACAACATACACTACCACCTATATGCAGCATCCCCTTAATATCCAAGCTAATTGACAAAATGGTACAACGCCAGCTCCAAGACCACGTAGATGCTACCGCTCCTCTTGACCTACAACAGCATGGGTTCCGAGAGCCCCACAGGGTTGAAACCCTACTGACATCCTTCCTGAACACAGTAATCAAAGGAATTGAGGACATCAAGAAAGGCTTTGTCCTCATTTTTATAGATATAACAGCTGCCTTCGACTCAATAATCCACTCCATACTACTGGATAGGCTAAGCGAAATAGGAGTAAGTGGCACACCTCTGGAATGGTTTCATTCCTATCTAGCAGACAGAAAATCTCAAGTCAAGATAAAACTCAATGTATCAAGACCGTTCTCACTAAAACAAGGTCTCACTAAAACAAGTATCATCTCTCTCAGCTTTAATCTTCAACCTCTACTTACAGCCAGTATGCAAAATACTACAAGCCTACAACATACACTACCACCTATACGCAGACGACCTAATGATATACACTACCCTAGACATAAAGAAACCCGACTACTCCACCATCTCATCCTGCATGACTGCAATAACAGAATGGTTAACATTACGGAACCTCAAGATCAACTACATAAAATCGGAAGCCCTTATAATCACAAAGGACTCCACATTCAAACCCCCAGACAACTTAACAATAGGTAGCAGATCAATCCTAGTAAAAAACGAGGTAAAATACCTAGGAATTTATCTCGACCAGAGACTCAATTTCCAGACTCACATTAGCAAGACCACCTCCAAGGTCTATTACAAAATGAAATTTCTGCAAAACCTCCATCCCTTACTTGATCAGAACCACTTCCGAACCATATGTCAGGCACTAATCACATCACATCTCAATTATTGCAACTTTATCCTACATGGCTTACCCAAATGTGCAACCCAGGCCTTACAACTAGCCCAGAACGCAGCAGCTCGACTAATCACAAGATCCAGCAAACATGCTCATATCACCGCCATTCTTGAATCCCTTCATTGGCTCCCCATCAATTCCCGAATAAAATACAAAGCCATAATGATGGCATTAAAAATTCAACACAACCAATCTGCCAGCTGCCTAGAAAACCTAATCCGAAGAGCCCCAAACAGCAGATCAAGAAGAACACAGCATCAAAACTCCCTTTGCAAGCTCCACATCCTATACAGGAATCTCTCAGAATACCCTAAGGAAAACATTCGAACTCTACATCCCATCACTTTGGAACTCTCTCCAACACCTCTTGAGAGCCAACACAGACATCACTGACTTCAGAAAGCTCCTGAAGACCACCTTTTTACTGAACATTTCTATATCTCACCAACCGTATAATGTACTGACTATCATGTCAGATAGACCGGAAATCCCCAGGCACCCTGCAGAGCTTAAACTCTATATAAATAGTTCAATTGTTAAATGTAACACTGTTAACTTCTCTTGTATATAGTTCTGATATAGCATTCTATGTAAACAGTTATGTTCTATGTAAACCGCCTTGAGAATCTGAAAGGCGGTATATAAAAAATGTTAAATAAATAAATTTAGCTTGGCAAGGGCTTAGTTTCTGAGCTGATTTATACATTCCATGTTTTTATGGACATAGTAACATAGTAAATGACAGCAGATAAAGACCAGCATGGTCCACAGTGTATACCTTTACAGGATGCTGGGTCCCCTCCAGGATACACCACCATTCCTCCGATTCCTGTTACCAATATCACAGTTTATTTCTGTTAGAAGTTTACAAAAGCATATGCACATAGTGGTGGTGGTGGTGGGGGGGGGGGGGTAGTTTGGCAGTATTGTGGTTGCTTTGGGAAAGAAAGGCTCCTACCCCTTTTCAGATGGGTCCATTTTCCACTATAAAGGGCATACAGAGGTTAGGATGACACAAAAAAAGGGTGGCAAAGAAGGCTGTTTTGGGGGCCATGGGTGACCATTGGGGTGGTCATTGTCAAGGATTGAGTGCTCTTCAACTGAGGTCTGTAATGGGTACGCTATCACAGAAAATCCCTTAATAAATAATTTGTAGTAATTAAGAAAGCCCCAAAAAATTGTACTGCTTTTAGACTTTGGGGTTGGGGCCATTCCATAACAGCAGACACTTTTACAGGATCCATCTCTAACCCTAGAGACCTCAGTCACTTCTCATTTTTGATATATACATGGTTGTTCCTTAGTCTTTGAAGACCATTCTTGGTTTGACTTGATTGAATTTATTACTTCATATATTGGTAAACATTACAAAAATATTAAGCGGATTACAACTCATAAATCATAGAAAAAAATCCATGAATTCTTGACATGTTGCCTATGAAGAGTCAGGGTTGGAGAGTAGATGAGAATGTCTCAGAATGTATTATGTCTCAGAATGTATCATTTTTGAGGTCCTGGAAGACAGCAGAGGCATTATATAGTTCAAAGGACAGTACTAAGTATTCATAATGCCCTTCCCAGATATTAAATGCTGTTTTCCATTCATCTCCCTACATAATGTGGATCACCTTTGCCTCCTTTACATACAATTTAGTGTAAATTTGGGTGCCATTCACTTGGTTGAATAATTCTGATATTAAGGGAAGAAGATAGTGGTTCTTTACCGTGATTTTATTGAGCTCTCTGTAGTCAATATAGGGACATAGACCCCTCATTTTTTTTCTCTACATAAAAGAACCCTGCCCCTGCTGGATATGTGGATAGTCTAATGAACCTTTTTTGCAGACTGTCCTGTAATACCATATACATTTTGATATGGGTTCTGATAATAGATTTTGCCACTGGGAGATATCATGCTGGGGAACAAATCAATAGGGCAATCAAAGGGACTATAAGGGAGTAATTTCTCTGCTTCCTTTCTACAGAATAGATCTGTAGATTCTGCATAAGTGGATGGAAGACGCTCAATCGCAGTGGCTTCTACCATTACAGGGTGTATAGTAGATGTGGTTTTGCACTCCAGACTACAATATCTCTCAGTATCCAGTCAATAGACATGTTATGTATATGCAACCAGCGTAACCCTAAAATGACAGAAGAAGATAGGCATGGCATAAGGTGGAATACCATGGATTCCTCTTGGATACAAGTTATAGTAAGTTGCACCTCAGAAGTGATTGTTGTAACTAGGCCTTTCGTCAATTCTCTAAATCTCTAGCCTAGTGAGTGCCATGTCCATGAAGTTGCCCACAGCCCCAAAGTCCAAAAAGGCTAAAGTAGAGGTAGATTGATCTTGCCATTGAAGAGTTACTATAATGTATTTATTTATTTATTTTTATTTATTTAACAAGTCTTATATACCGCCTTATCATTTACATTCAAAGCGGTTTACAATGAACAGTTATAGCAACAAGCTTTACATTGAACAGGGTTATTTAACTTGGATGGTTATATTGGGGTAAAACAAGCAATTGTCAGTTGCTATCTATATACTCTAGCTGTGTTTTCATGGTCTATTTGCTGTCATTGTTAAACATCATCATCCGGGGTAGTTTCAAAGTATTCCAGGAACAGATGGGTTTTTATTGTCTTCCTAAAGTCCGTTAAGTCGTTGATCTCACATGTTGATGTGGGGAGATCATTCCACAGCTTGGGTGCAAATAGGGAGAAGGCTCTGTTGCAGGTGGATTGATTTGCTTTCCTGAAATTTCGCCGGGTCTCTAGGCTGTTGTTATATGTTCCTCTCCTTGTTCTGGTAGGCGGTGTTTTCTTGATTTGTGATTGCAGAGTTGTAGGTGTGAGGTTGTTTAGTGTTTTAAAGATTATTATTATGTTTTTGTACTTGGTGCGTACAGTCATAGGGAGCCAGTGCAGCTGATGGAGCGCAGGTGTTATGTGTTTGTATTTTGCTGTTCCGGTGATGATTCTGGTTGCAGTGTTTTGTACCAGCTGTAAGGGGAGGATTGTTTACTTTGGGAGTCCATGGTAGATTGCATTGCAGAAATCTAATATAGGCATTATTATAGCTTGGCAGACAGTTCGGAAGTCGTTATCAGTGAGCGGTGGTTTGAGGTTGCGTAGCATTCTGAGTTTGTGGCAGGCTGATCTGGTTGTCTTTCTGATGTGTGGCTGGAAGCTGAGTTGTTGGTCAAAGGTGACCCGAGGTATCTGACTTCTCTTTTATTGCTTATAGTGTGGTCGAAGATTTTATTGAGCCTGGCGGTGAGAATATCGTGCTTCTGATCATGTGTATCAGTTCAGATTTCTTATAGTTTATGTAGAGGCTTTGACTGTTGAGCCATTCTGACATTGATTCCAAGCATGTTGTGATCTGTGAGTAGTCCGGGTGTTTGATGTTTATGGGGGTGAATATCATGATATCATCTGCGTATATTCTGTAATCGATGTTGAATTGTTTTATGATGCTACAAATTGGCTGTATGTAGATATTGAATAGTAGCGCCAAGAGAGCTGAGCCTTGTAGTACTCCTTGGTGCTGGGCAAAGGGTTCGGACTGTCGGGTTTTGTTTCTTACTTGTTGTGTACAGTGGGAGATGTAGGAGAAGAACCAATCTAGGACTGTGCCGCATATTCCTATGTCCCGGAGTCTTTGTAGCAGGGTGTTGTGATTTACAGAGTCGAATGCAGCGGCAATGTCTATGAAAAACAGTACAAAGCCTTGGTGTATATTGTCCATGCCCATTCAAGGGTGTCTAGGAGAGATGTAATAAGTGTTTCTACTCCGTGGTTTTGTTTGAAGCCATATTGGTGGGGGTCTAGTGGGGCATAGGCATCTATATGGTCCTGTAGTTGGTGCTGTACCCATTTTTTGATTATCTTAGTCATGAAGGTGAAGCTGGATATTGGTCGGTAGGCGTTTGGTTCATTCTTGTCTAGGTTGTTCTTCAGGATTGGTCTGATGGATGCTTTCTTGAGTTGCTGAGGGAGGTATGTTTATGTTTATTAATGTTTATGTTTATGTTTATTAAAATACTTTTTATACCGCCCCATACCAATGGCGTCTAGGCGGTTTACAAATTAAAAAATATAAATTACAATACAGGCTGTTAGAAAAGTTAAAAAGAACGCCAAATTAAAATATTAAAAGGATAGGAGAGAAGCAAAGAAAAGAGACACAGCAAATATGAGAGGAAAAGACATCAACGAGTGGAGAGAGAAGAAGACAAGGACGGGGGTGGGAGGTCAAACGCTAGACAAAACAAATGGGTTTTTAGTTGTTGCTTGAAAGCTTGATATGATTGCTCTGCACGGAGGGGGGGGGGAGTGAATTCCAAAGCCTAGGACCCAGAAAGTAGAAAGCCGAGGAACGTGTGGACTCGAGATGAGCTTGAGAGGGTGAAGGAAGGGCCAGACGGTTGACATGGATAGAACGAAGCAGGCGATGGGGAGTGCGAAAATGACATTGAGTTAGTGAAGATTCAGCAATCTTTTGTAGATGTGGTGTTAGATATTCTTTTGTCTGCTTGATCCATGTAACTGGGCAAGGGTCAGTAGGTGAGGTTGTTGTGTTTATGGTGGTTATGATGGAGTTGATTTGTTGTTTTGATGGTATGTGGAATGTGGTCCATGTCTCCTCCATTGTATGTTGTATGTTCAATTTGGTTGGTTTCCTGAGTGGTGTCTGTGTGTATTTGAGTTGTATATAGTTGGCTAGGTCTTGCGGGGCAATGGCATCTAGGTCATCTGGTTTGGTCGGTTCTTTCGTGAGATTGTTTACTATAGTGAAGAGCTCCCTCGGTTTGTTGATTGATTTCATTATCAGGTTTGTGTGGTATTCCTTCTTGTGACTGTTTATCATATTATGGTATGCAGCTTGCAGTTCCTTGTATTCTGTCAAGATGTTGTGGTTTTTTGTTCTTCTCCTTTGCCTCTCCATTTTCCTTAGGTGTTTCTTGTGTCTGTTGATTTTGCTCGAGTACCAGGGGACATAGTGTTTTCTTCTGTTGTCGTAGTTTGGTTTCTGTGGTGCGATTGCTGCGTTATGCAACGTTTCATTCCATTTGTCAATGGTGGTATCAAGATCTGATATGCTCTGATCCAGTTCTGGCAGAATTTCATCCAAGAACTTGTCTTTATGGAAGGTTCAAAATCTCCTTTTCTCCTTGAGATTTGCTCCAGGGGTTCGACTCTTCATGGTCTGGTTTATGGAGAAGTTGATCATATGGTGGTCTGACCAGGGGATTGGGGTGATAGTTACATGTGTTATCGTGTTGCTGGAATATTCTTGGTTTGGTGTAAATACCAGGTCGAGGCTGCAGAAGGTTGTTCAACAGCTACCATATTAGGAACATCCTCAGCTGGAGTATCTGCAGGATCCATGGTAACCCTTTTCAGAGCTGCAATTGCTTGTGCCATCCTTGTAATCATTGGAGGATTGACCATAGACGGTGTCTCAACAGCTGCTGCATGAAGAATAGGAATGTTCCTGGGCTTCATAGTGGCTCTTGGACAGTGTCACACCAGGTCAAGCACCAGGTGGAACACCAGGGACCTTGGAGCTAGGTTCTGCATGTTCACCTATAACAGCCCCCTTTCCCCTTGGATGAGCCCTCTGATACTTAGAAGCTGCCAAAACTTAAAGGACAAGCCTGAGATGCTCCTTACAGAGTAAACATAGATTCTGGTTGCCAGCCAGTAGAAAGAGGCAGGAGATGCATAGGAGTGCTGTCCCAAAGTGGTCAGACTCACTAGGGCAATCCCAGAAGAACAGGAACAGTATAAAATCGGCAGACAGAAACATGGTTAGTAAATAGGTTCAGTATGGGGCAGGCAGAACAGGATTGGAACCAATCAGCAAGCAATGGTCAATAACAATATACCAGCAGAACAATGTATCAGCCTAGAAACTTGCACAAGACCTCGCCAAGGGCAAGGTAGAATGGGAGTTCTCAGAAGAGCTGGCCCATGGATTTCTACCTCTCCAGGCAGAAGCCCTAGCCATGCCGCGCTCCTACCCCTGCTCCACATGGAGCTGTGCTGCCCCCCATGCTGAGCTGCTGCCACTGCTTCTATCTGTGTGATCGGGGGATGACTCGACATGGCATCAGCCTGTGGCAGGCCATGTGTTTCGACACACATGGTCTGCCGCTTCTGACCCTGGAGAGGTCTGCCTCCCTTGGGAGCCATCTAGCCCACCTAGTGGAAGGGCTGGCCTTTGTTCTCAAATCTAAATAGGTTCAGGGCGCCAATCAGAAATGTATTCTCAGAGAGGCCAAGATGCATCATCAGAGGACCAATAAGAGCAAAACTCATCCTCAAGATGTGACTACAGACAACATAAAAAGCAGGAAAAAGCTGAAGCCCTGGGGGGGGGGGGGGGGGTAAGTACATGACAGATGCGCACTTGGCTGGAAGACGTAGCTGGGGGCTGCAATCTGGGTGGAAAGAGGGCAGGGTTTGCAAATTCAAGCATTGATTCAGTACCTTAATTTACGTGCATAGAGCAAGTATAAATGCCTGTACCTGCTTTTCAGGCATGATCCCTGACACGTTTACTCGTATTTTATAAAAACAAATAGGCACCTTGTGCCTTCATAAAATAGGCTTAGAATAGACACCTGCTTACCCTCTCACCCTAAGTGGCATGTTGTAACATTACCTTAATTGCAGCTAAAATAAAGTAGCCAGTGATCTTGTAAGAGGATGGTAAATACAAATGGGATTAGAACTCATAAATTCTTGGAGTTCTTCATTTCAAACCTCAGACCAGATCATACACATTCAATACTGTTATAGCTTTTCAGATACCTAACAAAGATTTGTTTCAAAAATTCACTTAACATTTACACTGTAGAGTCAAAAGAGTAAGGCAACAAAAATAAGCAATTTACATTGCAGTATAATAATCAAATATCCTTCTCAAAACCATTTTTATCTATATAAAGCTGAGTATTCCTCCAGACTGTCAGAAGGAAACAAATAAGACTGATGCAATCACCTTTGGAACATTCAGCAAGGGCAATGATTTACAAGCAACTCAATGCCTATTGCTCTACTCATGCCAGAACTCAGGGATCTTTCTTTTCACTATGTTATATTGTGACCCACTAAATAAACTACACAGAACAATACAATGACTCATAAGTTATATCTGAGGAAATAACTCAAATTGCTTTGATTGCAGTAGAGAGTCTGTACCTTTCAATCTTTAGGTCATAGCATTGCCCTGCAGAGATAAATTCCAGTGAAGGAAATTTTCCAACAGCTTTATCATGTTTTTAACTTCCCCAAGGCACTAACCCTCATTCTCATCGTTTCTGCTTGGGAAGTTATAGCCAAGGATAAAACGAATAAAAGCTTAAGAGATCCCACAAGAAGGAACATTTACTGGTCATGCCTCACGTAGTCACCCTGTTTGTTTTTGGCCAGGTTCTCCCCCAATTTTTATTTTTGTTCTTCACCCCCTTAACAACCAACATACCAGAAGAGCATATTCCCTCTTACACAAAAAACCCACCCATCACAAACAAGCACCACATACCAACCCCATATAAGACACCCCCATCACATGCACCTTCATCAATGGAAGGTCAATACAAAATAAAATGTATACCATTACAGACTACTAGAGGCACATCAGATATACTATGCATCACTGAAACATGGCTAAATGAAACTGAACAGGTCATCCTCAATCAAATCACCCCATCCACTTACTCTGCCTTCAACTGCCCCAAGAACCATAAAAGAGGAGGAGGAGCTCTTATCCCAGCAAAAAGTCAGTTTAAATTCAACATCCTCACTTCTAGCAGCTCAGACGAATCCAATATAATCACCATAGTTAACGACTATAATCACACAGAGCCTCACATACAGAGCCCTTACTGCCAAGAGTGATGAACTCTCCAAAGTTTTTGAGTCAGTTTGTGCATATAGCACCTCTCAGAAACTCCTCATAGCACTGGGAGACTACAACCTTGGTACAACACCTAACAAAGAGGCCAGGTCATTCTTGAATGCCATGGAAGTCTTACACTACCACCAGGCGGTAAAGAATCCCACACACTGATCAGGCACATCTCCTGACCTTATCTTCATCTCCCAAACAATCCCAGACCACAACCACATAACACACCCCACAATCACTCCAATACTATGGTCAGACCACCACCTAATAACTTTTACCTTGAGCATCATACACCCAGCAGAACAAAAACACCAACAACACAAAGCAGAAGATTTAAAAGCTTTAACAAAGACAAATTCCTGAACAAAATAATCCCAAAACTACAGCAAGACACAGATAACCTGGATGACACTATCAGTACTTGGAATAACTCTTTAGCCGCAGCAGCAAAGGCACCTAGCAGAAAACATGCAACCACGCACAGAACACAAACCATACCTTGCTAGTCTAGGAAATCAGGAACACTAAGAAAACTCAAAAGAAAATGGAGACAAACAAAAGCCCCAAACATCCTACATCAATACAAAACCATACAGCTGGAATACACCAAAACAATCAATAGACATAAACAACAGCACCATACAAATCTCATAATGCAATCAGCTAACAAACCAAGAGAACCATTCAATATCATGTGAACACTTACTGGAGACCACTAAAAAATAATGCTCCTGAAATATATCCTCAAAGCATAGTGAACTACCTAAGAGACAAACACTCTAAACTTAACCAGATGGCCACGAAGACTACAACATACCAAACACAGGATTCAACCTACAAGGAATATGAAGAAAATTCAGTATCCCATCTACCCAGCAAATAGAAGACATCATATTCTCTCTTAATGCCACCACATCACCTGCAGATCCATGTCCTGTCACATGGATAAAGTCAACTAAAGAACAACTCAAACACTTCATTCACAAGATGGCAGCCTTGTCTCTCAGTCAAGGATATATGCCAACATCACTCAAACAATCTACCATACAACATATACTGAAAGACACATCCCTCAACAAAAATGACCCAGCTGCATACTAACCAATTTCCAGCCAGCCATTTATCACTAAAATCATAGAAAAAGTGGTTCAAAGGCAATTACAAGACCACATAGACCAACATGCATCACTGGACCCACATCAACATGGGTTCAGATACAACCATGGTGTAGAAACTCTTTTATCATCACTATTTGACAGTATCATTAGAGGAATAGATAATGTTAAAACAGGATTTATCCTCATATTCATGGATATATCTTCTGACTTTGATACTATTTTGCATAACATCATGCTGCAATGTCTCCAAGAAATTGGCCTACACAACAATTGTCACCCTCACAGTGGCCAGCCCAACGCCTAGGGCGCTGATACTTGGTCTGCCTGTGGTGTTCCTGCCTCCGAGAGCTTGGGCTTGCTTTTAACTCTGCAAGGCCTTCTGGGAATGTAAGTCCCTTTACCCTTTGAGCACAGATGAGTTGCAGTCGAGTGGTTTCAGGCAATGACAAGAATTTATTTTCCCCTTCCCAGTGGATTAAATGCAAGTGAATAACTCAGGACAAAACATGCCATACAATTGGCTTGAGGAAATTATACATGAACTCAGGTAAGTTAGCCTTGTCAGCTTCAGGCTTTAAACGTGCAGTGCTTGATACGAAACAAAACACAACAGCTTCAATTAGCAAAGAAAATGTTCCCTTTTCTTCTGCTGCTTTTACCGTCTCTCTCAGACACTGTTCAGCATAGGGAATTCACATGGTCAGCCAAAGATAATGTACAGTCCATCTGATCATCCACTATTTCATTATGGTCAGAGTCTATCTGCATTTAATCAGCATCAGGAATAGCAGGGTGTGTCAATAAGCTGCTATCCTGCTCTTTGAAACAAATGGTTTCTCTGACCTCACGTGGTTTCTCTCTGTAACACTCTCTTGAGCAGGGTTGTAAACTACCATATATGCTGTAGTTTTTGTCCAGGGAGGTTGCTACTTTCTGGTAACTATAGGGAACTGCTTTATAGCTAGGTTCAAACTTATATGAATTATTAAGCCTACCTTTTGGCTTTGAAAGGGAAGGAACTCTCCACTCTGCAGGGTTAGACTGGTTCTCAAACACAGCTTGTGTTTGCTCCCCTTTCAGCCTATTAACTTTCCCCTCAGACGTACCGGTATTCTCCAACCAGCCTGTCTCTCTCCTCGGAGCGTGTGAGCTTTGCCAAGCCTGCCTCTCAGGAAGATTCTTCTCTCTCCTGCCTTTACCAGACAACCCCTGTCCTGGGTTGCTTCCTTCTGGCCTCAGGTTGCTTCCTTCTGGCCTCAGGCCCCTTGGTTCTCACTCCTCCTTAACTCCTAGTCAGCGTGCTCCTTTCCTTCCGGTTCTGCATCTGCTTCCCGTTCTGGCTCTGCTTCTCGTTCTGCCTCTGCTTCTGCCTGGTCCAAGCTAATGACCAGTTTTTATCATTGTAACTCTCAGGGCTTAGCTGTGCCCTGCCCTGAAACAGGTGAACCTCATTACCTCCTGAGCTAGGGAATACGTCACTGCAGGGGCGTCTCTTTCTAGCTCGTGACTCTCTTTGTTTACTTCTTCTTTGAAAACACTGAGCCATGTGCTCAGACAGCCTGTCAGTTTCTGAAAGCAAATCCTCATCTTTCCCTATCTTTATAGGCTCAGAAGGGACTTCTTCATGACACAATACATTAGCATGATTTCAATCCTACCTTAGTAACCGGCAACAACAGGTCAAATGCAGAATGAACAGATCTACACCTTTCCCCATACGACAAGGAGTACCACAAGGCTCATCAATCTCATCACTTTTATTTAACATCTACATACAGCCCATCTGTGAGATCATCAAAAAACACAAAATTCAGTACAGACTATATGCTGATGATATGATATATGCCCCTCTTGAAATACACAACCCATCCTCTCAAACAAAACAACATGCATGGAAGATATGATCACCTGGCTCAGCAACAACAACTTATCTATAAACTACATGTAGACAGAGGCACTCTTCGTCACAAGACATACCACAGTCATCCTACCACAATCAATCAACATACAGCAAAGATCCATAACAGTGAAAAAGGAGATTGAATACCTAGGAATCACCATGGACCAGCACCTCACCATGCAATCTCACATAAAGGGAACGACCGCAAATGCCTTCCATAAAATGAAAGTTATCAAGAGACTAAAACTGATCCTGAACTAAGATCACTTCCATTTGATTTGTCAGGCAATAATCACTCCCATACTTGAATACTGCAATGCACTGTACCAGGGACTCCCAAAACACACCAACATGCCACTCCAAATAGCACAAAACACGGCAGCACGAACTATCACCGGAACATCCAAACAAGAGCTCATCACCCCAATACTGGACCAATTACATTGGCTCCCGATACATTCCCACATCAGATTGAAGACAACGTTAAACATCTTTAAAATTGTCCACCAATCATCGGCCGACATCCTATAAGACCTCATACTAAGAGACACAAGCACCCAACCCAGGAGAAACAACAAGCATATGATCATCACATCCCACAAATTCCAAAAATCCAAACAATCTATATCTGGAAGAGCGCTTTCACTATATGCCCCATTGATATGGAACTCGCTTCCAGATGACATGCGAGCGATACAGACATCAAAAGACTTCCGAAAGAAGCTGAAAACTCCGCCAGGTACAGCGTCACTGGACTAGCCGCCCCTCTCCCGACTTGTTACTGCGTTTTCGCCAGTTATCTACTGCATATCGGGTGGCGGTCCAGGCAGCAAAGCGTGCTTTCTACTCTGCGCAGATCTCAGTAGCTGCCCATTCCTCCAAACAGCTCTTTTCTATCCTTCGAGGGATTTCCTCTACTAGTTCCCGCGGTGGTCCAACATCCCGGCTGCCAGACCCTCAACTTCTGGCTACCTTTTTTTCAGACAAGATACATAAGCTGCGAGCCTCTTTTTCAACACCTTCTCCTCCCTTACCTCTATCCCCTCTGCCCGATTCCTCCTCCGGGGGGTCTTCCACTCTGTTCACTGATCTTTTGCCATCCCCTCCCCCTTCTTCGCCTAACCAGGCTCTTGCTCACACCTGGACCACTTTTCAGTTGGTCACATCCGCAGAGGTTCTACAGTTGTTGTTGAAATCTCGTAAAACAACTTGTGTGCTGGACCCCATCCCGTCTCTCTGGTTATCTGAACCTTCTCTGCAACTTGTTCCAATTCTTACTACTATTATCAACTCTAGTTTATCCTCTGGCCTTTTCCCGTCTTTGTGGAAATCGGCTGCCGTCCGTCCCCTTCTGAAACAGCCCACCTTAGAGCCTTCTGTTTTGTCCAACTGGCGGCCAGTTTCCAATCTTCCGTTCTTGGCGAAACTTTTAGAGCGCTTTGTTTTTGAGCAATTGAACTCACATGTTGAGGCTACACATATTCTTCACCCCCGTCAAGCAGGTTTCCATCATGGGCACAGCACTGAAACTGTTCTTTTGGCACTTCTTAATGAAATTCACATTGCTCACGATCGTGGTGATCTTACTCTTCTCGTTTCTCTGGATCTTTCTGTGGCTTTCGATCTGATTGATCACTGGACACTTCTTTCTCGTCTTTTCGATATTAGGTTGCGGGGCTCTGTTTTTCAATGGTTCCGTTCTTTTCTCACTGCTCGCTCGTTCACTGTACACTCGGGTAAGCACTCTTCTTCCTCCCTCCCTCTTCTCTGTGGTGTTCTGAAAGGTTCTGTTCTATCACCTCTATTATTTAATATTTTTCTTGCTCCGTTGCCTCTTGCTATTCAGCAGTTTTCAGTGTCTCCGTACATCTATGCGGATGACATTATTCTCCTGTACCATGTCTCCCCCCTCACTTTGGATATTACCCCACTTAATGACTGTCTGTCTCACATTGCTTCTTGGCTCTCGCAGAACTTTCTTCACTTAAACCCCTCAAAATCCATGGCTATGTGGGTATCTCTTAGCGGTTCCTGTCCTACGGTCTCTCCCATGATTGATTCAGTTTCTATTCCTCTTGTCTCTTCTTTCCGTTACCTGGGGGTTATACTTAACTCCACGCTTTCTTTTCACGAGCACATTTCTTCACTCACTCGGCGGTCCTTTGTGACCCTTCGGCAGATTCGGGCTACTCGTTCTCTCTTTTCCCTTGATTCTCTGGTCACTTTGGTTTTGGCTCTGGTGGTTAGCAGGCTTGATTATTGTAATGTTTTTCTAGCCAACCTCCCTAAATATCAGCTTCAATGATTACAATCTATTCAAAATACTGCAGCTCGCCTTATCACCTTTTCCCGGCCGTTTGATCACATCACTCCCCTCCTTCTCCGTTTGCACTGGCTTCCACTTCGTTTTCGCTACCAATATAAGTTTCTGATTCTGATTCACCGTGCTCTTCATACTGGTCATCCTTTGTATCTTGCAGATCTGGTTTTTCTTCACACTTCTTACCGTCAACTCCGGTCTCTTCGCGCCAACCGTTTATCACTGCCTTCTCCGTCACAAGCCCGGTTAGAGCAGACTCGTCATTCCGCCTTTTTCTTTCTCGGTCCATTCCTCTGGAATTCTCTACCACCCTCCCTCAGATTAGAATCTTCCTATCCTCAATTTAAGTCACTACTCAAAACACATCTGTTCACTCAGGCTTTTGACCTTCCTGCCGGTTCCCCTCCCTGACCATAAAGTTGTCTCCCCGTTGTTGTTGTGTGTCTGTTGGTGTTGTTCCACCTCTGTGTTTTTTAGTTTTAGCTTTTATGTTAAATTTTATCTGGCTAGTTATTTGCTTTTATTGCTGTGTGCTTTGCTTTTACTTTCCTTTCATTTTATGGCGTTCTTTTCTATGATTTGCAGTGTAGACCTTTTTATTGTACACCGCTCTATGCTTCGGCAGTAGCGGTTGATCAAATGTTTTAATAAAGATAAAGATAAAGATTTTACACAAACCTAAGACACATTACTTAACCTCCTAACCAAGGAAAAGCTCCAAACAACCCCATGACAACTCCAGGCCCCGGACTAACAATGACTCTTTAATGCCATAGACCTGAATAGTACATAGTTTATGACCTATATCTTGCATTGTACATAAGTTACTCTTCCTTCTGTTTAAGCGTTCTTTGTACACAGTTAAGTTATAATGTAAACTGCTTTGATTGAAGGATAAAGCGGTATAAAAACCTTTTTAAATAAATAAATAAGGGGAGATCATGTGACGCATGAGTGAGTAAAGATGTTTCTTGCTCGCTCCGGGGCTGCCTCGAGAATTAACCTGCAATATTAAACGCTATCTGAACACAGGAGAGCGGAGAAGAGTATAATATCAAGGGTGAAGGAAAGTGGACATTGTTGGAGAAGAAACTTGAAGAAAAGATGCCTCTGCCGGTGAGAAAAGACAGGGAAAAACCCAACAAGCAGGGGGCCTTTGCATCCATGGGCCCGCAGCCAGCGTCCCATGGTGTGGAGAGTGTGGAATCAGCGACTGAAGATGTAGCGAGAGAGGTGGTAAAGCTCCTCGACCCCAAGTTTGATCAGATCTTGAAGAAGTTGGAAACCATGGGAGAGGCGATGACAGAGATGGGTCACAAGGTAGAGGAGTTGGAACACTGTGTGTCAGCAACCGAAGACGAAGAGGGACGATTGGTGCGAGACATAGCAGGCATGGATTGAAGCCCTCATGGCTAAGGTTGACGATCTGGAAAACAGATCGAGGAGAAACAACCTTAGATTAGTGGGACTCCCGGAGACGACAACAGACCGTATGCTAGTGCCTCTAATTGAGCAATGGCTTCCAAAGGAGCTAGGCCTCAGCGCGCTGGTGGGAGAATTAAAGGTTGAGCAGGCTCACCAGATTGGGGCACGAATAGAACCGCGGCAGAGGCCGCGGGTAGTCATTGCAAAAATTCTGAACTTTCAACATAAAATGCAAGTGCTCCAGGCATTTCGGAAGAAAGGAGAGCTGGTGTTAGAAAACCAAAAAATCCTGATCTTCCAGGACTACTCGGTGGCAGTAGCAGCAAGAAGAAAGGAGTTTTCCCCCATCTGCTCGGAACTGTTCAAAAAGAAACTACGCTTTACGTTGGCTTTCCCGGCTATGCTCTGGATCACAGACAAGGGGAAAAACTATATGTTTACCAGAGTGAGTGAGGCAAAGCACTTTGTGTCGGATCTGGAGAAGAAGGCGACTGTAGAAAAGGGTTCAGTGCCAGAGTGAAGAGTTTATGGTGCAGTGGTGGAACAGTGATGGAGGGAACAACAAGGAAGACCCAATGGAATAATTGTGGACTTTAATAGAGGTCTATATTTAGATGGGTAAGAATGTTATGCGGGAGGGGGTTGGGGGGAGTAAATGTTAATGTTGGTGTGTGAAATTTATATAACATATGAATCTATATTGTTTAGATGTGAAGAGTAGGGTTATGCGGCCTGAAAACTGGAAGTGAATCCTGCTGAATAAGGGCAGGGCACAGGCAGTAACTCGAGGCAGCCCTTTGGCGTACCACACGGGATCGGACCTCAGCAAGTCTTGGCTGAGGGTGGTGATGATTTCTTTTAATGGGGTAGAGGGGGGAGGGGAAGGGGAAGGGGGAAGGGGGAGGATTGGGGGGAGGGAAGCGGAGTTGAGTGGCTGGACGGGGGGGAAGGAGGGAATAAGTGCTGTAGGGACAATAAGATTAGAGGACCTAGTAAAGAGTTTATTGAAGGCATGAAAGGTGTGAAACCGGTAAAAGTGTGGGGGGTGCAGACTGTAGTAGAAAGGAGAAGGGGGGGAATGCTTTGAGTTGAGGCTGGGCAACTTCGGGCAAAATGGGAAAGTGGAACAGAGATGTACTGTTACATCCAGAAAAAGGGAGGGTGATGGGGCATGACATGCGCATAGTCACTTGGAATGTGGGGGGAGTGAACTCACCAGTAAAGCGCACTAAGATCTTGCAGGCATTAAAAAGAGAGGGAGTTCACGTAGTGCTCTTGAAAGAAACGCACTTGAGTGTGAATAAACATCAGAAACTGAAGAGAGATTGGGTGGGGCAGATATATGCGGCTACTTCGGGAGGGCGAAAGGGAGGTATAGCGATCCTGATAAAGAAAGGGATTCCGGTGGACCTGATCAAGGAGGAGGTAGATGCAATGGGGAGATTCATCTTTTTACACATCCGGATACAGGGGGAGGAGTTATTTCTGGGCAATATATATGCTCCAAATGTATATAACAACCAGTTTTTTCAGAATATTGCAAGGAAAGTAATGGCTGCCCCGAAAGTGTCAGTAATTCTGGCAGGTGATTTCAACTGCCCTCATGACCCCGAATTAGACAGGTCGCAATCAAAGGGGGGAGGAGGATGGAAGAGGAAAGGAGTAGGCTATATTTGCAGAGTGGGAGGGTTAGTTGATGCATGGAGAGTACTGCACGAAGGAGAGAGAGATTACACGCATCTGTCGAGAGCCCATCAGTCATGGTCTCGGATAGACTATATGTTGATTTCCAGAGAACATTTTGGGAAAATCACAAAAATTGAGATTACTCCTATTGTTATTTCTGACCATGCGATAGTTAAGATGGATTGGAGAGGACGGAGAGGCGGGCGGAGCAAGTGGTCCTTCCCGAGACATCTATGGAAAAGCAAAGAATTTCAGATATATTTAGTAGAACATTGGAAGGAGTATTTTCATTTTAACGACACTCCAACAAGTAAAGCAGCTGTTATATGGGAGGCAGGGAAAGCAGTGATTAGGGGGCATATTATTGCATTTGTGGCAAGAGAAAGGAAAAAGATCAACGAGAAGGTATTGCGATTAGAACAAGAACTTCAAGACCTTAAGCGAATAGCTTTGGGGAAGAGAGACCCAAAAAAACCTAGCAGCTTACCTGGAACGGCAGAAAAGTTTAAATAAAGTACTTCAGGAAAGAGCAGTGTACTCCATGCAGTACTATAGACATCAATTTTTTTCGATATGGAGATCGTACAGGTAGTCTGCGGCTCGCCTAGTGCAAGAGGGAACTGGCAATAAAGTAGTAGCGATAATTCAGGATAGAGCAGGGGTAAGGCATCAAGATATATGGCAAATTATGCAGATCTTTAGGCAGTTCTATCAGGATATCCCGATACAGAAGATAGGGAGCAGGAGAGGATTTTCCTGGATGCAGTGAAGTTACCGAAACTAACGGAATGTGAACTAGAGGAGTTGAACAAGATGATATCAGGACGGGAAATACAGCGAGTCATCAAAGCAGGGACACCCCACAAAGCCCCTGGGCCAGACGGATTTGGGATAGAATTTTACAAAATGCTGGAGCATAATGTGACGCTTACCCTAGTAGCACTTTATGAGGAGGTTTTGGAGACAGGGAAATTTCTGAGAGAGATGAGAACGGCATCTATCACGCTAATACCCAAACAGGGCAAAGACCGGGAAGATCCAGCATCAAATAGGCCGATTTCATTAATAAATTGTGATATGAAGTTGCTAGCATCGGTACTGGCAATGAGACTGCAGGAAATCTTGCCGAGATTAATTGGTCCCCACCAGGGACAGCCCGTCCATTGAGCGAGAATGTTTTTTGCACAGGGCCCTGCGTTTCAGGGGGCCCCGCGCAAAAAACATTCTGATCGAAAAGTAAAATTTAAAAAAAAAAAAAGCTGTCTGCTGCCGATGCCGGGGCCGCGGCGGCAGAATCGAGTGTGCCGCGGGGCCCCCCCTGCCCAGCAGAGCCTGCCCTCCCCTGTATCACCTCTCTCTTTCAGCTGCAGTCACACGCGCCGGCTTTCAGAGCGCGAGGGGAGAGTTTCTCCCTCGCTGCTCTGTTAAGCCCGCGGGGGCTGATGGGAAGTTCCCATCAGCCCCCGTGGGCTTAACAGAGCCGCGAAAGGGAAACTAGTTCCTTCGCGCTCTGAAAGCCGGCGCGTGTGACTGCAGCTGAAAGAGAGAGGTGATACAGGGGAGGGCAGGCTCTGCTGGGGGGGCCCCGCGGCACACTCGATTCTGCCGCGGCGGCCCCGGCAGCGGCAGCAGACAGCTTTTTTTTTTTTTTTTTCCCTAGGCTGGGCTGGGCTGGGCTGGGCTGGGGGGGTTAGGAGTGGTGATGGGCTGGGGGGTTAGGAGTGGTGGTGATGGGCTATGGGGGGGCTGGGGGGGTTAGGAGTGGTGATGGGCTATGGGGGGGCTGGGGGGTTAGGAGTGGTGATGGGCTATGGGGGGGCTGGGGGTTAGGAGTGGTGATAGGCTATGGGGGGGCTGGGGGGGTTAGAAGTTGTGATGGGCTATGGGGGGGGGGGGGTAGGAGTGGTGATGGGCTATGGGGGAGTGGGGGTGTTAGTATTGGTGATGGGCTGGGGGGGTTAGGAGTGGTGATGGGCTATGGGGGGCTGGGGGGGGCTGGGGGGGTTAGGAGTGGTTATGGGTTATGGGGGGATGGGGGGGTTAGGAGTGGTGATGGGCTATGGGGGGGCTGGGGGGGTTAGGAGTGGTGATGGGCTATGGGGGGGGCTGGGGGGGTTAGGAGTGGTGATGGGCTATGGGGGAGCTAAGTCTGTATATGGGCTGATGGGATTAGGACTGGAAGTGGGGTTGATGGGGGGTTAGGACTGGTAATGGGCTATGGGGGGGCTTAATCTAAAAATTGGGTGATGGTGGATTAGGACTGGAGGAGTTGAGGAGTTTTGAGGAGTTGCTATTAGTTTTATACTGCTCCTTTAGGACCTTCAGCTTGGTTATGGCACTGGATCGCGGCCACAGTTCAGAAACTTCAATTACAGCTACCCACGATTCCCCCCTCCCCCTTTATTTTATATCTGGTTTTCAACGTGACTATCCTTAGCCAGGCTACTATATATTTTGTGCAGAGACTGGGGTTTCCTTCTCAAAGGGCTTGTGAATGCTTTTTTTGCAGCATTGCTGGCTTATTTGGTACACTCAGCCACTGTCAGCCCAATGTGAGTGGGAAACAAAACTATTACTGAGCCTCTGGGTTTCCTTTCTCCTTAAAGAGGAATGCATGTTAGAGTGAGAAACTTCTACTCCTGCTGGAATTCTGCATATACAATTCAAAATTTGGTGTTAAGAAGTCTGAATAATGCAAAATTCCAGTTTGTCCATCCATTCCAGTCCAGACACTTGGGTTATGCTCATCTACCAGCAGGTGAAAACTGAAAACAAACAAACCAAAGAACTCTTCTTAAGTAGCCTGTGCACCCCTGCAGAGCCAGTATTTCTCAGTCTCCTGAAGGAGGATGAGCATAAACCTGTGTTAACTGTTTATCTTAGTGCTGGGCTGCATTTTGGGGCCCAGAACCTACCGTGGAATGCCGGGTTTGCAGTGAATAGGAGGAGGGGAGGGGGCCTATGCCTCGTGCACATGGCCAACACTGAAAGGGCCTTATGTGCAGTATGCGGCAACTGCCGCAGCTTCCTCTTCGCAACTGGTCTTTGTGGATACCATGATTTAGGCGTCTTTGTGGATACAATGATTTGGGCGTCATTGTGGATACCATGTTAAAACCCTCGGCCCAGTGTGCAGCGGCGGTCAAGAGAGCAAATAGAATGCTGGGTATGATAAGGAAAGGAATGGAGGATAAAACAGGGGATATTGTAATGCCTCTATATCGTTCCATGGTGAGACCGCACCTTGAATATTGTGTGCAATTCTGGTCGCCGTATCTTAAAAAGGATATAGCGATTTTAGAAAAGGTTCAGAGAAGAGCCACCAAAATGGTAAAGGGGATGGAAGGATACTCCTATGAAGAAAAGCTAAAAAGGTTAGGGCTCTTTAACCTGGAAAAGAGACGGCTGAGGGGAGATATGATAGAAGTCTATAAATTAATGAACGGAGTGGAACGGGTAAACGTAGATCGATTGTTTACGTTATCAGAATATAGAAAGACTAGGGGACATGCAATGAAGCTACAGGGTAAACTATTTAAGACTAATAAAAGAAAATATTTTTTCACTCAACGTGTAATCAAACTCTGGAATTTGTTACCGGAGGATGTAGTAAAGGCTGTTAGTGTAGCTGGGTTTAAAAAAGGTTTGGACAAGTTCCTGGAGGAAAGGTCCATAAAGCATTATAAAGAAGTGACCGAAGATATCAATGCTTGACCCAGTACAAGCATTGCAGAACCTGTGTCTTTTGGGGAAACTGCTAGGTACATATGACCTAGATTGGCCACTGTTGGAAACAGAATACTGGACTTGATGGACCTTGGCCTGACCCAGTATGGCATATCTTATGTTCTTATGGAAATGGGCTGGTGGGATTAGGACTGGGAGTGGGCTGATGGGGAGGTTAGGACTGGTAATGGGGTATGGGGGGGGGGCTTAAACTGAAAATTGGGTGATGGGGGATTAGGACTGGAAATGGGCTGGTGGGATTAGGACTGGGAGTGGGCTATGGGGGGCTAGGACTGGTAATGGGTTGGGAAGTTGCTAGGACTGGAAATGGGCTGGGGGGATTAAGGCTGGAGGTGGGCTGATGGGGTTAGGACTGGTAATGGGCTGTGGGCTGATGGGGGTGTTAGGACTGGCAATGGGCTATGGGGTCTGACTGGAAATGGGTTGATGGGGGTTAGGACTGGAAGTGGGCTGATGGGGGGTTAGGACTGGTAATGGGTTATGGGGGGGCTTAAACTGAAAATGGGGTGATGGGTTAGGACTGGAAGTGGGTGGATGGGGGGGGCTAGGACAGGTATTGGGTTGGGGGGTTGCTAGGACTGGAAATGGGCTGATGGGGGGCTAGGACTGGAAATGGGCTGATGCAGGGACTAGAAGGGAATGGATGCTGGGTGAGGCTGGAACTAGAAGGGAGCTGATGTTGGGGGAGGATTAGAATGGGATGGGGCTGGGAGAGTAAAATGGAGAGGGGGAAAATATTTTGTGTGGGAGGGATAAAAAATCTACAATTGGCCGGGTATTGGGAGAGTAAGTGGGGATTGAGGATGGAGGGGTAAAATTTGAGTGGATGAAATAGGAATGAGGAAAGAGCAAAAGGAGAAAGATTAGTATGTTAAAGCAGATGTAGAGGGAGAATGAAAAAAAAACTAGAAGAGAGAAGAAAGGACAAATGGACAGCAGACGATGGAGAGTTAGCAGAAGACACGAAGAAACCAGAAGAAAGTGGCTGGAGCAATTGCAGCTGAAAAAAAAGGCACAAAAGGTAGAAAAATATCTCTTTATTTTGAATTTATTAATTGGAATATGTCAGCTCTGGTAAATGTGCATCATTAACGTCTGCGCTTTGTTTAGTACAAGAGCAAATTAATGTATAGTTTTATTTCTACAGTGTTGTACATTCCAAGTTTGGCTTTTTGGGATTCCCAGTTTAATTATTGTCTTCCTGTTTCTAAATTGTGATTCCTTGTTTGGTGATGGTCTATGTTCTGCATGTGTAACTGAGCTGAGGTATTCTGTTTATGTAATTCCTATTTGACATTGTCACTTGTTCTCTTTCCCCAGTAGGTCATGTATTGTTGTTCTCTGAAATGTATTGGTTTAATATTTGCATGTTTCCTTTTGATAGGTAGGGTATGGTGCTTTGTGAGTCCTGGTAGTGCTGTTAGGATACGGCGGGTTTGCTATGGGTTCTAAATGGGCAGTGTTTGTAGCAGTTCCTAATGTGTCTGGTGGTTGGCACTGGATTATAGTAATGTAGAAATCTTTTAGTCTTTCTTTATCCATACACTCATTAAGAGGCATGTTTACTAAAAGTTAGTATATGGTAACATTATGCAAATATTTATGCAAATGAGGCCCCTTATGCAAATAAGGCCCCGCACCGAGTCTCCGCATATGGCCCCGCACCCCCCTTGGGCCGCCCCTGGTCCCCACCAGTCAGGATTTGTTAAGGGCAGAGAAGCTTTTTTTGAATATAAGTAAGATCTTGTTAAATATGGATTTCTGCCTCTTCCAATATTAGTGAGCCTAGATGCAGAGAAAGCGTTTGATAGGGTCTCTTGGACATATATGTTTGAGGTGATGAAGCGGTTCGGTTTTGGTGGAGCGTACTTGAAGTGGGTCAGGGCCCTATATACGGAACCGCTAGCCAATATCCAGATTGGAGGGGAGTACTCGCAGTCGTTTGAGCTGCGGAGAGGGACACGGCAGGGATGCCCCCTCTCCCCCTTTTGTTTGTATTGCAATTAGAACCTTTACTGCTGACCCTAAATAGGTTAGAAAAGATAAGGGGAATGGAGTGGGAAGGGGGGCATCAAAGTAAGTGCATTCGCGGATGATATGATACTCTGCTTAAAAGAACCCGCAGGGATCGTTAGACTTAGCATTACAACAGATTGAGTGGTTTGGGTCCTTTTCAGGATTGAAGAGAAATAAAACCAAGTCACTGATGTTAGATGTGGGAGGAGTAGTTAAGTCGACATGGCAAGGTGAATTCCCACTAATTTGGGTAGAGGGGCAAATTTGGTATTTGGGAATCCAGATACCTGAGAAGATGTCACAGTTGTATAATATAATTGTCAAGCCAATGTTAGATAGAACAATAGCGAGACTGACGATTGTATAAGTCTTTGGTGCAACCTCATTTGGAGTATAGTGTGCAATTCTGGAGACCACACCTTCAAAAGGATGTGAACAGGATGGAGTCGGTGCAGAGGGTGGCTACTAAAATGATTAGTGGTCTTCATTATAAAGCATATGAGGACAGACTGAAGGATCTTAATATGTACACCTTAGAGGAAAGGCGGGATAGAGGTGATATGATTGAGATGTTTAAATACCTCCATGGCATAAATGTTCAGGGAGAGAGCCTCTTTCAATTGAAAGCAAGTTCTGCTACGAGGGGACATGGGATGAGGGTGAAGGGAGATAGATTCAGGAGTGATATGCGGAAATATTTCTTTACGGAAAGAGTAGTGGATCAATGGAATAGTCTCCCAGTGGAGGTGGTAGAGATGAGGACAGAAACTGAATTCAAAAAAGCATGGGACAAACACAGAGGATCTCTAAAGGTAAAAAGGGGACTGTTGTAGTTGTTAAGGAAGGACAGACTAGCTAGGCCATGTGGTCTTTTTCTGTCGTCATATTTCTATATTTCTATGTTTCTATGTTTCTATGACGAAGTGGCAAAATCTATCCATTTCTCTGATGGGTAGAATAGCGCTATTTAAAATGGTGGAATTACCTAGGTGGGTCTATTTATTACGACATGTCCCAATCTGGATATTAAAGAAAGATGTAGTGGTGTTGCAGAAGCACATCAACAAATTTTTGTGGAAAGGGCGGAAACCCCGTATCGCCCTCTCAGTTTTGACGAGACCTAGGGAGGAGGGAGGGTTAGGATTACTGCCATTGAGATTATATAATTTGACATACCTGCTTAGACCTCTATGGGATCTTATATTAGGCACGGAACATAATATACCACTTGGTTTAGAGGATGAGATGTCGGGACATGATCACAGGGCATGTATGCTGCACAGGCAGAAGGGGGAGGTGAGTCCGTCCTGGAAAGCCTCAATATATTTACAAACTTTACGCCAGGCGTGGAGGGCTCTGTGTCAATACAGAAAGATTATCTGGAGAGGCATGGACTGCTTACCTTTAGTGGGCAATGAGGAGTTTACTCCGGGATCTCTAGGTGGAGTGGGGAAGGAATGGGCAAAGCTGGGAGCTGTGTGCATGGGGCATCTGCAAATGGAAAGAGAGTCAGGAATGGACTCCTTTTTAGAGTTGCAGCGGAGATATAACTTGGAACCAAGACAATTCTATTTTTACTTGCAGGTCAGGCACTATGTCCGGCAACTACAATTGACCTATGGCCCAGTACTCAAAGTAGGGGGGATGTTAGACTTATTGAACACACTAGAAGGCAAAATAACAGTGTCACAACTGAGGGTGGAGATCTATCCAGAGAGGGACTTAGGACCGCTGCAGAAGCTAGCGACACGTTGGCAGCAGGATCGGATGGTTCACATTACAGTAGAGATATTGCAACAGGCTTTTAGAGCAATAAAAGATCTGTCTGAGTCAGTCAAATTACAAGAAATACAGTATATGTTCCTATGGCGGGCATATGTTCATGATGTGTGGGCGGCTCGGGCGGGCATAACCTCGACAGATGTGCGTAAGCTCTGCGGGACAGACTCAGGAACATTTGCACATAAATTCTGGTGGTGTGGAAAGATACAAAGATTCTGGGGGGATGTTTGGAAAGAGATTAGCGGCCAGAGCCAACAACACCGGGTCCTGCCACTGAAGTGGTGTCTGTTTGGAATATTAGGGAATGGGGAAAGTTTTAGGAAGCCCTTTAAGCAGTTCTGTCAGAGGGCTTTTTTAATGGCGAAGCTTCGTATACTGAGAAAATGGACATCGGGGACCCCCCAGAGATTCAAGAGTGGACATGTGCAATGTCAGAACTAAGGAGCATGGAGGGGAGAACAGCCCAATTGTTAGGAGAAAAGAAAAGGGAATGGTTTGCAAAAGTATGGGAGCAGTTTGGAGCCCAGGATTCTCACCTAGCTTAAGTATAATTTCAGTATTATTTAAGCATAACTTAAGAGTAAAGGGCTTTTAGTAGGAGAGGGTCGGCGGAGCACGGATAGGGAAGTAAGGTGCACCGGGAGAAATATAGGTCTGATAGGATGAAGGGAAAGGAGCTCCGGTAGTGGTCATGAGAAATAGGGAGTGGTGGAGGTGAGGGGAGGGGAGGGAGGGGAGGAGATGGATGGGGGGGTGGGTGGGAAGGAAGAGAGAGGCTGGAGGGGAGGTGGAGTGGGGAGAGGGATTATATATATATATACAGGATAACTATGAACCACACAGGAGAAAGAAACAAACAAAGAAAGAAGATATAGAGTACAGTGGCCCATGTCACCATAATCAACAAGTGACGTATATGTCTTGTACGAGGCCATGAGGTGATTCCTCAGCCAGGACCTTAGGGTATGGGGCAGGGGATAACATAGACATGAAGAGGGGGGATATAAAATAGGATAACATTAGAAGTAAGAGATGTTGGGAAGTTGTGTGTGGCGATTATTTTGTTTGCTTGTAAGCCTCTGCATGGATGGGTGTAAAGAAGGATGTAGTGGAGAAGCACAAAGTTGTATAGTTATGGAATATGTATACTGTATTTGGATGTGTATCACAAGTTCAGTGTCAATAATAATAAAAATGATTTAAACTAAATAAATAAATAAGTTTGTTTGTTCCTAGAGGCTTTGGTATACAATGTAACATGTTGCCTCCCACCTCTGTAAGTCCTTCAGTTTCTACACCAGGGATCTCCAATTCTGGTCCTGGAGGGCCGCAAACCAGTCAGGTTTTCAGGGTGGCCCTAATGAATATGCATGAGATAAATTTGAATACAGTGGGGGCAGTGCATGAAAATATATCTCATGCATATTCATTAGAGACATCCTGAAAACCTGACTGATTTGCGGCCCTCCCGGACCAGAATTGAAGATCCCTACTCTACGCCATAAAGCAATACGTTTTCAGACTATGGGATAAGATGACAAAGGACTACAAAAGATATAAAATAACTGCAAAAGAGATGAAATAAAAAAAACAGCTGGGCAAGGAACATGAGGTGATGGAAAAATTATGAAACAAAAGTAAAACTATGCACTAAAGCTTAGGGAACACACTACAGTCATCCATTTAGCATGCACACACACAACATAGCTTTCTATTTACTAAAGTCCTACAAGTGGATATTCAGCTGCCATGGCTGGCATCTTATTTTTTATTTATGATAGCCATGGCAATTAAAAACTCCAAGGAGGACATATTTGAAAGGATTAACGTGGATCGCAGACCTGCAAACTGCATTAGTCCCACTGATCGAGATATTCAGCGGTACATACTTATTTTATGCTTTTGAATATCTCCACATAACCCAGTTAAATCCCCTGATGTTCGCTGCTTAGCGTCGGGGTGTTCCAAGGGCATCAACAAAAGTTATCCGGTCACTGGTGATATTGAGCCTCTAGCCGGTTAACTAAAATGGCTCGTTAGGACAGAAAAAAAGACTGTCCTAGCTGGTGTGGCTATTTGGCCAGTGTCTCAATATTGCTGCTGACCAGATACAGAGCTAACATGCAATCAAGTGAAACTGGATATTCAGTGCCATTGGCTGGATATGGCCCCAGCACTGAATAGCTGGGCATAAGTTAAAGCAGTGATGGTCATCACCATTCAATGGGTGTCCAATGGATTGCAGAATCCGAGAAAGCATGGGTTTACTAGAGGCAGGTCTTGTCAGACAAATCGAATTGATTTCTTTGACTAGCTGACCAAAGAGATGGTCCGAGGGAGAGCCCTAGATGTGGTGTAGTTAGATTTCAGTAAAGCCTTTGACACCATTCTGCACAGGCGACTTATAAATAAATTGAGCATCCTAGGGATGGATAAAGTGACTGACTGGGTTAGAAACTGGTTGAGTAGGAGGTGAGAAAGGGCAGAGGTAAGCAGAGCTCACTCTGAGGAGAAAAATGTAACCAGTAATGTACCACAGTGATCTGTCCTTGGTCCGATTCTTTTTAACATTTTTGTTAGTGATATTGCCAAAGGGATTTTGGGTAAGGTTTGCCTCTTTGAGGATGATGCCAAAATCTGCAATAGAGTAGACACCCAGGAAGGAGTAGATAACATGAGGAGGGATCTAGTTAAGCCTGAAGAATGGTCAAGAGTTTGGCAGCTGAAATTTAATACTAAAAAATGCAGGGTCATGCATTTGGGCTGCAAAAATCCAAGGAAGTGGTACAGTATAAGTACTTCTGTCCAATGAAAGTTCTGCAATGAGGGGGCATAGGATAAGGGTGAAAGGGGATAGACTCAGGAGTAATATGCTGAAATATTTCTTTACCGAAAGAGTGGTAGATGCGTGGAATATTCTCCCAGTGGAGGTAATAGAGACCAGGACAGTATTTATTTATTTAACTGATTTTCTATACCGTTTAGTCATGAAATCAAAGTGGTTTACGTGTAACAGGAACATTGACTTTATATAGAGCTGTGTTTAGCATAACATAAGATAATTATAACAACAATTTACATGATAACTTATATGCAGCTGAGTGAAAGGTATCTTGTATTGTATAGGGGGAATCTTTAATCCTTAAAGTGTTCTTTGAATAAGTGGATTTTTAGTCTATGATAGTATTCTTAGCTCTGTAGGGAGAAGGTTCCAGAAGTCTGGGGCGTAGAATGAAAATGTTCTTTTCTGCATTTCTTGATTGCAGTACTATGTCAGGGTGGTGGGGAGGAGCGGGGGGAGAAGCAGAGCTGGGGCAGAGATGAGTTACAAGAAAAATAGCAATTTTCAGTGCCGCTATCCAGAAAACTATGGGTAATTTTGGACAGCAACAAAGCTGCCTTAAGTGCTTATCAGGCTAGCGGCAGACTATCACTATCCGGATAGAGCCAGCACCTCACAACTCTCTCCAGATATTCAGTGCCAGCCACTATCTGGTACTGCCACTGCCTATCCAGAATTTTTACCTGCGAAAGCTAGCATTTCAAAAGAATTCAGACCACCACAGGCTCAATAAGACCCTTTTGGATTTTAATGATTGCTATCTAGACCCTTACTAGTGCCATTAAAGAAAAATACCCACAGAATACAAAGCAGACCACAGCCTTTTAAATGCCATCTGATGTGGTTCAGCAATCTGAATTTTATAGCATATGTTTAGAGGACATGAGGAGGATAATTTGCCTGAAATGCTGTTTCCTGCAAGTATGGACTCTGATAGTATTAGATCAGGCATAAAAGTTGACACAGTGCAAGTTGGAATGCGCTTGTTCAGTAGGTATGCAAAGGGGCAGAGTTGAAGGAGTGTGGACAGAGCTGCATAGGCTATGCGTAATTTATAAAATGCATGCATGCGCACATAAAGTACATGCCAATGTTTACGATCTAGGCACGATTTTGTGCAAGGAATTGTGCTAGTGTTTTATAAGCCCAGATAGGTGCCTAAAATAAGTTTAATGTAGGCACCTTCCTGCCCTATTAGCCTAGGTACCCTCTTATAAAATTACTCCCATAGGGTCTCATTCAATAAAGATTTTTTGGCAGACACGGAATGGGATAAAAATCTACTACTACTAATACTACTACTACTACTAAGCATTTATAAAGCGCTACCAGGCACATGCAGCGCTGTACAATGAAAACACAAAAAGACAGTCCCTGCTCAAAAGAGCTTACAATCTAAAAAGACGAAGAACGAAAAGGAGTAGAAAAAAGGTAAGAACAAGGGCAAAGAGACAAGAGCAGGAGAGACAGGACAAAGGAAAGAGGTAAGAACAAGTGTAAGAGGAAGAAAGAAAGGTGAAATAAAAGAGGGGAAGGAAGGAGAACAGCAAAATCAAGAGTCAAAGGCAGTGGCGAAAAGATGAGCTTTTAACTTGAGTTTGAAGAGGGGCAAAGAAGATGCCTGATGTATAGACAAAGGCAGTTTATTCCAAGCGTAAGGAGCAGCAAGGTGAAAAGAGCGGAATCTGGAGTTGGCAATAGAGGAGAAGGGCATAGCAAGAAGCAACTGGGAAGAACGGAGTACACGAGGGGGAAATAGGGAGAAATGAGAGAAGAAAGGTACTGAGGAGTCACAGAGTGAATGTACTTATAGGTCAGCAGGAGAAGCTTAAAGTGAATACGGAAACGGATAGTGAGCCAGTGAAGAGATCTGAGGAGAGGAGTGATGTGGGCAAAACGAGGCTGACGGAAAATCAAACAGGCAGCGGAGTGCTGAATAGACTGAAGAGGGAAGAGATGAGACTGAGGGAGACCAGCAAGAAGGAGGTAAGAATAATCAAGGCGGGAGGTGATTAGGGAATGGATGAGGGTTTTAGTAGTGAGCTCAGAGAGAAAGGGGTGGATTTTGCCAGTGCTGAAAAGAAAGAAGCGACAGGTCTTAGCGATGAGTTGGATATGAGAGGAGAAAGAGAGCAAAGAGTCAAAAATAACACCCAAATTGCGAGCAGATGAAACAGGTTGGAGAACAGAGCCATCAACAGAGACTGAAAAAGAAGAAGGAGAAAGGGAAATTTTAGGAGAAAAAACGAGAAGTTCAGTCTTTCAGGCGACGATGTGACATATGACCTAGAGTCTTCTTGTGGAGCGTAAGTGAAAGAGTTCAGCAAGCTCTTGAATGGGTTGTAAGCTCTACATGGATTGGAAGCTATGTTGAGCAGGGATTGTCTCTCACACGTATGTGTACAGAGTTGCACGGTGCAGTAGCATTACAGAAATGAATAGACGTAGTAGATACACACAGTGAGCAGGAGAGAAATACTGATTCGGCAGCACTGTTTTGAATCAGTTATAAATGGGCCAGAGATTTCAATGAAAGCCCCAGTTACACCATTTCTCAGTTGTCTAATTGGAAGAGGATAAGTACCGATATGAAGAGAAATCTTCAGAACTCTGCAAGGAAAAACAATTCTAGCTTTAAACTTTTTCTTGAGTAATACAAACTTCTCTTACTGTAATATACTGTGCACCGTATTAAGTTACAACTTTTGGGGAGGGTAGGATAGGGTCATCTACAGTGCGGTAAGCAGCTTATTCAATATCCAGTTATATTCTGTGGATGATTTTAAAGTACCTTCAGAAAATTTAAATGTTTGTTTTCATATTAATAGAAGGTACATTAATGGGCTCAAATTATGTACTGTTTTACCTCAAATTCCTTTTTTATCTATATGGCCAACAATGTCTTTAATGATTAAGAACTTATTCTATCCTCACTAATTATTTGTAGCACCCTCTGTACTTGTGAAGGCACATTTTACAAAGGATGTCCTAATGCAATCTGGGATATCCAAGGCAGAATGTCCTAACAAATGTAAGAATACAAACTCACAAACCAATCTGAACCAAAAAATATAACCCTGAACCATTGAGATCCTGATATAAATTCCCCACTCAGTTCTTCCTTTTTTGTCGGAACGGGTCAGCCAAGCAAACAGAAGCAATCTATGTGCTACTGTGACCTCTCCTTTTTATTTTATATATCTAAAATGAAAACTTCACTTAGCTTTTTTGTGTTTTTAAAAAACAAACCATACTGCTAGCTTGAAACAACTCATCCGGAATTCAGATCTTGGCGACGACGTGTCACGTTTCGGGTTGCAGTAACAATTTTTCAACCCTGCTTCAGGTCCAATCCGGTTCTGGCGATACCAAAGCTTTAAAATGAAATGGAGGAAACCCCACATTTTACCAGCTTCGGCGTCTGACGTCATGCATAACTGAAGACAGCTATCAACCAATCAGATACAGGATCATTGTGCCCAATGGGGAAAGCCCACGTACACGGGAAACCCTCAATGGGAAAGAAAACAATGATCCTGGCCAAAGCCACAAGTTATATGATAGTATACCAATCTACTTGTGCATTTAAACCCCCGGGGGTAACAGTATTCAAATGATATATCCATCTCTGTTCTAATAATTGTAAATGTTGTTCCCGGTCTCCTCCCCTTGGGTCTGCCGGTATATAGTCCAAGACACGCCAACGAAGGGACTCAAAACAATGATCAGACTGAATATAGTGCTCAACCATGGGAGCTGCAAAGTTCTTGGTCTGTAGTCTTGAGGCATGCTCCGAGAGCCATTTTTTGACAGTTCTTTTTGTGCGTCCCACATAATATAATAAACAGGGGCATATTATCAGGTAGACCACAAAAACAGAGGAACAATCAGTGTGCCATGATGATGAGTAAGTTCTAAACGTTTGAGTATCAGTCCAATCCGGGCACATTAATGAACTATTACAATGTACACAGTTTCCACAAAGAAAGTGCCCTTTCTCCTCATGTGAAGGACCTGTGAGTAGTTCTCATTACCATGTCCCTCAAATTCGCTTTTCGCGAATATGCAATTTGCAAATGCTTATCACGAAAGCAAGAGTGGAGCCCCAGAACCGGCCAATAGCGATGCAACAATTTCACTACTCCTGACATTCCACAGGTGTAGGGAAAAACCCCAGTTATGTTTTCCTCAGAGGTCCTAGACCCCGAAAGGGATAGGAGCCATTCTCGATGCACAAACCGGTCTTCGGTTATACATGATGTCAGATGCCAAAGCCGGTAAAATGTGGGGTTTCCTCCATTTCATTTTAAAGCTTTGGTATCGCCAAAACCGGATTGGACCTGATGCAGAGCTGAAAAATTGTTACTGCAACCCGAAACGTGACACGTCGTCGCCAAGATCTGAATTCCGGATGAGTTGTTTCAAGCTAGCAGTATGGCTTGTTTTTTAAAACCACAAAAAAGCTAAGTGAAGTTTTAATTTTAGATATATATAATTAAAAGGAGAGGTCACAGTGGCACATAGATTGCTTCTGTTTGCTTGGCTGACCAGCTCCGACAAAAAATGAAAAACTGAGTGGGGAATTTATATCAGGCTAACAAATGTAAGCACACCCACCAAATGTCAGAACAGAATGGCCTCGGGGGGGGGGGGGGTGGAGCCTGGTTGCTGGTCAAGATGGACATGTAAAAGCTGAGCTCCAGAGGGCAATTGGCAAGAATCCTGACTTTTGCTGTCTTTAATCAAATAGCTCCTACCTACTTGGCTATTATTCAATCCCAGATAGGTCAGGCCCCAAACTGGCGCGGCTGGATTACCAAGTTTCTCAAAACACCAGCGCAAAGAGATCCAAAACGGAACCTCTCTCTCCTCACAAGATGGCGGTCATCCGAGACTGTCCTGAGACTTTGCAGGAGCTCCTGGCTGAGATTGGGGCAGTCAAAGACCTAGTCAAGTCTAACGGAGAGTCACTATGTGCAATCCAAGAAGATATCAAAGCTTTGAGAACTTCTATGGAGGCAATTACGGCTTGTTTGGAGAAGGTGGAGGGCGATGTGGCATCACATGGGGAAAGGCTCAAGGCCATTGAGAAGCAGACCAAGCTGATATGATCACTAAAAAGAGAGGTGGAAGATAGCAATAACCGCTCACGGAGAAACAACATAAGAATACTAGGAGTACATGAGGGTGCAGAGGGTTCTGATATGGTGTCTTTCTTGGAGGCCATGATCCCCGGTGTGTTAAAATTGCAGTTTTCTATGCCATTCGAAATCGAGTGCGCCCATCAAGTGCCTACTCAATCCGTGGTCACGGACAAGCGTCCATGCCCAATCATGTTGAAAGATCTACGTTTTCAGCAAGTAGAGCAAATAATGGGAGCTTCCAGAGCACTTTCAAATTTGGAGTATCAGAGACATAAACTCCTGTTCTTCCTGGATTTCACGAAGGCGATGGTGGATCGGAGAAAGAGTTTTTGGTGCTGTGTCCACGCTTAGTACAGCTACAGGCCCATTTTGGGCTGCTCTGTCCTGCCCGCATAAGAGTCACACTGCATAACCAGACCAAGACGTTTGATGATCCAGGGGAGTTATATGCATTTCTGGAAGATAAGGAGGCAACAGTGATGCAGTGAAGTTCATTTTGCAGCTTTATTTGGTGCAGTTTCATGGTGCTCAATATCATGGCGTTTGACTGGTCTGAGGTCGTGTAAAGAAGATTTATTCACGCAGAAGCGACATTTAATCACGCAGTATTACTATGTACTGAGACATTCATTTTGTTTTCTTTGAAGGAACGCCAGGGTACTTTCCTGGTCAAGGTGTGTTTTGTTCTCTCTCTCTTTCTTCTTTTGTGTTTTGTGTTGTTTGTGCTGTCTATGGTGGTTGAGACAGTCTTGGAGCTTGGAGGAGTGAGATGGCCCATAGTCATTTGGCTGGGTCTCTTAGGTCATAAACTGATTCGATGAGGGTTGCCCTGCCACACAGTTTTGGTGGTTAGGGTTTTGGGTACATTGTCTTTTTTTTTATTGTGGGAGCTGGGCAAAGCACAAAATTTTAAGTGGTAATAGAAGTGGGAATGTATTAGGTCATTTTGCCCTCCGTGTCTGTTTTGTCCTGGTAGGCTCACCCCCTAATTTTGTGGGTTGTATAGCCTCCCTGGGTTTGGTTTGGTGGGTTTGGTGTTATGTTTTTCAGAATTATGGGTTCTTATTGTGAGCGATCATGTGCAGGGGCCAGGGCTAAATTATATCTCCTTTTGTTGGACTTTCTTTGTTGGGCTATAAGGGCAGCTAACACTCTGAGGGAACTTAAGATGTTGTTCTACAATGTAAAACTATATGCTACAATTGGGTATGTTTTTGCAACATTTGTCAGTCAATTTGAGCTATATTATCAGTATGTCTTCCTTTAACATAGTTTCACTGAATGTTAAGGGCATTAACAATCCCATTAAGAGGAAAATGATTCTTCTATATGGCAAGAAAGAAAGAGGTGACATCTTACTGCTGCAGGAGACACATTTGAATGCAAAGGAGTCGTTAAAACTAGGTGCAAATCCCTTTTATCTAGTGGCTTTCGCAGCTGCTCAGCATAAGAAAAACGGGGTAGCCATTTTAGTAAAGAAAGCTCTATCCCCCATGATTATTCAAACTAAGTCTGATACCGATGGGCGGTGGACTATGGCTGTCATTAAAATTGGATCCACCGAACTGGCCTTACTCAACATTTATGCTCCTAACATTGATTGGAGTGGAGGAGTGGCCTAGTGGTTGGGGCAAGGTACTTCAGGCCAGAAGGTCAGGGGTTCAAATCCCACTAGGGGACAGCAACCTTGGGCCAGAAGGACTGGGGTTTCTAATCCCACAGGTGGTCTTGGGCAAGCCACTTAACCCTCCATAGCCCATGTTCCCTGTAAAATAGTTATCTCCAAGTTATAATGCCCTGTTCAATGTAATTTCAGTTTGTTCAATGTAAACTGCACTGATGCAGAATAGCACAGAATATAAATTGTCCTACTTTTTTTGGCTCCATTGCAGCCTTGGCGCAGGAGGTGTCCAGATATCCAACTATAGTGGGAGAAGACTTCAACCTCATGCTAGACCCATTGGTAGATAGGAGTCCAGTGAGAACCATGAAAGGCTCATCCAGTTCTTGTATCTCTAATGCAGGAATTGGGTCTGATAGACATTTGGCGGCTGCAGCAACCCTACAGATAAAGAATTCACTTTCTTCTCTCCTCCTCATAACTCGCTATCACATATAGATTTCTTCCTAGTCTCCAAGGGACTTAGCTCTAAAATTAGTGAGACTACTATTCACGCAGCTCATATCTCTGATCACTCCGCAATCTCTCTCACCCTACTTGATTCAACGAGCTGTCAACCTCACTCACGATGGCAATTTGAAAGGACTCTTCTAGCCAGTCAGAAATTTCAGGAGACCATCCTGGTGGCCATAGAGGAGTATTTCCAATTCAATCTACCGCAAGATTCCTCAGGATGGGCCTGGTGGGAAGGCTTTAAGGCTATAGTAGTATACGAGCCACTATTACTAGTTTCGCTATAAAGCAGGCTAAACAGCGTAAAGCAGAACTTAATGCACTAGACAAACAGGTTAAAGTGGGTGAACGTATCTTATGCCAGAAATCTGATCCTAACATTTTGATAAGACTGCAGATTTAAATATAATTCAATTTTGACCACTGAGGCCTCACAAAATATTCAACGGCAGAAAGGACGATATTACTTAGAGGGTAATAGAGCTGGACGGCTGCTAGCTAACTCGTTAAAGGGTCCTAAGGAATCTTCATGTGTTACAGCTCTAAAGGAACCTCAGGTGAAACAATTGATTGTCAAGGATCCTAACATTGCAGAGACCTTTTGCCATTTCTACACTCAGTTATACTCCCCAGAAATAGATTTTTCTGTGAAGGAGTTTGATAGTTTGCTAAATACTATCCAAAGGCCGGTGTTAGATCAAGAAACTGCTGTGGGATTAGATAAACAGATAACAGTCATGGAAATTATCCAGGCTATTGACTCTACCCAAGCTGGCAAGGCTACCGGACCAGACGGTCTGCCGGCTGAATTATATAAAGCCTTTTCCAAAACTTTAGGGCCATACCTTCAACAGTATTATAGACTTCTTCTAGACAATGTGGCACAGATTGGAGTGTTTGCCTCTGCAAACATTGTTGTCCTAGAAAAACCTGGGAGGGACCCTCAGTTAGTTAGTAATTATCGGCCAATTTCATTGTTAAACGCAGACTATAAAATCTTTGTGACCATTGTAGCTGGTCGTCTCTCCAAATTGATCCCTTCCTTGATCTACTTAGACCAATGTGGTTTTACTGAGGGACGTTCTACAACTGATAATGCCAGAGTGCTTTGTCATGTTCTGGAAGCCGCAGAGGAAACAGAAGACCCTCTTGTGGGACTTTCATTAGACGCAGAGAGAGTGTTTGACCGGTTGGAGTGGCCTTTTCTGTTTGCTGTTTTGAAGGATTTGGATTTGATGAAGGTTGGATTTGATGAAGGTTTCTGCAATCTAATTAAACTTATATATGTGATACCGAGTGCAAATATTTCTGTGAATGCAACTCAGTCTAGAGAGTTTCTTCAAGGGCAGGGTACCCGTCAGGGTTGTCCTCTTTCCCCCATTCTCTTCAATCTGGCCTTGGAACCTTTGGCCTTATTAATAAGACAAAGCCTCATGGTTAAGGATGTCTCTATGGCTGTCATGGAAATTAAACTATCTGCATATTCGGATGATCTACTGCTTTTCACCACACCTAGCTCAATACCAATCATTTTAGAATTGATAGATAAATATTCAGGATTATCTGGCTACAAAATTAATTGGTCAAAATCTGTCACCTTCCCCTTGAACTCAAGAGTATGTAGAACAGATATGGAGGAATTTCCTTTTGTATGGGAACCTAAAATGGTGAAATATTTGGGAGTTCACTATTGTTACCCACTTAGTGTACCCTACAGTACAATGAAGAAGAGATCATAACTACAGTTCATAATATAACAGCAAAGTGGCCTATCACTGTGCTTTTTTGCTAAAACAAGGATCACGATGGGTGGAAGAGGCCATAGTTATACGCCCAATATGGCTTGAACTAGAAGAGAGATTGAGTACCCCTCTCCTCTTGAATCTTCTTCCTGGCATGGTATCTGTTAAAAGGTTGAAGTCTCACAGAATTATATCAGACACTCAGAAGGCTTTTCAGCAGTTAGCAAGTGCAATTCCTAAGGAGGATTACTTACAGAAATTATTACTTATCTGGCATTGTCCATTTTTTAAAATTAATCAAAGCTCATTTGCATGGCAAAAATGGTTTAGTAAGGGCATCTGGAGCGTTGGCCAACTAATATTGGATGACAAGTGGAAACCCTTTTCCACTTTGCAAAATGAATTTGATCTACTTCAGTCCCTATATTTTCAGTGGATTCAGCTGAGGCATTCCACAGCTTCCAGAGCCTGCACACAACTAAGCTTTCAGCTTTATTTAACAGTTTCTATACCACCTTTGTCCAAAGCGGTTTACATCAAACATTATAACAATCTTGGAAGAGTTACATTTTACATTAAAATATCCCAACCAATGAGGAGAGGTCTTTGTATCTTTTACCTGTCTTATTGGTTGTTGCTGATATAAAATTTAACTGCTGGTTTTACATTCACTTCTGGGAATATTCTGACTGCCTACATTCCTTGTGTAGCCCTTAAATCAGATATTTAAGTGTGCCCTCAGTTCATGTAAGGCCTACTGGCCAAGGACACTTAGGTTCCTACCCACCCTACCCCTCACCCCTCCCACCCCAGGGCTGCATTGCCTATATAGCAGTCATATACATTGACATCTATCCTCTTAATTTGGTGTTACGTCCATCTTCTCTTCTCCTTCTAGGACCACACATGTCTTGTATTCAGTGCAATAATTGTGGTGCCTTCATTCTGAGAAGAATCATCTGGAACCTAAGAGCTTGCCCTATATGCCTCAAGTTAGCTGCCATGCATAAAGAATTGACTCTATTAAGGGAAGAAGTCACTGCAATGAAGCGCACCTCTTCTAGGATACAAACCAAAGTCCACCACCGCTCCCACAAAGAATCAAACATCCCAGGAGCAAATGGATCACAGTGGGCTCTGGTAGATTGCGTCCTGTAATGCAGAAACACCCTGTACTTCATGAGATATCAATGCATAAAGCCTTCTCTGCTTTGGTTAATGAGGATGCCCAATCCATGGAAACTGAAGGGCCCTTAAATGAGACAGTCAATGCCCAATCTTCTGATAAAGCACCAAATATGAAGAAAAACTCAAGGAACAGAAAACTACTACTACTTGGTGATTCCATCATCAGAGGCACCAACTTGGGAACACAGTTCAAAGGAGAGAAGTTTGACAAATGCCTCCCAGGCTCTTCAGCTAGGAGGAATACAAATCAAATTGTTGATGTACTTAGCGCCGAAAGTGAGCACTCCAAACTTGATGTTGCCATCCACTTGGGTACAAATGACCTGGCTAGAAACAGTGCCACTACAGTTCAAAGGGACTTCCAAACTCTGGGAGAGAAACTGAAACCCATTGTTAACACTGTAGCATTCTCAGAAGTTCTACCTGTTCTTGGTAAGGGGACAGAAAGGCTACATCGCATAAACAGCTTTAACACATGGCTCCAAACCTGGTGCAAAGAAGGATTCAGATTTATAGGCAACTGGGGAAACAGATGGACCAACAAGAGACTATACTGTGCTGATGGACTACATCTCTCTGTCGCAGGGAAAAGAATCCTAAGTGAAAAATTCAGGCAGTATGTGAATATGCATTTAAACTAGAAAAAGGGGGTGCCGGATGGGGAAGGTCAAGTTCAGGACGTCACTCCCCACAAAAGCAGAATAACATCAGAAACAACCACACTTTTTATTTATTTATTTATTTATTTAACAGTTCTTCTATACCGCTCTATTTTAGATCAGAGCGGTTTACATTTAACATCAACTATATAACACAAGGAACTTTGAGTTGTATTTACAATAAACAGGGAGATCAACTTGGAAGTAACTGGGGGAAACTATGTAACTATGTAACTATGAAACTTTTAAACCACACATCAAAAGCAAGTGGGAAGGAGTGGGCAGAACAAAATCAATGCAAAATACACACAAGCCAGTTAAATGCAGGAAAGCAATGAGCACAAATGCTCGAAGTTTAGCCAACAAAGTTCCAGACCTGGAAGCCCTAATGGTGGAAATGGACTTGGACATTGTGGCCATTACAGAAACATGGTTTAATGAATCGCATGATTGGGATATAGCCATAGCTGGCTATAATCTATTCAGAAGAGGCAGAGAAAATGGAAAAGGAGGAGGAGTAGCCTTGTATGTCAAAAGCAATAGTAAAGCTACTGAAACGCAGGGGGCATGGGGAAAAGAAAAAGCGCTGTGGATTGTGTTGGAAAGAGGAGATGGCACTGTCATCCATACTGCTGTAGTCTACAGACCTCCAACTCAAATCGAAGAGATAGATAATGAATTGATTATAGATATTGCCAAGATAGCCACAAAGGGGGAAGCGATCATATTGGGTGACTTTAATCTATCCGATGTGGACTGGATTAGTCCTTCTGCAAATCTGGAAAGAAGCAAAAAAATTGTGGATGCTTTCCAAGATGCGATACTTAGACAAATGGTGATGGAACCAACCAGGGAAAGCTCAGCACTGGATTTAGTGCTCACCAACAGTGATAGCATGTCTAATGTCTGGGTGGGTGCCCCTGTGAGCAGCAGTGATCATCACACGGTGTGGTTTGAGATAAAAGCCAAGGTGCAGTACAATCATAGCAAGTTCAAAGTCCTAAACTTCAAAAACACTGAAAGTAAAATGGCCAAGTACCTAAAGGAGGAGTTGGCAGGGTGGAAGGGGATAAGGGAAGTGGAATTGCAATGGGCTAAACTAAAGGTGGCAATGAAAAGGGCAACAGATAAATATGTAAGAAAAGTAAATAAAAACAAGAGGAGAAGGAAACCTATTTGGTTTTCCAAAGAAGTGGCTGCTCAAATAAAGGCAAAAAACACAGCTTTCACAAAATTCAAAAGCTTGCAAACAGGAACACAGAAATGAATACAGGATCAAACTCAAAGAGACAAAAAGAGAAATAAGGAAAGCAAAATCAAAGGCACAGGAAAAGATGGCTATAGATGTGAAGTGTGGCGACAAAACGTTCTTCAGGTATATTCGGGAAATGAAGAAGATCAGAGGTGGAGGGGGCGGAGCCTGATGTCCAGCGGGATGGTCGCATAACGCTGAGGCTCCCGAGAGGCCTACTCGGAATCCTGAATTAACACCGGACATACTTGAATTTCTGCTCTGATCTTGCCGGGGCACATTGGTGAGATGACGGGGACCAAACCTACGCGCCTGGAATTTGGATCTCCAGCGGCTTCTCACGGCAAGCGCTCCAAAACTGAACCACCGTCTCCGCAGAAGGGGCTGGCTTTGCGCGAGGGCCCCGAAATGCAGCAGGAAATCCTCGCGGAGATCAGAGGGGTTAAGGACCTCGTGCAGTCAAACGGTGAAGCACTCCGAGCGCTGCGGGAAGACCTTGGGGTGTTACAAGGCAGGCTAGAGGGACTCTCTTCGCGTCAGGACAAAATGGAGAGCGTATTAGACTCCCACGCGGTCCGGTTGTCCAAACTCGACAAAGTTGAACGTCAGGTGCGGGCCTTGCAGAAAGAAGTGGAGGACGGCAATAACAGAGCGCGCCGCAACAACCTACGACTCGTGGGCATACCGGAGGGAGCGGAATCGGGAGACATGAGGGAGTTTTTATATAAAATCCTCCCTTCCTTGCTTCAAATCACCTTTACCAAAGAATTGGAGATCGATCGCGCTCATCGTGTACCCACAAACATAACGCTCAACAGGAAGACCCCGCGGCCTATCATCTTTCGACTTTTGAGATATCAACATGTGGAGCAAATTCTTAGTGCCTCCCGAGCAAAGGGCCATATGGAGTTTGAGAGCCACAAGGTCTCCTTCTATCCTGACTTGGCTAAACCCACGGTCGACCGCCGAAAGCGCTTTCTGGAATTCCGGCCGAGGCTTCAACAACTACAAGCACGCTATGGCCTGATGTACCCGGCCAAACTCCGAGTCACGCTTCACAACCAGACAAGAACATTTGAGGACCCTGATCTACTAGCGGAGTTTTTGGATGCTAAAGAAGCTGACTTGATGCATTGACTTCCAGAATATTCCTGCCAGTATTCTCATGTCCGCTGTGCCTGCCATATTGGATTTAACGCGGCTCAGCAAAAGTCTGCCGAAGGCGGTTTGTTGCCTTATCTTGATGATATCTGTGACCCGACTCCATCTACCCATCGTAGCCTCGATGAGTATCAGAGACAGTGTTAATTATGGACTCTGGTGTTTCTTTTTTTCCCACTTTTATGTTTTATCTTCCTCTCTAGGGCCTCCTCCCGCAGACATATGGTCGCCATTTTCATTAGGGGTTTTGCTTCTTCTCTAAGTTACTTTGGTACATACTTTTCAATATGGGATGTATTAGTCCGCAGACTCGGTGATTTATCATTTTTGTACAGTGTCTGATTATGCTGTATGTTTTCCAGCGCTCATATCTAAAATGTCTATTACTGTTCGATGGCACCATGTAAGATTTTATCATTGAACGTAAAAGGAATCAATAATCCGATAAAACGGAAGAAAATCCTAAGCTATCTAAGTCATGAAGCTGCGGATCTGATTTTCCTCCAAGAAACGCATTTAAATTCGAAGGAAACTCTTAAACTCAATATTAAACCTTACATGGTGGCCGCCTATTCTCCAGCCGTTTCTAAGAAATGTGGGGTTGCCATACTGGTTAGGAAATCTCTGCATGCTACTATTATTGCGACTAGTTCAGATACAGCAGGTAGATGGTCCAGAGCTCACCTTAAGATAGATAACCTTGAAGTTACATGTATATGCCTTTATGCTCCTAATGTGGATGATCCTGCCTTTTTTGCTACCATTGCTCAGGTTGCGCAGGCCTCTGCTAATACCTCATTGATAATAGGGGGGGATTTCAATTTAGTTCTTGATCCCCTGATCGACAAACAACCGCCTAGGACAAGTGGTCCCCCCAAGAGTCATACCACGCTTACATCGGTGATCAAAGATCTTGCTTTAGTCGATCTCTGGAGGTTACTACACCCCAATGAGCTTGACTTTACTTTTTTTTCTTCCCCTCATAAATCCCAGTCTCGTATAGATTTCTTTCTCATATCAAAACTGTTGGTCCCTCAGGTGGACACTGCAAAGATTCACTCCCAACATATCTCAGATCATGCTGCTATTTCTTTTCTGTTACACACTACTGCACCCCAAGGGACTTCGGGGCCTGGTTCTTTGATAGAGCCCTATTAACTCAGCCAGAGTTTCAGTTAGAACTTCGTGCAGCCATACAGGATTACTTCTCTTTTAATTTACCCCAGGATACTGCAAATTGGGCTTGGTGGGAGGGTTTCAAAGCGGCCATTCGTGCAACGATCACCAGTTATCAAATTCGCCTGCGGAAACAACACAAACAGCAGCTCCTTATACTAGACCAACAAATCAAAGCAGGCGAACGAGTTCTAACTTCCCGTACTGATCCATGTGTCTTAGTTCGCTTACAGCGTCTCCGTTTTCAATATAATGCAATCCTCTCAACTGCAGCTTCTAAGAGTATTGAGCTTCAAAGAGGGACATACTACCGTGAAAGCAACCGAGCCGGTCGACTTTTAGCCAACGCCTTGAAAGGTCAAAAAGAAGCCAAACGCGTAGCGGCCCTCAGAGCCCCACAGGGAGGGGGCATACTGACCACAGACTCCGATATTGCAGAACTCTTTCGGGATTTCTATACCCGTCTCTATCAATCTGAATGTGATTTCTCCTCTGAGACCTTCGAGCGCTTGTTTTCTGATATTCAGCGGCCGACCCTTTCTGAAGCTGATAGGGATGCGCTAGATGAACCTTTCTCTACTTCAGAGATCCAATCTGCCCTAAAACGCACAGCCGCCGGGCCTGATGGTCTCCCAACCGAATTCTACAATACGTTCAGTGCAGATTTAGTACCCTATTTAAAGCTCTATTTTACTGCCCTTGCGGTAGATACATCCTCTTTGGGATCCTTTTCTGCAGCTAATGTGGTAGTATTTGAGAAAGAAGGCAGGGACCCGCTGCTAACCGCCAACTATCGTCCAATCTCCCTACTTAATGCCGATTATAAGATCTTCGCAACGATCTTGGCCTCCCGGCTGTCTGACAGGATGGCCACCTTAATCCACCCCGACCAATGCGGTTTTATACCCGGCCGCTCCACCGCTGACAATGCTCGAACTTTGTGCCATGTGCTCTCTAGTGCTGCCAACTTGGACCACCCCTGGGTGGGTCTTTCCCTCGATGCTGAAAAAGCCTTTGATCGCCTAGAATGGCCCTCTTATTTGCTGTTCTCCGATGGTATGGCTTTGGAGAGGGCTTCCTCCTCCGATATCTCCAAGTCATGTACACTCAACCCGTTGCCAGTATTTGTGTAAATGCTATTAAATCTCAGCCTTTTCATCTCCAAAGAGGCACGCGTCAAGGTTGCCCCCTCTCACCAATGCTATTTGATCTTGCTCTTGAACCCCTTGCCCTCCTTATCAGACAGTCTGCACGTATTCGTGGTGTCCCCTTCAGTCACAGAGAGATTAAACTCTCTGCATATGCAGATGACCTTATGCTCTTCGTATCCCTCGATTCGGTCCCAGCTGTTTTGGATCTGATTGATGGATACTCGCAATTATCGGGCTATAAAATAAACTGGACCAAATCCGTAGCATTCCCACTGAACCGCTGGGTACATGAGGCTGATATGCAGGCCTTTCCTTTCCTTTGGCAATCCCGCATGGTGAAATATCTTGGGGTCCATTACTGCTCTCCTTTAGAAGACACTATTAGTTTTAATGCCAAAGAGGTAGTCTCTAAAGTCCGTGAGCTCACAAATCGATGGTCTCCCTTATCTATTACATGGAGGGGCCGCCTAGAAACTGTGAAAATGATGATAGTCCCCAAGGTGAACTATATTTTAGAAATGCTGCCATGCTTACTTCCGTTACGCACCTACAAAGATATTGAAGGCCTTCTCGTCCGCTATCTCTGGCAGGGCAAACCACCAAGGATAGCTAAGTAAAAACTACAGTCTGCGAAGGAACTAGGGGGTACCCACTTTCCTGATTTTCTCAAATATCATCAAGCCTTCTTACTTAAGCAAGGTGCCCGATGGCTAGACGCCTCGACAGACAGCAGACCAGTTTGGCTTGATATAGAAGAGGAGCTTAGTAACCCAATTCCGCTGAACCATCTCCCCGGTATGTCCCATCAGGTAGACACCCGCCATCCCCCAATGATTGTTGATACTCTTGCGGCCTTTAATACTCTCATCCTATCACTGGGCCCAAATGTATGTCCTCTGGACGGACTCCCGTTGTGGAATAACCCTAGAATTCAAGTCCTAAATAGAACGATAGCATGGAAACCCTGGTACTCTAGGGGGATCTGGACACCCCAACAGCTCTTCTCTGCAGCTCGTTGGAAAACCTTTTCTGATTTACAAAAGGAATTCGCGTTACCAGCGAAACATTACTTTCAATTGATGCAGCTCCAACACTGCCTCAAAAGCGCTCGAATCCTGCCACCCTCTGTCTCTACTGAGGACGGGCTGTCAGACCTAATTCACTCTATTAGTAGTACACCTGGGGTAGCCTCTAACTTTTATAAACTATTATGTCAGGGTACAGATACTGCTACTTGTAGAGCTCAACAGACCTGGGAGCGCGAACTGCAAACCACTTTAACCCCTGTGCAATGGAGCCTTTTCTGGAGCAAAGTAGTGCGGGTTTCCCGATCCGCCTCAGTTACCCAAACTCTCTTCTTTTTTGCACATAGATGCTTTTATACTCCAGAAAAAATAGCCAAATGGCACACAACCGCTAGGGACCAGTGTTGGTCTTGTCACGCTGCTGTGGGAACCCTTGCTCATGTTATTTATGAATGTCCTCAACTACAGGTTTACTGGGGACGGGTCTGGGGTCATATTCAATCTATCTTACACCTCCACGAGCCTCTCTCTCTTGGAAGATTGTGGGACTCCGCTCAGTGGCGGGGTCCCCTCTCTTCCTAAGAAGGGTCGCTTTCTCCTTGATTTCATGCTGGGTATAGCTATTTGTTTGATCACGAGGAATTGGAAGGATAGCTCTCGACTTACTGTTAATGAATGGTGGAACCTTGTCTGCCTCTATAGTAAATATGAGCAGATATCTCGGAGAGCTATTCCCCATACCCAAACTCACTCTCGCTTGTCTAAATGGCAGATGCTCAATGATTATGTACAATCTGCTCATTGCTTCGACATGTCTGTTTAATGTACACTCATCATGTTTCAGATCACCGTTTGGCTTTGTAACACAATAATGTCAGTACATGCCCGTTTCGGGAATGATCAGTATTCTAGAGAAGAAGCAGGGGGGAGGGGGGTGGTTGGGGTTTACTTTGGTGTATGTATCTTATTCTATGTATGTATCTGTCTTTTAGCTGTATGTCTTCCTTTCCTTTGTTGTTATAAAACGAAAATAAAGAATTAAAAAAAAAAAAAGAAGATCAGAGGTGGAATTGCAAGACTCAGAAGTACTGGGAACGGACTCATGGAAAGTAACATTGAAAAAGCGAAATTGCTAAACAAATACTTCTGCTCTGTTTTTACTAAAGAAAACCCTGGAGAAGGACTACCTGTGACTCCCAAATATAAAAATGGGAATGAAGTAGATACCACACCATTCACAGAAGATGATGTGTTAGAATAACTTGCAAAACTGAAAGTGGACAAGGCCATGGGACCAGATGGGATACATCCCAGGATACTGAAAGAGCTCAGAGAGGTTCTTGCAGGGCCGTTAAACGATGTTTTCAACAGATCCTTGGAAACAGGAGGGGTTCCTCAGGACTGGAGAATGGCTGATGTGGTACCTCTACACAAAAGTGGTGACAGGGAAGAAATGACAAACTACAGGCCCGTGAGCATTACCTCGGTGGCGGGAAAAGTAATGGAGGTGCTCCTGAAAGAGCGAATAGTGGACTTTCTCAAAACCAACAGGTTGCAAGATCCGAGGCAACATGGTTTTACCGAAGGATGATCTTGCCAAACGAATCTGATTGAGTTCTTTGACTGGGTGACCAGAGAACTAGATCAGGGGCATGCGATGGATTTCATCTACCTGGATTTCAGCAAAGCCTTTGATACTGTTCCTCATAGGAGGCTTATCAATAAACTCATTAGTTTGGGGATGGGTCCCAAGGTGGTAAACTGGATCAGAAATTGGTTGACTGACAGACGACAGAAGGTGAGGGTAAATGGAGCTCACTCGGATGAAAGGAAGGTGATTAGCGGGGTGCCCCAGGGTTCGGTCCTGGGCCCGGCACTGTTCAATGTATTTGTGAGTGATATTGGTGAAAGACTGAATGGAAAAATCTGTCTTTTTGAAGATGACACGAAAATTTGCAATAGAGTTGACTCCATGAGGAAATATCTACAAAAGCTGGAAGAATGGTCTAATGCTTGGCAATTAAGATTTAATGCAAAGATGTGCAGTGTCATGCACTTGGGTAGCAGAAATCCAAGGGAAATGTACGTGATAGGGGGTGAGAGGTTGGTGTGCACGAATCAGGAGAAAGACCTTGGTGTGATTATTTCTGTAGATTTCAAGGTGGCAAAACAGTGCGACAAGGCGGTGGCAAAAGCCAGGAGGATGTTGGGCTTCATACAAAGAGGAATTAGCAGCAGCAAGGAAGAGGAACTAATGCCACTATATAAGTCACTGGTGAGGCCTCACTTGGAATACTGTGTTCAGTTTTGGAGACCATATCTTGCAAAGGATGTAAAAAGACTGGAAACTGTTCAGAGGAAGGTGACCAAAATGATTTGGAGCCTGCGTCAGAAGCCTTATGAGAAGAGACTTGAAGACCTAAATATGTACACTTTGGAGGAGAGGAGGGATAGGAGAGATATGATTCAGACCTTTAAATACTTAAAGCGAAATAATGAATAAACAGACCTCTTCCAAAGACGGGGAAGCTGTAAAACCAGAGGGCATAACATGAAGCTGCAAGGGGGTAAATTGAAAGGCAATGTCAGGAAATACTTTTTCATTGAAAGGGTGGTGGATGCTTGGAATGCCCTCCTGATGGATGTGGTGGGGCCAAATACAGTGACAGAATTCAAAGTGGCATGGGACAGACACAGTGGATCCCTTTACAGCAACAGGATAAAATCAAAATAAACTGAACCATCTAATTTCTCAACAAATAGGGGTGACCTTCATGGGGCAGTGGATGCACCCCTAAACAAAGGCATGAGGAGGGGTGACCTGCATGGAGCGGCAGATGCACCTACTCTTACCACCTTGCTGGGCAGACTAGATGGACCATATTGGTCTTTATCTGCCGTCATATACTATGTTAATATGTTTTGGAATAGATTTCATAAAGTGATCTTCCTTTGCGTCCCTCTAGTCCAGTCCCGGAACCATAGAGTTGTGAACCTCCACCAGCAGCTTTGGAGACTGAAAGATGTCATCACTTTGATGTCACTGGTACAAGTAGGCAGGAACCGCCCCCAATCACCAGTACTTTCAGTCTCCAAGCAGCTTGGAGGTTCTGAGCCCGGGACTGGGCTCAGGGAGAGCAAATAAGCAGACTTATTTTTTTACTAAAACTTTTTTATTTGATAATATTTTTTTTGATAATACTTTTCCTTTTTCTTTATTTTAGATCTGCTGCTGCCAAAGTTCCCTTTTTTCTTGTTCCTTTCTCTGGCTCCCTTCCCTCCCTTACTCCTCCCTCCTCCCCCCTCCTTCACCGGGACGAGTGTTTTTTTGTTTTTGGAGCCCCACCGTCTCAACGAGCATTTCAGCTAGGCCTCCCTGCTCCTGAACCCGGTTTCAAAAGGGTGAGGAGCAGGTGGAAGGCGGACAACAGGCAGCAGCAGGGGAGACGCTAGTGACAGACTCAGCGAGATTGGCCTGAATCACTGAGCATTCTGAGCACTGCAGCCGAAGCCGGGCAAGGGCTGAGCTGCGGGGTGCACCGTTTCTCCTCCCCCCCCCCCCCTCTGCCTTCCTGCATGTTCAGAGGTACCTGGTCAGAGTGAGTACTACCCTTTATCTGGGGCCTTGGGGGGGGTGCGGGCCTTGCACGGAGAGCCTTTTTGGAGGGTAACTGCAGGCACGGGGTGTTCTTGCCGCGTCTTTCAGCGGCGGGAAAATTGCCGGCGGCCATTTTGGGAGCCGCGGTTTTTTCTGTTTTCTCATCGTTGGTTTTTTCCTTCGTTCCCTGCGGCTCTTAGGAGCTTCGCTTTTGATTAAATTTGATGGGATTCTGCTAGTGGGGTCCTTCCTGAGTGGTTGCTGTGAAGAAAAAAAAAAAAAAGTTAGCGAATTTCCTGAACGGGGTTTTTTCCTTCGTTTGAAACTGCTCCCCCTGGGGAATTGCCTTGCTATGCCGGATAAGCCCCGCTGCCTCGTGTGTGGGGTGAAACGCACTGAGGTGATGGAGACAGGGGTGTGTAGGCCCTGCTCCATGGAAGCTGCAAGTCTCGGGAGGCCTTTGGAAGAGGTGGCTGGGGAGGCAGCACCTGTTACCCAAGAAGAAGGGGAGGTTGGGCCGCCTTCTCTTGGGGCTCCGGAGGGGCCGGGCTCGTCGGGGCTCAGTCCTCCAGGAGCGGACGACCAACGGTCAACCGGTGGGGTTGAGATCCCTCCAGACTTCTTCTCACTGATGCAGAGGGCGTTTGCCTTACTGCAGCCTGCTGCGGGGACTCGGCTCCTTACGCGACAAGGGCAAAAGCGGACGGGGTCCAGGGTTACCCGAGATGAGGAGGAGATTCCTCTCAAGAAGCTTCATAAGGGGGGTGATGAGGCTTCTTCTTCTTCCTTTGGAATGGAAGGAGAGAAGACGGTGCAGGAGATGGATCTTGACGCCCCCTCCGAGGAAGAGTTAGAAGACAGGGAATTGCCGGACGAGGAGCAGCGGAATAGAGTGGTCCGGATGTTTCGGAAGGAGGAGTTGCCGGCTTTGATTGCGGAAACCTTAAAAGCATTGAACATGCCTGTGGGCGCCCCTGTGGTGGAGGACGCGTTGGAGGACCCATTATTGCAGGCGGTGCGGGTCCCTCAGCGGGTCTTCCCGCTACATCGGGTGTTTCGGGCAATGATTCAGGAAGAATGGGATTCGCCTGAATCCTCTTTGAGGGGGACCAGACATCTGGCCCGCTTGTATCCGCTTTCGGACCAGGATAGAGAACTTTTTCGTTCTCCAAAGGTGGATGCGGCAGTGTCAGCGGTCACAAAGAAAACCACAATTCCGGTGGAAGGCGCCGCGGCATTGCGGGATGTACAGGATAGGAGGTTGGATACCTTGTTGAAGCAGGTGTTTGACATGTCGTCCCTGTCCTTACAGGCCTCGGTAGCGGGGGCGTGGGTGGTGAGAGGCTGTTTGAGATGGTCCCAGCGCTTGCAGGGAGAGTCGCAGGTAGGACAGGTGGAGGACGGAGCGCGCCTGGAATCGGGTGCGGCGTATCTGTCCGATATCCACTATGATCTTATTAGAGGGCTGGCTAAGGCTATGGCTTCTGTGGTGGCAGCTCGCCGTTATCTTTGGCTCCGAAACTGGTCGGCGGATGGTGCCTCCAAGGCTAGGCTTAGTAAACTCCCCTTTCGGGGTAAGCTTTTGTTTGGTGAGGACTTGGAGAAATTGGTCAAGGATCTGGGGGAGTCCAAGGGGGGGCGCCTCCCGGAAGATAAGCCCAAGCAGAGCCGTAGTACATCAGGGGCCCGGGGTCTCTTGGGGACTTTTCGTCGGTTCAGATCCTCGCGCGTTCCCCTGCCCCAGCGGGGGAGGTTCCCAGCTCGTGGTCCAACATTTCGAGGGTTCCGGGGGGCAGGCCGAGGTTTTGCCTCCTTTCAATCCTCAAGCAATAAAAAGTCCCAATGAGATAAGGCGGACCCAGGTGGCGGAGGTGCCTGTGGGAGGACGGTTGCGGGACTTTCTCCCTGCCTGGGTCCAAATCACCTCAGATCGCTGGGTGTTGGAGGTCATTCGAGACGGCTATGCTCTGGAATTTCTTTGGCCCGTGCGGGACTCCTTTGTCCTTTCTCGGTGCGGGTCTCCGAGGAAGCTTCGTGCGGTCCAGGACACGTTGGGGCGGCTGCTGCAGCTCGGAGCGGTGGTTCCTGTCCCGGTAAGCCAACGCGGGTGCGGTCGATACTCAATCTATTTTGTAGTCCCGAAGAAAGAGGGCACCTATCGGCCAATTTTGGACTTAAAAAGGGTGAATCGTTGTCTTCGTATCACCCATTTCCGGATGGAGACCTTGCGTTCCGTCATTGCTGCGGTCAGGAAGGGGGAGTACTTGACAGCTTTAGACCTCACAGAGGCCTATCTTCATATTCCCGTGCGTCCAGAGCATCAGAAGTACCTTCGGTTTGCAGTGCCAATGGGGCATTTCCAGTTTCAGGCATTGCCTTTCGGGCTCGCGACGGCTCCTCGGACGTTCACCAAGATTATGGTGGTGGTTGCGGCGGCGCTACGCAAGGAAGGAATTCTCGTGCATCCGTATTTGGACGATTGGTTGATTCGAGCGAAGTCCACGCAAGAAAGTGCAACGGCCACCGATCGGGTGATAGCGTTTTTGGAGAGCCTCGGTTGGGTGGTCAATTTTGCGAAAAGCAAGCGGGTACCCTCTCAGACTCTAGAGTACCTGGGAGCGTGGTTTGAGACTTGGCGGGGCGCAGTCTTCCTGCCCTGCAGCAGGGCGAAGGCCTTGCAGGATCTCGTGCGGAACTTTCGGGAGCACCCTGCTCCAACGGCGTGGCAGTATCTGCAGCTGCTGGGTACCATGGCAGCGACCATCGAAGTCGTCAGGTGGGCCCGGTTTCACATGCGGCCTCTCCAGAGCGCCCTGCTCAGGCGTTGGTCGCATTAGGCGGATGCATTGTCTCAGCGGCTCGTGTGTCCTCCGGAGGTGCGGCAGGAACTTCTTTGGTGGTTACAACCCGGAAATCTGGAGGGCGGTATGTCCCTGGAGACTCCATCCTGGGTATTGGTGATGACCGATGCCAGTCTCTGGGGATGGGGAGCGCACTGCGAAGGCAGGATAGCCCAGGGCCCATGGTCGCAGATAGAGCGGCAGTGGTCAATCAACCGGTTAGAGATGCATGCGGTGTTTCTGGCACTTCAAGAGTTTCGGGGGCTCGTACACCAGAAAGCGGTACGAGTGCTGTCCGACAATGCGACGACGGTGGCCTATATAAATCGTCAGGGCGGCACGGGGAGTCCGTCCTTGGAGGAAGAGGCGTCTCGGCTGTTGCATTGGGCCGAGGGCAATCTCAGCGCATTGTCGGCTCAGCACGTGGCTGGCACCGACAATGTCCAGGCGGATTTTCTGAGTCGGCGCAGGGTAGACCCGGGGGAGTGGGCCCTACATCCGGACGTTTTCGCACTTCTGGTGCGCCGCTGGGGACTGCCGGTGATGGATCTGATGGCCACCTTCGAATCCGCAAGAGTCGCGCGGTTCTTCAGCAGGAGAAGAGAGCGGATGTCGGAAGGCTTGGATGCGCTGGCGCAGAGGTGGCTGATGGAGGGGCTCCTCTACGTTTTTCCTCCATGGGCGCTGATCGGCAAGGTGATTCAGCGTATAGATCAGCATCGGGGTCTGGTGGTGCTGGTTGCGCCCGACTGGCCTCGAAGACCGTGGTATACAGATTTGATGCGGCTGCTGGTGGACAGGCCGTGGAGGCTCCCTCCTCGGGAGGATCTCTTGCTGCAGGGGCCACTTCGCATGCCGCAGGTGGGTCAATTCTCGCTTACAGCATGGCTCTTGAGCGGGCGCGGCTAACGGCCAAAGGATACTCTCCGGCGGTTGTGGGTACCTTGTTAGGCTCGTGGAGGTGGTCTACTTCTTTAGCATACATCCGTGTTTGGCGCGTTTTTGAAGCGTGGTGTGCGGAGTGCGCTCTTCCTCCGCTTCGGGCTTCTGTGCCGCAGATCCTGGCCTTTTTGCAGGACGGGGTTGAGAAGGGTCTCGCGGCTAGTTCCTTGCGAGTAGAGCTGGCGGCGCTATCCTGTTATCGGGGGAAGGTGCAAGGTCAGGTACTTGGTTCCCATGCCGATGTCCGACGGTTTCTGCGCGCGGTGTTATTGTTGCGCCCCCCGCGGCATGACTCGCTGCCTTCTTGGGATCTCAATTTGGTCTTGGAGGCCTTGATTGCGGCGCCCTTTGAGCCCCAGGATTTCGGAGTTGCAGGCGTTGTCTTGTAGGGAGCCGTATTTGACTTTTGATAGCCACTGGGTGGTTTTACGCACGGTACCAGCCTTTTTGCCGAAGGTGGTTTCGCCGTTCCATGTTAACCAGGTGGTGGCCCTTCCGGTGTTTTTGGCGGAGCGGTCTGGGCAGTCCGGCGGTCGGCTTCATCGTCTCGACGTCCGACGGGTGCTCAAGATGTACCTCCGCCGGACGATATCTTTCAGGAAATCGGATAGGTTGTTTGTCGTGTTTAGCGGGCCGCGGAAAGGAGAGGCGGCAGCGAAGTCGTCCATTTCACGCTGGCTGAAGGAGGCTATTTCGTCGGCTTACCTGCTGCGTGGCAGGGAGGTGCCTAGTGGCCTTCGGGCGCATTCTACTAGAGCGCAAGCAGCGTCGTGGGCAGAGATTAGCCTGGTGCCAGTGGCAGACATTTGTAGGGCGGCAACTTGGTCCTCGTTGCATTCCTTTGCCAGGCACTACCGGCTGGATGTCCAGGCGCAGAGGGATGGGCGTTTTGGCTCTGCAGTTCTTCAGGCTGGCCTCGCCGGTCCCTCCCGTTGATATTCACTGCTCTGTTACATCCTCTATGGTTCCGGGACTGGACTAGAGGGACGCAAAGGAAGAATAAATTAGACTTACCTGCTAATTGTTGTTCCTTAAGGAACTCTAGTCCAGTCCCGGATCCCTCCCGTTGGTGGGCTCGGCATTCAGCCTGCAGTTGTTTTAGTGCTGAAGAATAGATCATATGCCTGAATGACTGCAGGGGAGGTTTAGCGGTGCCGGGGTACGAGACAAGACGGAACATCTTTTTGGCGCTGCAGAGCCTCGAAAGCTCCAGAGAGTGTTTTCTTCTCTTTCTGGGGCTGGAGGTTTTCTTTTCATTTAAGTACCACACAAAAAAAAAAAAACATAACCAATCAAGACACACAGAAGGAACACGTTCCTGTTTTGATGGAGAAGAGGCGGTATTGGCATCTTGGTGCCGAATGCTGCTTATCCTTCGGTAGTTTTAAGCTGTTCTTTGTTCGGGTCTCTGGCCTGTTTACTTTATTATACCTGTTTCTACTTATTTGTTGCTCTGCTGAGTCTGCTTTGTCAATAGGTACTGGTGATTGGGGGCGGTTCCTGCCTACTTGTACCAGTGACATCAAAGTGATGACATCTTTCAGTCTCCAAAGCTGCTGGTGGAGGTTCACAACTCTATGGTTCCGGGACTGGACTAGAGTTCCTTAAGGAACAACAATTAGCAGGTAAGTCTAATTTACTCTTCTTGCTGGTCTTATCCATAGGAAGGATGAGATAATTTTCAAAGGCATTTTTGTAGAGAAATTATAGGCATACATTTGAAAATTCAGAGGATCTGTATATAATTGTACCTAGAAAATGTATGTTTCCCCATAGCAGGTGTAAAAGCAAACACATAGGGGCATGCATACCACAGGTTAACGTGCGTTAAGTAAAGTTAACGTGCGTTAAGTGCTGCCACTGCCTATTCATTTCTATGGGCCATTCAACACTTAACACATATTAACTTTACTTAATGCACATTAACCTTTAGTAAACATGCCCCAGTTTTACAAGGTTAATTTTCAAAGCAGAAGTTTGCATCAGTGTTTTTGTTTTTTAAATCTTGGGAAGTCTGCATAGAGAAAAGCATGCATGTACTTTTCACCTGTGTGATTGCTCCCTTAGCGCTAACTCTGCTTTGAAATGACCCAAGGATATGGATATTTTGATCTTTATAAAGGATGATTCTACTGAATCCTGTCATGTCATGAGAGAACATGATTAGCTAAATTTAACATCTTATGAGTGCATAATTTCCCTTGTTATTTTTTTTATATCCAGAATAATGGATTCTGATTTCCTGCAATTCAAGCTCTGCATAGAGAGGATTAAATAACTTGAAATTTACTCTGAGAGAAAGGGAAAAGAGGATAGACACATTCTAATATTAGCAGCCTACAATATAATCCAGGCAAGTAGCATTTTTCACAAAAGCTCAAGAACAGAGAAGAATCATTTTATGAAAGTGAAAGCCCCGAAGAAATACTATTTTACTAAGAATGTATTTAAGGCCTCTGGACTTGAAGCAGTGATCTGGGTGCATCTCACCAAATATTCTTAGTAATATCTAAGGTTCAAACAAACTAGGGTCTATATTAAGACAGTCCAAGAGTGCAAATGGCCAAAATGTATTTATTTAGCTGCACTTATATACTGCTTTTCACCGGGTCAAAATGGCAAGGAAAGTCATGTTCAAAGCTAAGAACCTAAGATATGCCATACTGGGTAAGACCAAGGGTCCATCATGCCCAGTATCCTGTTTCCAAACGTGGCCAACCTTGCTCACAAGTAAGAATTCAGTTTAGCAGTCAAGCAAGAATCACAAGAGACAAGAACAAGCTAGGGTACTGCAAAAAGCTTCAAAACTTTTCCAGAGATCAGTACTAGCTCCTGTCAACCCAGTAGCCCCTGCAGCTTTTTTTTCGTAAGGCCTTTCTTCCGAGGTAATGGAGAGCGAAGTGACTTGCCTAAGAGCACAAGAGGTATCACTGGGAATCAAATCCTGGTCATTTTGTGAGCAGACCACTGATCTAACCACTAGGCTATCTCTCCACAGGAGGAATGATCTGAAAATCCACAGATAGCAGACATATTCACCAGCTGCCAGCGGCCATGTATGCCCATTCAAAATCTGACCTGACCTCTGGTGGTGTGGTTCAAATCCTGCCTTTGACTGGTGGGGTCCTTACAAGGGTGCCGGGGCAGATGTTGTGGATCATGCTCCCAAGGCGTTTCTCCCTTTATTGAACATGGATGGGTGCCGCCGACCAGGATATTCAAAGACGCTGAATATCCCCCAATAACCAGGTTAAATGCCCTGATGCTATCCGGATAGTGCCAGAGGGTTCTGTGGGCATAGTGGGGGCAGCAACAGCTATGCGGTTAGCAGTATTCATCTGCTAACTGCATAACGTCAGGATAGGTGAAACGGTGTCTTAACTTTATGTGGTTTTGCAATTTGGTTAGTGAGTGGATATTGCTGCCAACCAGACTGCAAAACGGCAATCCAGCCTTAGCCGATATTCAGCACCAGGCGGCGGATATGCACCAGCACTGAATATCTAGTCCTAAGTTAAAGAAGTGGTGGCCAGCTGCTTTGAGAGAATTGAAAGTTGACTGCTCGGTTTCTACAGTCTCCCACAGCAAAAACTTAAACTAGTAACAGCAGCAAAGCAAATTGTTCTTTAGATAAAATTAATTCTCAAACACTTACAATGAAGTTTATTGGAGCATACTGAGTAAGGTTACTAGATTTTTTTTGTAGGAAAATCTGGGAACTTATCAAAGTATGGTGCTGGTGGGGGGTGGGGGCGAGGAAGGGATACCTTAGCTCTAAGTTTAAGCAACAAGGCATGGAGGAAGGAAATGGAGTCATTATCTTGCCCCCTTATCCATGCCATGATGGCAACAATATCACTTCCAAGCAGACAAATCAGCAGAGAAATAGAACCATTGGTGCATTTCCCCTGTACTGTGCAAAATATAAAGATCACTAAATTGAAAATAATTTTTTTCTACCCCCTCTGTCCCCATTGCTTCAGAGACAGGAGACTGTCAAACAGGTGGGAGTCAGGGACACAGCTCTAACATCAGAGACAATCCCTGAAAATTGGGGACATCTGGTAACCTTAACACTGAGCGCACCCTTATTTTGAAAAGGAGATAAGCAATGAACTTTCTTTTGCTTCCTCCATTTTCCTCTCCTGGAATTATTAGGGGGCCACAGGTCTGGAACTAGAGTATTTTATTTACTCAGATGTAGTTTGTCCAAATGGGTTAGTTTTGCGCATACTATGGTGGTCATGAACCTCACTTCTAAGCCAGGGTATGTGAAGTATGATCTTAGTCTCTCAAATTTACTGCTAATACTCGGCGTAATACTTACATTGTGCCAAAGAGAGCCTCCTGCTGGAGTTCGTAAGATGTACTCCCTTCGTAAGAATACTGGTGCTTTCACATGAAAGCAAGAAGCAATTTCTGGTAGGCTGGTAGCCCCACTCCCTGCCCATTTCACAGGGATCCCCATTGTGGGAGGGCCCAAAAATCCCTGAAAGGTTAGTAGTTGAACAACACGCCCTCTCCAGCCTCCAGCTCCAGACCAGGGCAAAAGACTAGAAAATACAATGAAGCTACAGGGTAACCTATTTAAGACTCATAAGAGAAAATATTTTTTCACTCAACGTGTAATCAAACTCTGGAATTTATTACCGGAGGATGTAGTAAAAGCAGTTAGTGTAGCCGGGTTTAAAAAAGATTTGGACAAGTTCCTGGAGGAAAGGTCCATAAACCATTATTATAGGGTACCCAGGATATCAATGCTTGACCCAATACAAGCATTGGGGATCGTAAAGGACAGACTAGATGGGCCATGTGGTCTTTTTCTATTGTCATGTTTCTATGTGTCTTTTGGGGAAACTGCTAAGTACTTGTGACCTAGATTGGCCACTGTGGAAAACAGGATACTGGGCTTGATGGACCTTGTTCTGACCCAGTATGGCATATCTTATGTTCTTATCCAAAGGCAGCCTCAAAGAGGTGAGCCTTTAGTATGGATTTGAAAAGGAGGAGAGATGAAGCCTGATGTATAGAGTCAGGTAGTTTGTTCCAGTCATAGGGAGCAGCAAGATCAAAGGATTGAAGTCTGGAGTTAGCAGTAGAAGAAAAGGGCAAAGAGAGAAGCAAGAAGCAAGAGGTGATAATGCCTTTGTATAAGTCTTTGGTGCGACCTCATTTGGAGTATAGTGTGCAATTCTGGAGACCGGTGCATCAAAAGGATGTGAACAGGATGGAGTCGATGCAGAGGGTGGCTACTAAAATGATTAGTGGGCTTCATTATAAAGCATATGAGGACAGACTTAAGGATCTTAATATGTACACCTTAGAGGAAAGGCGGGATAGAGGTGATATGATTGAGATGTTTAAATACCTCCATGGCATAAATGTTCAGGGAGAGAGCCTCTTTCAATTGAAAACAAGTTCTGCTATGAGGGGACATGGGATGAGGGTGAAGGGAGATAGATTCAGGAGTGATATGCGGAAATATTTCTTTATGGAAAGAGTAGTGGATCCATGGAATAGTCTCCCAGTGGAGGTGGTAGAGATGAGGACAGTAACTGAATTCAAAAAAGCATGGGACAAACACAGAGGATCTCTAAAGGTAAAAAGAGGACTGTTGTAGTTGTTGATATGGAAGGACAGACTAGATAGGCCATGTGGACTTTTTCTGTCATCATGTTTCTATGTTTCTATAACATAAGAACATAAGATATGCTATACTGGGTCAGACCAAGGTCCATCAAGCCCAGTATCCTGTTTCCAACAGTGGCCAATCTAGGTCATACGTACCTAGCAGTTTCCCCAAAAGACACAGGTTCCACAATGCTTGTACTGGGTCAAGCATTGATATCCTGGGTCCCTTCTTAATAATGGTTTATGGACCTTTCCTCCAGGAACTTGTCCAAACCTTTTTTAAACCCAGCTACATCCTCCGGTAACAAATTCCAGAGTTTGATTACACTTTGAGGGAAAAAATATTTTCTTTTATTAGTCTTAAATAGTTTACCCTGTAGCTTCATTGCATGTCCCCTAGTCTTTCTATATTCTGATAACGTAAACAATCGATCTACATTTACCCGTTCCACTCTGTTCATTAATATATGGACTTCTATCATATCTCCCCTCAGTCATCTCTTTTCCAGGTTAAAGAGCCCTAACCTTTTTAGCCTTTCTTCATAGGAGTATCCTTCCATCCCCTTTACCATGTTGGTGGCTCTTCTCTGAACCTTTTCTAATATTGCTATATCCTTTTTAAGATATGGTGACCAGAACTGCACACAATATTCAAGGTGTGGTCTCACCATGGAACGATATAGAGGCATTATAATATCTTTTGTTTTATTTTCCATTCCTTTCCGTATGATACCTAGCATTCTATTTGCTCTCTTGGCCACCGCTGCACACTGGGCCGAGGGTTTTAACATGGTATCCACAAAGACGCCTAAATCTTTTTCCTGGGTGGTGGTCCCTAATGTGGAACCTTGCATTGTGTAACCATAGTTTGGGTTGTTCTTCCCTAGGTGCATAACTTTGCACTTGTCCACATTAAATTTCATCTGCCATTTTGATGCCCAGTCTTCCAATTTATCAAGATCCTCTTGCAATTTTCCACAAACCTTTTGGGTTTTAACAACTTTAAATAGTTTTGTGTCATCTGCAAATTTGATAATCTCACTCGTTATTCCACTTTCCAGGTCGTTTATGAATATGTCAAAAAGCAGCAGACCCAGCACAGATCCCTGGGGTACACCACTATTCACCTTTCTCCATTGGGAAAATTGGCCATTTAGCCCTACCCTCTGCTTTCTATCTTTTAACCAGTTCCTGATCCACAGTAGTACACTGCCTCTTATCCCATGACTCTTTAGTTTTGCCAAAAGTCTCTGATGAGGAACCTTGTCAAAGGCTTTCTGAAAGTCCAGATACACTATATCAACTGACTCACCTTTGTCCACCTGTTTATTCACACCTTCAAAAAAACATAACAGATTAGTAAGACAAGATCTTCCTTGTCTAAAGCCATGTTGGCTGTCTCCTATTAGGCCATGACTATCTACATGCTGAGTAATTTTATTCTTTATGATGGTTTCTACCATTTTTCCCAGTACTGACATCAGGCTCACCGGTCTGTAGTTTCCGGATCACCCCTGGAACCCTTTTAAAAAATTGGTGTTACATTGACGATCCTTCAATCTTCAGGTATTAGAGATGATTTTAATGATAGTTCACAGATTACTAATAGCAGGTCTGCAATCTCATATTTCAGTTCCTTCAACACCCTTGGATATATACCATCCGGCCCAGGTGATTTGCTACTCTTCAGTTTATCTAATAGTTGTAATACATCTTCCCGATGTATCGATATTTCCTTCAATTCTTCCGCACCTTTAAATACCACTTCAGTCATGGGTAACATCCCTACATCTTCCTCAGTAAAGACCGAAGCAAAGAATTCATTCAGTCTCTCCGCTATTGCCTTGTCGCCTCTTAGTGCCCCTTTAACCCCTCTATCATCTAATGAACCAACTGACTCTCTCACAGGTTTTTTGCTACGAATGTACTTGAAAAAGTCTTTCCTTTTCGTCCCTCTAGTCCAGTCCCGGAACCAGTGAGTTGAGAATCTCCTCCAGCAGCTTTGGAGACTGAAATATGTCATCGCTTTGATGACCTCAGCATAAATAGGTCCCTTCTCCTTCAGTATTTTCAGTCTCCAAGCAGCAGGAGAAGCTTCTGAGCTCTAGGCTCCCTCAGCACAAATAAGCAGAGCTATAGATTAAGATTTACATTTAAAATTGCAGAGTTTTTATTTTTGATTGGGTGTTGATTATTTTTATAGGACAGGTGCTACTGCTGGAGGTGTCCTTTTGCGGCTGCTGGTTGAAGCTTTATGTTTGTTCCCTCCCTCCCTCCCTCCCCCTCCCCCTCCCCCCCTCCTCTCCCTATTTCTATCATTGCTTTCTTAGGGGTATGTTTACTAAAACCCCGTTAGGTGCGCGCCGCGCTAGTGTGCGGGATGCCATATAAGGAGTGGGCGTTTCAGTCTGAAAAAAGCAAACCGGGATTAATCATGCGCTAATGTGCGCTGTGCGCCGCGCACATTAGCGCATGAGAAACTTGCGCAGGAAGCATAAGTGGAGCGCTGATGTACAAGCACAGGAACAGAGCCACAGTACAATGGTTAAAACACTGACCGATGGTGCAGGGATTATGGGCTCAATCCCCCATTGTGCCCAATGAAGAAGGCTGGCTGATGCATTACCTGTTATAGGTAATATTGCAGTCTGAGGCATATTAATTTTATTTTAATTACTGCTACTAGCAAACACACTCTGAAAGCACTGTAACATAAGGCGCCCCATAAGGTACCCCAGAGGGCACATTTTAAAGTGCACTGTCTGCCAAGGCACCCTAGAATATTGCTTACAGCACTGTTTTTGATGGCAGCACTGTGCAGTTTAACGAATGAAAATCATAAGTAGGTGCACTGACATGCAAAAAGCAGCAGCAGTGTAGCAAAATGGTTAAGACACTGACCAATGATGCAGGAGTCATGGGTTCAATCCCCCACTGTGCCTAATGAAGAAGGCTGGCTGAGGCATTGCCTGTTATAGGTAATATTGCTTTAGGAGGCATTTTATTTTTATTTTAATTAGTGCTGCCAGCAAACACACCCTCAAAGTATTGTAACATAAGGTGCTGCATAAGGCGCCTCATAAGGTACCCCAGAGGGCACATTTTAAAGTGCATTGTCCGTCACGGCACCCTACAATGTTGCTGAAAGGTGGCCTATAGGGCGCCATATAGGGTGCCCTATGAGGCACAGCAATGTCATAGCACTGTGTTTGATGGCAGCACTGTGCATTTAAATGCATAGAAATCTGAAGTAGGTGCGCTGACATACAAGGAGAAACAGCAGTGTAGCACAATGGTTAAGGCACTGACCCCTGATACAGGGGTCATGAGTTTGTTCCCCAGTGTGCCTAATACATAAGGCTGGCTGAGGCATCAGCTTTGACATGTACGTATTGTTTCCTGCAGCACTTTATTTGTATTTTATTAATTGCTGCCAGCAAACACGCCCTCACGTGCCGTAACTGAAGGTGAAGCATAAGGCACCCTATAAGGCACTCCATAGGGCACATTATAAAGTGCACTGTCCACCATGGCACCCTATAATGTCCCCTATAGGGCACCCTATAAGTTGCTCCACAGGATAACGTATAGTGCACCTTATATGGACGGTAACCATAAGGTGCCCTATAGGGCGCCCTCTGAGGCAACTTATGGGTACAGTACGCTGAGGGTGTTTTTGTTGGCAGCAATAATGTACATTAAAAAGAGATAATGCTTTAGGAAGTCCTATCAAATAGCCCCAATGTGGGTTTGAACCCATGACCTCTGGCTCCACAGGCAGTGAAGTAACCAGTGGGCTACAGCTCTATAGCTGCTAGCAAGTCCCTAGCTGGCTGCAGAGGGACTGCACGTCACCACACAGACAGTCTGCTGTGGTCACCAGGATAGGGTTAGCCCACCCGTACCCATGATGCACTGCACATGCAAATCAGCTGTCTACAGATGAACACAAGATGGGGTATGCACCCCCACAGCACCTCGGCCTGGTAGGGGGAACTGACCATGTGTGTTACTGACACAGAGTAGCTACACACCGTCACATTGTGCGGGTACTGTGCTCACCCTGACTGTGCAGTGGGGCGCCCAGCACCAGGTCCACAGCACCTTCCATGCCAGAAATGGGTCATGCTGCAGGTCCCCAGCAGTGCTAATGTGTGAGATAGGTAGTTTCTGCAGACACACCTAGGATATGTCTGTATGTCTCAGTCAGGTGTAACCCCTAGGAGGATTATGCACCACCACCCTCCTCCTCCTCCTCCAGAGCTGAGGGTAGCAAACAGGGTCTCCCATCAACAAATCCACATTCTACCTCACTGCAATGGTGGCAGTAGAGGGGACCATCAACCCCGGTCCTGCTGGGGAACAGACACCTACAGGGCAGTCAATGCAGCTCTGTACACATCCATAACACAATAGCAGACAGACATTAGGCCTGGATATGCTAAACTGCATCCCACCACTATCTGATATTCTCCTGCAGCAAGCCTTCAGCCGCTGTACCCTGCAAGCCACTCCATCAAGACACATACCAGCTGCAAACAGTCTGCTAGCTAGTCCATAGTGCATGTTCCTGGTGGAAATGCATGCACCCAGAACTGGGATGTCAGCATACACAACAAGCAGATAAGTCAGTGACTAGGCCCCAAAAAGACTCCCATAAATATCACATGAGAGAAATACTATATAGCACTATGAGGGTTCCTAGCCATGCTGTGGTCACTGCACAGTCAGGGTGAGAGTGATCTCCCAGCAGGACATGCTGAGGCCACCCTGTCTGTGTAGGTGGTGGCCGGGCACTACAATGTCCCAGCCAGTGCCCTATGCCCTGTGCAGATGCATCCTGGCCAAGCCACCCTGTCCGGGCTATACCCATGGTACCTTGTTCCTCATTATGCACATTGGCAGGCCAATACTGGCAACAGTGCTGGCAGTGTGGGCTGTGGAAGGTGTTTTCAGCCACCACACACTGGATAGACAGACACACACTCCCACACCTATGCCAGCATTGTGCTACTATAGAGGAGTTCAGCAGCCCTGGCCACCACACCAGTCCTGGGCACAGTGCAGGTATGGATATGGTACGCAATACTGTTGGGGGTCACTCCCCAGGGTGGTAAACACTGTCAGAGACCAGACCTGAAGCACACTCGACAGACATCAGAAAGGTTGTTATGATGGAGCTCAATCAGCAAACTGTGCTTAACGTAGGAATTGCTATCTGCCAGTAATCATAGCAAACGTTTGATAGCTGTGTACCGTATACCCAGGTGTAGGGTGGCATTGCTAAGGTATGCAAGTGCTAGTATTGGGAGATGCATGCAGGGCCCAATGTCCTGCCTCTCCAGGAGGCAATGGCTAATGGAGCCTGTGGGTGTAGGTGTGTCTGCTCCTGTTGGCTGCTGCTTTACGGCAGAGGTTCCCAACTCCAGTCCTGGTGTGCCAAACACTGTTCGGGTTTTCATGCTGTCCCTCATGAATATGCATGAGATACATCTGCATACCATGGGGGTGGTGCATAGATATGCAGCACAGGCATCTTTATTAGAGGCAGCATGGAACCTGAATGGTGTTTGGCCCTCCAGGACTGCATTTGGGAGACTCTGCTCTAGGTAATGCGCCTGTTTATGGTGTCTTTGCTCTGTAGGGTAAAATGTAGGTGTTTTGGGCAGGTTTAAGTCATCTGCAATAAACGTTCTGTCTGTATTAGCACGTTGTAGTAGTGGGTAAAATATGGGGACTGGGTTGGCAGGCACCATAGCTGGGACTTGAACCTGTGAGCTTCTGCCTCCAAACACACTGGTTGTGTGCACTGCACCACTGTGTTGCCACAGAGACAGTGCATTCCCTGGTGATCCCATGACTGTTTGTCAGACAGAGCCTGTCTGTTGCAGTGCATTGCACCCACCTACACAGGGCTAGGCCATGATCTGCTCTGGGCAGCTGCCACTGCCCCCTCCAACACCAGTACCCCTCCGCCACCATGCTGACATGGCCTTATATTGGAGACAGCATAAAACCTGAATGATTTGAGGCCCTCCAGGCCTGCATTTGGGGGACTCTGGTCTAGGTAATGCGCATGTTTCTGGTGTCTGTGCTCGGTGGGGTAAAATATAGGCGTATTAACCATGCGTATGTTCTCTGCAAAAAAGGTTTGTCCTTACTATCACGGTTTAGTAGCGAGTAAAATATGGGGACTGGATTGGCAGTAGCCCCAGCTGGGACTTGAATTTGTGACCTTCTGCTCATGAATACACTGGCTGTGTTCACCACACCACACTGTGCTCACAGAGACAGTGCAGTCCCTGGAGATACCATGGTTGTTTGTCAGACAGAGCCTGTCTGTTGCAGTGCATGGCACCCACCTACACAGGGCTAGGCCATGGTCTGCTCTGGGCAGCTGCCACTGCCCCCCTCCACCTCCAGTACCCCTGTGCCACCATGCTGACATGCCCTTCTGCTGGTGGTGCTGGTGGTATGCAGTCTCAGGCCATCCTGTGTGCGGGTAGGCGGCTGCCTATGGTGCGGGTTCTGGGGTAAGGGTGCCTGCATATCTGTCTGCACGTCCCCCAATCACTGCCTGCCAATGTTCTGTGCCCTTGGGGGTACTTGCTGGGTACTATCCCCTGTGACATTGTGATAAACACTCTCGTGCCCATGTTGGGCCCTCATCAGTTGCTGTCTGGCTGCTGTTCAGTTTCAGCATTCCTAAGTGCCATCCATGGATCTGCCTAGTCCGCACTGTGCCCCAGCTGCACCACAGCATGTGCCGCCTGCAGCCCTCTGTATCCCCTTTCCCAGCATCTGTCCAGTTGCCCATTCCGACCTGCCCGCCCTGCTGTTGTGGAACATGTGCATGCCATAGGTAACCTGTCCAATGGAGAGGGAAACCCTGATCCGTGCTATTTCACTGTAGATCATTCACCTTGTATGGGGACGGAGCGTAGGCCCTTCCAAAATTCATATTTATTTTTTGCGGCTTTATTGGGAGTGTTTTTTGATGTTTCCCATTACTATCACTATTGCCCATCTTGATTATAATTTTTTTTAATTTTGTTGGGGTCATTTTCAATGTTTATGTGCACTTTTGTACCATGCACATGTATCACACTTATCACTGTTTTGTAGGTTTCCCTGGTTTTGCTGTACATTGCTGACAGAAATGATTTCTCTTCCCTTTAAATCGGCTCTACCGCGAGGTTTTCACTCGCGGTATTTTTTGCCTTGAATTTCAGCCCCGCTAGTGTGTGGGGAGCCTCTCCCCTCCCACTCTCCACCCATTGACCCCTTCTCTCCACCCCTGGGGAGCCTTCCTCCGCCCTCCGGGAGCCTTTCCCCACCTTTATCGCACATTAGTGCGCCACGCACATGAGCGTGCACTTTAGTGCGCCGCACACCTGTGCGGGGCACATTAGTGCCCCGTAATGTGACATTAGCATGCGCTAAGGTACCTTAGCGCACGCTAATGTGCACCGCGCACATTAGCGCAGTTTAGTAAACATACCCCTAAGTGTGAGTATTTGCTTCTCTCCCCGTCGTGTTAACAAGCATCGGGGGACCAGTGGAATACCTTTGGCCTCCCTGCTCCCAAACCCGCAGTAACGGGTGAGGAGCAGCTCACAGGCACAAGAGCCATAGCACCAGCCGAAGCGCTGAGGAGAAGGAGAGTTAACGCCGGAGCTGAAGCCGCTGTCAGGCTGAGCCCGGCGAGCTGTGAGCCCCTCTCCCGTTTTTTGGAGGTCTGAGAGGTGAATTCAGGTCAGTGCAGGCACCGGAGTTTAGCCGGGGGGGGTGGACGGAGGTGCGAGGGCAGCATTCGCGTAGTTAGGCCGCCTGCCCGATTTCGCGCGGGAAGCGCGATGGCGGCCATTTTAAAAGCCGCGAGGCTGATCAGCGTTTTTTTGTTTTGATGGAAGAAGTTTTCCTTTTCTTTGAGGAGGTCTCACCTTTTCAAGGCTCGTTTCAGCCTTAGGCAAGCAGCACAGAGCTGTGGGGTTTGCTGGTAGTGCAGGTGTTGTAAAAAAAAAAAAAAGGGACCATTTAACTTCTTGTGTAGAACTGCTAGAGGAGTTCAGTTTTGCTTTACAAGGGGTTATGCCGCCTAAACCACGGTGTTTGGTGTGTGGTTCACGGTCTGCCATTTGCTGATTCATTGGACCTGAGGCAGGGTTTCTACACAAGTTGACGGAAAACCCGAAACGTGAGCCACGTCGTCTATCAGTTGATTCGGCGTTCTGGCGGTGCTCTGGCAACAGCTAAGTTCTGGACTTTAACCAGTTTTAAAGTGATTTAATAAAAGGAGTGGTCACGGTGGTGCCTACTGATCAAGTTCTGGGCACTGGGTTGACAAACTCCGACAAAAAAATATTTTGGGATTCTTAGGGAATTTCTTGTTATGTTGGTTTTTTTCTTTTTGGGTTAGTTTCTGCTTAATCTGACTGGTTCTATTTTCTTTACAATTGGTTGTAAAGAGCCATATCTGTCCTTCTTCGATCACAAGGTGGTGCTGCGTACACTACTGGCCTTTTTACCTAAGGTGGTCTCGGTGTTTCATGTTAACCAGGTAGTGTCTCTTCCGGTGTTCTCGGAGAATCAAGGGGCAACGTCGGATAGCAGATTGCATCTTCTGGATGTACGTCGGGCTCTTCAGCGTTACCTCCGCGGTACAGCGTCTTTCCTTAGGTCCGACAGATTGTTTGTAGCTTTTGGGGGCCCGCGGAAGGGAGAGGTGGCGGCGAAGTCGTCTATCTCCTGGTGGTTGAAGGAGACGATTGCAGCGGCCTACATGTTGAAAGGAAGAGTTGTGCCGGAAGGGCTCCGAGCTCATTCGACTAGGGCGCAGACTGCGTCTTGGGCGGAATATAGTTTAGTGCCGGCCGTAGACATTTGTAGAGCGGCTACTTGGTTGTCGTTGCATTCTTTCACGAAGCATTATCGGCTTGATGTGCAAACGGGAGATGATGGCCGCTTTGGGGCGGCAGTACTTCAGGCTGGATTAGCTGGCCCCTCCCGTTGAAATTTACTGCTCTGATACATCCTCACTGGTTCCGGAACTGGACTAGAGGGACAAAAAGGAAGAGGAAATTAGACTTACCTGCTAATTGTTGTTCCTTAAGGAACTCTAGTCCAGTCCCGGATCCCACCCGGGGTTCTAAGGTGGCCAGCCTGCTATTGATGTAAAATTGGTTCTGAAGTAGGGTCTGAAGTGGGTTCTGGATGAGTCCATATTATTCTAAGCAACTGGGATCCTGTCGCAGCAGTCCATGGTTCCTTAAAAAAAAAAAAAAAAAGGTGAGAAGCACGGGGAGAGTGATGGCAAGTTCAAGTTTGTTAGAGCTTTTCTGGTTCAGTTATTTGTTAGGAATATGATTAACTACTTATTTGTTGCTCTGCTGAGTCTGCTTTGTCAATAGGTACTGAAGGAGAAGGGGCGGTCCTAGCCTATTTATGCTGAGGTCATCAAAGCGATGACATGTTTCAGACTCCAAAGCTGCTGGAGGAGATTCTCAACTCACTGGTTCCGGGACTGGACTAGAGTTCCTTAAGGAACAACAATTAGCAGGTAAGTCTAATTTTCTCTTATTTCGCATTTTTGCTTCCGCAGCAAGCATCTTCTCAAATTCTCCCTTTGCCTGCCTTATCAATGCCTTGCATTTGACTTGCCAGTGCTTGTGCTGTTTCCAGGTTTCGTCGTTTGGCTCTTTTTTCCATTTCCTGAAAGATGCTTTTTTTTGCAACAGCCGTCTCTCTGACCTCACCTTTAAACTATGCTGGCAGTTTTTTGGACTTCCTTCCACTTTTCTTAAAGCGTGGAATACAGCTGGCCTGGGCTTCCAAGATAGTATTTTTCAACAACACCCAAGCTTGATGTAAGTCTTTAACCTTTGCAACTGCTCCTTTTAGCTTTTTCTTAACTATTTTCCTCATTTTATCATAGTCTCCCTTTCGAAAGTTAAAAGGTAGTACTGTGGATTTCCTTACTATTCCTCCTCCACTAATTAAATCAAAGGCAATCATGCTATGATCACTATTGCCAAGTGGCCCCAACACCCTTATCTCTTGCACTAGATCTGGTGTGCCAGTAAGGACTAGGTCTAATATGGCTTCCCCTCTGGTCGGTTCATGAACAAGCTGCTCCAAGAAGCAGTCATTTATTTCATCTAGGAACTTTATCTCCCTAGCATGTCCTGATGTGACACTGACCCAGTCGATACTGGAGTAATTGAAATCACCCATTATTATTACTGTGCTGTAACTTTTGTTAGCTTCCTTGATTTTTTTGAGCATTTCATCATCCATTTGTTCATTCTGGCCAGGCGGTCAATAGTACAACCCCACTGCCATCGCCTTCCCCATTTTACATGGAATTTCAATCCATAGAGATTCTACAGCAAATTTTGTTTCCTGCAAAACTTTAATCCTTTCTGACTCAATGCCCTCTCTAACATAGAGAGCAACCCCTCCACCAATTTGAACAGCTCTATCGTTACGATATAGTCTGTACCCAAGTATCACAGTGTCCCACTGGTTGTCCTCCTTCCACCATGTTTCTGATATTCCAATCATATCTAACCTCTCATCTAGTGCTATATATTCTTACTCTCCCATCTTATTTTTAGACTTCTAGCATTTGCATACAAGCATTTTAGAGACTTTATTTTACTCATATTAATTTGGCTATTGGTAGACATGGCTAATTTGGGATCTTTAAGCTCTGTCTGATCCATACTCGAGGTCATTTGGGCTACTTTACTCTTTTATGGAACCTCTCTGCTTTTGGTAGTATCCTTCAAGGATACATTCTTCCGAACCATCTGCTCTTGGGCGATTGTCGGCTTTCCCCTATTATCTAGTTTAAAAGCTGCTCTATCTCCTTTTTAAAGGTTAATGCCAGCAGCCTGGTTCCATCCCGGTTAAGGTGAATCCCATCCCTTTGAAAGAGCCCCTCCTTTCCCCAGAATGTTCCCCAGTTCCTAACAAATCCAAAACCCTCATCTCTGCACCATTGTCTCATCCACGCATTGAGACTCCGGAGCTCTGCCTGCCTTTTGGGTCCTGCGCGTGGAACGGGAAGCATTTCAGAGAATGCTGCCCTGGAGGTTCTGAATTTCAACTTCCTACCTAAAAGCCTAAATTTAGCCTCCAGAACCTCCCTACCACATTTTCCTATGTCATTGATACCGACATGTACCAAGACAGCAGACTCCTCTCCAGCACTATCTAAGATCTTATCTAGGTGGCGCGTGAGGTCCGCTACCTTCGCACCAGGCAGGCATGTTACCAGGCGATCCTCACGTCCACCAGCCACCCAGCTATCTACATGCCTAATGATCGAATCACCAACTATAACGGCTGTCCTAACCCTTCCCTCATGGGCACATGGCCCTGGAGAAACTTCCTCGGTGCGAGAGGGTTTTACATCACATGGAGGACAGGATCACTTCCTGCCACACCAGGGTGATGCTCTTCTGTCACGTGACCTCTCTCCTCCATGGCAACAGGGATGCTGCCAGACTGGAGGTGGGACTTCAGGGCTATATCCCTGTAGGTCTCGTCTATGTACCTCTCTGTCTTTCTTATGTTTTCCAAGTCTGCTACTCTAGCCTCTAGAGAACGGACTCGTTCCCTGAGAGCAAAGAGCTCCTTGCACCTAGTGCACATGTAAGACCTCTCACCAACTGGGTAGCAAGTAGCAAGCCAGTAGAAGAGCAGAGTTCACGAGGAGGGGTGTAGGGAGAAAAGAGCAAGGAAAGGCAGTGAGGAGAAGAAGATAAATGCATTAATAGGTCAGAAGGAGAAGTTTAAATTGGATATGGAAACGAAAAGGGAGCGAATGAATTGATTTGAGAAGAGGGGTTATGTGAGGTTAAGGTCCTTTGCACTTGTGGACGTAAAGTGCAATCTTTTAGGACCAAGGTTTCAACACTAATGTTTCAATTTATTCCACCTTCGAAGGCTGAATAAGTTGAAAGGCAGGTTGTTTAATTAAATGTCTTTCTATTTTTTGTAGATTGTGCATTCCATATTATTTACTTTGCCATATGCCACTCAGTTGTTCCCTACTGCCTGTATCACATTTTTGAACTGACAGCCCCCTCCAAAATAGCTTTCTCAGATGTATGACTAAGCCTCACCACACTCCCAGAGAAGGGGGATGAGACAAAACAGTAATGGAATTCAAAAGTGTGTAGGATGAACACAGAGAATCCCCTAATGGCTAGAGAATGAAATAAAGCACTGGTATAATCTATTCTGAATGGAGCTGCAGTCTACAACAGCAGTGGAATGACTTTTTTTGTGCTTCCCAGAAGGCCTGGGATAGTCTACGCTTAGCAGCATAAACAATATAACCCAAACCACTTTACTGGCCAGACGAGACCAGCCATTGCGGTCTTTATCTGCTGTTGTCTGCTATATTATTGTGTATTCAGTATATTGTTATGTGAGAGTTTAAGCTAGCATGAGATGCAGGCAGAGGGCAGCGCTTTGGGCAGGAATTGAGATAGCTGAAGGAGGAGATAGGGTCCTTCATAGGCAAGGACTCTCAAGTTACTCTGCTAACCCTTCTTAGGAAGTGTACCTTGAGTAAATATTTGGAGTTTCTCATTATCTGAACCTTTAAAATATATCTAACCCTGTAAATCGTTGTCTTATGCTCTAAGGCTATTTGCTTCAGAATGATCATATAAGTAGAAATAGCAACTAAGATTACCCAAGATCATGCAGTGAGGTCCACTGTTTTAGGAAATTAAAAATCTTGCGCCTCTGTCCGTGAACTTTTACATATCCTTCAACTCCTTCCCATTAAATGTCTTTTATTGTTTTTTTTTCTCTAGGTTTTTTTTCTCTTTTGTCAAAATTGTGGTCAAGAAGAATCCATAAGCCTATAATTTGTTTTATCACACTAACAGCGCATTAGTACTTGTCTTTCCAAACCTTGTGGGGACAATTTTCCAAAGCATTTCTCTCATTTGGCATGTGAGGGGTAAAGCAAGTGAGATGCACCCTCAAGTGTTTCACTTTATTTACCTGTTACAAAATGTCCGCAGTTTGTTTTCAGTCTTTATTATTAAAACCATTTGTATTGATTGCAAGATACTCACTTGCAGCATGAGAGCGGGTAACAGGATTGTAAATGGGCGGAAAGTAATGGAAGCAAGTATACATTCCATTTCTGTCTGATTCCTAGATTTGTATGGTTGCAAACAACAAGGTGATAATGGTCTTCGTTAAAGCATCTCACTTCCATCAGGTTTATCCTTTGTATGAATTACAGATGACAAATCAGAAAAAAATTATTTGTTTAAGGGGTAACAATAGTAAAATGGAGAAAACTAATTATTATATTTAATTATGTCTGCCGTAAAGGACAGGAGAGTACAACAATTTCATGGTTTAGTACACATCCAGCCCATTTCTTCTCACAACTAAACAAGAGTCTACGGAGGGCATATCTCCAAAGGCATTCCTTGAAATTGTGTTCATCTGCCCGAGGGTATCTGCTCAGTCCTTAGAGCAGTGGGATTCACTCCCAGTCTTTGAATGCCACCAATGGATCATGGTTTCAGGACATCCCTAATGAGTACGCATGAGAGAGATTTGCATAGAATGGAAGTAGCAAGCATGCAAATTTTACTCATGCATATTGATTAGGGTTATCATGAAAACCCAACCCTTTGGTGACCCTCAAGTACTGAAAGCGAATACCACTGCCCTCGGCCACTGTCTTGTCTCTTCCCCACTCATTCCCTTGTTTTTCTCTTTGTATGTATATCAGTGTACAATCGGGGACAGGGGGAAATGGTTAGGAAAGCTCCTTTCAGCAACTTAAAAAAAAGCAAAACAAAACGGTGACTTTGAATCCTGAGTGTGATTGCCTGATATCATGGCAACAGATTCATGATTGATTAGACACTTTGACATTAAACTTCTTTTATGTGACTGTGACAGACACTGGCTTTTATTATATAAAATAGCCAGAACATTTTCATTGCATTCAGCTAAAGGCCATGTGCTCTGGCTAGCAAGATGGACAGATGGATATATAATAATAGACATTGATTTTGTGTTTTTCTAACTTGGTGTTTAAATGCAGAAACATGAGTTTGGTTGGTTTTCTTCATTAAGATTTGTTTCCATTGTTCATGATAATATGCTGTCTGAGCCTGGCTCAAAAATAGACACAGATTAATGCAATGTTGACAGTGAAACCACCAAGGAAGAAAACGGCTGCTATAGATAAACTCTAATCAAGGCATGATATCGTGCAGTAAATCAGACACTGATGCTGAACAGAAGTCGTGATCATTCACACTGTGCTTCATGCGAATTATACTTAAAATGTCCTTTTTTACCTGTTAGAACAAGCTGTTGTGTCAGCTGAAAGAATGACGTTCTAGTGTGAAATGATTTTACAGATGAGTTCACTTCATGAACCATGTTAATGTTTAATAGGCATTGGGTGTATTTTGTTTGTTTCCCTGGGTATGGTGGCCATAGTTACAGAAAGTATTAATTCAATGGCAGAAAAAGATTACTTGGACTAAGGATGCAACCCAACTGCCAGCCACAGGGTGTGACCGCCTACAAGATTTCTCCTTATCCAGGGCAGTCTTTTGTCTTCCTCTTTTGCACCCCAACAGCTCAGACTGAAAAGTATATGAGATCCTAGATACCTCTCTACCAGCACCCACCTTACTCAGCCCTAGCCAAATGGTTCTGTAAGAATGAAAATCACTAACAATACTGATGTCAATTGCCCAACTGTCCAACCTCCTTTGACCCCTGCATATCCTGCAAGACAAACCTGATTGGGGAATAAAGCTGTTACACAGACCCAACTGCTAGTTTGATTCTATCATCACAGCCTGATTTAAATAGCTACTATCATGAGTGAGCCCTGCCTCCCAGATCTGTCAGATAGTTCCACCTGCATTTCCCTTGCAGCCTGCTATCATGGCCGGTCGACAAGCTCATCCCCCTCAATGCCTTTGTTATGCTATGGCTTTTAATATTTCATATTATTTAGTTTGCTGTTCATTCTGGCAATGCCAACACCCATTTGCTAAATCCTGGTGTTTGTAGTGCTACGAATACTAGCTAGGACAGGGAATCCTGGTTTTGACCCATTGCATTGATTCGCCTAGTAAAAGCAGGGCTACCTATCTTGGGCTGGAGGGAGAGGGGTAAGATCTGCATCAGTCAGCCAATAAAAGAGAAAGTCAATTGAAAATCAAAACTGAAAACAGGAGGTGGGTACACTAACTAGAAAAGTTAATTCACAAAAGGAGCATTTGCACAAAAAATGTGCAAAATACCATAAAATATGCAAAAACATCAATGTTTCCATTTTTTGCATTCTTTTTAAGCAAAGTCCCCTTTTGCAAAATAACTTTGAAACTTTTCTCCTTCACAAACATTAACCTTTCGTGCGTAGTCTGCTATGTGCAGAGGTTTACTAAAACTCACCATTGATGTGCTTCTATGATGCAATATTATCCAAAGTAATTCACTAAGGAACCATTTTACTAAGGCGTGCGAAGCGATTACAGTGCGAAGTAATGTGCCGTAACTGGTAGCATGGACCTGCACTAATGCTTACTAGCGGGCATGACAGTGAGTGCGTAGTAATTCCCTTGGGAACTGCATATCCCGCGATGGTGGTTAGGGCGGGGTTACATATGGCGTGCTGTCAATATTGCAATTAGCATAGGTGCACTTAACGTCCCCTCGGTGGGTGGCATTAAGTGCACCCACGTTCATTTTGAATGCTGTTACTACACATTAAGATAGACCAGTGCGTTAACTGATGGGAACATGCTGGGCACATCCTGATTGTTGCACTTACCACTCATTAATATTTCCTCACAACACGTGGCAAGTGTGAAATCATGCCGCACCTTAATAAAAGGGCCCCTGAGTGTTTTTATTTAGATCACACTTTTCAGACACAGTAATAGGCAAGTTTACTAAGCTGAGCTAACGGTTGGCATGCGTTATTTGTGACCAAATCCCATTGAATAACATGGAACCTAGTTACACATAGTGCATTCTGTTAGCCCAACTTAGTAAACATGGCCCTAAGTATCTCCCTAGAGGGCTTACAGTCTGTTTGTACCTGAGGAAATAGAGGATTAAGTGACAGCGTAGCATCGCAAGGAGAATTAGTGGGATCTGAAAGCTGGCTTTAACGGGTCTAGGCTATTCCACGCATCATTCCACACAACTCTACTCTGTGCCACTCAAAATTTACTGAGAACTCACAAGCAAAAAATGTGTTTACAAGATGTTTTTTTTGCAAAAATGTGTCATGACACATCTCATTGAGATATGTCATTATCCTATTTCATGAAGCCCTGTAGCAAAGTTTCTCACATAAGCAGGGCCGGCCTCTGAGTTGTTCCAAAGTGTTGGCACCCTAAGTAGATCTTATGCCTTACACCCTCCTTGGTTGTCTAAATCTATTGTTTTGCTTTGAATGTTCTGCTCGTTGCTGCCCCCCTCCACCCTCCCCCCCCCCCTCTCCTCTCCAGAAGTTGCCACTCTAGATGATCACCTAGTTTGCTTGATTTTAGGCTGGCCCGGCACACAAGTTTGCTAGAGAGCTCATTGACATCCATAGAAAGGCAATAAAAAGATGCTGCTAACTAATGAGAAATCCTGCAGTTTAATACATCAGCTTCTCAGGTCAGTACTTAGTTCTAGACCAGCTAATTAGGCTGATAATTCAGATTAGCAAACCAATGGGAAAATTAGAACTACAAATCAATATATGCAATGGGGAAAAAGCAAGACTGGATCAGCCTGTTCAGCTGACATGGGGTGAGGCAGCAACCCTAACTGATGCAAATGGTTTTACTGCTAGAAATCTTAACAGGTAGCAGTGCTGCTAAGTTGCCTAGTTCCAAGAGGGAGATTTTAGGCCAGTCCTGGATTTCAGATACCCTATCCTGATTTGGAAAACCTATTCATGCTTTGGATTTCTGAGAACAGGCATGGAGACATCTCCTGAGCCATTTTAGAAGCTGGATCTGTGGAAGTCTGCACAGGGGTGTGGTGGAGGCATGACTGGGGCATTGCCAAGAATCCAGATGTCACTGCCCGATCTCAGAAACATCCTGGATGCCCACAGTCTCGTCTAACCTCAGACCTGCTCCAGGCATAAATACGCATGGGGAAACTGCCAGTTTTGGTTGAAAAACATCCAGAGTGTGTAGAGAAAACCACACTTCATCATCCCTACTTCTCAGCACAATCACAACAAAAGCAGCAGTGGGATTTGAACCCTGGTCCTATTGGGCTGTTCTGGGAACATCTATGTAGAGGCCCCCACAGACGTCTCCATTTTTTAAATCGTGTCTGCACCTGGACGTGTCTGCTTTTTTTTTTCAGACATTCTGGCTTAGACATCCTGGCTCAGACGTCTCAGGTTGCACTTGGAGATCCTTTCTAAAATGCCCTGCCACATGACCTGTGAAGACAAAAATTAACCTTTAGTATCAGAGTTCCAGGATGGAGGTTTGTTAGCCAGTCCTGGTTTTCAGCTTACATCCTAAAGCAGTGTGGTTATTTGCAGTCCATGAGTCTATCCTTTGAAATCGGTCTCATAATGCATCAGGATACGGTTGCCTGAGATCCAGTTCTGGCTTAAAATCTCTCTCTTAGAACTGGATAACTTAGTGGGTCTGTAATATATCAATCTAGGGTTCTTATAGAAAGTTGAAAGGCTAACATAATTTCGAGATAAAGTTAAGTGTGATTTATGAACTGCTCTTGTTTTCCTCGATGTACCTGGATTGGTTCTTACAAATAGGTAACACTGACGTTTTGAAGAATATTGCTAGTTTTTGGATCTCAAGCATCCAGTAACCTATGGATATGAACTTAGCACACTGTTAACCTTCGCAATTATTTGGAGAGAGAGGGAAGAAGATGAGGAAGTGAGTTCAATGTGTCATGAGAGTAGTTGTGACCGCAGCTCTAGAATTATGGCAAACATGCGATCTCATCCCCTCCTATTAACATGTAGTGGAGGCCCCAGCTGAGTACATAAGAACATAAGATATGCCATACTGGGTCAGACCAAGGTCCATCAAGCCCAGTATCCTTCATAGGGGTATCCTTCCATCCCTTTTACCATTTTGGTGGTTCGTCTCTGTACCTTTTCTAATAACGCTATATCCTTTTTAAGATATGGTGACCAGAATTGCATACAATATTCAAGGTGCAGTTACACCATGGAACGATACAGAGGCATTATAATATCCTTTGTTTTATTCTCTATTCCTTTCCTTATACCTAGCATTCTATTTGCTTTCTTGGACGCTGCTGCACACTGGGCAGAGGGTTTCAACATGCTATCCACGATGACGCCTAAATCTTTTTCCTGGGTGGCGGTTCCTAATGTGGAACCTTGCATTGTGTAATCATAGTTTGGGTTGTTCTTTCCTAGGTGCATAACTTTGCACTTGTCCACATTAAAATTTCATCTGCCATTTGGATTCCCAGTCTTCCAATTTATCAAGATCCTCTTGCAATTTTCTACAATCCTCATGGGTTTTAACAACTTTGAATAGTTTTGTGTCATCTGCAAATTTGATAATCTCACTCGTTATTCCCATTTCCAGGTCATTTATGAATATGTTAAAAAGTAGAGGAGAAACCTACCATTTAAGATATCTGATGATTCCTGGTGTGAATTTTCAGTAAGGTTATAAATATCCTGAGTCTTGCCTTTGCTTCTCTCTTTTTTCCTTTCATCTGAGATTACATACTGTGAAGTTAACTATAATAACACCTTCATTTCTTTATTTTGAGTGGTGTGTAAAGAAAATTGACAGGTGAGTTTTCTAAGCTCTCAAAATGTAAAACTACAAAATATATTTTATAGTGAGTAAAATCAGCAAATGCATGGTATCAGAATTAGGACTAGGTCAGACCAAGTCGGTAATTCAGTGGAAGTGTTTCCAATGCCAAATGCTGGGAAGTGTCTGAGATCTTCTGCTCTCTTGGTCAGCCGGGGGTGGGGATGCCGCAGAGACAGGAATCTTACAGGCCCTGAGGGACAGAGAGACGTCATAGTCATTGCACAATAGCTATACCTGGTGGCTGGATTTAGGCAATGATTATAGCATTTTGGAAGTAGACCCGGTGCATGGTCACTTCAATAAATATTGAGGTTAGAGTTAAAAAAGAAAAAATCTCACAATAGTTGCTAATGAAGGCTCATAGCAACTGATCATACGCCCAGTTCCAATTCAGCTGGAAGGCCAAAGGTGGAGGGGGAAGCTGGCAGGTCAAAATAAAAATCGAATTGATCACTATAGTCTTGATCTTACCAAACTGTAAAAGCATTGGTGTCTATATCTAGTTTTCCACAACTTTAAACTATTTCAGCATGAAAAGGCACAGTTTACTAAAAACTGACACGGTAAAAACACTTCTTAGCCCCATCACAGAAGTTCTATGAGACCCTTATTAGAGTGGAGTAGAAGAAAGACCTGGTAATCTACTTCCAGTCACACCTTGCCGAGAAAACTCATGGGCTGCTGGGCCTCAATGGCACACATTGCATTTATATTATAGTGATAGTATCAAATGAAAAATACAGGGCTTCAAGAAGCACCATGCATCCAAAATGCCAGCTGAAAGGAAACGGCTGGTGAGAAAATACGCCCCGCGGAAGCTGGATCCCTAAGATGCTGTGCTACTATCAACTTCGTTAAGCACAAGATCAATTTTTAATCATGGGCTATGCGTACCAGAATAGAAAACCTGCCTCCAGCACAAAGAACTATAGTACATGGGGTTTTTCATCTCAAATAATCTTGTCTTAGGAAAAATGTGCAGTTCTTGTTAGTGACATAGTAACATGGAGCCTGATTCTGAAAGGGGAAGTCCAGACGGCCCCAAGCAAGACAGGCCCGTTAGGACCCGATTCTATACCATGGGAGAAAAACGTTCCCGTGGCATACAGAATCGGGTCCGAAGACAGCCCAGCGTGCCCCTGCATGCCTGAAAGACGTCCACCCCGCAGGCTCCCCTGGCTCCTGCGGCGCAGATCCTCTTCATCCCTGCTGCCCAACCCACAACTGGGCAGCGGGGCCTAGATCCGGCGGCAGGGACCCATGCCCAGCTCTGGGGGGGGGGGGGGGGGGGGGGTTAGGTCCCAATCACTCTGTTTATACTGCTTATTCCACCTTTGAGGTGGAATAAGCAGCACATCCCCCCTGACCCCGCAGGACGTACTGGAATCGGCCCTGTACATCTGCCGCCTCTGCCCAGACTCCACCCCCCCCCACCCCCCACCGGCTCTCCTCATCCTGCTGCTCTAGCTGTGCGGGGCAAGTCAGAGGGGGAATAGGGGCTTGGACGGCTTGTGAGGCTGCACGTCCCAGCAGGACATGCAACCCCACAAGGCACGTCTCAGAAACGGGCGCATAGGATATGGCGGCAGATAAAGACCAACATGGTCCATCAAGTCTGCCCAGCAAGGTGGCAAGAGTAGGTGCACCTACCGCTCTGTGCAGGTCACCCCTCCCTAAGCTGTTGTTTAGGAGTCTACCTACAGTTCCGTGCAGGTCACCCCTATTTGGTGAGATATAAGAGAGAGTTAACTTCATTTTGATTTTATCCTGTTGCTATAAAGGGATCTACTGTGTCTCTCCCATGCCATTTGGAATTCTGTCACTGTATTTTCCCCCACCACTTCCATCGGGAGGGCATTCCAAGCATCCACCACCCTTTCACTAAAAAAGTATTTCCTGACGTTGCCTTTCAGTATACACCCTTGCAGTTTCATGTTATGCTTTCTAGTTTTACAGCGTTGTTTGTTCATTAATACTCTAAGAGCCCGATTTTGAGTTTGGCAGGCTATGTGCTGCGGCAGTGCATAGCCTACCCACCGACCTCCTTGACCTGGATCCTAGTCCTTTTCTCTGCCCCTGCTCTACCCCAGAACACCCCTAACATCCCCCAATGCTATGTGGATAGCATCTGGGCACATTAGGGACTTATCCGGGATTTTCAAAAGGCACTGCCCATATAGGTGCCCTTCAGAAATCTTGGATAGGGCCTTTGCATGGGTTACTAGGGAAGTTACCTGTGTAAAGGCCTTCAAAAATCTGGCCTTAAGTATTTAAAGGTCTGTATCATATCTCCCTTGTCTCTCCTCTCCTCTAGCATATACATATTTAGGTCTTCAAGTCTCTTCTCATACGTCTTCTGGTGCAGACTTCAAATCATTTTGGTTGCCTTCCTCTGAACCATTTCTAATCTTTTAAAATCCTTTGCGAGATATGGTCTCCAAAACTGAACACAATATTCCAAGTGAGGCCTAGGGTTGCCAACTGGTTCCAGATGTGCCCCACAGACTTGATCCAGTCCTGGATATACTGCATTGCATGCAGGGACATATATTCTGATTTCTCTATTGCACTTCATAAGAAAAGCAAGACTATAAGTCCCTGCATGCAATGGGATAAACCCAGGACTGGATCAAGCCTGTCGTGCTCCTCTGGAGCCAGTTGGTAATCCTAGTGAAGCCTCACCAGTGACTTGTACAGTGGCATTACTACTTCCTCTTTTCTGCTAGTAATTCCTCTCTGTATGCAACCCAGCATCCATCTGGCTTTGGCCACCGCTTTGTCTCACTGTTTCGCCACCTTGAGATCCTCAGAAACAATCACTGCAAGGCTCTTCTCCTGCTCTGTGCTCTCCAACTTCTCGACCCCTATCACATACAATTCCCTTGGATTTCTGCATCCCAAGTGCATGACACTGCACTTCTTCACATTAAATCTTAATTGCCAAGCATTAGACCTTTCTTTCAGCTTTTGTAGATCTTTCCACATGTTATCCACTCCCTCGGGGCATCCACTTTGTTATCCACTCCCTCAGGGGCATCCACTTTGTTATCCACTCCCTCAGGGGCATCCAATTTTCGTGTCATCTGCAAAAAGACAGACTTTTCCATTCAATCCTTCAGCAATATCACTCACAAATACGTTGAACAATACCAGTCCCAGGACTGATCTCTGGGGCACCCATGAGGTTGGCGTGCATGGACCAGGAGAAGGACCTTGGTGTGATTATTTCTGAGGATCTCAAGGTGGCAAAACAGTGTGACAAGGCAGTGGCAAAAGCCAGGAGGATGTTGGATTGCATACAAAGAGGAATTACCAGCAGAAAGAAAGAGGTACTAATGCCACTGTTTAAGTCACTGGTGAGGCTTCACTTGGAATACTGTGTTCAGTTTTGGAGACTATATCTCGCAAAGGATGTAAAAAGACTGGAAACAGTTCAGAGGAAGGCAACCAAAATGATTTGGAGCCTGCGTCAGAAGCCTTATGAGAAGAGACTTGAAGACCTAAATATGTACACTCTGGAGGAGAGGAGGGATAGGGGAGATATGATTCAGACCTTTAATACTTAAAGAGAAATAATGAATAAACAAACCTCTTCCAAAGATGGGGAAGCTGTAAAACTAGAGAGCATAACATGAAGCTGCAAGGGGGTAAATTGAAAGGCAATGTCAGGAAGTACTTTTTCACAGAAAGGGTGGTGGATGCTTGGAATGCCCTCCCGATGGAAGTGGTGGGGCAAGCACGGTGACGGAATTCAAAATGGCATGGGACAGACACAGTGGATCCCTTTACAGCAACAGGATAAATTCAAAATAAACTATCTAATTTCTCAACATACAGGGGTGTCCTACATGTAGCAGTGGGTTCACCCCTAAAACAAAGACATGGGGAGGGGTGGCCTGCATGGAGCAGCAGGTGCTCCTACTGTTGCCAACGTACTGGGCAGACTAGATGAACAATACTGGTCTTTATCTGCCGTCATTTACTATGTTACTATGTTAATGCAACCCTGGGGTGGTTGGATTGAGTGGTAGGGTGGGTGTGAATTTAAGTGTCCCTGGCCAGTAGAGCTTATATGAACTGAAAGTACACTCAGATTTCTGATTTATAAAGGCTATAGAAGGAATGTAGGTAAGCTAAAGTTTCCTAATCTTATAACCAAAATGTAGGTTGTTTGACACTAGACTGTAGATCAAGGTGGGTGTGAACAGATAGAAATGGGATAGAGACAAAAAGATAGGAGGAGCAAGGTTTCTTTTTTTTATTTTTGTTTTGGTTTTTGTTTTCTGATTCTTCTGTGTTTGTCCCCCTTCCTTAGTGCAGTTACCCTAACACACCACAGTGCCTAAGAAGTATTATAAGAAAATAAAACCGATAAAGAATAGGCAAGGAAGAGTGCCCAAGAATGAGTAGGCTTTCTACCTCTTTTTTGTGCTATCCTTATTTACCCATTAGTCAAAGCCCTAATTACAAACCACATAAAAAATATATGGGAAGTTTATAACAGGTTGCTTAGGGTGAGCAAGTGAGAAGGCTCCTTCTTTAAGTTTATTTTATAAAGACACAGAGGTGCCTATGCATCCTTAGAAAAGACTAGCACAAATTCTAAAGATCATGGTTATATTAAAACTACAAACATTTACACCATGGGGGCCCTTTTACTGACATGCCTTATGCAGCTGATGTATGATTTGGCGTGCGTTAACTGCACATGACTTACAGTAATACACAGGCTGGTGAGAGTTAATGCATGCTGATTTTCACACTAACCGCTGATTGCGCGCAAGAGTGCCAAATGGGCAGGTTAGGGGTGGAGATTAGGCATGGTGAGCACGCCGTCAATGTTGTAATTAGCACAGGTGCAATTACCTCTACCTCAATAGGTGGAAATAAATGTGCCTGCAGTAAAAAGTGCCGAGCATTATGGTACACATTCACATGTTAACTGTTGGGAACATGCTGGTCTTCCCCTTGACATTTACTGTGGCAGATTTGCACTTCATGTGCACTAAATGCACATTAAGTACAAAAACCTAATGCACTGTAGTAAAAGGGCCCCGTAAGGCACACGCAGGAATGCATGCATTTTGGTCTATGGGCCTACTTTATAAAGACTGTAGGGCATGTTTAGTAAGCTGTGCAAGCTGTTAATATGGGCTTGAGCAAACACTAATAGACTTTACTAAACAGACAGTGTGGGTTTAATTCTGCGCTATCTGCTTAGGATGTGACAGGGAGGGAAATGGGAAACATAGGAGCAGAGCATGGACATATCTGTACATCGTGGTTAGCACTTGGGTTGACAATGCTACAGTTAACTTGGGTGCACTTAAAACTATGTCAATATGTGGCATTATGCGCATCTGTGTTGCTGAATAGCTCTTTTTTGAGCCACTGAATGCCCTGACGCTAAGTGGTTAGCGTCAGGGCAATCGAGTGGAGGAGCAGGGGTGGCACCATGGGTTAACCATCTAAAATTAGGACAGCTCTATGATTGTCCTAACATTAGCCAGTTTTGCAATCCGGCCAGTGGATGGAAAATCATAATCCAGAAAACCTGGATTTTCAATGGCGCTAGCATCGAATACCCGGGGTGAAGTTAAAGCAGCAACGAGCAGCTGCTTTAAGTGTGCTGGCCGCTGCCACTGAAAAATCCTCTGCTGTAGATTATGGGATACATTCATTTACATGCATGCTGCAATACTTTACCTGTGGCCATTCACTCCTGCTCTCAAGCAGGTGTAATATCTGCAATGTTGGTGCAGTCCTGCAGGATTTATGCTACTGGTTTATGAAGACAAACAGGTGTCTTCCTGCCGAATTAGCCTGTAATGAAATGACCCTTGCACTGATTGCTTTGCAAACCACTGGAAAGCAGCTTCTTTGAACACCGGGTTCAGTATTAGACGGGTGTGAATTTTCGTCAAAGGTTTTGTGAAACAATGATCCTGTAAAAATTTCAAAGTTTCAGTGAATTCTTCAGGAAATCTTTGTGAAGAGAAATCCAGAAAATCTAAAATTTACAATAGATTTTTTGAAAAGTCCAAACTGGATATTTTTTTAGATGCATTTCTGATAGGCCAGATTTCCTTTGGATTTCACCTAGATCTGCTTGGGAAAATCTGATGCAGTTCCCCAGAAGATCTAAGTGAAATCCAGAATTTTCTGGAAACATGAACCAGGCTGAAAACCATCTGGGTTTTCATTCAACTGTGAATTTTTCACACATCTCTAGGCAAGATGCCTTTCTCAGAACCCTGTGAAGTACTGTGTTACAGTAATTCTCTCTACAGTCCAGGATGTTGGCAGCCTTTTTACTGAATGTGCTCAAATCAGTTCTTTGCAAGCTGTAATATCTTCCATTGAATTACTATGAAAACTTTCTAAAAATGTTGTACAAGAACTTTCAAAACCATGCAGGTCCCTTCTTCAGATGTCAGACAAATATTTGACAGTTTAAATTTACAGCAGCATATCCTGTTGATTCAGCATAAAATAAATTATTGACAATGAGTAGTATAAAATGAACAGTAGTCTGGCAATTAATAGAGGAGTCAATCATCAGTTATAATTGTTGATAGCTTCCCCTGCATAATTTGGAATGTCATTTTAAGGCGAAAACACAAACTGACATATTTGCCCAGTCATGAAGAATTTTGGCCCCTAGGAGATGGAAGCAAAATCTTACGGGGCAATGTTAGACAACTCTTTAGTATTTGCAAGATCTTATTTCCAGAATAGCATTTAAATGGGGGCCAGTCTCTCCTCTCATAAATTAACCATATCACTCCATAAAAGGCCAGAACCGAAATATAGTATTCTCCAGGACCAAGCAGGAAGTCAGTCCTCACATATGGGTGACGTCGGCACCGACAGAGCCCTCGTGCGGAGCATTTCCCCAGCTTTCAAAGAAAGCCTTTGGGAATGCAGCGGGCATGCACGGTCCCCTTCTCACCCAAGGGTGCCATCTTGCTCAGTCTTCTTTTTTCTGCGGAGCCCGACGGACGTGTGTCGTTGTCACCCGTTAAAAAGTAGATTTTTCCTGCGTTGGATTTGTGGTTTTTGCCCAGTTCGACGCCGGTTCCCCTTCCCGCCTGGGCCCGGTACACCGGTATCGAGCCTGGAGCTAGTTTTTCGTTTTTTGTCCTTCGTGACTAGCGTTCCCGCTTTTTTCTCTTTTTCACTGGCAGCCCAGTCTTTTGACCTTGCAGGGGTCCTTTTTCCCCCGATGGCTGCCAGCGGGTTCAAGAAGTGTGATCGGTGTAAGACGCTGATGTCTCTCACTGACACACATGACTGCTGCCTCCAGTGCCTCGGGCCCGACCATGACCCAGTGGTCTGTGTCCCGTGCGGCAAAATGTCCTCTAAGGCGCTCAGGAGCTGTCAGCATCAGCGTGAAACAGAAACAAAAAAACAGAAGGGTGGCCGGTTCGCACACACAACTCTTTTATTGACCAAATAAAAGTGGCCTAAACCCAACACAGGACCGTGTTTCATAGCAAACTTCATCAGGGGTTTATCAGGACACACTAAAAAACATATAAATAAATAATACAATTACAAATTATGGTTAAAAAACTGAAATAATACTTTAAATAAAAAGCTAAAAACAATATATACAAATAATTGCTAATGAATTGAAAATTACATATTATTCCATAACGGGCTTTAGTCTCAGTTGCGACGCGAAATGTATTTAATCTCTAATATGTCTCATAAATACAATAATATTTTTCAAAATTTGATTAAAAATACAATTAAAAATACCATCAAAAATATAATACAAAAGAACAAAATCCATATACATATTTAATATGTTGCGTGCAACTGATATGGAACACAGAAATAACATTAAAAGTGCAAAAAATTGTTAAAAATAATAATATTTAAAATAACTAAGACTTAAAATGAAGGATCAGAATGTGATAAGATAAATCAAACATTAGATCTACCTACTAAAACATAAAACATGGTAAAAAAACTACATGTAGATCAAAGAAGAAACTAGAGGGATGAGGAGAACAAATAGAGAGGGGAGGTATTTAAAACAAATTACTAATGTCAATCAAAATTTGATATTACCTGACTTGTTGTGGTGGTCACAAACTACACAATACGCTAAATTGTGTGGTGAAGTCGCTAAAATCCTAAACAAAAAACTCTTCTGTAGAAAAGAACATAACTTTTAGAGAAATCAAGCAACAAACAATTATAAATGCAGCCCAAATCAGATAAATATCCATTATTAAAAAATCATCCAAAATGTCCTCTAAGGCGCTCAGGAGCTGTCAGCATCAGCGTGAAAGACTTTTTTCTGACTCCGCGTCCGGCCGGGCCTGGACCTCGTCAGATGCCTCGACATCTCGGGAGTCCGACCCCGAGCACCATTGAGGCTCCTCTGAAAGAGAGTCTCCTTCTTGGGAACAAGAAGGAAGAAGAATCCCGCGAGGGCAGTGTCGGTGGACGCTCTTGGCCCCTCGAGGGCCAGGTCGCATAGCCCCGACCGCCGTCCCGGGTCCTCGGAGTCGGAGAGGTCTGTTAAGTTGCCTCGAGTGGAGCCGGAGTCACTGAGTCACGTGAGTGCTGTTGTCCTCATAGACTCCACTCCAGGGGAGCCGACGTCAGGCCCGACACCATCGGGGCCCGAGTCGGGGGCTGCTGAGTCTCCTGAGCTGAGTCTCAGGTTGACGGCCTTGGAGAGCAGCTTGGCTGCCTTCATGGAGTAGCAGCGAGTACTGATCGCTGGTTTCACCGGTGCATCTGCCCCGACCACCGGGACCTCGACGTCCAAGTCGACTCCAGAGGCCGAGCTGATCCTCGAGTCGATGCGGTTTCAAGTCGATCCTCGGCCAAGGTCCCCCTCGGCCTCCCGCTCGGGGCCGAGGACATTGATACCGGTGCCCTCGGCGTCAGGGCAGATGGCATTGATGCCCGCCCGGTCGGAGCCGCTCAATTCCTCCTTGGAGGGGGTCCGAGTGGGAGACGGAGGATGAGGAGTCCCCGGACATTTTCCAGACCCAGTGCATCCCATCAGACTCACCGGAGTGCGAGCCTCGGAGACGGTCCCCACTGGAGGATACCCGGTTCTCGGACTTTGTGAGGGACATGGCCAAAGCCTTGGCTTTCCCCGCGAATCCCGAGGAGGAGCCTTGAGCCAAGGAGCTTGAGGCCCTCCAGTATGACTCTCCGCCTAAGGAGGCCTTTACTGTACCAGTTCTTCCGATGCTGGAATGGCTGCTCTTCTGCATGTGGGAGGCACTGGCCTCGTCGCTGGTTCTCAGCAAATGGTTTGATTCCATTTATCGAGTCCTTAAGAGCCCTGGGTTCCAGAAGGCACAGCTACCGCACCACTCCATGGTTGTGGAATCATCCGTGCATCATCTGAAGAGTCAGAAGATGCACTCCTTGGTGCCCCCCGGCCAGGAGGCCCGGAACCTGGATGCCCTCGGTAGAAAGTGCTTCCAGGGCTCTATGCTGGCTTGTCATGTCCAGACTTACCAGCTGTACATGGGCATGTACCTCTGAGACCTGGCAAAGGAGTTGCCGGGTTCTCAGCTGGCCTCTCCGAGGAACCTTTGCAGAGGTTTAAGGGTTTGTATCCGGGATTCAAGAGTGTTCAAAGTTTATCTCTCGAGCAGCCTATGATGGCTTCGAGGCTTCGGCCCGAGTAACCGTGGCCGGCATTGGTGCATGCCGTCAGGCCTGGCTACAGTCATCGGACCTCGAGCCATGGGTACAGGACAAGTTGGTCGATGTCCTTTGCCGAGGTGAGAACCTTTTTGGCAAACCCATGGCTGAAAAGGCTGCAGAACTCGAGTCTGAGACTCTCACCAGGACAAGGCTGTCCAGAAAAATTTCTGCCCCTTCTCAGAAGAAGGGCTCGGGGAAAAAGCCCTTTTAACCGAGGAAGGCTACTGCCTACAAATCCTTCCTTCAGTTTCAGGCCTCTACAGCTCCCCATCAGGGTCAGCAGGCCAAGGGGCAGGGACCCATGGGCAGAAAACCCCCAAGCCATCAGTTCCGGCTCCTGCACAGCAGGGAGCGGGGTTTTGACTCCCACTGCATAGCCTCTCCTCCTCAGCTGGCTCCTCTCTGCACAGGAGGCTGGCTGACACTGTACGCCCACAGGTGGTCAGCCATAACAGGGGATACCTGGGTACTGAGCATAGTCCAAAAGGGCTATTTGCTCCACTTCAACCAGTTACCCCTCTCCTATTTTCCAGGGGAGCCTCCAAGACTCCCTCTGCACAGGAACCTCCTCCTTCAGGAGTTGGGAAGTCTTCTACAGGAGCAGGCGGTGGAACCAGTGCCTCACCACCTGATAGGGCGCGGCTTCTATTCCAGGTACTTTCTGGTACTAAAAAGGACTGGAGGCCTCAGGCCCATCCTAGACTTGCAAAATCTCAACAAGTTCCTGAAGAGGGAAAAGTTCAAGATGCTTACCCTTGGAATACTGCTGCCCTACCTCCAGCAGGGAGATTGGCTATGCTCCTTAGACCTGAAGGATGCTTATACTCACATCCTCATTCATTCAGACCACAGACAATATCTCAGATTTGTAGTGGGAGGAAGTCATTTTCAATACAGAGTACTTCCATTTGCCCTCACCTCCGCCCCCAGGGTTTTCACCAAGTGCCTGGCGGTGGTGGCGGCCTATCTCAGAAACCAGGGCATCTTTGTCTTTCCATACCTGGACGACTGGCTCATCAGGGGTCAGTCTCCACAAGAGACCAGACAGGCCACCCTTCGCACTGTTTCTCTTCTCCAGCATCTAGGCTTCGTAATAAATTTTGCAAAGTCCACTTTGCTGCCCTCCCAGGACATGGAGTTCATAGGGGCAAGATTGGATACCCTCCAGGCAAAGGCTTATTTGCCCGAGGACAGGGCCCACAGACTGATGGCCAAACAGTTCCACAGCGATTCTCTGGTCTCCGCCAGAAACTTACTAAGCTCTTGGGCCACATGGCATCCACGGTCCATGTAACTCCGAATGCCCATCTGCACATGCGACCTGCTCAGTGGTGCCTCAGAGCTCAGTGGGTGCAAGCCACAGGCGACTTGAATGACAAGATAAGGGTGTCCGAACTGCTGGCAGCCTCCCTACAGTGGTGGCTGCATCTCCCGAACATGGTCCAGGGGGTGCCTTTTCAGGCGCCTCCACACACACAGGTGCTGACAACCGATGCTTCCCTTCAGGGCTGGGGTGCACATTGCCAGGGGGCTTGCACTCAGGGCCTCTGGTCTCCTTGGGAGTCCGCACAGCAGATCAATCTGTTAGAGTTATGAGCTATCCGCTTAGCTCTACAGACTTTCTCTCATGTCCTCTCTCACCGGTCTGTCTTAGTTCAGACGGACAATCAAGTGGCAATGTTCTACGTGAACAAGCAAGGGGGCACAGGCTCCAAACTTCTGTGTCAGGAGGCACAGGCCCTGTGCTCCCTGGCAATCAAACACAACATGTTTCTCAAGGCAGTTTATCTGCCTGGCCAGGAAAATTCCCTGGCAGACAGATTGAGCAGGATTCTACAGCCTCACGAATGGCATTTGAATCCTCTGGTGGTCCAATGGATCTTTCTAAGATGGGTTCTTCCAACCATCAATCTCTTTACGAGTCCACTGAACCGTCAGCTACCCAGGTTCTGTTAGAGGCAACCGCATCCTCTGCGACTAGCAGCAGATGCGTTTCTAATCTCTTGGTCTATGGGCCTACTGTATGCATTTCCTCCCACGCCTCTAGTGGCCCGCATCTTGTTCAAGGTTCTTCAGGACAAGGCCTTGGTGATTCTGGTAGCCCCCAGATGGCCGAAGCAACCATGGTTTCCACTCCTTCTGCAGTTGGCGGTGGACACTCCACTCCCTCTGGGGGTGCAACCTGATCTCCTATCTCAGGATCAGGGATCTCTCCTACACCCCAATCTCAAATCCCTCAATCTGATGGCTTGGCTGCTGAAAGGGTAGTTCTAGTCCCCTTACTTCTACCTAAAGAAGTGGAAGAGGTGGTTTTGGCCTCTAGGAGGCAATCCACCCGGAAATCTTATGCACTCAAGTGGCATAGGTTCTCCACCTGGTGTGCTCAGCGCCAGGAGGATCCTTTTTCATGCCTGGTGCCAGTGGTGCTGCAGTATCTGCTTCAGCTGTCGGACCTAGGCCTTAAATCCAACTCTGTTCCGGTCCACCTCAGTGCTCTATCGGCACACCACTCACAGGTAGAGGGCCAATCTCTGTCGGGCCACCCCTTGGTGTCCCGCTTCCTCAGAGGCCTGCTTTTGCTCAAGCCTTCGATCCGTCCACCAGCCACTGAGTGGGATTTGAATGTGGTCTTGCACCAACTTACTTGCCCACCGTTTGAGCCAATGGCTATCTATCACTTACGCTTCCTTTCCTGGAAGGCGTTGTTCTTAGTGGCTCTTACCTCGGCTAGGCGTGTGAGTGAACTACAAGCTCTGGTTTCTGATAGACCATACACACGGTTCTATAAGAACAGGGTGGTCTTACGGACTCACCCTAAGTTCCTTCCGAAGGTTGTCTCCTCCTTCCACCTCAATCAGGAGGTGGTTCTTCTCCAGGACCAAGCAGGAAGTCAGTCCTCACATATGGGTGACGTCGGCGCCGACGGAGCCCTCGCGGAGCAATTTTCCCCAGCTTTCAAAGAAAGCCTTTGGGAATTGCAGCGCGCATGCGCGGTCCCCTTCCCGCCCAAGGGTGCCATCTTAGCCAGTCTTCTTTTTTCCGCGGAGCCCTTCAGACGTGCCCGTCTTGTCCCCGCTGAAAAAGTTGATTTTTTTCGACGCCGGTCCTTTTCCTGCCCGGACTCGCGATGCCGTTGCGAGTCCTTCTGTTATTTTTCGGTTTTTCTGATTTTTTGTCAGTTTCGTTTTCGGTTTTTCACTGGCAGCCCGGTCCTTTGACCTTGCAGGGGCCCTTTTTCCCCCGATGGCTGCCAGTGGTTTCAAGCGGTGTGTTCAGTGTGACAGAAATATGTCACTCACTGACACACATGATAATTGCCTCCGCTACCTTGGCCCGGATCACGAGGAACTGATCTGTGGGGCCTGCAGCAAGATGTCCTCCAAAGCGTTAAGGAGTCGGCGGCATCAGCGGGAACGAATCTTCGCTGACCCCGGCCGTACCCGGACCTCGTCGGAGGCCTCGGCGTCCAGAGGTTCCAGCTCTGACCATCGCCGGAGTTCCTCCGACAGGGGTTCTCCCTCCGGGGACCATCGTCGGAAGGTGAAACCCGCGAGGGCGGCGTCGGTGGACGCTCCTGGTTCCGCAAGGGCCAGGTCGCATAGCCCCGATAGCCGTCCCGGGTCTTTGGAGAAGGAGCATCTGCCGAAGCGACCTCGTCTGGAGTCGGAGTTGCCTGCTCGGGTAAGTCCTGTAGTCCTCCTGGACTCGCCTCAGAGGGGTCCGACGTCGGGCCCGACACCGTCGGGGCCCGAGTCGGGGGCTGCTGGGTCACCTGAGGTCAGACTCAGGTTGACGGCCTTGGAGAGCAGACTCTCTGCCTTCATGGACCAGCAGCGGGCACTGATCGCTAGCCTCGCTGGCGCCTCTGCCCCGACCGCCGGGACGTCGACGTCTAAGTCGACCCCGGAGACCGAGCCGATCCTCGAGTCCATGCGGGCTCGAGTCGATCCTCGGTCGAGGTCACCCTCGGCCTCCCGTTCGGGACCGAGGTCGTCGACGCCGACTCCCTCGGCGTCGGGGCGGCCGACGCCTCCGCCCGCCCGGACCGACCCCACCGATTCCTCCTCGGAGTCGGCCTGGGAGTCTGAAGAGGAAGAGTCACCTGATTCCTTTCGGACTCGGTGTGTCCCCTCGGACTCGCCTGAGTCCGAACCTCGGAAACAGTCCCCTCTGGCTTTGGCCTTCCCTGCGGATCCCGAGGAGGAGCCCCGAGCTGAAGAGCTCGATGCCCTTCAGTACGACTCTCCCGCCAGGGAGCACTTTACTGTACCGGTTCCTCCCATGCTGGAACGACTACTCTTCCGCATGTGGGAGAGTCCGGCATAAGAGCCAGAAGATGCACTCCTCGGTGCCTCCTGGCAGGGAGGCCCGCAACCTGGATGGCCTAGGTAAGAAGTGTTTCCAGGGCTCTATGCTTGCTTGTCGGGTCCAGACCTACCAGCTCTACATGGGCATGTATCTCAGAGACCTGGCTAAAGAGATAGCCGGATTCTCCGCTGGGCTGTCCGAGGAACCTTTGCGGAGGTTCCTAGCCTTGACAACTGGTATTCGGGAATGCTCCAAATTTATGTCTCGAGCAGCCTATGATGGCTTTGAAGCATCGGCACGAGTGGCCGCAGCCGGCATCGGTGCCCGCCGACAGGCTTGGCTTCAGTCTTCTGACCTTGAACCCTGGGTGCAGGACAAGTTGGTCGATGTCCCCTGCCGAGGTGAGAACCTCTTTGGCAAGCCCATGGCTGAAAAGGCTGCCCAAATCGAGACGGAGACTCTCACCAGAACTAGGCTTTCTAGGAAGACCTCCGCCCCTTCCCAGAAGAAGAAGGGCTCGGGAAAGAAGTCCTTTTACCCGAGAAAGGCGGCTGCCTATAAACACTACCCTCAATATCAGGCCTCCGCGGCTCCCCAACAGGGTCAGCAGGCCAAGGGACGGGGTAACGGGTCCCGTAGGCAGCAAGCCCCCAAGCCTGCACTACCGGCCCCTGCTCAGCAGGGTGGGGGTTTTTGACTTCATCAGCATAGCCTCTCCCCCTCAGCTGGTTCCTCCCAGCACAGGAGGCCGGCTGATTCACTTTGCCCACAGGTGGTCCAATGTCACCTCGGATGCCTGGGTGCTTCAAGTGGTGAGAGAAGGCTATCTTCTCCACTTCCACCAGATCCCTCCCTCCTATTTCCCGGGAGAACCTCCACGACTCCCTCTGCACAGGGACTTACTCCTTCAGGAGTTAGCAAGTCTTCTTCAGGAACAGGCTGTGGAACCGGTGCCCCACCACCTGAGAGGTCAAGGTTTTTATTCCAGGTATTTCCTAATACCAAAAAGAACAGGAGGCCTCAGACCCATCCTGGACTTGTGCAACCTCAACAAGTTCCTCGTCAGGGAGAAGTTCAAGATGCTTACCCTTGGAATCCTTCTGCCCTACCTCCAGCAGGGAGATTGGCTATGCTCCTTGGATCTAAAGGATGCCTACACGCACATCCTCATCCACCCAAGCCACCGCCAATACCTAAGGTTTGTGGTGGCAGGAAATCATTACCAGTACAGAGTACTGCCCTTTGGCCTATCCTCCGCACCACGAGTCTTCACAAAATGTCTCGCGGTGGTGGCGGCTTATCTCCGGCTTCACAGCCTCTATGTATTTCCGTACCTAGACGACTGGCTCATCAGAGCATCGTCCTCTCCAGAAGTCACAAAAGCCACACACCGCACTGTGACTCTTCTGCAATACTTGGGCTTTGTCATAAACTTCGCAAAGTCCACTTTGCTCCCCTCACAAGATCTCGAGTTCATCGGCGCAAGATTGCACACTCTTCAGGCACGAGCTTTCCTGCCTCTCGACAGGGCTCAACGGCTCATGGACCTAGCCGGCCGTTTTCGCAGCCAGTCCCTGGTCTCCGCCAGGCGCTTCCTGAGACTACTCGGCCATATGGCTTCCACCGTCCACGTGACCCCCAATGCCCGCCTGAATATGCGGCCTGCTCAGTGGTGCCTTCGCAAGCAGTGGCAACAGGCCTCGGGTGGCCTAGCCGACTTAGTGCGCATCTCCGGCCCGCTGGCCTCTTCTCTACAGTGGTGGCTTCATCGGCCGAACCTGGTGCTCGGAATGCCTTTTCAGTCTCCTCCGCCGGCTCAAGTGCTGGCAACCGATGCTTCTCTCCTCGGATGGGGAGCACATTGCCAAGGGGCATGTACTCAAGGTCTCTGGACCACGTGGGAGTCTGCGCAGCAGATCAACTTACTAGAGCTCAGAGCAATCCGTCTGGCTCTCAAGGCTTTCTCCCACCTGACTTCTCACCAGTCCGTCCTTGTCCAGACGGACAATCAAGTTGCCATGTTCTACGTGAACAAACAGGGAGGCACGGGCTCCTTCCTTCTCTGTCGGGAAGCACAGAAGCTCTGTTCTTGGGCCGTCAGCCACAGCATTCTTCTCAAGGCAGTTTATCTCCCAGGCCAAGAGAATTGCCTGGCGGACAAACTCAGCAGAATCCTCCAGCCGCACGAGTGGCGCCTGGATCCCTTGGTAGTTCAGAAACTTTTTCTGAAGTGGGGCCTCCCCACGATGGATCTCTTTGCCAGTCCTCTCAACCGGCAACTTCCTCACTTCTGCTCTCGGCAGCCGCATCCCCTTCGAGTAGCGGCGGATGCTTTTCTGCTCTCATGGTCGAAAAGCCTTCTGTATGCCTTTCCTCCCATACTGCTAGTCTCCCGAACTCTTTTCAAGGTTCTCCGAGACAAAGCTTCCATGATCCTGATAGCTCCTCGCTGGCCCAGACAGCCGTGGTTTCCACTCCTGCTGCAATTAGCGGTGGAGGATCCGTTCCCTCTGGGGTTTCAACCAGATCTCCTAACACAGGATCAGGGGTCCCTGCTACACCCCAACCTCAGATCTCTACATCTGATGGCCTGGCTGCTGAAAGGGTAGTCCTCGCTCCCCTTCTATTGCTGGCAGAGGTGGAAGAGGTCGTCCTAGCTTCCCGGCGACCTTCTACCCGCAAATGCTACGCCCTTAAATGGCGTCGCTTTTCCGCTTGGTGTGCCCAGCAGTCTCAGGATCCCTTCTCCTGCTCGGTGTCGGTGATCTTGCAGTACTTGCTCTACCTCTCTAATCTGGGACTTAAGTCCAACTCCGTCAAAGTTCACCTCAGTGCTCTCTCAGCACATCATGTGCCGGTGGACGGCAGACCTCTTTCCAGCGACCCTCTCGTGGCGAGGTTTCTCCGAGGTCTCCTTCTACTCAAACCACCTCTGCGCCCGCCAGCACCTGACTGGGATCTAAATGTGGTTTTACAGCGGATCACCTGTCCGCCTTTTGAACCTATGGCTACCTGTTCTCTACGTTTTCTATCTTGGAAAACCTTATTCCTGATAGCCCTCACTTCCGCTAGACGCGTAAGTGAATTGCAGGCCCTCGTGTCTGATCCCCCTTACACTCGGTTCTACAAAAATAGGGTAGTCCTACGGACTCACCCAAAATTTCTTCCAAAAGTGGTCTCCCCTTTTCACATCAATCAGGAGGTGGTACTTCCGACCTTCTTTCCCAGGCCACACTCCAGCCGAGCTGAAATGGTCCTGCATACCCTGGACTGTAGAAGGGCATTGAACTTCTACCTTGACCGTATGCGGGAGCACCGTAAAGCTGCTCAGCTTTTTGTATCTTTTGACCCCAATAAATTGGGGCTCCCGGTCTCCAAGCGTACTCTGTCCATATGGGTTGCTGACTGTATCGCTTGGGCTTATGGGGCAGCCGGACTCTCCTTAGAAAGTCGAGTCACGGCTCATTGTGTTCGGGTGAAGGCTACGTCAGTGGCTTACCTCCGCTCTGTTCCGTTGGCAGACATCTGCCGGGCCGCTACTTGGTCTTCGAGCCAGACTTTTGCGGTCCATTACTGCCTCGAGAGGGAGTCCCGCAGGGACAGTGCTTTCGGACAGGCAGTCCTCCGAAATCTCTTCGAGGTTTGAGCAACTCCTACCCTCCATCCCGGATGGGGGCTACCGGTGGGTAATAATTCAGCGAAGATTCCTTCCTTCTGTACTGCTGAGCTAGAGGGAGCTCATTTTTGTGCTTAGGGTCTCCGGTAGCCTTAAGCTTGGGAGTCCCATATGTGAGGACTGACTTCCTGCTTGGTCCTGGAGAAAGCGTAGTTACTCACCTGTAACAGGTGTTCTCCAGGAGCAGCAGGAATCAGTCCTCACAACCCTCCCTCCTCCCCTTGGAGTTGCGATTATCTGCTTTAGTTTTTTTGCAAATTTTTACGCTGTCTTTTAGCTATGTCATCTGACTGGCTAAGATGGCACCCTTGGGCGGGAAGGGGACCGCGCATGCGCGCTGCAATTCCCAAAGGCTTTCTTTGAAAGCTGGGGAAAATTGCTCCGCGAGGGCTCCGTCGGCGCTGACGTCACCCATATGTGAGTACTGATTCCTGCTGCTCCTGGAGAACACCTGTTACAGGTGAGTAACTACGCTTTCCAACATTCTTCCCCAAGCAGCATGCCAACTGGGCTGAAACAGTCCTGCATACCCTGGACTGTAGAAGGGCGTTGTTCTTTTACATAGACCGTACGCAGGGGCATCGAAGGGCTCCTCAGCTCTTCGTATCTTTTGACCCTAATAAAATGGGGTTGCCTGTCTCCAAGCATACATTGTCCCTTTGGGTAGCGGATTGTATCGCCTGGGTGTACAGGGCAGCCGGCCTCTCCTTGCAGGGTCGAGTCACGGCCCACCGTGTCAGGGCGAAGGCTGCGTCAGTAGCTCATCTCCGCTCTGTTCCATTGGCAGACATCTGCCATGCCGCTACTTGGTCTTCAAGCCAGACTTTTGCGGCCCACTACTGCCTCGAGGGACAGTGCTTTCGGACAGGCGGTACTCCGTAATCTCTTTGAGGTTTAGGCAACTCCTACTCTCCGGCACTTTTGTTGGGCTAACGTATGGGGGCATTCTCAGAAAGGATTCTTTCATGGATGCTGATGCTCTAGAGGGAGCTTATTTTTCAGCTTGGGTTCCCGGTAGCCTGAAGCTGGGGAGTCCCATATGTGAGGACTGAATTCCTGCTTGGTCCTGGAGAAAGAGTAGTTACTCACCTGTAACAGGTGTTCTCCAGGAGCAGCAGGAATCAGTCCTCACAACCCTCCCTCCTCCCCTTGGAGTTGCAGTCATATGATTCATTTTGTTTTTTGCTGTCTTTTAGCTATGTCATCAGACTGAGCAAGATGGCACCCTTGGGCGGGAAGGGGACCGCGCATGCGCACTGCATTCCCAAAGGTTTTCTTTGAAAGCTGGGGAAATGCTCCGCACGAGGGCTCTGTCGGCGCCGATGTCACCCATATGTGAGGACTTATTCCTGCTGCTCCTGGAGAACACCTGTTACAGGTGAGTAACTACTCTTTCATGCATATAGCATATTTCTTTAAGGTATGAAGATTAAACTAGGCATAGGCAGGCCCCAAAAATTCTTTGGTTAGTCCTAATTTGAAACAAACTTTTGGGTATTTGTATGTTTTTTTTCCATTATTTTTTTGTATTTGTCTCGCTTGCCTACTATGTGCAGTATGGATTCTTTGTGCACGTAAATTGATTGTATGTACGTAGATTCATAGGTACACATGTGCACAAGCAATTTTGCATGCACATTGATTTTTTAGGCTCCAAAACGAATTTACAAAGGGGCCTGAACTGCACATGCCTAGATTAAACATAGGAAATTATTTAACTAAGTGCTTCTTATTAACCTGCTTATAACATATGTACGTAACATGGTCTTCAGTAAAAGTTAGAGCTATGTCCAAAAAAGCACACACCTTACAAGCAATGGACATTTCTATGAATATCATCAAATTGTTTCTTGCTGAGCTGAAAGTAATTTTTTTCCCAGGAAAAGTAATTTTGTGTCAGCATGTATGTAGGTGGTAAAATAAACAAGTCCCTTCCCCCAACCATCCAGGTTAGAGCTGAAAGAGCATTTTTCTTGGAAACCATTTTTCAAGTGCATAGTCTCTTTCTTGCTTTATTTAATCTCTACCCATTAAAAGCAAATTACCTTAGCATATTCTTTAATTTTATATTTGCATTTCTGCTATAAATACCACCTTTCTTTTGGTGCTAGCATCCCATAGCTAGTAATTAGCATTCACTGGTTTTATGATTAAAGTTGTTTTGAAGAGTCATCAATGTTTTAAGTATGAAGAAGGAAAAAAACAGTCCTAGAATTAAGCAGCTAATTAATTCCAAACTGTAATGCTTTGTAAAGCCGTTCTGGGTAGTATTTATAATAATTTTAGTCATGCTATATACCTGCCTGGGAAAATGCCAGATAAGGTCTATTTTTTATTTTTTAATTGCATAACTAAAATAACGTCATCTTATGATTAATTAGGTTGAGGCTTAAAATAGTAAAGAAGATCCTTCTAGTTAGGTGGTAGATTGTAGGGTCTGTTTACTAAACAGCAATAGCGGCGATCATATGAAATCGGTGCCGCGGCCCCATTGAATAAAACGGGGCCGCGGCACCGATTTCACACGATTGCCGCTATCGCTGTTTAGTAAACAGATCCCTGTGTTCATCCACACACACACACATATATATATATATATATATACATATATATATATATACATATATATATAATGAAACTGCTTAGGACTATAGACACATTTACAAATATTGTTAATCTTGAAGCTGAATCATGAGGAAAGGGGGTCAGACGCTTGTTGCGCATAATGGATGGTATTTTAAAAGCATTATTCACGATTTGGACACCTGCAAATGGGCATGCAAACATCCAAATCACAGAGCCAAGTCTGAATGGGGGCATTGAGGGAGGCATGGCTGGGGTTTTCCTAAGAAACTGGACATCCATGCCTGATCTCAGGAACACTCCGGACATCCCAAATTGTGTCTAAAGTTAGACCTGCTCCAAGCAGAAAAGTGCTTGTTTTGTCAGGCAAACATCTGGAAGGTGTGGAGAAGGAGCTATACTAATACATCCTACATTTTACACTACGGGCCTGATTCGGGACGCGGGCTGCGGGGCTGCACATCCCAGCGGGACATGCAACCCCGCAAGCTGTCTGGGCCCGATTCCCCTTCTGGCTCTCCCTGTACATCCTGAGCAGCAGGATGGGGAGAGCCGGCGGGGGGCAAGAGGGGGCAGATTCAGGGCAGAGCTGGGGCGGGGCGAGGGCAGGGGCGGGCCAGCCCGGCAGGATATACAGGGCTGATTCAGGTCATGGCCCTGTACATCCTGTCAGGGCAAAGGGGATGTGCTGCTTATTCAACCTCAAAGGTGGAATAAGCAGCACCGACCCAACGATCGGGCCTGGGGATCCTCCCCCCCTGGGGCCGGGGCCGAGTGCAAGGCGGTCCCTGCCACCTGATCCAGGCTCCAGCAGGCCAGCTGTGGGTCAGGTGGTGGGGATGAGAAGAGGCCGACCCAGGGCAGCTAAGGGAGCCTGCGGGGAAGATGTCCCTGCAGGCAGGCAGGGGCATGCCAGACTGTCCTTGGGCCTGATTCCATGTACCATGGAACATTTTGTTCCCGCAGTCTAGTATCATGTCCAAATGGGCCCATCTTGCTTGGGGCCATCTGGACGGCCTGGATGTGTCCCTACATGAATTGGGCTCCATGTCAATTTTATTTTATTTGTTTATTCATTTGTTATACATTTCTATATCGCCCCTTCCAGAGATCAGGGGCAGTTTATAAATAACGAACTAACATGTTACATTCAATGAACACTGATGGGGAATGGGGGGGCTCATGTTTCCACTTTGCTATACCACTGGACATCCTCTTATGCCAGCTTGTCTGAGATGGATGTTCCCAACCATAGTGTTTCTAGTGGAGACATCTATATGCCGCCTACGTGCACTTCCACATCGGGGACATCTATGTTCCTGAAAGCAGCCTGAGATATAGACGTCCCTGGTGGTTTTCTGCACATTCCGGCCTGGACATCCTCAATTTAACTTGGGCATCCTTTCTAAAATGCCACCCATTATCTAATTATATTTATAGATACTCCTTATATGAGCATTGGATTAGATAGGTTTTGACTAGTTTCCTAAATTTTGAATATGAACTTTCAGTACCAATATTAAATGGTAGGGACTTCCATAATTTCAAGTAGAGTTGCAAATCCATTCTAGCCTTATCTGATGAAAGGATAGAATGAGCAGTAGATCTGCTTGTGTGATGATCCGAAATGTCTTTGAGGGTGATATGAGATTCGAAGTGGCAAAAGATAAAATGGGTATCCTGTAAAGAAGGAGCCGTGGGCGAGAATTAAAATATTAAATTTTATTCTTCTAAAGATTGTCATCCAATGCTAGTCAATCAAAGTGGCATGACATAGTCTAATTGTTTTGCTTGATAATACATTTTACTGCTGAGTTTTGGATTAGTTGTAATCTTTGATAAAGTATTGTAGGATGCTAGCAAAAGAGAAGTACAGTAATCAAGGCAATTTAGAATTAGGATATGAACCTATGTTTTCAGCAATTTGGCATTCAAGTAAGACCTAACTGCTCTAATCATTCTGCAGACAGTTATAGTCCCTTTCAAAGCCCCACAACGTTTTCTCATTGGGCCACACCCAGTGGTGAGATTAGAGAACTGTAGACAGTTCAAAGTCAAACTCAAGCAAGGTGGATGTCTGCCTAGCATCAGTTTTATGGAATTTTCTGATTTTTCCCTACATCCCCTGGGGAGATTGACCTGATGTTCTGGCAGCAACCTTTGTGAAAATCTGTAATTTTCTTTTTTTTAATCAAAGGGGATTTGATAAACTCATTTTGAAAGCTTTTGTTCTGAAAATTGCAAACCAGTCCACAAGCCGATGCAATAACTACATTTTTGTAATATTTAAAGCAAGTTTCCTTAAAAGGATTTGACAGACCAATTTGATGAACTTCCCAACAGTCTGTCAGGTTCACAGCTATCTAATGTTGATGAAATCATTGACTAGCACATGTTAGTTGTTGATCTAGGGCCGCCTCTAGGAGCATGTTTTTGATAGTGTGCTATGGCTACCATGTGCTAAAAACAGGCAGATTGGTAAAAATCCCACTCTAACTTCTTTGTGTGAAATGGAGTCGGTACTGGTAGGGTTAGAAGCAAAGGGTGAATGTGGACAGCACATTGCGGTTAGCAGGTGGGGGATTACCGTAGGCTAAGGAGGTCATTTTAGAAGCTCTGTTTGTGATGTGGATGTTTGAAAATGGGCATTCAGATGTGCAAATCGCAAAGACATCCCTGCAGCCATTTTAGAAAACCTGAAGATGCATACCTATGAGGGATCATGTCTGTGGGCATGGCTGGGGTTGTGGCCGAGGTGGGTCTGAGAGATTCACGGGCACACATGATTTCAACTAGCGCTGCATAATTGCTATTGCCATCAGAGACGTCCATAGCTGCACTTGCTCCAGAGTATGAACAGGATTCATAAAGATGCTTGGTTCAGCAATGCAAAGGGAAACGCCCGTTCACTCCGTCGATACTTTTGACATGCATTTCTCCAGCCACCGTGCAGCAACATATCTCCATTTGCAAAATGGCAGGCTGGAACATGCAAGGGGGAGATATCACATCTATGTCCCCTAGTCTGTGCATGTACATAGACAACATGTTTATGTTTCTAAAATGCAGAGACTTCTTATGCGAGGCTAGCCCATAACTCTGCATGTCCTGGTTTTTGCTATTGTGCAGCGGACACATGTATCTTTCAGGATGCAGAAAGGTCAATTTTACAAGGGTCTTGCATGTGACAACCTTCTTGGCTGCCCCTCCCGCTGCATTGGACTTTTTGACTTGGACATCGCATTTTGCAGCAAGATGTTCTTTCTATAATGTGTCTTTAATTGTCAATGTTTCATTTAGTGCAGGTGAATTTAATGCTACCTCAATGCGGAGTGTTTAGTGCACCCACATTACTGCAAATGACGTTACCGCTTGGAAAGGAACTTTTCTGTGTGGTAACTGTAAGGGAGATGCTAGACATGCCCCCAACAGTTGACACATAGCCTTTGTGCTTACCGTGCGCTAATCTTTCCTCTTGCAATGCTGACTCCTGGCGACCTACTTAGCACATGATAACAAATACCACTTTTTAGCCCCTTAGAGCTCCGTCAGAATCATTTGGCCCAGTAAAACTGAATCATTCTATGCTATTTTTCCCACCAGCTGGAGGTTTCTGTGCCCTTGGGGATCGCATAGACTAGAAAAAAATAAATAAACATAAAGCCACCTGGAATATGGGCACTCTGACTTTCTAAAAAAGATTAGTGTTCCTTATTTCTACTGGCTTGACTCTAGCCTTCCTTGATAAGTGATTTAGGGATTGCTGTAATACGTTTCTTTCCCTTGTTTAATAACTAACTAACTGGCTTTGGAATTTGCTTCCCCACAGATAGGCCGACTGTATGTGCTGCCCATGTGGTCAGTGCCAGAAAGTATCTCTTCGCTGCTAAAAAGTTCATGCAGTCACAGAATAGATAAAGTACTTCAATATTTCAAGTACAGCTTCCTAAGACAAAAGGAACTCTTAGAAAAGAATTGAAAAACAATGTAGCCTGAGCCTCCTGAATAAAATGTAATCTGCACTGAATTGGAATCTTTATGGTTCTTAAGTATCTGAGATCTCAGTCACGGAAATGTGGATCTTAAGGAAGGACTGTAGCTGGCCCCACCAAGCAGATCTCTTTCTTCCAGTTTTCTTTTCTTTTTCTTCACTGTTTTGCTTTCTCCACAAAATTATCACATTGTTTCTCCCACCTCCTTAGGTTTACTTCTCTCCTTTCTCTTGTCTCTCTCCCTCTCTTTTCCCTCCCAAAACACATTCTCTTTCCCCAGTCACAGTACAATGCTTTCAGATTCTAATAGAAAGTAGAAAGCTTGAATAATGTAGACACACTATGTATACAGCAATCTCTTCTTTAATGCACAGTTTGTATAAGCAAGCCACTATTTATAGTTCACAGTAACATGACTTACATCTTCTCTAGTGTCAGGTAATTACCACTTTCCTAGCTTCGTGGCAAAGAAGCAATGTAAAACCAGAGATCAAGAGATAATCCATACTGGCTGCTCTATTGTATGGGTTTGTGATGGAGCCTATAGAATGTTACCTGTCCCTCTCCAAAGGGATTTTCAGCAGTCCCCTTCAAGAGAGTCTGCAGCACAGAGTTCAGGGCTGGGAGGGTGTGTGGATCACAGGAAGAGGTTAAAAACCCAGCAGGCTGCAGGAGGTAGAGAGGACCAAGGAGTCTTCGTTCCAAGGCAAGCTATGCAGAGGAGTTCTATGGTATGAAATTTAACTGAGGTTAGAGGAAGGGCCGGGAGAACCAGCTTATGGAGGTTTAAATAGCTGGGGCAGAAGTAAAGCTGCTTTTATTTTCCCTGAACTCCTGTCTGTTCTGGGTTTTGCTTTGTGAAGGTTTAACAAGCTGAGAAGAAGTAAGGCTACTTTTGTTTTCCCTGAATTACTGTCTGGCTTGTGTTGTACAGAAAACCCCTTCCCACTGCATGCCACACTATCACATATAGTGGTAGCTTGGGGATTTCCTCTAACCACTTTTCTCCAGAGCTGGGCCTCCACAGCAGGATTTGTGTTTGGTTTTATGGGCTAAAGGGTTAGCCTTGCCCTAGTTAGGAGCTTGAAGAAAGTATAATCAGTACTGGAAAGTGGCAGTAGGGAAGAAGTGACAAACTACAGGCCCGTGAGCCTTACCATGGTGGCAGGAAAAGTAATGGAGGCGCTCCTGAAAGAGCAGATAGTGGACTTCCTCGAAACCAACAGGTTGTATGATCCGAGGCAACATAGTTTTACCAAAGGACAATCTTGCCAAACAAATCTGATTGAGTTCTTTGACTGGGTGACCAGAGAACTAGATCAAGGGCATGCGATGGATGTGATCTACCTACATTTCAGCAAAGCCTTTGATACAGTTCCTCATAGGAGGCTTATCAATAAACTAAACAGCTTGGGGATGGATCCCAAGGGGGTGAACTGGATCAGAAATTGGTTGACGGACAGACGACAGAAGGTGACGCAAACAGAACTCACTCAGATGAAAGGAAGTTGATTAGCGGTGTGCCCCAGGGTTCGGTCCTGGGACTGGTACTGTTCAATGTATTTGTGAGTGATATTGCTGAAGGACTGAATGGAAATATCTGTTTTTTTGCAGATGAAACGAAAATTTGCAACAGAGTGGACTCCCCTGAGGAAGTGGATAACATGAGGAAAGATCTACAAAAGCTGGAAGAATGGTCTAATGCTTGGCAGTTTAATGTGAATAAGTGCAGAGTCATGCACTTGGGAAGCAAAAATCCAAGGGATTGTATGCAGTAGGGGACGAGAGGTCGGTGTGCGCAGACCAGGAGAAGGACCTCGGAGTGATTGTTTCTAAGGATCTGAAGGTGGCAAAACAGTATGACAAGGAGGTGGCAAAAGCCAGAAGGATACTGGGTCGCATACAGAGAGGAATTACCAGCAAAAACAAAGAGGTACTAATGCCACTGTACAAGTTGCTAGTGAGGCCTCACTTGGGAATATTGTGTTCAGTTTTGGGGACCATATCTTGCAAAGGACATAAAAAGACTGGAAACAGTTTGGAGGAAGGCAACCAAAATGATTTGGAACCTGCGTCAGAAGACTTATGAGAAGAGACTTGAAGACCTAAATATGTACACTCTGGAGGAGAGGAGGGACAGGGGAGATATGATTCAGACCTTTAAATACTTAAAGAGTATTAATGAATAAACAAACCTCTTCCAAAGACAGGGAAGCTATAAAACTAGAGGGCATAGCATGAAGCTGCAAGGGGGTAAACTGAAAGGCAATGTCAGGAAATACTTTTTCACTGAAAGTGTGGTGGATGCTTGGAATGCCCTCCCGATGGAAATGGTGGGGGCAAATACAGTGACAGAATTCAAAATGGCATGGGACTGACACAGTGGATCCCTTTATAGCAACAGAAAAAAATCAAAACAGACATAACTACCTCTTATATCTCAGTAAATAGGGGTGACCTTCATAGAGCGGTGGGTACACCCCTAAACAAAGGCATGGGGAGGGGTGAACTGCACCGAGCGGCAGGTGCACCTACTCTTGCTCCCTTGCTGGACAGAGTGGATGGACCAGACTGGTCTTTATCTGTTGTCATATATTATGTTACTATGTTGCTATGTTTTGGCCACTAGAGATCACTAAAGGTTTGTTGGAGTTGGAATATTGCAGGGTTAACTGAGCTGTAGAAGAGGAAGCTGTGGTGGTTTTACAAGAGAACAGTGACAAGCCAGGATGAAGCGGCTCCTCCAGATTCTGGAAGACGTTCAGCAGCAACAGCAACAAGGAGTAGCCTAGTGGTTAGAGCACTGGCTTGGGAACCCAGAGCAATGTTCCCTCTAATTTTCTGTAGGCTGTGTGCGCATAAAATATCAGCTGTATGCAGCTTTTGAAGGAAGGTTAAATTTTTGTGCGCCATATAATGACACTCGGAGTTATATACGTTAAAATTTGACTACACGTCAGAATACAGTATGTACACCACATTGATTTTAATCAAATTAAATGAAAATAGACGATTACTAAATGAAACGGGAAATTTCTAGTAATTACAATCATAACTTTTAAATTTTAAGACGTCTGTGTTGTTTTCTATCAGAATCAGAGCCGTAATTTTTGTGCGCTCTGTTGTAAAGTATGTGCGCTCGCTCGGTGAGGTGTGTGAGCGCGCACACGCGCACAGCTTAGAGGGAACAGTGACCCAGAGACCAGGATTCACTTCCCACTAGCACTCCTTGTGGCCTTGGGCAAGGCAATTAACTCTCCATTGCTCAGAAAAATCCAAGTTATCAATGTATGTTTACCAAGTTTAAGTTACAATGTAAACTGCTTTGATTGAAATGATAAAGCAGTATAAAAAACTTAAATAAATAAACAATGTCAGCAGCAGTTTCAACACACCCTGCTAAAGGGCAGCAACAACAACTGCCCCAGATACAGGATCTTATTTGAGTGCAGGGGGAGCTACAGATGAGTTTCCTAGCTCAGCTGACCAAGGCTCTGTAGAGACCACAACTCCACCCTCCAGCACAAGTTCTTCTTAAAATGATGGCAGAAGATGAACTGGACCACTTTTTGGTGAACTTTGAACAAACCGCCTTTATACATTTTAGTATACATACATTTAGTATAGATACATTTAGTATACATTTGTATACCGCTACTTCCTACGATCAGCAGCGGTTTACTTTACAGATCAGGAGGGACTGTACAGTACAGTAATTTGCATGAAATACATTTTGATTGAAAGGATTCGCACACAACACAGCAAACAGGTCATTGGAATTTACATTTGATTGAGTGGTGTGGGTGTGCTTACATATATACATATACATGTGATTAGGTGCGTGAGGTGTGCTTACATATATACATATACACAATATTACAGATCATAATTGTAGTTGCCTTTGTCATACGGTTGGAACCATTTTTGTGCCAAGATTGTAGTAAGAGGTCACTGATTAGTTCAGGTTGTAATGAGACTGAAAAAGGTGTGTTTTGAGTTTTTTTCTAAAGTCTTTCAAGTCGCTTGTTAATCGTAGCTCGTGAGGGAGCTGGTTCCAGAGAAGTGGCGCTGCGTAAGAGAATGCTCTGTTGCTCGTTTCTGCTTTGACAGTTCTTATGCTGTTCGGGACGCAGAGAGTGTTGAGATTTACGGTTCTTCTGCTTCTGTTGGGTGGTTGGATGGTGATTAGATTGGTGAGGTATGATGGGGCAATGTTATGAACGAGTTTAAATGTGGCAACAAGTATTTTGTATATGATACGGGCAGTAATGGGGAGCCAATGCAGCTCAATTAGTGTTGGGGTAATGTGCTCAGTGACGCCTTTTTTCATGATGATTCTGGCGGCAACATTTTGGGCCATTTGCAAGATATTTAGGGTGTTCTTTGGAAGGCCTTGTAGAATGGCATTGCAGTAGTCCAGGTGGGGAATGATGAGAGCTTGAGCCACTGTTCTGAAGTCGGCTTGATCAATGATGTTACGGAGTGGTTGCAGAACTTTCAATTTATGGAATATGGCTCGGTTTGTTGACCGGAGGTGTTTGTCCATCCTTAGGTTGCTATCCAGTAGTACCCCTAGATATTTTATTTCGGGCTTAGTGTGATAGACGTTGTTGTTAAGGGTGACTGTGGAGGGCGGGATGAAGTCTGTTTTCTTGGAGATGAACATCACCTCTGTTTTTTTGTGGTTTATCGACATGTTGTTTTGTTGCAACCAGGTTTGGAGCAAGTTGAGGCATTCTTCCAGTTGGGTGTAGCTCGGTTGGTTCATGTCAAGTTGAGTATAAAGCATTAGATCGTCTGCACAGATGTGATAACTGATCTTGTGCTTCTGAAAGATTTCGCAAACCGGTTTTATGTATAAATTGAATAGGAGGGAGATAGTGCTGAGCCTTGAGGGATGCCTTGAGTTTGGGGGAAAGCTTCAGCTTTTTCATCGTTGAATTGGACCTGTTGCATTCTATTTGATATGTATGATGTGAACCATTTTAGAGGGGTCCCTGTTATACCTATGGAAGCAAGTCGGTTTATGAGAGTACAGTGGTGTACTGTATCGAATGCAGCAGATATGTCAATAAATATAAGTATGAACATCTTGCTTCTGTTTTCGAGGCCCTTGAGGAGGTTGTCAAGGAGTGCTATAAGTAGGGTTTCCACTCCATGATGCTGACGGAACCCGTATTGATGCATATCTAGGGCTTCCCTGTTGTCGATGTGGTCCTGCAACTGTTGTTGGACCGCCTTTTCGATGATCTTGGCTAGGAAGGATATGCTCGAGATTGGGCGATAGGATGCTGGATCAGTCTTGTTGAGTGATTTGTTTTTTATGATGGGCCTTATGAGAGATCTTTTGAGTTGCGTTGGCATGGAACCTTGCTGGAGGGATTGGTTTACTATGTGGGATATAGGTTGTGCAATTTCGTTCTTTGTTGCCTTGATCCATGCCGCTGGGCACGGGTCAAGCGGGGAGGTTGTGGTGTTTAAGTTGGTTATTATGTTTATAATTTGCCGTTCTTCGACATGATGGAAAGCACCCCATTCTGTGTTTCTCTCTGCGTTTGTGGATGTGTTTGTTTTTGGTGGAGAGGTGTCTACATCGGAGTCTTGCTTGGTGTGGGTGAGTATTTGTGGGTTTAGCTTCTTGGCATAGTGGTCCGCTAGCATTTGGGCCATTATTGCATCAGTATAGTCAATGTCTTGGGATGATTTGGTGAGGGATTTAACAAGTTCGAAAAGTTCTCTGGGTCTATTAAGCGCCTTATTGAGCAAGTTAGTCTTTTTTGCCAGGTTGACCTCGTTCTTGTATTTCATGAGGAGTGTTAGGTATTCCTGTTTGAGTTCTTCTGTTTGGGCTTTTCTCCATTTTTTTTCCAGTTTACGTAGTTCCTTCTTCATTCTGCTTAGAGTTGTAGAGTACCAAGGTTCAGATCTGGTTTTAGTTGTGTTTGCTTGCGGTTTTCCAGGTTGGGCTTGCTGCTGCTTCTATTCCTGAGTTCCATAGGTCAACCAGATTTTCGAGGTCTGTGTGTTCATGGTCAATGCGTGATATTATGGAAGTTGCCAAGGTTTCTCTATTGAATTTTTGGAACCTTCTTTGGAGATGTGTTGTTGGACCAGTTTGTGATCGGTCCGGTATAGAGGGTAGGTAAATTGAGAATTCTGTTTGGTGATGGTCTGACCAAGGTACCTGAGTTATTCTAGTTTCGGGTTTTTTTACTTCATTTTGCTGACGTTCAGATGACATGAATACCAGGTCGAGAGTGTTGCCTTTGTTATGGGTGGCCTCTTGAATAATTTGATCATATCCGAGATGGTCCATGGCTTCAAGGAAAGTGTCCGCTTGCAAGGGAGGAACTGAAGGTAGATTTAGGTCACCCAGGATAATCCGATGTTTTTTGATTGCAGTGGTGGATATGATTTCCAGTGCGGTGGCCAGGGTTTCGTGATGTGACGTGGGGGGCCTGTAGATTAGACAGATGGTCATCGCTTTGTTTTCAACTTTGAGTATGTTGATGCCCTCGGATGCGGTTTGTGATGTATTTGTTAGTAGTAGGGAGGTTCTGGCAAGAATTAGGACACCTCCTCCTCTTTTGTTAGGGCGAGGACAGTTAAATATTCTATAGCCAGGTTTGGATATTTGGTTTATAATTGCTGAGTCTGTGTCGGTGAGCCACGTTTCCGTGATGCAAAGGATGTCAAGTTTTTCGTCTGTGATGATGTTGTGGATGATGTGTGTTTTGTTTCTTATGGACCTGGTGTTAATTAGGAAGATCGTGATAGGGGCCTGCGGCAGACTGTTGGGTTGCCAGTTCTTGCTTTGCTTGGCTGTGGCTCCCGGCTTCCGTAGTTTCTTTGGCTTTGAGCTGCGATATTTACGTGGGTTTTTTTGAGTCACAATGACTGTCCTCTGGTCTGGTTGAGGAACTGTTTTATCGTATGTAGGGTAGAATGGCCTGTGCAGTAGAAATGTAGGCAACAGGATTGAGTTATGAACAAATATTGGTCGCCAGAATATTGGCAAGTGGTATTGCAGGGTCGGTTTGTATGCACATGAGGATAGTGGAAGGCAAAGGCACAGTATTAGGATATAGGCGATGGGTGCCATATCACTTGGTGGCTGGATGCGACATGGACTATACATTTGTGGAATCTGCTTCAGGCAACAGTCAGGCTGCATTCCAGGATGCCAGTCCAAATGGACAAACTATGTATGCAGTTGTCAAGGCCCACCAACTGGAGCTGAGTTTAATACAACTTGTATTTAATATACTTCACTCCAAGGGGCTGCTAGAGGCCTCCCGACATGGCTATGTTTCGGTACTGCCTTCATCAGGGGATTAGCCTACATAAAAATCATAAAAAACATGTATAAATACATTAAAACATTTATAAATTATATATGTATACAACATTATAAATATATAAATACATAGAAAAGATTAAAACATAATAACAATAAACATCATCCCAAAGAAAAAATAAAAATGAAGTATAAAGCATAATAGAATAATAAACATGAAAATCACATTTCAAAAAGAATAATAGAGGAACATATGTGGCCTTACCAATAAGGGCACCTTATGCTTCTTGTGCCTAAAGGAAATTATATTCACAAACAGCAAAACTAAATAAAATATAAAAAATGACACAGAATGAATTGTGTGAGATGTAGATAATATTACAATGAGGGGGAGGGGAGGGGGTATGGTGGGTGGGGAGATGTGGGGCAAAGTGGAGTGGAGTGGAGTGGAGGAGTAGCCTAGTGGTTGGGGCAAGGTACTTCAGGCTGGAAGGTCAGGGGTTCATATCCCTCTAGAGGACAGCAACTTTGGGCCGGAAGGACTGGGGTTTCTAGTCTCACAGGTGCTCCTTGTGGTCTTTGGCAAGCCACTTAACCCTCCATAGCCCATGTTCCCTGTAAAATAGTTATCTCCAAGTTATAATACCCTGTTCAATGTAATTTCAGTTTGTTCAATGTAAACCACACTGATGCAGAATAGCACGGTATATAAGAGAATGTAAATAAATAAATAAGTAATCAATCTCAAACCAGTGACTAATGGGGAGATACAACTTTATGTATTTAATTCAAAAAGAGCTATACCTTTTAAAAAAGGAGGGAAGAATGCTCATTAAAAAACATTGAAAATAAATAAAAGTCATTTCAAAAGGAGCAAATGAAGGGGTGACAAGAGGGGAGGGGAAGGGAAGGGGATAGGGGAAGGGGGGAGAAGGGGGAGCAAGGGAGGGGTTAGGGGGGCAGGAAAACCAAAAACAAAAGGGGGGAAGGAAAGAAGAGCGGAAGGGGAGGGGGGAATGGAAGGTAAAGGAAGGGAAGGGAAGGAAAGGAAAGGAGGGGAAGGGAAAGGTAGGGAGGGTTGGAGGGGGGGGGGAATGGAGGAGGAAGGGTGGGAAGGGAAGGGGAAAGAAACTATAGTACGGATCAAATGAACCTATTGAGTTCTACTTTAATATATTCAAAGGATCACCATGTCCATCTCTGAAAAGATCTAATAGACTAATCCGAAATTTTAAGAAAGAGACATTTATTCCAAACAGAGCGAGTTAAATTCAATGAAAGAAAAATTATGAAAAAATGTATGAATGGCAAAGCAAAACAAATTGAACTACAATGTACTGTATCTACCACTTTTTTTTGGAACGTGCAGAATTGGGTGTAGTCACATCTCTTTCAAAACATTATGACACCTTACTAATTAAATTGCCCATTAAATATTCTTAAAATGCTCCGCAGCTGCATTAATATTTAAAATCCCAATATGACACAAATTTAGTTGCCAAGTGCCACATAACCCATTCTTAGATTGCACTACAAATAAAAGGACATTTATCCAAATAAAACGAATACACCAGAGGTGCTAAGGAAATAAACATTTCAAACCCATATTACCTTCAGACATTTTATATAGGAATATAATAATCAAAAAAGAAGAAAATACTAATCAAGAGGGACTATTTCTAACAATCAAATTGTAATAATCCCATTAAAAATAAATTTAACATGGTGAAGAAGATGTCACTGTAGATGTTGCTCAGACAATCCCCTGTGTTCATGTTCATATCCGAACCATGGATTAAAATAAATCTTTTTAAACAGAGCAGATCGAATGAATAAGGGGAAATTAAGCATGAAAAGCAAAATCAGAATTGCAATTAAAAATACATACTTCTGTTATTATTCCATACAGAACTGTCTATAGTCACATCAGAATTAAAAACATCATGGCACCTTACCAATTAAAACACACCTTTGAAATGCCCTGCAGCCGCAGTCTGACTTTAAATCCCCATTTTGGCGTGAATTTAGTTGCTGAGCAACATATAAACAATTCCATAATTCCACTAAGAAAAATAAAGATGCCAAAAAGGACTTTTTTACATTACCCACTTAGATGACTTTAAAAAAACATACTATTAAACAATCTATTGTTTTTCCTGAAAACTAAACAATTTACCTGACTTACACCATGGTACTGCTTTTGGCAAAACCCCAATTTTTAGGGGACAGTATGCTCCAAAGCATGAATAGATTTGCAAAAAAAAAAAAAGAACATAAAATACTGGGATGCAATAAATACTTTCCTCTACTCAATTATCTTTGTGATTTTGTTATTATACTTTAAATATGCTCATCCAGGAGTTGTAATCAATCTGCTGTACTGAGGGTATGGGGTGGAGGGAACCAGGGAAGGAAGGAATGGGGAGGGGAGAGGGAGGAAGGGGCATGGGGACGGGGGAGGAAATGGAAAGGGGTGGAGGAGGCAGGAAGGGAGAGGGAGGGGGAGGGAGGGAGAGGGGGAGGGGAGGGAAGAGAGAGGGAAAGGGAGGGGGAGGGGGAAAAAGGGGGGAAGGGAGGGAGAAAGGTGGGAAGTGGGGGCGGGAGGAGGGGAGAGGAATGAGGAAGGAAGGAAGGGATGGGAAAAGAAGGGAGGGGGACCAGAGGAAAGAAAAAGGAAAAGCATTGAAATGCTCATTTAAAATAAAACAATAAATAAAGGAAAATAAAATGGAAACCTTATCTACCACCTGGGAGTATATTTATATCAAAATTAAAACAAAAATTAAAAACAAAATTAAAATTAAGGGGAAGAAGGGGGAGGGGAGGGGGATGGGAAAAAAGAGGGGGTGGGGGAGGAAAAGAGGGGAGGGGGAGGAGGGAAGGGAAAGGGGGGAAGGGGAGGGAGAAGGGGGAAAGGGAGAGAGGAAGGAAAAGGAAGGGGAAAGGGGATGGGGAGGGAAAAGGGCAGAGGTGGGGAAAAGGAATGGAGGGGGAGGGGAAAGAAGGCCAGGTAGGAAAGGGGAAGGGAGGATCGGAGGGAATAAAAACATACCACTAATAACACCAAAAAGTAAAAACTGAAATAAAAAAGAGTATTGGCTACTATCAAGAGTCTTGTTTAATAAATAAAGGATTAAAAACATAAATAAAACTGTAAAAGATAAAATAATAAATAAAGGATAAAAGACATAAAAAGGGAAGTGAAATGAAAAATAATAAGAAGAGGTAAAAGGAGATAAACAAAAAGATAAAAAGTGGTGAACCTGTATGTACTCAGAAAAAACAATTAGAGGAAAACAGACAAATCTATATCTAAATTAAGACCATTAGGAGTTTAGGAATCCAGCATGTAAATACAATTCAAAAAGGAGGAGCTCCAGAAAAAAGAGCCCTCGGAGGTTCCTCGATCGGTTGAAGGATCTCACATGGAAGTGGCTGCAACCAAAGGGAAAGACTGGGCCTAAGATAGCCAATATTATGTTTTTGGAGCAGTTTTTAGAGGGCTTGATTGCCCCGATGAAACAGTGGGTACGTCAGCACCCCAAGCTTGCATTGGAGAATGTACTAAATATAGCGAAGACATACCATGGAGTGGAGGAGTAGCCTAGTGGTTAGAGAAACTGCCCAGTATCCAAAATATCAAGGTTCAATTCCTACTGGCACTCCTTGTGATTTGGGCTCAATCACTTAACCCTCAATTGCCTCAGAAGAAAAGACCTGGCAATCTACTTCTGGTCATATCTTGCCAAGAAAATCCAGGGGCTGCTGGGTCACCAGGAGTTAGCCTTAACTTGATGGCAATTAAAAAGACAAATCATGAAGCCCAGCTAGTGACTGAAGCAGACAGGAAGAAGTCACCTGTCAACCCAGAAGTGGAAGCCAAATGGATGTTTGCTCCCATGTTCTGACCCCTGAAGTAAACCTCTTAGGTGAGGGCGTGACCCCTTCACCTGTTTTAGGTGTGGAGCCTGAGGATACTTTGCTCAGGAATGTCCTCTGGGTGCGGAAGAACCCATGGATGTCAGCCTAACCACCCCTCACACTTTCACTTTTGTGGAAATTCCCCACCCAGGTGCACAGAACTTTGTGATCCCAGCGGAGCTCAAGGGGATCTGCCTCCAGGACTTGATAAACTCTGGGAGTGTGCAGACTCTCATTCACCAGGAAACCATAACCCGATTTCAAATTGACTATGCAAAGATGGTAACACTGGCCTGTGTACATGGAGACTAGAGGCATTATCCAATGGCACAGGTTTCACTTAAAGTTCCAACAGGGCAAGCCATATTCGAGGTCACAGTGCTGCACTATCTCCTGTATCAAGTGGTGATCGGCCGAGACTGCTCAAACTTGGGAGCAATATGGGCCCTGCTAAATGACGGTTCTGCTAAGTCAGAGCAAGAAGACTTTCCAGAGATTTTCCTGCTTGAAGACCAGATATATATGTTCAGAATCCCAAGCCTGCTAAGTCCCAGAGTTGGCATCACCAGGAAAAACTATGCTACCAAAACATTTGGGGACAGCTATGGGAGAGGGATACAGGGAGGGAGAGCCTAGGGAAGAAACTCCTGAGGATAGCTCAGGTCTCAGTGGTAGTGACCCAAATACAATTGTCCCAATCTCAGAGTAGGGGCTGGTGGAAGACCCAGGGAGCTTCAAGAGGGCCCATCAAGAGGATAGGTACCTTAAACAAGCCCAAGAATGGGTTTTGGAGATGGATGAGGTTCCAGTTGGAAATGGAGAGTCACCTGCAAGAACCTTTCCCCTTTTTATGCTAAAGAAATTCACGATCGTGAATGCCCTCTGGAAAGTATTCTCATGTGTGGGAATACCCAATGAGATCTTCACAGATCAAGGAAAGGCCTTTGTATCCAAGGTATTAAAGCAAGTGTGTGCCTTGGTGAGGATAAGATGCTGCAAACAACGGTATATCACCCACAGATGAATGGTCTCATTGAGCGATTCAATAAAACACTGAAACAAATGTTAAAAAAGTTCATGCAGGAGGATGGGAAGAATTGGATCATTCTTCTAACCTATTTGATGTTTGCCATCTGTGAGATACCTCAGAGTTCCACAGGGTTTTTGCCTTTTGAGTTGCTCTTCGGCCAAGAGGCATATTTGACGTGGTAAGGGAAACCTAAGAAGAAGAACCTCCTGCTGGATGTAATTTGGTGGAGTAAATTATATAAATGCAATACCAGCTGAGGAAAGCTGGAGAGGTGGCCAAACTCAGTCTAGAAAAAGCCCAAGCCAAGCAGACCATGGGCTGCAATTGGGTAGCTGTGCATCGTGCCTTCCAGCTGGAAGACAGAGTTTTAGTCTTGCTGCTCTCATCCGAAAGCAAGTTACTCTATAAATGACAGGGGCCCTATGAGGTGGAAGAGATAGTGGAACCTGTTAATTATAAGATTGCCCAGCCAGATAAAGGAAGAAAGCCAACATTTGCCAAAGTAACATATTGAAAAAAAGGACTCCAGTGATGATTTTGGACTGGAAATTTCAGCCCCATCAGATCCAGCTCAATTCCCAGAGAAGAGATCTATTAGGTTTGATCCACCAGAACCTAAAGGTGTTCTCCACCCACCCAGGATGAACTCACCTCATTTATCATATCATTACTGACCCTGAGGTGGTTATCCAGCAATAACCTATTGTAGCACGGAAGCCCGGAGACAGACTGTCACCAAAGATCTGGAAGAGATGCTTAACTTGGGAGCTATAGAAGAATCCATGAGTGACAGGTCCTCACCCATCGTCTTGGTTCCTTAACCCGATAGAAGAATCAGATTCATCATTTATTTCCAGAAGGGTAATGTTGCTTCTAAAGTGTAAGCATGTCCTATGTCCAGAGTAGATGAACTAATCGAGCGACTCGGTGAAGGATACTTTATATCAACCTTGTATCTGGTAGGTGCCCTTGACTCCAGATGCCAATGAAAAAACTGCTTTTTCAACAGTGAATGGTCTGTTCTAGTTTACAGTACTTCCCTTTGGATTACACAGGGCTCCTGCCATGTTTCAATACCTAGTTGACCACCTACTGAGACCTCACAAGGAGTATGCGGTTGTATACCTTGACGACATCATCATCTACAGCAGAGACTGGAACCCAAGTTCAAGTCATGTTTACCAGCCTGTGGAAGTCTAGTTCGATGGTCAACTGCAAGAAATATTTTCTGGGAAGTTGGGACATTCAATACCTGGGATATTTAATTGAGAATGGGCAGATACAACCTCAACAGCGGAAAATGGATGCTGTCGCCCAGATACCCACCTCAAAGTGAAAGAAAGAGGTCCATGCCTTCCTTGAATTGATTAGCTATTGCCACTGGTTCATCCCTAATTTTGCAGAGGTGGCAGAAGAGAAGCTCCACTGATTCAGTGGTCACCGGATCTGGACCTAGCCTTCCAGTGCCTCAAGAAGGCCATGTGCTCTGAACTCATCCTAATTAGCCCTGATTTTTCTTTTCTATTTATTGTGCAAACTGATGCCTCAGAGATGGGCCTAGGAGCCGTTCTAGTCCAGGAAGTCAGGAATGAAGAAGATCCTGTGGCATTCATCAGCAAGAAGCTGCTTCCTCGGAACAGCATTATATGGTGATTGAGAATCGAGAAGGAAACCCTGGCTGTCAAGTGAGCACTTGAGACCTTCAAATATTACCTACTTGGCTGTCCATTTATGCTGGTAATGGACCACCAACCTCTCAAGTGTCTGGCTCAAAATAAGGAGTCCATCGGCTGTATTATGTGGTGGTTTATGTCTCCAACCCTACCAGTTTCTGGTTCACCATAGGACTGGTCAGTCTCACCTAAATGTGAATGTCCTTTCCTGGGGGAGGGGTTGGGGGGCAGGTGAGGCAGGTGCTCATGGGGCATGGTTGAGCTGAGGGGGAGGGTGTGTCATGGGGTCTATAGAATATTACCCGTCCTTCTCCAAAGGGATTATCAAAAGCCCCCTTTAAGAGAGTCTGCAGCCCAGAGTTCAGGGCTGGGAGTACGTGGCTCAGAGGGAGAGGTTAAGAACACAGCAGGCTGCAAAGAGAGAGAGAGAGGCCCATGGAGCAAGTTCTTTCAAGACAAGTCGTGACGAGGAGTTCTGAGATAGGAACTTAAACTAGGGCTGGAGGAAGGGCTGGGAGGACCAACTTGTGGAGGTTTAAGAAGCTGGGATAGAAGTAAAGCAGCTTTTGTTTTCCCTGAGCTGTTGTCTGCTCAGGGGTTTTCTTTGTGGAGGTTTAACAAGCTGAGAAGAAGTAAGGCTACTTTTGTTTTCCCTGAACTACTGTCTGGCCTGTGTTGTACAGAAAACCCCTTCCCACTGCATGCCACACTATCACATATAGTGATAGCTTGGGGATTTCATTTTCCCTGAATTGCTTTCTATTCTGGATGTTGCTTTGGTGAGGTTTAACAAGCTGGGACAGAATAAAAACTACTTTTGCTTTCCTTGAACTGCTGTCTGGCCTGTGTTGTACAGAAAACCCCCTTCCCCTCGCATGCCACATTACCATAAGGTTCAATATTTAAAAGCAGTTATCCATGTGAAGACACATTTTACAAGATTGTCCAAGTACAATTTGGGGTGACAAAGCCAGAACGCCTGGAAAAAAGGCAAGCATATTCAAGTTTGGGCACAATTTCAGAAACATGGACGTACCCGATGTGGACATCTGTTGGACTGTTTACATAGACATCTCTGGTATAACATTTAATACCGGGGACATCTAAGAGACATGCACTAGTGGTACAAATGCAAGACACTTTTATTAAATACACAAAAATAGCATTGCGACTGTGGATCATAGTGAGGATAATGGGGTGTCATCTTGTCTACACAAGCCAGATGTTTAGAGACCCAAAAGAGTACTTTCTTAATGCCTAGTCATGCCTGGAGACGGTCTAAAGTTGGACGAGGTCGCAGATATCCCCAGGATTCTGAAATTGATGGGGGACGTCCCATACTGGGCACATCTACGCTATGCCCCCTGCCTACCTGGATGCCCCCACAGTGGAGATTTCTTAAGCCATTTGTGAAATGGCTCCAGGGATGTGTACTACTACTACTGAACATTTGTATAGTGCTACAAGACGTATGGAGCGCTGCACAGACTCATGTAAAAGCTGGTCCCTGCCCATAAGAGCTTACAATCTAGTCAAGACAGACAACACAGTAGCTGTAGATGTGGGATACAGCTAGGGGGAATGGTAAGGAAACACAAAGGAGATCAGATGAGTCAAAATCCGAAAACCATAGCGAAGAGGTGAGTTTTCAGCCTGGATTTGAAAAGGTCAGAGAAGGCACCCGACATACAGACTCAGGTAGTTTGTTCCTGGCATAAGGAGCAACAAGGTGAAAGGAGCGAAGTCTGGAGTTTGTAATAGAAGGGCACAGATAGAAGTGATTTACCAGAAGAGCGGAGTTCCCGAGGAGGGGTGTAGGGAGAGATAAGAGAAGAAAGGTGTGAGGAGTTGCAGAGTGAATGCACTTATAGGTCAGCAGGACAAGTTTGAACTGAATGTGGAAATGGATAGGGAGCCAATGACGTGACTTGAGAAGAGCTGGCGGAAGATTAGCCGTGCAGCAGAGTGCTGAACAGATTGAAGGGGAGAGAGATGATTCAGAGGGAGACCAGCAAGGAGCAGGTTGCAATAGTCTAGACAGGAGGTGACTAATGAGTGGATTACTGAGTTAGTAGTGTCTTCAGGAAGGAATGGGTGAATTTTGTTGATGTTGTAGAGAAATAAATGGCAGGTTTTAGCTTTTAGTTGGATGAATGTGGAGAAGGAGAGAGGGGTCAAAGACGATCCCAAGGTTGCAAGCTGAGGAGACAGCGACGAGTAGAGAGTTATCTACAGAAACTGATAAAAGAGGAAGGGGAGAGGAGGGTTTAGGGGGAAAAATAAGCAGCTCAGTTTTGGAGGGCGGGATAATAAGGAGGAGCAGAGAGAGACACACACACTCACAGCTGAAAACAGAGAGACGGAGATGAACAAGAGGGGCAGGGCAAGTGCTGAATGTAAGCAAGGCCACAGGAACTGCCCTAGTAAAACTCAGGCAAGGTAAAAAACGGAAGACTTTGAATACCCACAAGGGAGAGAGGCCTTGCAGAGGAATGGGGAGAAGGAGAGAAAAAAACACACCTAAATGTGCAGTCAGGTTGTACTAGTCAGAGAACATAGGCAATACGGTGTTGAGAAGGAAGAGACAGCATTGCAGAGGGCAGGAGCTAGGTAAAGGACAGGCAGAGGATAAGACACACACTGACAAAACAGAAATATATACAGAACAATAAATAAATAGACAACAAGCTAGATTCTGAACAGGCACAGGAAAATACTGAACAGAGCATACAAAGTTAGCTGAAGCTTGCAGTGAGGGTGTTCACCCAAGCAGGCAGGAACCACCAGCAAATGCATGTGTCAGCATTTTTTTAATTTTTAATTTTTTATTTATGCATGTCATAAATATACAAGCATACAACCACTTGCATAGGAAATGAGGATTACAAGGAAATCAAATCATCATAGAAAAAAGAAATGCAAAACAATGAGAAATAAAACACATGCAATAATACCTCTAGCCCACAAATGATGACCCAAGATGAAAAGAAATAATATACAATATTCTCTTTTAGGAAAAAGCGAAGACTAAACAGCCGGTACACACTATCATGGAGTAGGAACATCACCTTGCCCCAACCCCGGAGACCCACGGGCATTCAAGAACCAGGACTTCACACCCCCACGCACACTAAAGGTAAAGGGCACAGAACTGATAGCCAAGTCTACCATCAGATACCTAGGCATCACCCTTGACCAAAAGATGGATATGAAGGCGCATATAAAGAACACAACAAAATCAATTTACCACAAGATAAGGACACTCCGACATCTACGACCACTACTCGAGTACACGGACTTTAGAACAATCTACCAAGCCCTGGTGATGCCACACATTGACTTTGCCAATGCAATCCTATACGGACTCCCACAGGCAACCCTAAACCATCTCCAACTGGCAATGAACACTGCAGCCAGGGTGCTAGAAGGAATATCGAGGACTGAACACATCACACCAATCCTGAAAAAGTTACACTGGTTACCACTTCAAGCCAGAACACTATATAAGAATATAATTATGACCTTCAAAGCACTAAACAATCAGTCCCCCATAGCCATCACCAAACTGATACACACCTCACCTCCCAATAGAAGTAGAAGATCCGTAGCAGTAAACACACTGTCCATCCCGAAAGAATCAACAAGATGCAAGAACGCAACAACTAATAGAGCCTTCTGCTTCTACGCCCCCAAAGCCTGGAATGCTCTCCCCCCTGACATCAGAGCTATCACAGACTTAACCCAACTCAGGAAGGCCCTAAAACATCACTTATTCACCAGATACTTCCCGGTGTAGCCCGACAGGAGAATTACACTCACTATGTACATAACTGTAAATACTAGGTTGTATAATTGTTGTTAATTACCTTGTTATCCAAGTTCTAATCCCTGTTCAATTGTAAATGCATTTTCAGTAACCCTGAATGCATATGTTTTCTGTTTTGATGTACACCGCACTGATGATAATAGCGCGGTATAGAAGAAATGCTAAATAAAATAAATAAATAAATATAGGAAATACCTTGCAACCTCACAAGGCCCTTGCAGAGGTACTTAAGGAAAAATAACCCCCCAAGCTGTAAAACCCAAGGCCGCAGGATCAAAAACTCCTTCCTGCGGTGTTGGGTTTCTCTAGCTAGGTTGGGGAAAATCTGGACCAAACAGCCCTTGGTGCAAAGATTTCTCTTCTTAAAAAAACATCTTAAGGAGCCACTCCCTATCCGAAATAAGCAGCAGCATCACCAAGCAGTAACGCAGAGACATTCCAAACATTAGCAGATTGAGGGCCAGGAATCTCATCACCGGCCGAGACTTTCTGGTCTCTAGGCAAGTAATATGCATTTACCAAAGGTAGCGAAGACTCAGAGGGAACACCCAAAATTTCTGACAAATATAATTTAAACATCTCTTTAGCTGAGGTGTTAGGAGAACTTGGAAAGTTTATCAGTTAGAGGTTAGCCAATCTGCTATGATTCTAGCTGTTCCATATGAGTCTTTAGGTAGCTAGTGTCTTTCATAAAGGCATCTGAGTAAGTTTCCAAAAGCTCAGTTCGCTGAGATAAATCTACTACAGACACCGTTAAAGTCTCAGTCAACGCCATATTCTTACTGCAAACCTCTTCATTATGGTGTATCTTAACTTGCAGCGCCTGAACCTGAGGGATAATAGCTTCTCCCAATTGCTTGGTAGCAGTCCATATCACTTCTAAAGTAAACTGCTCTGGCCACTGGAGAACAAAGAAGAAACCCGAAGCACCCCACTCAGTGCCCATTGTGACTGCTGCTATTGTGGTGTCCATGGGAGGCAACCCAACGGCTCCTTCAGCCACCAAAGGCGATCTTCCACTCTCGGGTTGTACACCAGGTGATAGCTGACCCTGTGGGGTCTCACCAGCTCCTGCATCATGTCCGGGCAGCGTCCTCAGTGAAGAAGAAGGAACTCCGACTTTGGAGGAGCCTAAAACCACCAAACTATCTGGGCTAGCACTGGTGCACAACTGCTTCATGGACCTCTGTGCTTCTGGGGGTGTAAGATCACTGCCTGAAGGAAACTCTAAGATGCTCAACTCCAGAGATCTCTCAGCCAGGCTTACTGCTTCTGCATTCACCGGCTATTGTTCACGATGAAAAACAATTGCATCCAAAGGACCCACAGAGGTAACTAAAGAGGGGTCAGTTGGGTCACCTGGGGCAGTTTGCCTGACAACCTTTCTCTTCTTCCCCATTAAGGAAAAATGTGTGAGCAAGCTCTTGATTCCCTCAGATGCCAATTCACTTTTCATCATTTTACAAATTTTTTTCCCAATTTTTAGGGGGGGGGGGGGTTGTTACTTTCACATGTTTATGTTAATGGGTAATTTTTTAGTGCACACTAAATTGATTTAATGTTCACCACTTGACCAATCAAGGTGCACTAAGTTCATTATAGTAACATGGAGCCCGATTTAGAGAGAGGGACGTCCGGGCTGTCCAGACATCCCCGAGGAAGACGGGACAGTTAGGACCTGATTCTGGACCATGGGAACAAATCGTCTACATGGTGCACAGAATCGGGCCCGTGGACAGACCGGCATGTCCCTGCTGTCTGCGGGGACATCCTCCCCATGGGTGCCCTGACTCCCATGGCTTAGACCCCTCTCTTACCCAACACCCAACCCACAGCTGGCATGCTGGGGCCTGGATCAGGCTGCGGGAACCCCCCACGCCTGACCCCAGCCCCAGGGAGGGATTCCCGGGCCCAATCTCCAGGTCAGTATTCCCAGGCCCAATCTCCAGGTCGGTGCTGCTTATTCCA